>JAWNNR010000102.1:0-600000 GCA_035044725.1 Scaptomyza caliginosa | reverse complement strand
CACACACACACAGAGAGTCTGGACACACTTGGACGCATTTGTGGTCTCCATTTGGGCGAGCCTGTTTTAATTCATAAGCGAAAGAGAATGCATGAGTGCATTAAGGATGGCTCTAGGAGTAACAGCGCCTATGTGTGTGTGTGTGTGAGGGGGGGGGGGGGGAAATGGGATTGTTGTTGTAAGCGGTCTTTCGTCGTTCGTTTCGTTTTTCTTGGCTTGCAACACAAAATGTCAGCAGAGATTAAGCGATAGAAATCAGTTCATGTACAAGATTTTATATACCTACCAAGTAGAAAGCAAACACACACACACACACACACACACACACATAAGAGGCAGCTGCACGTTGTGAAAATATCAAAAAACCTTAACAAAATGTGCCAACGGCTTTTCCGACTCCATGGAAGTTTCAGAGCAGAAAGCCCGAACACTAAATTCAGTTTTGCTTCATTTGAATGCGACACATTTTTCCCTCATATCTGCGTGTGTGTGTGTGTGTGTGTGTGTTTGAGTGTGGACGTGTGTATTGTTGTTGTTGGTCAAGTTCATTTAGGCCAGAGAAATCAAAAGTCAAAAGTTAGTCCACGGGTCCCACAGAGACTCGAGTTCTTGAAATAAACGACCAGTTATTACATCTTTGTATGTGTGTGTGCGGGTGTATGTGTGTGTGCGGGTGTGTGTGTAGATATTTGCATATATTTGGTGTGCCATGTAAGAAAAAAAAAAAACTAGAGATGCAAACGTGTCGCCGGCAATCACGAAACACGAATTTGATTCTAAAGGGATTTTATATTCATTCTAACCTAAAAAGTGCAAGTTGTTAACTTAAAGAACTTCTTTGAATATGTCATAAAATATTTCCTTGTTCATTGTTCGTGTCACGAACTGAGTCATTGCTAATGCATTTAGCTGCATATGATGGCCACATTGTTTCGCCCCCACCCCCCACCACCCTCTCAGAGCAAAGGCATACTGACTTAATAACCAAAAAATGCAATCAGCAACTATGTGACCGAGCAGACGAAGCGGAACCAAGAGCTACGTAAATCCTGCAGTTGCAGTCACTTTTCTGGACAGCCTTGTGGCATTTACGCATGCATGCAACATCATCAAACCAATCCTCCCCCCCCACTATCCCTAATCTCTTGTCCCTTGTTCTTGCTGCCTTCGTGTCATCTTGTCTAGCTTGTTGCTGCCGTTGTTGCTGCTGTGTCGCCCTGGAAAATGCAATTAGACTAACGATGCAACACAATTTTGTCTTTAACTACAAGCGAGTGTGCGAGCGAGATAGCCATTAAAGCAGCTATACTCTTCTATGCTGCATAAGTGCAAATGCAATCCAAGCGAGGTGCGTCTCAATAATTCACTCAGCTCTCTTTAACTGACCAACATCCAATTAAATCTTAATATACAACTATCTTTTCCCCTTCTTATTGAGATGTTATTGAAAACTCTTTTGTTAAATTGTTGACTCAATTGTTTTGTGCCATAAACTTTCCTCGCACATATGTATAGTCAAAGTTCAAGTTATCTATTTCATGACACACACTCTCTCTCTCTGTGTGTGTGTGTGTGTGTGTAATGCATTTGCTGCTGTATTGGGTTAACTCCTGTTGTCGACTTGGCATCGAAAATGAAGTTTCTGATTTAATTATAATACTCAACTGATGTGCATTTCACATAATGTGAGCCAACGGATGCCCAGCGGATTGTAATAATTGATATTTATTTCGAAGTAAATTGTGAATAATTAATATTGCATTTCAATTCTTTGAATTCGATTTTTGGTTTCTTTGTTCATTATATAAAAAGATTCTCTAAATTCAGTTTATTATGCTTTGCTTAAATTCAACCTCAGAAACAAGAGTTTAACATTTTTTAAACAGCTTTAATTTGAGAAAAAATTACGTATACGCTGCATAGGCTGTAAAACGACTTCCGCTGACAACGCGACGGCGCTTTCAATATTATCGCGTAAATCCAATTAACAGGTTTAATAGCATACACACACAGACAAACACACACACACCCAGGCTGGCACACTGAAAAGGTGTTAATCGACGTAATTTTGATGTAAAACGAACGATGAGAATGATATTGTATATTTTATGACCGCATATGCGATGCGTAATTAACAGCAACGAAAACAACAACAACAACATTTGTCTGCCAGGTTAATGAGCCATCATTGATTATGCATATGAGTTGTGTGTGTGTGCGTGTGTGTGTGTGTGTGTAAAGAGTTTCATTCGCTTTTTGCACATCAAATTAATATTGTTACATATGCTAATGAAATCAACCAAAATTATAAGCAATTATGAATAGCTTAATGGGATTTGCCAATGTGAAACACACACACACACACACATACGTTGACTACTTGCTTTAGTACAGTAGCCACTCGAATTGCTGTTTTTATAATTTGTATTAAATTTACTTTAAAGAGTTGAAGTTTTGGCTTTTTCTTGCATTTTTATGATAATCAAAACTCATTATTTCTTAGAAGAATTATATTTCTACCCCAACAGAAGTTGTTTTAATAGATGCAGAACAGTTGAACATGCATTTGCATATGAAATATGCGTGTTTGTGTAGTTGTTGCTTAAAGCCAAGTCCATTGTTTAAAGTGAAAAGTCAGGGCACAACAAGACAAGTCAGTTGAGCATCAGGCCAGGCAGGCAGGCGGGCGGGTAGTTGGGGAGGGAAAAAACGCAGCCAGGTGTAAATTACAAACTTGTAAGATTTTTGCCTGGCATTTCCTTGGCCAAACAACCATCTAGTGACTCCAACTACCAACACCAAGCCCAACTGGCCCATTACAGAAGCTGAGTGGCAAAAAGACTCAAGGTACTGTTTTATACACACAGCAGTTGTGGGTGGTGGGGGTTAGGGGGGAGTGGGAGTGGGAATAGCCGTGTCGTGTTCGTTCTTCACGTAATGCCAACAATTACGCAGCTGAATATTTTATGAGCCAAGCAGATTAATATGAATATTTTATTATCATTTTAGATTCCGTATTTCTTTGCTGTATGTTGCTCAGCCAAGAAGCTCTCTCTCTCTCTCTCTCCCTTTCTCTCTCACACACACCAAGTCGCATTTAGAGTCGTTTGTCCTACTAAATGCAGCCAACAGGCGAACAGCCACGCCTACTTTTGGCCGTGTCAGCCAAGGGGCTAAGCCAGGGCCAGCACAGCCAAGCCAAAAACTCAAGTCGAAAGCATGTCTAAAAATATGCTTTATATGCCTTTGCATTTGAGTTTTGCTTTGCTTTTTTCTTCTCCCTTTTTTTTTGGTTTGCTTTAATAACTTTCCCTTTATTTTGGGTATATGAGTTTTTTTCTACTAATTTGTTTTATATATATTTATTTTTTTTTTTAAGTTGTTTTCATCAATTTTATGGAAAATAAAGGGGTTAAATATGTTATATGATTTTTATATTATAAAGGTTTTTTTTCTGTACGATTAAAACAATAACTAAAATTGAATAGAAAAAATGTCGTAAATTGTGGATTTAGCAATATAATCGTAACTAGTATGATTTGTATATTGCTTATAAGCCAAGTACGACAAGGCCATCAAATATCCATCCAGCTTCAGTAGGGTTTCCAGTTTTAGCTCTAACCTAACTTTTAAAAATAAGAATAATACAAAAATCTTTTACACACAAGTTTATTACACGTGTTCTTGATATAAAAACATTTGGAACCTTTTGAGTTGAACTGAAACTTAGTTAAAATACTAAGTACTTATAGGATTTAAGATTTCAAGAAAGAAGAGTATTTTTTAATTCGTTACGCATTGCATTAAAGCAACTGCAAAAGCTGCCGTTTCGTTACCCACAGCTGGTTTTTTTTCTTCTTTGCACCTTTTGGTAGGTTCTAAAATGTTTTTTGCTGTTAGCCAAGCAGAACAGATGCAAAATAAGCAAGAACGACTGTAATATACTCTGACTTTGTGAAATAATATATATAACTGATCCTGAAACTTGTTCCAACGTAGCTTTTTGAGGCAGACTCTTTCAGCTTCGTTGTTAGAGTATAAACAGAAAATGCTCATCCAAAGCAGAGAGAGGTGTGTGTGTGTGTGTGTGTGAAGCAAGGGCAAAGAGCGAAAATGTGGTGAGAACAGAATTTATGACCACGAGCCTTCAAAGGGCCAAAGCAGCCTAAATGTTTTGCGCCAGGCTCGATGCCGCCGCCCTGTCCCAGACATGCCAAATAATAAAAACTGTGCAAGCCAAATACACACAACAATTTGTAGGGGCCAGTTAGGGGTGCGGTAGGGGTTGGGGTTGGGGTTGGGGGGTACGTTAGTTGCCTTACACAAAGACAGTTAAGAAAATAAAAAAATATGTTTTTCATTTGTTGCGTTGTTGAAAATTTCATGCGCTTCGAGCATGGCAATTACAGTGACGACCCCGCCCGCCCCTAGCAGCCCTTGAGCAAAACTATGTGAAATAGTCGTAATATGGTCATCATCTCGGCTCGAGCACAATAAATTCGGCCAATAAATGCGCCTTCAAGTGCCAATGGCCCAATTCAGCCAAACACCGCTAAAGCAGGGCGGCACAATGCTGTGGCATCCACTGATTTATGCAGCGCCATAAAACAAGCGAGTTGCCTTCAAGCTTACACAAGCACAGAGGCGAGAAAAAGGTGGTAAAGTGGAAGCAAAAACCGGAAAAGGCGGCCCTTAAGGCTCAACTAAGACTAGTTCCTGAGCCAGAGCCTAGGCGAGCTTAACGTCTAGTGTTTGCCCCAAAAATGGCAGCAGCGGCTCAAAGAGCTGCGATGCCAGCCTGTCAAATGGCATTACGAGGAAATGCAGCAAAGCGTAGCAAGTTGGCAGCGCCGCCATTACCGTTAGAGCATAGTACCGTTAGAGTTGCACACAGCAACATTGCAAAAATCTGCATAAAGTTGTTGGTTTAATGGCATGTTTTTTGTTATGTTGCTAGAATAAGTAAAAACAATTGAATTTCTCAATGTTAAACTATTTTTGACTTTAAGAAATACTTAAATACTTTCAGACATTTGTTGTTGCTTAAACAAATCAATCAATAAGACTTGCTATAAGTAAACAAATATTTATGTTAATAGAACCTTTATGCAAAGACTGCATCGAACTTGAACTTAACTACTAATTAAGCCTTTTACAGTCACGTTTTGGTGGACAAAACCGGCATCTAGTAAAGAACACTCGAAAACAAAGAAAAAAATAATAACATGCTGCATAGTCACGTTGCTTTCAATGAAAATCTCTGGAGTCTTCAGGTTTTTTTTTTTGTTTCCTGCCTGTTGTTCTCGTCCGAATCAAGTTTTGGCCTTTTGTTGCACTTATTTTGGTTTGGTCTGGGCAAGTGGACTGGGCATGCAACAGGCATTGAAACTTGGTTTTGCGCATTTTTCTTGTCTCTCGTATAAATTCAAGGCAGGTCTGGTGCGATTTTTCCGGCCACATGCCTGGCTGCACTTCAATCAAAATCAAATATTACAAGCCGTGGCAATGGCAATGGCAATGGGAATGGGAATGGGAATGGGCAAGCCACCAAGCTGTAGCTGCTTCAGTTCTTTTTCTTTTCCATACTCTTTTGCGTTTGAATTATGGCTTGGCGTAGCTGGCAGGCGTCAGCAGTCGACCCTGAACAGCAGGCACATCCATCCATATGCATTTTGCAGTTCTTATTGCCTTTTGTTGTGCTTGAATAGATGCAACTGGATCAGGCTTTGGCTCTGGCTCTGGCACTGGCTCTGACTCCATGGTAGAGGCTTGATTACGCACGTTTATTACTGGTTGCGGCTGCGATTCCCAGCTCTTGGCCATACGGCTTACGGTTACGGATTCCGGATACGCTACGCTACAATTCCGTCCCAGGACTCCAACTCCAACTATGATTCTGTCTGTCTGTGAATGTGAATGTGTCTGGGGGCAGTGCTCATCAATATGCGACGTGTGAGCTGAAAATGTACAACATGATTACTTGCAAATCACGTGATTGTGATTGGGATTATTGCACACACACACACTCGCACACACACACACACACACACACACTGAGAGTGGGCGTGATGGCTTTTGGCTTTTATTGCTGGTGCTGTTGGTGCTTCAACAATTGTCGGACATGCTCAAAAATGCATGCAATATAATATTTTCTATCTATTATTATTGCATAACAATTGCATTGTATTCATTTATCAAACACCCTGTATCATAAGCATTATAATGCTACGTACATGAACATTAATCAAGTCTTTATTCTATTATCTATTTAAATTATTCAATTCGAATTGTTTGAATTGATTAATAGTCAAAGGGTATCATCTAGTACATGTAGCATGTTGATTCACAATTTAATTTATATTTTCTTTTTACTTTTCGATTTCATACATTTTGTATTTCTTAAAGTAATTAAAAGCTATATGCCAAGCAATAGATACATTTAATTTAGTTGTAGCATATTTTGCCAGTTTGCAGATGATCTGGATTAAATTATTATACCTTCACCTTAAACTCATTCGAAGCGTACTTGAAACTTGAATGATGTTAAAGTTTCAGCCAAAATTCATTGAAAGTCAAAATCAAGAACTCGAATGTATTTGCTTCAAATCGAACTAATAACGGTTGGAAAGTTGTTATTGCTTTTGAGCTAACGCATAAGCAAACTTGGCAAATATTCATTTCGATGTCATCAAACACAAGTTATTTAAAGAGGGGGGGGGGGGAGGGAGTGAAGTAAGACTTGAAGTTTCTCAACTCGTTTCTTTGCTACTCGCTAGTTTTTGTTTGTTTCCAACGAGTAATTTGTACTGTGGAGTTGCCAAAGTGTCAACAAGTTGACAGTTGGCCCTATTTGGCCATTTAGTCCATTTGAAATGCATTCTTCTAATTCTTATTTATAATTAAACAATTTTTGTAACTGGCGATTTTGTCGTTGCTGACATCGTTGAATTGTTTCATGAATATTAATTTGGTTTTGCAGGAGCCGCAACAATGCAAACTAAAACCTGAATTACAACTAAATATTTATAACTCATTTTGTGTGTACACAACACAGCACAACAGAGACAGGCACAAAGTGTACACACACACACACACACACACACGCACATGGCAATAAATAATAGAAAAACTGCAGACACACACACGCACTCACACATAGAGTGAGAAAAGAGCTGCAAAATGTGAACAGCTTTTGCTATAAAATATATACAAATGGATATTTTGGGGCGTTTGTTGTTGTGTCGCGTGAAAATACACAAAATTAACTTGTATTTAAAATTTAATTAAAACTTTTGCTGTTATTTACATATATCAAAATGCATACATATATATTTAAGCTATGTGTTGAGTTTGCCTGTATGCGCTACAAAGTAGGCAACACTTTTTGTGCAAACGCTTAACTTTCGCTGAAATGGCAAATATGCATGGGCGGGTTGGCTTTTACACACACACACACACAGAAACACTGGGCATTAAATTAAATCATATTGTATTACAGCTACAACAAATTTGTGTGTGCATATGTGTGTGAGTGTGTGTGTGTTTAATTGAAATTGGGCGCACAATTTTTGGTTTATCGCATCAAAAAACGACAGCAACTAGATCGTCAGCACGAGACGGTCAGCCAAAACGGCCGGGAAGTGGTTGGTGGTGGCAGGCGGCAAACAGCATTGAGCCATTTGGTCTATCAGGCCTGGCTAAGTGGTTGTTGCGGTTTTACACTGTTTAGCATAATTAGTCGCTTTGACCGCGTTTTGTGAAATGCGGCTGCAAATTTTAAGCTGAGCCCCTTCAAAATGCATTCAATGCGAAAATCCTTGCCCAAAAACAACATAACATTTACAAAATATGCAAAAATTACAATTGATTTACAGTCACAATTGGCTAAAGTGAACAAATACTTTGGGCTGGAAAAGCTGCAAAATCAAAGCAGATTTTTGTTTCTAACAAAACATTTTCCAAAAAAAAATTAAAATTGACTTTTCGTGAAGCTTCACTGTAGATTGGTGGTGCTAATGAACAGTCACTAGATGCCACATGGCAGCCATGCGCCACCCACTTGCCAAACTTATGGGTGAACCACTCGAATGACCGCCACCACCAGGACCGTCATCCTGTTTATCGCCTTTGGCCGCCCGCTGAGCGCAATTTCAATTTATGGTAAATTAATTTGTAATTAATTTTTCGTGCAAAACGGAACGAGACGAGACGAGACGAGCCGGGGCGAGCCGGGACGAAACGATACGAAATGGAACGCGCTATGAAATGAATTTCTATTGCCACATTTTACAGAATGAGTTGAGTTTTTGGCATTTGTGTGTGTGTGTGTGTGTGTGTGTTTGGGTTTTTATTTCGATTTTACGCTAGTTTAGTTTCAATTGCGTCCAATTAAACATGCGGTTAGCCATTTCCGATTACACAATTCGTCGTTAGCTGAGCCCCTTGCCTCCCGTTCCTTTTGGCCAAACCCTTGCCTACACCTAACCTGAGTAAGCTGCGTGAGTTGAACGCTTTTTGGTTGAAATTGTTCGGAAATTGAAACTACATATTTAAATAGGTCAGGTTTGGCAACAATTGTTTTGTTCTTCATAATTTGCATCTTTAATAACATTTGTTTTATGTTCTCTTTTCGTCGAAGGCGCTGTCCATCTGCTCAGCCATTTGGTTCTGAATGATGACGATTAGTTAAACGGATATTGGTGTAAGAACCAAGCCTTTTGTCAGGTTTTGGTTGACAATCCATTAAAAAGCCATACTTACCCTGACTCTTATTGGATCATGAATTTTTGATGAAGCTAAAATATTATTGTTAAGCCTTCGATTGCTGTAAAATAATTTAGTGAGCCGAAATGAGTTATAATAAATGAAACGCATTTAATTTAAATGTATTTTTATATTCATTTTTATTATTTTTCTTTTGATGTCACATAATACTTGTTGTTGTTGTTGTTGTCATTTTCTGCTCTTTTGTATTAATTTGCATTTCATTTTCAATTTGTTATTGTTGTTGTTGTTGTTATCGTTATGCATGGCAAAATAATAGAGAGATACATTTATAATAGTTTGCACTGAAGTTTTGTCAATTGTTTATTTTGTGTTTTCATCTTCTGTTTTGTTTTTTGTAGTTTTTTGTGTTTCATAATACTTTTGCTGTAATAATTTGTTTGCAATTGTCTCATTGCTTTCGTTTAGTTGCGTTTGTTTTGTTTTCCTTTTGTAGTTGTTCTATAGTTGTAGTATATGTGTTTTTTTATATAGTATATGTTATATATAGTATATATTATATAGGTAGTCGTATATGGCAACACAATAGTAACTTACAGTCGTCGTATATGTGTTTTTTTTTTATATGTATATATATATATTTTTTCGTTTCTTGTCGTTTTGTTTTTTTTTTCATTGGTATTTAATACAAATAGACAATTTTTCTTTACTACTCCTAACTCTTGTATGGGGGGCATGGGAAATTTCGGAAGAGTAGGACGTTGATAATTGCACAAATTCTTAACTGGCGCTGATAAAAAAAAAATTAACACATATGTATGTATGTATGTATGTATGTATGTATATTACAAACAAAATGAGCTAATCACTACATTAACTAAGCGCTATTCATTACTTGTCCGCTGTCCAGCACTGTTGTTACACTTACACACATCGATACGCATCTATCGATATGTAGAAAAAAAAAAAAAATTATGATGCTTGTGTGTGTTTAGATTTTTGTTTTTGTTTTTCGTTTGTAACTACTTAAGTATAGGCCTAAGACTTTAGTTAATGCATTTAAACGCGCTAATCTAGAGTTTACATTAAGTATCGATCAATCGATAACAGCATCGATGCTTGTCATCTCTGTTTCTGCATAACATATCGACTCTGTTTGCTGACAATAGGCTTAATAAATATTTATGTTTAGCATAATTTGGTAACGCTATACTTACTGGCTGGCCCTTGACATTTTCTAGCGTATTTTGTTTTTGTTTTCTTGTACATACATATTTAAGCTATTAGACTATAGTTTTAGTGTATGTGTTATATATATATATATATATAGTCGATAATCTATGCTATACTGCAACGGTTTTTATGCGTTATTTAACTATATGTTTTTCTGTTTTTTTTTTGTTTTTGTAGTTTTTATAATTTCGTAGATACTTTATATGTATATATACTTTTGTGTAATATATTATTTTTGATTTTATTTCTGTTTTGTTTTTTCTTCTTCTATATATATATATATATATATAAGTTTGTATTTATTTAGGTTTCGTTTTGTTTTCATTAGTTATTGTCCACCCATCCAGTTTACGGAAATTCTTATATCGTTTTCATTTCTTTGTGTTTTTTTGTTTTTTTGTGTATTATTTTATATAGAAATGATGAAGACTAGTTAGTTGATTGATTTAAGACCAGAAGATAAGCAGTGTTGCGCTAAACTAGGCTCAGTTTGAAGCTATGCTCATGAAACTTGATTCCTTTTCCTTGCTGTACGAAAGCAGCTAATTAATACCATATAGCTATAATAGGAACAATCGGTCCAAAACTTAGTTTCAAAGCAAACAACCTGCTGTGTGTGTGTGTGTGTGTGTGTTTAATACTAATGGGTATGTGTTTTGTCAATTAACAGGATATTTGCTAGTCGGTTTAAGCTTGTGTTTAATTTGGTAGTTTGCATATTAAATAATACATTAAAATATAAATGTAAAATTAGAATAAATACCACATAGAAAATTGGAATAATCAACTATTGGTCAAAACATAAAACAACAAACGCCAAACAGTTAATAAACAAATTTCCAATATGTTAACCTATACATGTGTGGGTGTTAGTGTGTGTGTGTGTATTGCATAATATGTGTAAATTAATTTTAGGCCAACAAATATTTTTATTATTGCATAAATACGATAAGGCAGCAATTATTTTATGACACATGTCTCTGGCTGACAAAAAACCAAACCTACACACACACACACCCCGCACACACACACACACACACACACATAATAGATTTAGCTTATTGTATGTCGTACTTGTGTTTAGGCTGTTTATTATTTATTCTAGTTAGCTTCCATAGAAATTTGTTATTATGGCAGTTTAATGCCTTTTGCTTTTTTTTTGCATTCTATTTTTATGTTTCTGTTTGTTTAGAATATTTATATATATATATATTTTAGCTATATGTTGCAGTTGTATTTAAGCCATTTTATTGTTGCTTAAAGCCATTAACACCCTTGCTGCTGGGGTACATTAACTTTTCCATAGCTCAAAAAAAAGTTAAAGTTACAAATTAAATTTGGCAAGGGTATTAAAACTTTGGCAAGCAGAAAAATAAAACAGTTTTACCTTACTATTGCTGTTGTTGCTGCTGTTTATAATGAATTTTGTTGTTGTTGTTGCTGCCATTTTGTATTGTAGGAATAATGTTGCAAGCCAAACGAATCCTGAGCTCGTTTTAAAAACGTTCATATAAAAATTGAATGCGGCATCTAAAATGCGAAATGCGTTGCCAGCCTCTGTTGCAGTTGCAATTGTTCTTGTTGTTGTTGTAGCTATTATTATGTTCATTATTACAGTGCAATTTGGATTTGTGTATTGTTGTTGTTGTTGCTGTTGATGTTGCTGTCGTCAACGTATCAGAAGTCCCGTATCTGGTGACCAACGATTCGCACGATAGTACATATCCTTGTACATAGAAGGACATGCATTTTGATTCTAAATAATGCCAGATAGTACAAGTTATAGAAGCTTATGGTATTAGAATTTAAACCACATACAATTCTAAGCTAGGAGAATTGAGTTTCCAACTCTCGCAAGCATTATTAAAGGGAAGAGTGTATTAGTACTCACCTTATGACGCTTAAAATCTATGTTCGTCCTTACGGTTCTATGGTGTAAACTTTGCACGGGTCGCGCATTATTACCTAATGGAGCTTTCGGTGTACTCTCGGAGCCTTGCATCAGTCGTCGGAGTTGATATAACTGCAATTAAAGGTATATAATATATAGTAACGACAAGTTAATACTAAGATAAGATAGCTAAAAAACAAAAAAGATTTTACTAAGATACATCAAAAAGGTAATATTGCTTAGCTCATTAAACCCACAAATTGTTTACTAAAAATTTGTATAAAAACGTTTTGCAACGAATCTTGAATAAAGTTCGAAAATATAACTGGTTTTTATCAACCTAAATGACTTTAAATTGATTTTTGACATATTTGATCGATATTTAAATGCATTCGATTAACGCATTGTTTTTGATTATGTTCCATTATGAACCAAATGCTTTGTTGGCATATTAAACGCATTTAATGCATTTTATTTACTTTACTCTATCATGCAGCATTTTTTATTTTTTTTTGGTTTTGTCATTTGCTTGTTACATTGCTTCCCCTGCTTGGTCTACTCAATCGGTATATGCAAATTGATTAAACTAACCAAATATTGTTTTTTAATTATGCGCAGAGCATTGCATAGACCGCAGCTGAACCGCTAACCTCAACCGATGGCCAATTGATGAGAAATTTTATAATTGCATTTATGCCATTTTATATTGTTGACGAAGGAAAAAAATAAAAGCAAAAAACAAAAAACAAGCCAAGTAAACAACAAAATAAAATTAAGTAAATAATAAATAAAAATAAAACTGAACACAGAAAAAAAAACTCTAATTGCAATTGGTAAATGCAAATGCATTTCATTATTTGCGGTCGTTTGTTAAATCAATGAATGCAAACCAAAATAAAAATCTGAAATCTGATAAAGTTAAATGTTACATAAGTCAGCTTACCTCTTGTTTGGTGATATAGATGGGTTTATTAACTATTATCCAGACGGTGCTCTCCCAGCAACCCGGATGCGTGGTGGATCCCTCGTATGTGATATAATGATCCGTATTCGGTAGCAGCGATCGCACCGATATATGACGTATGGGCGTCGAGAATCCTGAAAACATAAGTTGTCAAGTCGGTTAGGTCTCGCCGATAGCCAAGTCCTCTATCAACTGGGTATCACAATCAACCATTTAAGTCACATCCTAGCTGGCATTGTGGGGCGTTGCATTTGCTACTTGCCTGGCTATTTATGTGCTTAAAATATGAATGCCAAACAAGTATTCGCAAAATGTCTGATGAATAATTCAGACTGGTTTTGTAACTTAACGTTTGGGTAAAAGGGGTGGACGAGTGTTCAAGAGGGTTGTGCGGGGTGTGAATGCTTTCAGTTTGTTATAGTTGTTTACTTGAAGGACGCGATGGCGTTCGACTTCATTCATACAAATCATTATGCCCAGCCGGAAATGAAGCGCCTCGCGGTTTATGAGACGACGAACTGAAAAACGCGAAACGGTTTGCGCAAACGGCAGGGAAATATTGAGTTGTAAAGCTGCTTCTTGGTTGCTATTGTAAGGTATTTTTAAAAAAAAAAAAAACACCAAATTATTTGCATCACAATTGTTACTTTTTACAAGATGAAAAACTTTCGCTAAACGATTAGACTGGTTTTGAACCTGGAATAGTTGGGCAAGTGTATTTGGCATTCGTTGCATAACAGCGAAAAGAATTCAGCCAGGTTTTAAGTAGTTTAACCTTTAAGTTGTTTGGCTTGTTGGTTCGCAGAAATTGGCCGCATATTTTCTGCACTCTGCGCCTTTTACAAGCCAAAACCAAGTCAGAGAACCACAACCAGGTGAAGAGAGTCGTTATGACTACCTACGTCTGCCTTTTTTTTTTGCTTTCCCACACTCGCTCTTCACATTGAGGCTCACATAAAGTTGTACGACCTGTAAAAAGGCTATTAAACTGGGTTAGCTAAAGGGGGTTGGCGTAGGGTCAGTTAGGTACCTGACTGGGTATGCAAGGCAAGGGGAATTATTAAGTGTCGGTTTAGTGTAATTCGAGGTTTCATTTTCGTCACTTTGCGACGCGGCGCCAATTTCGCGGCCAACGGCTGTCGAGCAATTTTTATGGCTCACTTTGGGACGTTGCCACACACATAATTATGCTGCTTGCTTGTTGTTGCAACACAATTGTTGCAGTCGTCGTCGACAACGTCGTTGACGACGTCGTTCTTGCTGCTGCTGTGGAATGACATCATAAAAGTGCTTGCCACCGAGCCTCCGAGGAACCACAGAACGAACTACCAGGCAAACGTTGCAACATTTCCGGTGCATTTTGCGTAGCGGAAATGTTGTTGCCCTTCCCGCTAACTGCTCTTTCCCCAACTCCCTTTCATTCGCCGTCTTAGGCGAAAATAAAAACGTTTCTTGAAGCCCAACAAACACGAGAGCTCATCAAACTCAAATGAACTCAACTGTACGTTAAATTATTGCTCACAGAACACAACTAAAAACGAACGAAAGAGTTTAGAAAAAAGAATATCTTATCAAGTTGAACGGTTGAATCAGAAATCAATCAGTTGTTATGCAAAAGATTTGTAGATAGCACGTGGAAGTTTAGAAGGACAAAAATCCCTCTTGCTATCATACTCATAGTATTACAAAGGATCATGATGAGATCAATGCTATAACCGGTCTAAAATCGATGCCTCAAAGAAGTTTCCTAAATGGAAAGTATGTAAGGTCTAATAACTAACATGTAGAGATTCAATTGAGTCCGTTTCATTGCTAAAAACTCACCTCTGTAGAGAACTTTGCCAAATGTGCTTGTTATGATGCGCAGCTCGGGATTTGGTGTCTCGCCAATTTGCACCATCAACGAGAGACCCACAATGCCCTGTGATTTATGCTGCGCCTCGGACATGTTGTGGTACAGCTCCTTGTTGAACCCATAGATTTGTATCTGTGTTGATGTGTAAGAAAGAGAGAGAAAGCGATATAAAATCATTAATATTGTGTTATAGTATTCCCTTCAGCCGCCACAATCTGTATTGACTTACCTCGCCGGGAAAACTATAGCCCTGTATGAAGTGCTCGGAGCCACGTACATTCTCGGTGCCATAGTGTATGTAAATCTCTTCGAACTGATAGCGATAGGCCAAGGGGCCGCCGGATATGTTCACGTGCTGCTTTGTGTCCTTGTCCACACGAAAGACGAGTGATTGACCTGTGTTGTGTAGCGTGCCGGAAACCTGTTGACGACACCACACTCGATTTAGTCATGGCACACAGACCCAAGGGACAGAGAAAGAGACAGAGAGAGAGAGAGAGAGAGAGAGAGAGAGGGCAAGTGGTATTCACCTTGTGCTTATCAATGTGCAATGGTCGCAGGTACGGATCGAAGAGCAGCTTATCGGGCACCACATCAATGGGCGACTGGCGGCGTCCTTTGTTGCACATATTCCACTGCGGATTGATGAGACCCCAGAAGCTTGGACCTGCATAAAATGCAAACAATAGCATATCAAAAAAAAAATTGTACAGTATATAAATTAAAGTAGTTATGACTGCAACAACTTGATGATATCCTGCAATAATAAAAAAATTCTTACTCAATTCTCTATAATAAATAGTTTCTACTTTAAGCTATTCTTTGGCAACCTTTTGTGTAGGTTTAAAAATGGTTTTTAACAGATAGTGAATGATAGCTGACTGACTGACGAACGACTGTCAATCGGTTGTCCGAAGCAATCGGTTGCCGCCTGGCAAATGGAAAACGTGTCCTAGTCTATCGAATGTAAACATCGAGTCGACAATTCAAATACCAAATGAAATTTCATAAGCTTCGTCTCCTGTCGCCATGTTGCCTTCAATCC
Source organism: Scaptomyza caliginosa (assembly GCA_035044725.1). NCBI lineage: Eukaryota > Metazoa > Arthropoda > Insecta > Diptera > Drosophilidae > Scaptomyza > Scaptomyza caliginosa. Next base: position 584,288 of record JAWNNR010000102.1, on the reverse strand, counting down.
AGCTGCTGCTGTCTGTCAGTTTAAATAGCAATTAAATGATCCAAAGGGGAGTAGCCACGCCTCTGTTCAAACGGCAAACGACTCTTGCTCCTCTAACTAGGTAAGCGATAGTTGTGAATTTCGCTTTGCCACTGTGTGTGTGTGTGTGTGTGTGTGTGAGTGCAATCCAATGTGACAGACAGAAACTGTCGAAACTTTTCAAAACAAACAACCCAACCCTTGTGCAAGGGGTCGTTAGTGGGTGGAGGGGGATTGATGATGGTCGTTGTTTGTTCAGCAGCCGTATGGAAAAATTAAATAATTCTTTTGCTGGCAAATCATCAAAATGCAAAATGTGCAACAATCATTTGCTTTCAGTGTAATGCTCTGCAAACCTTAGTTTTTAAAGCATTCCAAGATCGATTCAGTTTGTTAGTTAATCCATTGAGCTTTTTTTGTTTTGTTCACAGCTTCAAGTCTTAAAGCTTTATTTGTGCCATTGACAAAGGCAAAGTAAGAATCGATATGACTAAAACACGATAGAGTGTGCGTATATTTATTTTGATGGCACGCGACATTCATACGCATACACACATATTTGTCAAACACCCGACTGTAGGCAATAAATGCCAAAGTTTAAAAAGCGCTACATGTCAGTGCAACGTTTTGTGGCCTGCGTAACTGCCACAGTTGCTACTGATGCTGTTGCTACTGATGCTGATGTTCATTTTGTGTTTGCATTCATTCACTTATTCATTCGTTTTGTTGCCTGTTTTGTTTTTGTGCTTTGTCTGTTGCCTGTGCCTTTTATTGTTGTGGTGCATAAATAAAACTGCATTCAGTTGCAACCTGCAACCTGCAACCTGCAACCTGCAAGGGTGCGGCATAATAACAAAAAAAAAAAACAACTCTTCTCTGCAGTGCCTGTGGCACTTACCAGGTTCCAAGCCACACACACACACTCATAGTGTAGTTGTGTGTTGTATTTGGAATTATTTACAAAAATGTTGCTCGCTAATTTTTAATTTAAATCGATGCAAACGTTTTTAAATTTATGCAAATGAGGTAAGTCATTAATGTTCTGTACTTCTACCTTAATATCAATTTCTAGCTCTATCCTTTCCTTTTCTATCACTTTTCCCGTATCTATCTTTAGATCCATATTCATGTCTAACCTAATCTCAATCTGTATTTCTATCTTGGCAAGTTTCTGTTTCTATCTCTCTATCGTTTCACCTTTTTAACCATGTTTCTTGGTCTCGCAAAACACTTTATACTTTATTTAATTTATCAGCGAGTATTCTCTACTCGTTACATTTCTCAACGAATCGTCAAATTCGTTTTAAGGTATTTTGTTTTTTCATTTAAAACTTTTCAACTCTTTTAAATATAGCATTTGCAAGTGCATTTTCCCGTATTTGTATTTATATTTGTATTTTTTTTTTGTGTTCTTCTGGTTTCGGTTTAGGTTTGGGCTTAAATAAAACTAGAACTTACCGGATATGCCATCGTATGTCCACCATTCCTCCCAGCTAGACAGGACCTCTGTGAAAATGCGCAAGGCAAATATGGAATTGAAAGAGAACGAGAAAGAGAAAGAGAGAGAGAGAAGAAAATTTCGTTTTAGTTGAAGTAGAGAGACAATAACAGAATGAAGTATGCATTAATGTGCCAAGACTTTAAGCCAATGCCACACACACACACACGCACACACATACATGAAAACGCACACAAATAGCTGACAGAAAGCACTTTCATTCTCTCCATTCTGCCCACTATGAACTAACTGATAACTGTAGAAATTTGTCTAGCTAAGTCTCATTTTACACATGGAGGGATTGGGAGTGAAAGGTTTTGGTATTTCGATATGTAAAGCGCGTCAACGACACCCGGAAACAGGAACTAGGCGACGAGGCCGTAGACCCCAAATACTGGCTTTGACCGGGTGCCCAAATCTTTTGGCTTTTCAATGCGCATAATTCGCTGCCAATGTAAACAGCGCATGAAATCAACTAATGTTAGATTTTTCCTTATGAAGCACACACAGACAGACAGACAGACAGACAGACAAATAGATAGACAGAGAGTCAGACTGAATGGCAGACAGAGTGAGAAATGAGGCAGACAAAACAAACAAAGCGCAGCAGCTTCAGTCATCGCTTTACGCTGCCAGCCAACGAGACGCCGATGCTGGCTAAATGTCTGGATGGGGCGCTATTGCGTTGCGTGTCGCATAAGTCAAGCAGCGGTTCCTGGATATATATATATGGCAATGGCTGCGTCTCCTGGCAAAATGTTGTTGTCGCCAAATGCCTGGCATCGGCGATGGTGATGGTGATGGTGATGGCGTCGCCAGTCCGTCGGGCGCCAATAAAGTTTACACTCAGTTGCCACATTTCGTTTATGGGCAAGTTCTGCTTCCGTTTTATCAAGCGACAGACAATTTTCGCTATTTTTCTTTCGGACCAAAAACTCAACCCAATCCTCTTCGGTTTTCTTTCTTTTTTTTTGGAGCGTATTCAAAATTTATGCTATATGCGTCGTGCCGCAGCGGGTAGCACACTGTTTGTATGCTGCAGTAAGACAGACAGAGAGCGAACGAGGAGAGAGGGTGAGAGGGAGACATTGATAGGGTTGGGGGCAATAAAGCTAAAAGAAATTTCTGCAAGCCAAAGCGGAAGTTGAGAAAGGGAGTCGTTGGATTCGTTGCTGCTTCCTGCTGCAGCTAGCAGCGTTATGCGCTATGTCTTCTTCTTTTCATAAACCCACTGCTCAAATGGGGTATATTGACTATGGCAAGACAAATGTCTTTGTTTTCAACTATTGGGATTAGTTCTCTCAGTTCTCTCACAGGTTAGGGTATCAATATTGTCTTTGAACTTTTTGCTTGAGTTGTTGGAAGTTAGGAATTGTTTGCAAGGGGCAAGGAGGATCTGGTTGAGTTGTGGTAGGCGGTTTGTCGTGTTGCTTTTCTTAAAATAACAATGAACGTCCGTTTGGCTGGATTCGCAAGTCGCGAGTTGCCGTCACTTCATTTTGTGTTTGTTTGTCGCGCATTTTGTGGCATAGTTGTGTGTGTGTGTGTGTTGTTGGCTTTTCCTTGCTTCATATTTCTTTATTTTTCTCTAGCTACAACTAGTTTTGCTTTTTTGTTGCCTGTTTAGCGCTGTAAAGTATGCTATTAAATTGGCCTCGCAACGAAGTCAAACCGAAAAATGGCACAAAGCCCTCAATAAAAAACATTTGAGAATGTTTTACGGCATTACGGCACAAGGGTCGCTCTGCCAACCACCATCCACCAACCACCAACCACCAACCCATTGGATGGCTCAATGCCCCTCCTGCTGGCACCCCTCCTCTGGCCATGTGCAATGCGTAGTATCGCCTCAGTCTCAATTCAAATCGTTTCATCTGTGATGATTCGTCAACAGATTGCACATTTTCGAAAAACCAAAAGAATCTATTCCCATACCATGGCATGGCCCCTTTTTTCTTTTGCCTTTTAGTGCCTTGAGTCATTTGGCAATTTGGTTTTATGCTGCAACAGCAACTTAATTTATTGTTATAACAGTTTTTGGGGCCACATTCCAAGGGGTGGGTTTGCCTTAGCTCCTTCTTCCCTGTGTGATAGCCGGACCGGATAGCCGGAGTGTCGCCACTTTGTTGAATGCTTTATGAAGAGAGATTTACCAGAATTTCATTATCTATTCAAATGGCATTCATTGAGAGGGCATTTTTCTTTCACTCTTCAACTGTTATCGACTTGTTTTATGCTTGTATCTTAATTTGCACACATTTCCTTGCTTGCTCTTCATTGAAGAAAGAAGCGAAAAATTTGTGAATTCAATTCAAAAGCGACAACCATTTTGCATTTGATTAATATTATCTTTTTACTTTATTCTCAAGCTCAATTTATGCTTAACATTGCTTCGTTCGAAGAATTTTCCAATAATTCGAAAACAGTTTTCTGGCTTTCACGGGCAAAAGTCAAACAAGTCGTAATTAAGCCATATGAGTGGAGGGCATAAAACAAAAGTTAACGCTTTCTGCATTGTTTGTCTCTTACCATCCCCTTCCTTCTTCCTCCTTCACTCAATTGCCCATTAAGAGAGCTTATCGATAAGAAACGCGTAGCGATGACTAAATTAAGTCAGATTTATTTTCGTGTTGCTTTTGTTGTGTGTTCTTGTAATGAAGAACGTTAAATCAAAATCAAAATCAAAATCAAAATAAATACAGCCTTGGCGAACAAGTGGAATGAGTGTGTGGGAGGGAACAGTGGATGGGAGGGGGGTGTTGGCAAAAAGGTAAAAGGCAAAGGGATCAAGAGTCGTAATGTGCTTCTTGCTTCTTGGTTGCGGTTGTTTGTTGCTCCTTCCTAAAGCTAAAAGTGGCTATGAAAAGACAACAAGAACAAAAGTCACACACACACACATTGCATTTGTATCGAGCGTGTGTGTGTGTGTGTGTGTGTGTTGCGCATCAAAAGACAACACGCCCTAGAAACTAATTCCATGTTCCAGGTGCGAACTTAAGCTGAAAAGCGGCCCAAAAAAAGGTTTTGGGCGACATATTCAAACAGTTTTATTGAAAAGCTTTAACTCTAAGGTACTTGGTAAGAAAAGAGTGAAAATTTCCCTACGTTTTGATTTAAAATAACCTTAATGATTCTCAAATAATGGGAAAATTAAAAAAAAAAATTGAAGTAAACGAAAGCATTTCAATGAGGCAAAGCTGAATCCGCTCCTGTTTGGCTTCTTGATTTGAAATGAATGCAACACACGCACAACCAACCACATACACACACACACTTACACCTACACAGACGAAGCGAGTCAAACAAAGGCGACCGAATGCTAAAGTCAAATCCAAAAGACAAAGACAATGGACAAGCCGCAAAGACACGCACACAAATGTCACTTGAACATGTGTGTGTGTGTGTGTTTGTGTGTGTGTGTGTGTCGTAAGCCCTTTTATGTGTAAATTATGGGCTCAATATAATATTGACAAAGAATCAATAAAGGAAATGTCCTTAAAATTAATAGGCGACATTCTGATATCGAATTACTCGCTATGTCATCGCTTTTAATTAAAATTTCTAGACAAGGGCGCGACGCACTGAGACACACACACACAAACACACATACGCTGGCATGTGCTGGCGTAAATTTATGACTTCCTGTTAAGCGCTCAACGAACGCTGATTAGTATCTGAGTATCTGAGCACAGTATCTGGGTATAAGAACGATCCATCGACGTTGGCGTTTCTCAGTTTATCAAACTGTCGCCGTGTCGCGAAGATTGACGGGCATAACTTTGGCCCACACACCCCCTTCAAACAACCACCCCCACCCCCAAACACACACGCACACTTATCACAACAATAGCTTGACAATGGGTTTTTGGTTTCGGTTTTGCTTTGGCATTTGGCTTCAAGTGAATAAGGTAAAGCCTAAGGCGCTTGTTTTGCTACTTTGGCAGCCATTTTGTTGTTGTTGTTGTTGACTCCTTTTTGGCATTGGGTTAATTTGTGTTAATGAAGTTGTCCATTTGAATGCAATGACTGCTTTTTCAACATTTTAAAATGTTGTGTTGAGAGTAAAACATGCATAGAGATTTTTAGAAGAAGAGCAATATAAAGTATACGCCTCATTGTACGTCTTTTAGTGCTTTTGAGCTTTGTTGCTGTCAACGAATGTCTAAAAGATGCCAAGTTTAAGTTAAAGCTTACTTAAGTTTATATACTTTAATCAATTACTTGAGTCTTTCGAATTTACACTTCAATTGCTCTCAACACTTAATTACCAAGAACAATAAAAAAAAGCAGCAACAATTGTTGAGCAATTACACGATTTCTGTAAAGGTTTTTGCCAAACTTTTTTTTGGTTTTTTTTTATTACTGTTGTTGTTGTTGCTTATGGGGTGCAAAGTAACAAATGAATTCCAACAAAGAGAAATAAAAGATAAACTCAAAATTGTTGGCAATGGCGTCAAAAGTATTTGTTACTGCTGTTGTTGTTGTTGTTGTTTTTCTGTTTCTGTTTCTGTGCTGTTATTTTTGCGGGTATTTTTGTGTGCGTGGCAGCAATTTGGAAAAACGAAAGAAAATATACAACAGCAGCGGCAGTAGCGAAAAAAAAGCGTGAAAAAAATACTTTTGTTGTTTTTTCAAATAAAATTGCAATTTCATTTTTTGCCCAAGGGGTGGAGGCAAGTAAATTAAAAAATAGGTCAACAATGCAAAAACCAAAAAAAAAATATATATATAAATAATAAAAAAAAACAAATGAAGAAAATTTTGCAATAATGTTGCTTAAATACTCTGACAAATTAATAAATTTTATTTTCGTAAGATAAATAAGCTTTGTTTCAGTTTATAAACTATTGAATAAATTGCTAGAAAAGTTAATATACCCTTGCTCCAAATAGAGTATTGCTTGGAACAATACGAGAGCAAACAAACAAGAAATATGTGCAATTCACGCCATGAGTTAACAGTTAAAGTTTATGCATATTCTCACACCATTTCTACCTTTTTCTCTCTCTCTCTCTCTCTCTCAGCTTCTTTCTCTTTCACTCTCGTTCCCTCTGTGTTCTAGTGCATGTTATTTATTTGTGTTCGAAGTTCATTTGAGGCCTTAAATCTGCCTCTGTATCAATCTTTCGTACTAGACACTTTTTGTGTTCAACAATTGAATTAACCATTGTAATTAAACATTTTATAAATTTTGTTTTAAGGGTTACGAAATGATTGAAAAATTTGGGCCTTTTGATTGCTTTTAAAAAAAAATTGTTCGTTGGTTAATTATCGAGTCGAAAAAAGACTTCATTTGTAGAATTTGTGTGCGGAAAAAGAATGACAGAAGCTGATGGCTTTTTTTTTTAGATTGATATAATATGAACAAGAAGCAATCCACAAAGTTTATCTTTCTTTATTTCAAAAATTTTAACTACTTTTCGAAGCAATTGCCAAAAGCTTTTAATTAGGTAGATGAAGGCGTAACATTAGTACACTAAAAAAAAAACCACACACATATTTTGTGAGTAATAAAGTATTTAAAACCTTTTACGTGTTATTCCTTTTCAATTTTCTTTATAAAAAAAAAATTAAATCAGTAAAAACCATATTTTTATGGCATTCTTTATGCAACAAAGCAACATTTTAACCCACATTTTGGCATTTGACATTTGGCATAGAGCTCGAATATTAATATTTAACAAGCATTCATTGTTTTGCGTATATATATATATATATATGTTTTTTTATTTGGGTTATGTGTGCAAAAGTTCTGCTATTAATATTTAAAAGCTAACCAGATTTGTGGTTGAGCAAAGGTCGTCAAGCAAAATAGCAAAAAAGAAAAACAAAAGAATGGGGAATGGACAAAAAACCAAATCAAAAACAAACAAAGCTTTTTGCAGGCCCACAGCACTGAGCCATTGTGTGGCAGCGTGGCAGTGCAACAAGAAGCGTGCCACACTTTTTAACAGCACAATTCACAGTGGCAAATTGTAGGGCCTCGAGGCGCATGTAGACTGACTCTCTAATGGCCAATTTCTTGACATGCCAGCACAACACAAACAAACACAATATGCTGAAATAATTGTGGTAACAAAAAGCTCATGTAAAGTTTTTTAGGGGCAGAAGTAGAGGGGGGGGGGAGGGTTGATAGCGTTGCAATAGCTCCAAAAACGTTTGAAAACCATAATTTGACTAAAAACCGTCTAGACGCGCCAACTAACCAACTATCTTAATAAGTTGCTGCCAACAGAAACTTTGCCCAAGAAACCCCAAACGTTGCCTCAAAAGAAAAAAGAAGGAACGATGGAGAGGGGGGGGGGGGGGTAAAGTTAGGAAGTTGGCGCTGCAGTTTTGTGGCATATACAATTTCGATAATAAGCAACAGAGCGCATTAGCTGGGTAGCCGGATAGCTGGATAGGGCGTCTTATGGGCGTGGCACACGTGTGCAATGTTAATGCGAGTCACGTCAACACTGCATACGAAATCGTTGTAAAGTTCCTGTCCTTATTGGATCCGTTAAGTCGCCACAACTTTCTATACACTTTGCACTTGGCGAAACCAACAAACAAACCCAAAAAGCAACTGAATAACAATTTTTGGTTCTTTGACAGGTATACTAAACAAAAAACACACAAAGGTTTGAATGAATCTTCGTTAAGTGCATCAAAACTGAACGAATGAACTACTTTTATTCCGAACAACAGTTCATTTGGTTCCCTGCGTTCGTTTGCTGAGCAAACTTAATGAACTAGTTAAAGTAAACGAACTTTTTTGTTAAGTGTAACTCTTGTACCTGTTTGAAAGCGATTAAGTGGCTTGGCCAAAAGCTAGCTCAATTGTCGTGCAACCTGATGTCTGTGGCATTGGCCTTTAAAGCAACATAAGCAACTGCCTTTAAGCTTATTCCCAATCGCACTTATTGACTTGTCGATTGTCAGTTGCCTTAGTTTTAGCCCATGGCACACAACTCTTCACAGACAAAATCAGCACAATCAGCTAAACACTCCCACACACACACACACACCAGCCGAGAAGAAGAAACAAAAGAATACCACATAGATATATTATCCATTGGCATTGCGCCATGTCAAAGTGATTTTTCACCTCAAGGGCAAATTTAACACAATAATTTGCACAATTTGTCAAAACAACCCTCAAGCTAAATGGTGTATCATAAACCACAACAGCAGGCAGCCACATCAGCGGCGGCGGCAACATCACCAGAAGCAACTGTTTCACACAAACACACACACACACACAGAGAGACAGACAGACATTTAGTATAAGAGTCAAAGAGTCAGGCAGTCAGACAAGTTGATTGTCCTCTGTGCAGTTTTTGCCTTGTTTGTAACGCCGTCATCTGGTTTTTTTTTAACCATGAACAGAGCTATGAAAACGATCTAATGCAATTGGATACACAATATAATTATCAGTAGATTTGGGCATATATGTATTATATTGGCCAAGACGAGTAAATTATGCCAGCAATATTTATATCGATGGAATTAAATTATAAACTCTAAATCTTTTAAATCGTTGAAGTTTCTCAAACAAAATTCCTGTTTTTCATAGACAAAATTAAATTCCTTAAGATTAATCCATTCATCCATTTCTAATAATGCAGTTGTGTGAAAAAATCTTTGAGAAAAGTGATTTAAAACAATTGAATGCAAAAAAAATAAAAACAAATACAAATTCATAGGCTTCAAATCGGTTGGTAACAAATGCTCAGAAGCATACAAAATTGTTCCAGGTGCTATTTGAAGTTTTTTCAGTCTTTTTTCTGTTTTACCTTTTTTAAAAAATATATATACATTCTTTAAGTTTTTTGCCATGGATAAGTTTTAAATTATTTGTGAAGAATCAGTTTCTCTCTTTCTATCTTTAAACTTTTCTACTCGTAATAAAAATAGTTCTAAAAACCAAATGATTATTCTTTTGTTTAACACTGTTTAATTCTCAATAAATTCACTTACATATATTTTTTTAAAGAAATTGTATTATATATTTTAATAAATATTTAGAAATAATTTGTTTGAAAGTCTTTAAGGCGCACTTCTTGTATCAATATAATAGATTTTCTTTTTTTAATATTTATGCTTACTCACATTTAATAAGCTGATCAAACGAAGTGAATTATTTTTAAATAAAATAGTAAAAAGCTTAAGCAGCCTTTCTGTCAATGGCATGAGAAAATCTTCGTAAATCTCAACAAATATACACAATAAATGGATAATGTTTTTATTAAGCCACTGGCACATTTTTAAGACGACCACAAATTGAAAGAAAATTCTAAATTGCTTTTAGCACTTGAAGCGAAACATACGATTTGACTGAAAAAAATATAATAATTAAATTTTTGCATTGCACAAAAAGTAATTATGATTTCGTAATTTACAAATATCTATTTATTCATTTATGTACATATGATTAAACCGATGTGCAACTAGCATAACCTGCCCCCCGTTTCGCCCTCTTCTCTTTCTCTCTTCACTTACCTAGACACTTTGTTGTGGTGCAGATAAATTGTAAACAAAAATGCAGAAATGTTGGTAAAAACTGCACTTTATTAAGCACCAACACCAACAACAAATAATAATACAACAAATATATATATATATATATATAAGTAAACGAAGAGCAGCAATGCACTTTATGAAAAATGCAATTTAATGTTTGCTCAAATATTACTATTGCCTCTGCCTTCGATTTGGTTTCGTCTCTCACACAATTTACCATTTTATATCTTTGTTGTGGTATGTGTTTATTGATTTTTGACCAAAGTGTTGCAAAGTTTGCATTTAATTTTTTAAGTTAATTTGACCAAAACAATTTACAATTTCAACAATTAGTTTTTGTTACTCATTTATATATTTTTAGATTTTTATAGTTGAAACAAAGTGAATATATATTTTAAGGGAGCTGTTCACAGTTCTTTAAGTTGTTGTTTTTTTTTTAACCAATATTTATCACAAATTTTAAGTGTTTTTAAATATGAATATAATCAATATTACCAATGTTGCTAAATAAATAAAACTTTGTCAGGGGTTTTACTTTAATATACAATTTGCATGACACTTTAGTTTGAAACTTTCTAAAAAGTACAAAAAATATATATAGTTATATTAGTTAATAATTGTTTTCTTTTGTAAAAGCATTGAGAACTTGATGGAAACTTTTATAAACTATTTGACAGCCTAAAGATGTTTTAGAAGTGTATTTATGAACAAATGCTTAATGTTTGTTTATATATTTAGTGAATCAATTATTAAAACAATGCTGTGTTGATTGAATTATTTGCATAAATGCTTAGTAAATTATTTAAAAAAACAACTCAATACACTAAAAAAATAATCACAAATAGGTTAAAATCTCTGATTAAGCATTTTATCACATTTAAACCATTCAAATTGCTTCAATTTTCCAATAGTTGTTTGTACTTAAAGCTGTGAAACAATAACTCAATAGTGATATTACGTATACGTAAACTTGGCTCCATTAAAATTTCAATTGCTAGCTTCTATTCTTGTTGCAGTACCTAACGCTTTTGATTAGCGCACAAAAAGCTTCGAAGGAGAATACAGGAAAGTCAGAAGTGGAGGCATGTGTGGAGCCTTAATTTGTTGCCTCTTGCAACAAGAGCTCATAAAGCACAAGTTGCAAAAGGAGATAGGCAGAGTGGGGGAACAAATAGGGGGCACAAATATTTATGTTATTGTGCAACAAAATGCATTAACTCAACACTCAACGTTGCAGTAACTGTTTCGAGTTGCAACTAGTGTTGCACTTGCAATTGCAATTGCTTGCAACTTGTAGCAAGACCTTGTCTTTCTCTTCAGTTCTTTGCACAACATTTTAGATTCGATGACGTTTCCATTGCTAGATGCAACGTCAACAATAACAGAAACAGAAATAGAAATAGAAATAGAAACAGAAATATAACCAGAAGCTGAAGCAGAAGCAGTAGCAGAAACTGGCAAATAGAATAAAGTACAATAACAACTTCAGCTGTTTGCTCGCATGAATAACTGACCAAGCAACTGAATGAATGACTGAGCGAGTGAGTGAATGAATGTATAAATGAATAAACAGTTTGAGGAGCTGCAAGTTTTGCCACGGCTGCATCACATTGTATTCAATAAATACCCTGCAGACAAAGCAATTTGTTGTGTTCGAAAGAGTTGTTTATCGAAAAATTCACAATTTACACTCGGCACAAGCGAAAAACCAAACCCAATTAAACAAAAACTTAAACACAACTTTTTGGTATTATTGCTTTTGTTTTGATTTGACTTTTTGACAGGGCATCAGCGTGTTTGGGCCAACCAAGTGTTTCGTACAGGATATTTTGGTTTATTTTGGTTCGTTGCAAGAGCATATTTCACTTACCGGAACTGCAAAGCAGAACGATTGCTGAGCAAGCGATAAATCCAGCTGCGGAGAAGCAGAACGTCTGTCCTTGCAATGCCATTACTGCGGAGGTGATGCAAGGGGGCTGCAGTGTTCGCCTTGTTCCCTCGTTCCCTCGTCCTTTTTAACCACTTGTCCGAACCAACAACAAAATGCAAGTAACAAAAAAAATGAAGATTGAAATCGTTTAGCTCTGCTGATGAAGCAGACAGACTGTGGAGCAGTTGATGACGTTGTCAATGTCGTTGGGCGTTTTATCTAGTTCTCGGCTAATGCACAACAGATCTCTCTTCCTTATACTCTCTTCTCCTTTCTTCGCGTCTCTCTGCTGTTGATTTGTGATGTGTCTCTTATCTTTTGTGCCGTATGTGTCTTCTTGTTGGGGTTTCACTTTTTTGGCTTTTTTGTTGACTTTTTAGGTGGCCTGTCAAGTTTATTCAGAAAACAGTTTGAAGCCGAGTTTTTGAGTGCTGAATTCGATTGCCGGCTTCATTGAGATTTGGCAACAGCAATGCTGGCAGCTCTGCAAGTGGCACTGGCAGTGGCTGTGGCAGCAGCAGCAGCCGACGCTCATGTATTGGCCACATTGTTGCCACATTGTTGACCTACACCGCACAACCCGAAACCAATGCCCCTCAATACTGACACTGACCACGCTCTTGCAACAACTAGCTCTGCCTCTCGGTGTCCTGCTGCAGCCGGCTGCACATGCAAATTTTAATTTCCGTTGCTTTCTTCGATGTGCACACAACTGACATCCTTCATTTCCGGCGCACAACTTTTTTTTTTTGTTTTTTTTCTTGCTATGTTTTCTTTTCTATTTGCATTTTTTCGCCTGTTTTTATTACTCTCAAAATTCTTCTTTATTTGTTCAACTTTTCTATAATTTTTATATTAGTGCATCACAAAACAAAACAAAAAAGGAAACTTTAAAAAATATGAATATAACTCAACTCGCGTTTAATTATATTTGTTTTTGTCTATATTTTTTATATTTAACTAAGATATATTCAAAATAATTCGTTTACGCGCTCTTCTTCAAAAAGTGTTTCGGCTTATCAATGTTTAGTTTTGAGTTTTTTTTTTTTCAATTGGAAAGCGAGCGCACGCGTCCGTTTGTATCTGCATCCGAATTGAAACTGAGTTGTGTCACTGGCTGAACTGCTTGCTGATAGCAGCGCCAAAGGATATGCAACGCGCCTCTGCCTAAAACACACACACACACACACACATACTAATGCGACGCGCCAGTCGCGCAGCAGCAGCACTGCCAACAATAACAACAGCAACAACAAAAGCAATCGGCAATTGGCTTCGAGTAATGCTTCTCGTGTTCTTTGACGAACGCAAATGCCGAAGCTGTTTGACAAATACTGAGCGCAATCGTATAAGTCGAATGCTGGGACATTATTTTGGGATATTTTATTTAAAATTGGGAAATTTCTGTTTCATATCAGCAAGTAACGTTTATTTGAATAATATTCTTGCAGTAAACAAGTTAGTATAATAAACGCTATAAACTGGATTGAAAACTATAAGCAAAATATATTAAAGATTTGTGTTAAGTCTTTTCAGCATTCTTTATATGTATTAGTTATAGATTTTAGGGCAAATACGCCTCAAATATTGATTTAAACTAATTTATATATATATTATTACAATTCATCGTTTTTGCTCTAGTTAGTTAGTTTTAAGCTGTTACCAGTTTGCCACAGTGGCCACAATCTGTTCTCTACTCACTATTTATTGCCGTTTGCTGTTACTTTCGACTCTTATACTCTTATATTCAAAGCTCTTATAAAAAGACGACTAGCAGCGACATCGCTGCGCTGCCGACGTCACTGTGTCTTACACTCGGCTATTTTTCAACGAATTACAACGCTTGACGATGTTCGCCACTAAGCCACGTGCTGTCTGCCTGACTACCTGGAGAGTTGCTGCGACTGCGACGACGACGACGACGACGGCTGCTGCTGCTGCAGCTTCTGCTGCTTGACGTTGTTTGTGCCGTTAGCAATCAGCGCATTGTTGCTGCTGCTGTTGTTGTTTTGATTCTATGCAGGCTGACGCTGCTTATCAGTGGGCGATGTGTAGGAAGCGCGAAACAACGCGTTGTCGTGCTTCGTACTTACTGCCAGATGCTTGCCTCCCCCCCCCCCCCCCTCCCTTCTCGCCCCTAGCCCTCGCTGTCTGGCTGTCTGCCGTTATGTGATGTCCTCCTCGTAATTTTTTTTTTTTTTTGTTGGTTGAGGTATGGGTGGGGTAAGGCTGTCTCTATTTCTATCTCTCTCTCTCACGCGCGCGTTGAAGTCGTATGCGCCCTTGTAAGGAAAAGCTTGTGATATAAATTCTTATTGGCGCATTACAAATTGTCTTCGTCTTTTGCCTTTGCTATCTGCATGTACAAGTGTGTGTGTGTGTGTGTGTGTTTGTTTGTTTGTTTGTACATAATGAAATCACTCACACATAATGCAAACATTTGAGGGGGGGAGAGAGAGAGAGAGAGAGCGAGAGTTGCTTATTGTTTGTTTTGTCATTAGATTTCGCGCATATTTTGCCATAATTAGATTTTCACTTCATTTGCATACAAATGATGCTAAGGAAACACACACACACACACACACACACACCAGCACAGAGAAAGAAAAACACTTTTTCATTGTTTTTGTCTTGTAAAATGATCCATATTCCATTGTCTTCCCTATCACACCCGCAATCCCCAAACGGGACAAGGTTAATCTGTCATTTGTGCAATATTAAATCATTTATTTCTCTAAATTCGTTGTTTCGCCTATGCGAACAACTTTATTATCATAAAGACACAAAGCAGAATCTTTAAAGCTAGTCTTATACAAATCACTTAGCAGAGTCACGAACCATAGTTAATGCTATATCGTTAATATATTTGTGCTTTAACATTTAATTTTGTTATCGCTCATAACTGTTATCAAATCCGAACTAATCAATATTAAGTCAATACTATTACTACCGCTGGGCTGTCTGAATTAATTAATTTGCACTTTAAGCAAATCTTTCACAATATTAATGGATAATTTTCCACAAAACACGATTTTCATTTCAGCCACACTCCGATTAACCATATCTGTTTATATGTTTTCCTTCTTTTCGATAGTCGCTTATCAAGCGTGTGTTGTTCTTGTTGTTGTTTTTTTCCATTGAGTGTGTGTGTGTTGTTGTGTGAACCCAAATAAAAATGTGATTACAAAGGGAAAAAGTGCAGCTAACGACTAGCAGATACCCTTTAGCGCTAGCTATCCGATTTGAAGCCCTCACAGCTATAGGAAAGAGCATTAAAAAGTTCAATTTTATGTTAAGTTGTTCTTGTTCTTTTTTTGGTTTGACTTCCCATTCAATTGTAATGTCATGTGATTGGTTTTGGTTCTGGTTCGGGTACGGTTTTTGCGTAAGTGTGCGTAGTGTACACACATATGCATATATGTATGGCATACTCGATGTGGGTTGCGGATTGTTGTTTGATTGAATTGCGCGGCATTTAATAATGCATCGAAATGTCACTCAAAATTTACCCTGAGACATTTGAATTGAATTAGCGGATTTTTGCGGTGATTGAGTTCTCTACACTTGCCAGCCCTACCCTGCCCTTGGTCTCTACCCTAAACATGCAATTACATCCAACATAAAGTAGTGACAAAAGTGTGTAACAAATAAAAAGAATTGGTAAACGTTTTTTCAATACTCAGATAAAGTACTTCGTGTTTCAGGCAAAGGCTGCAATATAGAGAGAAAAGTTTAAGAGAAGTTAAACTTATTAAGTTCATGCAGCTGGCAAACTTAAGTTTTAAGCTTGCCTTTGTTGTTGCAAGCTTTAAAGTCTTTAAAAAGCCTTAAGCCAACAGTAAATAATAGCGTACAACATTGACGTCATCAGCTTAAGCTGCGTTTTATTCTTATTCAACCTTTTCGCCGTTAATTGGCAGCCTGCAATCGTTTTTGTTCATTTCGTTTCATTCGGAACGCTTTTTGCCTTTTTGGGGGCATTGATTAAGGCACCAGCGCTAAAATGTATGCTACACATTTTTGTGTTCGCGCCCTGATGTGTTGCTGTTGTCGTTGCCAGCCTACACCTTGCACTCGACACAAACACACACACACACACACACACACACATATACGTAATGTAAGTGTCTCAGTGTGGGAAATGACGCCAACGCCAACGCCAACGCCAACGCCACGCTGCAGTCAATGCAATTGAATTCGTGGCAGTTTTAATGTAATTAGTTTTTACACCTTGCCGCAAACACACACACACACACACACAGAGATAAAAACACGAAAGTGCCCCAAGCGCGGCAAGCTTGAAGTGTATGTCTACCCCATTGCCGCATCCATTGCTTTTTGGCTTTTTGTCTGCGCACATTTTCTAATTAAAAACGCCAACGGCAATTGTTATTGGCCTCGCCGCCGCCAACTAATTGGCAACAAGATAAATCGCTGTAGCAATTTGCCGCGAGAATTATGCGACAAGATCAATTTGGGGCCAGGCAACAGCAACCAATAGCAACCAACAAGAGCATCGTCAGGGCCAAGGTCTCAATGCAATTGCTGTAAATTGACCGTTAGACCACCCAACCACCCAAAGCCACCCACTTAATCACCCTCAAACACCTTCGCCTTGCACGAATGTAGGCCAATTCAAGTGGAGCTCATAACAAATGTTTACGACTGCTTCGCGTATTAAAGCTATCAATATACAAAAAAAAAAGATAAATAAAGAACAGAAAGAGTAAAAATAGAGAAACAGCAAAGTGGGCGTGGCAAGTGTTGCAAGTGTTTGCTGCTGCTGCTGTTGCTGCGGATTTGAAATTAATATAACTAAAAGGTTTTCGCACGCTGCGCTGCGCGTATCTGACGGATGCTTGTTTCGCTTTAGTTACCTCCCAACCCGCCCCTCCCCACTAACCACATTTTTATCAACTACAACTACTATGTTTTCTTTTTCGTTTCAACATTTGTGTGCTTCGTTTTATTTTTTTTGCTGTATTTATTGATTTCCACTCACCGCAGCGAACAGAAAGCAAACGTTGAAGCAGATAAGAAAACGCAGCAGGCAAAGGCAAAAGGACTCGCCTGCCTGCTCTGCCTGCGGGTCTGCCTTTAGTGTAAGTGGCCTGGTCTTTGACGTTTCTGCTGTATGTGTTGCCAACAACAAACAAACAAATACGCATAGATAAACGACATGTTTGTTTGGCTTTAACCCTTCGAGTGGCTTCAAGGCACAAAGCTCTTGACGCTTTAATGAGCCAACTGCGTATTGAGTTAATTAAGTTGAGCAAGAGCCAAGCTCGATATTCTTAATTGAGTGCAATGTAAACAGAAAAAAAACAAGCACACATTTTTTGTGCAGTCTGGCAACGCTTCGTTTTCAAGGCACTTGACAAACAGTACTATGTGAAGTTAAGAAGAAAGCATCTAAGATCGAATATAATTTATATTATCTGTAAAAAAACAACCTAAGAAAAGTATCAGCTTGGTGTTGCCACCTTTCTTAAAGCTTAACTTAAACTAAAAGCCTTTTATGGCAAATAGTTCGCTTACACACATTTTTCTTTATGGCGCTACCCACACACACACACACATACACACACACACACAAGGGTTAAAGTCATTTTTATGCCATATTTTGATAGCAAGCATTGAAATTGTTATTTATTTATTTATGCATTTGGCTGCTGATGTTGCTGTTGCCACTAACAACCAACCATTGACCCTTACCAAACCCCACCACACAATCGTTTGCCGTTCCCACTCGTATGCGCTGCCAAGTATTTGGTATATTTATCATAGCAAAGCATTTATAGATGTTTTGGGGCTGTTCGAGTACTGAGTACTGAGAGGCGTTACTATGGCAAGGGGCAAGTGAGCGTTGACTGCAACTATCAGCAACTATAAGTGTTGCAAGTTTGTGTCTGTGTTTGTTTGTGGCTTCTCAATGAGCTATCTCTGACTTGTTCGATACACTCCACATAGCAAGGCTGCTTATGAAACGAACCTATAACTGGCCAAGACTTATTACTGGGTATGTATTAGTTGTCCATTGTATCGTTTCGTTTTGTTATACCATGCTTGATTTCCGTTTTAGTTTAAAGCTCAATATCCGTTATCCGTCGCAACATTTCCAGTTTGCAGTGTTGCATACTTTCCTACGCTTTCCCTCTGTATAAGTGTGTGTGTGTATGGGTGTGTGTGTGTTGTATGGCCTTCAGGTGTCAACATTATCTGCATTTTCACGCAACGCAACTGAAAATTTATTGTTGCCACCAACAACAGCAACAATAACGTGAATCTCTACCCTTCTCCCCTGCTCTTGAACTGTAGCTGTAAAGCTAAAGCAAAAGCTTAAGCCAAAGCTGAGAGCTATTGCAATCTGTGGACGGCAGCAGCAGGTATTGTTGCATAGTGTGGGCGCATAGATAGACTTTATTGCTGCACTTGCTACGTCTCATGTTGCAAGAGCAACAGGAACTCCAACAGCTACTTCTATTGCTTGTTGCTCTGTGTGTGTGTGTGTGTGTGTGTGTGTGTGTGTACATTACGCTAAATTACATTTTGAATATTGAATCGTTGTTGGTTGTTGGTTGACCTTTCTATCGCACCTGAGCTGAGTTCTGTTGATGCCACAGCAATTGAACTCGAACGTCTGCTTCCTTCTCATCATCATCATCATCATCATCAACTGACCTCTCCGTCTCTCTCTCTCAGTCTCTCTCTCTCTCTGTTTTTCTCTACCTCTCTTATTTCTTGAATTGCATTTTGCGGTTTGCTGTTTGCTGTTTACCCTACAGTCACGACCTGGCTGCTTTAATTTCTTGCTTTCACCCCAATAGCTTATCTAATATATCTAAATGTCATATTCAAAACCTGATACTGTTCAATATGTCTAATATATCTAAATTAATCATTTATGTTTATGCCTTATGTAATAAACACATAAAGTTAAAAAAAAAAACAAAACGCAGAGAAGAATGAATGACATCAAAAAGTGAGAAATCAAAGCAAACTACACTTTTGGACAGTGATTTGGAGATTGTGTTTATGGTTGAGATTGTGAATCGGATTCTAATTTCGATGCGAGTCTTTAGTCAGATTAAGCACCTGCTACGTGTGGAGTGTGGACAAACAGTGATGGCCCCAAGCACCAAACATTGGCTTAGCATAAGGCAGGACAAAGGGGGGGACAGTGAAACTCTTGAGAGTCATTTGTATGTATGTGTGTGTGTATATATATAATACTTGCTTGGGGCTAAGTCAGGCATTCAGTCACGCACATGGCGGAAAACATTTCACAGACACGCAACACCTCAACTTCACACACACACACACATCCTTCTTTGTACGTGGCGCAAGGACACGCATGCCAAATCCAAAATCGTTGGCTTCCTTAGCTTTTTTTCTTTTTGTGCCTTTTCCATGCGCTGCATTAAGAGAGAGAGAGAAGAGAGAACTGAAGAAGAAGTTGCCTGCTTGCTTGTCACTTTCTGGCAGCTTTTAGCTTAAACTATAGTAGAAATTACTTTAAATTGTCTTGATTATTAACAATGTATGTTTTTAGCTATTTTAAAGCTGTTTTTTTTTGGCTTTTTTTAGGGCTGGCCATTGGTTCTACAGATTTTGTTCGCTTGACCGGCAAAATTCTGTTGTTTAAATGTTTATCGATAGCATAAAGGTAAAAATTAATTAATAAACTTCTGTCCAACTAACACACACTTAGCCGATAAAACCAAAAAAAAAGCTAAAGATTCTTACATTTCTTTTTTTGCGTATTCTGCCATAAGTTCTCTTTCTTTTCGTTTTCTTGTTAACTGGTTTTCATCTTTATTTTTGTTTTTCTTGAACTGTTTGCTTTGCGTTTTATAACTCAACTTAGGTTCAAGCCAAACGACAAGACTGGCTTGTAATAAAAAGTAATTTTAATGTGTTAATTCAGTTGGTTTGTCGCTGGCAGCATGTCAGCGATTAACAAGCAGGCATGTGCATGAAAATAAACTGGATAGAAACAAAAAAAAAAACGACGGGCTGGAAAGCAGACAGCAAATGGGTGTTAAGTGGCTGGCTGTTGTTGTTGTTGTTGTTGCAGGTCAGTTGAGCTGCTGTTGTTATTAACTTAACACTGCAGTCAAGTGGAAAACGAGTGTTGCAACAACAGCCACCGACAGCTTCACCACCAACAACAGCCACAAAAACAAAAAACAAACCAAACCAAACCAAACACTCGCTTGTTTTCAATTAACAACTTTTTCTATCTCCACGTTAACAACAACAAAAGCAACAAGAAAACGAATCGTTTAACAACAAATTGATTTGCAAGTTGCTTGCCCCAACAGCCACAAACGCAGCGCGCAACAAACCGGTAACCCGCAGGTGCTTAAGGACCTTAACTGTCTCGGTCCTGCACATAATGAATGCATTTGCTCTTTCGCCTACCTCTTTCTCCTCTCAAACTCTATTACTTTCTCCCTCCCCCCTACAAGTTGCTATCAATGAGCTTTGTCCCTCTTGATTTCTCGCAGTGTTTTTTGCTACGTTTCGTGCTCATTTGTTGCCAATTAGTTGCGGAGCATCGCAGTCAATTGGAAATTTCTGGAGTATGCCAGACAATTTCCCCAAGAGGAAAGAATTTCATTGTTTTTGTTGTCGAAAGTTTTCTATATATACTCTAACCTAAGATCTTATACACTATGCAATGCATTCATATACCTAATAACATAACTCTTAATGCTGTAAATGGGAAAGTTTCTTCTTTTTTTTTTAAAAGCCCTGTTAAGAAGAGTATTTCAACTTCAAAGCTTACTTCCCGTTTTTCCGATACTGGCCGGTGATGACAAAGTTACCCAAAAAGGGGGTCATTCGAGCTTACCCTACGGACCTTGTTGTTGTGGCTGTTGGCGCTGTTTTGGTTATCCATTTATCGATGCGGCAAACTTTTGTAATGACTTTGAAAATAAAACAAGAATATAATGGTGCTGAAACACCTGAAACTGGAACTGGAACTGTGTAGAAACACGGACTTCCCTTTACTAATAGCAGGTGGAGTAAAAGCAAAAACAAACAAAATAGAAAGAGAAACTGAAGCTGAAACAGAAACAGAAATAGAAACAGAAACAATGAACTCCACAAAACAAAACGAAACAAAACAAAACAAAAGACTAAATTATCCAAACTATTGACAATAATGAGCTTTGCTAATGAGTAATACATAGTCTCAGATAGGGTAGCCCAAGGTGAAAAGGAGGAGAACGACCAAATGACCGCTACCTAACAATGTGCAAATGACAAAAGTTTTGTCTGTGGATTTGTTGCCCCTTTTCTACGACTTGTATCCCAGCACTCTTTGCTCAGGAAATGAGAATAAAACTTTTTTTTTGCAGCGAAATTATATGTTTATCCTTAATTAGGTGCCGCCTATTAGAGTTTGCTGTAGCCGTAAAAAGTCAAATGACTAAATAACCGAGTCAAGTTAACCCCATTAAACTAAGAACACAAAACGACAAAAGAAATTTCCTTCTTAATTTTATGTTTTCATTGACAAGAGCTTATTTCTTGGAATCTTTTAATCAATCTAGATTGCTTAGAAGCCTTAACTAACATCAACATTCAAGTCGATATATCTAAGATAAAACAAGAAACTTAATCTGGAAACTATGTAATTGAAATTTGTTAAGGAATTGAAGATGTTGATGCACAGTATTGGGGGACACTTAAAAGAGTCTTAACTGTCTCAAGTAGGTCCTACTTACTTTAAAGGACCTTGGAGAGTACAACAAATCACAGGAACTAACCGTTCTCAACGACTTTTGAGTTGAACTGCGATATCTACACTCTAGCATATCACCATATATATTTGTATTTTTATTGTCTCTTTTCATTTTTATTCCATTCCTTCTTTTCATTGCCTTATTTTCCTGCAGTGAATTCACATTCCATTCCGCTTGTATATCTCATCAAGTTTTCGCAGTTAAACACCACAAATTGTCAGACAGTTCCATGCGAAGGGTGTGGGGGAAGTAGCATAAAACAATTTGCCAGTTAAATAACAAAACGCAATACCAACTGTGTCATTCTTAAGCGTTCATTCCTTTTCCCTCTTTCTCTCTCAACATAACCTCAATCATGCTCATGCTTAACCTAACCTCATTCTATACTAAAGCAGACTCCCTCTTCTCTGTGTTTGTCACACTAAACCACAACAAAGTGCAAATTTATGCCGCAATAAATGTTGTCTAGTCTCTAGCTCAGTGCTGGAAGTAAGGATGGGCGCAACAGGGGGGAAGGCTTCCGTCAAATTGACCAATGCAGGACTTCAAGACATCGCGTCTGGGCGTTATGGCTCTAAACATTTTGAAAGGGGGCGCAACACCTACGAAATGCCAACAACAACAATAAAAATCCATAAATAAAGCACTTGCCACTTGATGAGCTGTGAGGGGTGAAGGGTTTATGTTGGCGGTAAGGGGTTAGACTCTTGTCAATATAGAGTAAAAGTGGAAAACTTTGGCAGGCACACCATAAACTGTCAGGCATCAGTAACTTATCGACCCTTAGCTTTTAAGTGGATGATTTCAGGCTTCAGATTTCCGTATACACACACACACACACAAGCATACACCTGTCCAGACAGCTACCTTTCTCGCTCTTTCTCTTTTTGGGGTATTTGTTGTATACCCTGTAAACTTGGAAAGTTGGGCAACTTTCCCAATTAGTTACATATATCTTTTGAATATATACCAACATATATATTTAATATATAACAACATCTTCTATTCGTTCAATCCTAAAACTTTAAGCATTTTATTTGTATTTGTTTTTTTTGCTTTTTATTTCACTTTCAATGCGGGAGCTGCTGTTGCTTTTCCGCTTTTACTATGTTGCTACTGCTTGTTTTGTTATTGTTGTTGTTGTTGTTTCTATCTCTGGTATCTTCTTTATGTTGCCATTTTACCCACCGTTTTTGCCTTCCCTCCACCACTTTATCGCCATCGTCGTCGTCGTCGTCATCATTCTATTTTATAAACTCCTGCACTTTCTGGTCAACTTGACTGACTTTTAGTTGTGCTTCGAGTGGGCAGCTGGGGACAGCAGAGAGACAGAGAGAGAGAGAAGGGAACCAGACAGGATACACACACCTGTCTATGTGCGTGTGTGTGTTTGTTGTTAAGGTGTGCCTCTTTGTGGTGAACTGCTGCTGCGGCTGCTGTTGCTGTTGTTGTTGCTGCTGTTGCTGCTGCTGCCGTGCACGTCAAGTGTCCTTAAACGGATTAAGGGTGAATGATAGCGGCTTATGTCTTAGGTGTGTCTGGTGTCCTTTTGTGAAATATTCCCCTCCCCAACTTCAGTCCACTCACCTGCTCCTGCTGCTGTTGTTGTTGTTAGTTGGTGCTTTAATGTTTTCACATTTTATTGCGGCTTTGCTGTCCTGCTTGGCTGTCCTGGCGCCTGCTCCTGTTGCCTTTCAGTGGCATTTTGCTTGGCTCTTGACTTTTGATTCCTTATGAGCTGGCAAAACTGTATAACAATTTGTTTGAGCATTAGAATTAACAGCATGCACAGGCAAGAACGCCAGACGTGATGGAAAGTATGTGGGAAAAGAAGGTTCACTTTGAACTTTTAACCAATCGAAGATTGTAATCTAATGGTTACTAATTGATCTGTTCAGTAAAATTCATAAGCAAGACTGTTTCTGTTCTTTAAATCATTACAAACTCAAAAAGTGATTATGCTTTGCCACAAAACAAGTCGCAAATCCAAAAAAACATAAATATATAATATATATATATATGTTTTAGCTGATTTACAAATACTATATCTGTGTGTGTGTGTCTGTGGGGGGGTGTGTGTGTGCTAACTCATATGTGTGAAAAGACTTAGAACATTCCCTTTTAACGTATCTTTGCATCTAAAACCATTTCCCTTGCCTAACCGCAAGACAATTAAAAAGTTGGCGCCCGAAAATTGCCGCTAAATTGGCGGCTGTTCGCGAGCAAAACTTAACTTGTGGCACGTACGTGGCAACAACAACAACGACAACAACAACGACAACAATAACTTTCAGTCTTCAGCTGCCTTTAGACAATGACACAAATCAAAAAGTTGAAGGCTATGCAAAAGTTTTTGCTAGAGGGAATGCCACAAAAGACCGCACATAACAAATGTGAAATGCCTCATGAGCTATAGACATACTCAAGCCCAACTAACCCCTGCGCTGCAATGCTGCACTTATGTGCCCCACATGCTCAAATCTCTATTCCTTTTCGTCTGTTTATGTTTCTTGTCTAATTGTGTGTGGCACAACAATTACAAAAGCATCAATACCAACGAGGACCCTAAAGGCTGCCCCAACGCCCCTTTTCCTCTTAGTGCAATAAACAACTGTTCAATGCGGCGTATACGTGATTTATTTGCTCTTTAGTGGCATTGGGGTGCGGATTGTAGGGATCTTCTTATTGTTGTTTCGGTTATTGTTGTTATTGTTGTTATTGTTGGCGTAATCTCAGCGTCAATATTTATAAAATATTTTTAAAATACGTGCCCCAAAGTTCAAAATCAATTGCCAGCACCATCGACAGAGACAAAGCGATGCGGGGGAGGGGAGGGGAAACGAGATGCGTCACATGATGCTGGCACAAGTATGTTTGCAGTGGGTGTGGAGGGTGAAGGGTGTGCAAGGACAGAGGGTTTGTCTGGCATGTGAGTGGACAGCATTTGAAAGCCAATCCGTTTACTTTCATTGACAGTTGTGCGACACATGCGTTACAAAAACCAGTGAACCCTCCCCCCCCTCCCCCAACCCATCGCCCCAAGCTTCCTTGCACCCGCCCGCAAAGAGAGAGAGAAAGAGAGTGTGTCGATGGGGGAAGTCAATAAAACAAGTTGTTTCAGTTGTTGCCCGGAAAATATGTCACCATCGGGTGAGAAGCACTCAAATTAATAAACTCCATAAAATGTGAGCGCAGACAGTTATGAAACAAGTCCGAGTGCACGACGGATAAGCGAATGGGGTATGCTCGACTCAAAGGATATTCTTTCTTCAGACAGTTTGTGGTATAAACTATGCACTTTACTAGGCTGAGTGTTGGTCATCCTACTTCATTACATATCTTTCCATCTTGCTTGACAGAGCTAAATTGTAGCATGACCTTCCTTGCACTTTTCGTACAGGGTATCACAAGCAGTATGGCAGCAAAACAAAGCGTAAACAAAAGAAAGCTTAAACAAAAACCGAAAACAAACGAGACGTTTCTCTCTCTGTATGTGTGTGTGTGTTTGTGGGTGGGTGTTAAGTGGCCTGCACCCAAAGGCACCCCCTAGCTATATGCAACATATACCGCACACCCAATATCCGTAAATCAATGTGGTAGCTTGGCACCAACGGACGGCAGGAGCAGGAGCAGGAGCTAAAGCTAGTGCTAGAGCTGGAACTGGATCGGTAGCGAACAGTTGGGCAGTAGTCATGGCCATGACGGCTTCTCTTGACGACTGCTCTTGGCCTTTCGCACATCAGACACTCTGTCAAACTTTTGTTTGCTTCGGTCAACATAGGGTTGGAGGTGTCGTGGGTAGAGGGAGCGAACTGAAAAGGATTCACAGTCACTTGAAACACACACACACACACAAGCATACAAGTGTCTCAATAGGTGTGTGTGTGTGTGTGTGTGTGTATGTGTGCGACGACGACTGCCGCATTCATCTGTATAAGGGTGGGGGAAGTGCTGGTTTCAGCCCTTCAATGGTGACGCTAGAGCTGTCAATTATTGTTTTTTCTTCTCTTTTTGTAGTCTGAACTGGACATAAGGTAGCACCCCTTGGCTGGGCTAGACGTGTTCTAAAGGAAAGCGAGAGAGAGAGAGGGACAGACGATGCTTTTGCTTAAAACTTTTTGCACTCATCAAGAGCGGTTGACTAGGCCAACAAGAGGAAATGTAAACATGGGAGATGGGGTATGATAGCTAAACACCTTTAATCCAAATTTAAAATCAAAAATACCTAAGAGTAGCTTTAGCTGTAAAGACAAAAAGCAAGTGTTAAGCAGGAACTATCTGTTACAAGCGGTTTCATTTGGTCTTTAACTTTATGTTAAGCCGCAAAAATTCCCTGATTGCTTCGTTTTCATTGCTCCTCTTAGGTTTTCTTCATTGTTTCTAAGATGGTAATCTGCCACCGCCGATTAGCTTTCTCTCATCCTTTATAACTTTTATAAAGTATCAAATTCCAAATGCCTCACATTTCCACTTATCATTTGCCTATGCTTAATCATGCCACATAGTTGTTGTCCACCCAATGGAGTTGTATTTAAAGAATCTTCGGAATCAGTTGTATTTAAAAGAGGAAAAAAAGGGAAAATATGACCGAGCTTATTGTTGTTATGCCCGCACTAAGGTTTTGTTGAGAAGCTCTCATAGATCCTGTTCCTCCTCGTAAAGCTCCTGAAGCTATGCAACACTTTTTTTAGCTGATAAATAAACGTTGTATGGATAAACTTACAGATTATTTAACTCAAGTGAAAAGCGTCTAAGTCAGAAGCCACAATTCATAGCTAATTTACACCTTAAACAATTAATTATATCTAGGTTAATGCCAAGAGGATAATGATCTCCACCAGGGATAAGCAATTTGTAGCTGATAAAGGCTATTGTTTTGATAATAAGGATGTTTATTATATTGTATTAAAGTTGCTTGGAAGCTGGCATTTGTGGTAGGCGTTACAATGTGTTGGGGCGGGGCAGCTGGCGCTGACAACAAATGGAACTGGCTGGGGGAAGCGGGCAAAACAACAGGAAGAACGAAAACTGTAAAGGAAAAAGCCCGAGTAAAAGCCAAAGCAAAGCGACAAACTTTTGCCACAGCTCT
Source organism: Scaptomyza caliginosa (assembly GCA_035044725.1). Classification (NCBI taxonomy): domain Eukaryota; kingdom Metazoa; phylum Arthropoda; class Insecta; order Diptera; family Drosophilidae; genus Scaptomyza; species Scaptomyza caliginosa. The sequence goes on along the minus strand of JAWNNR010000102.1, from coordinate 557,493 downwards.
AAGAAAATGCTAACAACTTTTGTCATCTGATTCTCAGTTTTGCACTTCTATCTTTTAGCTTGTTAGTATTTTTTTCTTTCTTACTATGCCCTATACGCATTAAAAGACTCTACACCAAAAAGGCTTATCAAGGAGACTATTTACATTAATTTATTTTTATTTATGCTTATCACTTTCGGTTATATAATCGAAAGTTCTCTTACAACTTGATTATAATACAAAATTTTGCAGTTTGTTTTTTTACAGGATATCTTTGAGTCTGCAATGCACGCACAAGCAATGCATTTTTCAACTCAACTGTTGTTTGGCTTAGTAAAAAAATTTTAATATTTACTAACTTATGCAAAAAGTGGCAGCCGCTGACTGCCAGCCAGCCAGCCAGCTTGGTAGCCTGAATGCCTGTTGGCTAATGAAATGCAGTCGCATTTATCTGCACCACCCCGCACCACCTCGAATTACCTTGCCCCATACTCAAGCTCGTTTAGTTTTGCGAGTCAAAAAATGAAAGGCAAAGTGGTGGTGGCAACTTTTGCCAGCTGCCAAAAGTAGAGACAGTTGATAGCAGCAGACAAAACTTGGCCCAAAGTAAATGCGCTAACTCTATCACCGCTCTCACCCCCTCTCTCTCTCTCTCTCTCGTTCGCAGTAGACGTGTGCATTACCTGGCCTCAGTCAACAAGCAAAACAATAACAGCAGCAACAACTGTTGATAGAGCCAACAGCTGGCGGCTGGCAAGTTGCCCGCTTGCAACTGGTGCCACACTTGCCTTCTCCTCTACTTACCAACCGTGCCACCACAAAACGAAAACAATTTGCCGCTGGTTAACAAATTGAAATGCCAGTCGCTGATTATTTGCATCCCCATTCCCTCCACAGCTTCAGCATCCACTTAAGGGTCAACAGTTTGAGCAGCAGCTGTCATAAGCGCCACTTTAAAATTTGTTGCTCAGCTGCAGCAGTGACAGGTAGTATTTATACTAATGACATTTAATGCAGCAGTGTTGTAAAACGCACTATGATCAGTTATTATTACATTGTATGAACATAAATAATAAATCATTTAAGGAAAACGTGCATGAAATTTAATATGATCTTAAAGCTTAAGGGCGCCTCTACCGTTGAGTATTGTCGTTACTTGTGTGTGTGTGTGTTAACCAGTGTTGGTAGTTGTTGTCGAAGGTAGCGCTGGCATTGCCATATAGGGTCCACTTAAGCATACAATTTGTTGTGCACAATGTGCATTTGTGCATAGGCACACACACACACTTAGAGCGAGGGGGGCGCATGTGTGTGTGTAGAGTTGTAGAAAAGTTGTTTGCGTGTACAAGTGTGTGTGCGTGTGTGTGTGTGCGGCATTTTGGGCGCAACTTGTGAGCAACTTTGCACCAATTAAACTTGTTAAAACGCTCGTTTTCGGTTATCCAAAAGCTGACAACTTCACTACACAAAACTCTAATTACATTTTGTGAATGCACACTCACACATACATGGTTGAATGTGTGCATATATAAGGGAAGCAGCCCTTAGTTGCGCATAATTAAAAGTTATTTTATTGTTGTGCATCGTACAACAAGTTGCAGAGATTCCATAACCAGATGTTGGGGTTGAGGGGTGTGCATTGGGTAAGGATTAACTTGAAACGAAGCAGAGACTTTTGTGAGGTTATCTAATAAGCCATGACAATGTGTTAGCCTTGTTGTTGCCACTATTAATAGCCACAAGTTCAAATTTGACCGTTGACAATGGAAAATGTCACAGAAGTTTAAGAAGATTAAGAATTTGTTCAATCAAACAAGCTGAAACGAAATGACTTCAAAAATGTTTCGCTAAATATTTTGTACAAGCTTAAGCTATTTAAATTTTGACTTACATTCTAACAAACAAACTTTAACTTATATTTATACTTAAATGGTTTAAAGATAATTTATATTCAAAAGTGTGTTAAGTTAATAATGAACATCAAAGATAAAGTTCGTCTGTTTTTGTCTTAAACATTTGTGATTTAAAAACTCGTATAAAAAGCACTTACAGGAGGTTATTTCATAGCATTGATAACTTTTCCAACAAACGTTAGATAATCGATTAAAAGTATATTTAAAGGTTAATAATGAACGATTTATGTAGACAAGGTATTGAATATGAAATAAGTTCCATCTATCGAAATATTTTCATATTGCTTTTTAAGGTGTTTATTTTGTAGTTTTCATATTTGTATTCGTGTCTTTAATCTTGGCTAGAAGTTTTAATTGCCAAAGTTGTTCAGTTTCGGTTTCTGTGGTTTTTTTTTTTTTATTATTACTTTTCGTTGGTCAGCCTAATGGCTAATAAACATTAAAATATGACCTAAAAGCTGGTTGCGCATAAAAACCAAATTAATATATCCTTGGAGACCAGACTGGCTGCCACGCAACTTGCAACTTTATTACATCTTTTCAACAATCTACTGATGATAATGTTGTTGATGATGATGATGTGGCTAAAAGTTCACGCGCTTTTTTGAATATTCTTTTGGCCAAAACTTTCAGTGTATACATTGTACATACAAATGTATATTTATTTTTATTTTTATTTTTATTTTCAAGTCAGGCAGGCATTTGTTGTGCAATTTTCGGCAGCAGCTGCTAATTCTGTCAAAATCACACAAAGCAATACATCACACATGCTCCACTCAATCCCCCAAACACCCGGCTCCTTCTGCTCCTTCTGCTGCTGTCTTTCCATCTATCGTCGCTGTTGGCTGGCTGGCATCCCATCAGTCCACTGGACAAATTCATGGCACCACTCGAGATAGATTGCCAGTAGAGTTCCCATTTCGCAGTTCCCAGTTCCCAGTTGCCTGCAATTGTGTAGTGCATTCACGCATTCATTGTTCACGTCCGCCCACTTCCACTTCCACTTCCACACCCACTTTTGAGAGTCACATTTTGCCACAGCTGAGATTCTCAGTTGTGTTTTGCAGTTTCTCTGTTTGCCTTGCATTTTGGCCAAAAATTGCACCGGCATTTGACAGGCGCCGCATTCATTCAGCGAAATTTGCTTTACTCCACACACTTGCTTGCCAGATCTTTGTGTTATTTTCATTTTCTTTTCCCAGTTTTTCTCATATTGTGTTTTGCTTCCTTTGCTCTGCCACAGAAAAAGTGCAGTTTGCCTTCACTCAGCTGTAAGCTAAATATTTACTTTAAAGCTGTCATATTCAAATGAGGCTTAACGCGTTTTCAACACTCTGGCAACTATAAAAAATAAGCTATAGAGTTGCCACATACTTGAGCATAATACCCAATTATGCCATAACAATTGTGTCCAGTTTATGTTTTATATCAAATAGTGTTGATTAGGAATTTCTTTAATTTAAAGTTCGCACAATCTGTTGATTTTCTCATGCACACAAAACAAATGTATTTTGATTTGTATTGCTAAAGTGTTTTATGCAGTTTTTAGCACATCTTTTTCCAACTAAATGCAATCGAAAAAGCCAATTTCAACTCAGCTGGTGGTTAGCAAATGCATATTGTAAAGAATATAAAAGAAAAGCGAGGCTTGAGAGTGGTTGGCAAAAGGGACTCTCAACTATTTGCCAGGTCATTCAATTAGGCAAAGATAATTCACACGTGCAATCACAATTAAGCAGTCGAACAACAACAAAAGCAAATACAAATAACTGGGTTAAAAGGTAAAAATGCTAACGACTGTTAGATACTCTGACAAAGTTTTGCATGTAAAAGAGCATTTAGTGTATTTTGGACAGAATATATGCATTGCACATATATCTAAGCCAAAAACCAACAAACAATGCCAACAACAATTAAAATTGCAATTGCCACAGGAATAATAGAAAGCAGCAAAATTGTCGCTTTGTCGATCAGACAATATATATATATATGGATGAAATAAAAGTAAAACAGATGCAACAATCTTGCAGCTATAAAATAAATCAGTAATGAATAAAAGCAGCCAACAGAGCCAGAAAAAAAGGCAAACAAATACAAACGCTTTGGCTAATACCCTATAATTTTAATAGGGTTTCATATATGGAACAGTGGGAAAAGGGTAAGCAATAATATTATTAAAGAATTAAAATTTATTCAATAGAAAAGTATAAATTTATAGACAAACTAAATGCTATTTCAAAGCTAACGTGCATTCAAAGCCGTTTTACTTTCAAAGTGAAGAAAACAAATATTATAAACTTAAAGTAAATATTAAATTATTAAAACAACAAATTACAAATCAGTCAAGTCAAAAAATAATACCGCTTTTCTATATGAAACTAAACTATTTATAACTTGATAACAATATACGGGGGTGGGGGGCGTGGTCGCTGCGGTGAAAGCAGCTATTAAAACTCTAAAACGAAAGCAAGACAAGAGGCAAACTGAAAACTGAAGTGCAACGCTAAAATGTTTCAATTTAAATTAATTATTGTTTGCGCCACAAGTGGCGCCCCCTAAAGCCAACTATGAGGCGTTTGGGGGCAGGCAACAAAAGCATCGCAACTTTTAATTATGGTTAGAAAGATTTTTAGTCCTTGTTGGCAATGATGGCGTCGGCTGCCTCAGCGACTGTATCTGTGTTTGTGCTCGAGTCTATGTCGGTGTTCGTGTCCCCTCACCCCTCCCCCCTCCCCGCCCACCAACCTCCAGAAAACCACGTTCCTATGCAAGCAACTTTGACCAACATCGATTAAAACGATGAAAACGCGGAAAATTGCGCCAACTAGCAAAACTGCAGCGATGGCAAATGAAAATTGAGTGAAAAAAACGAGGCGAGAACTTACAAAAAACCAACAAGCGAGAGAGATGAAAAGAGAGAGAGAGAGAGAGAGAGAGAGAGAGAAAGAGAGGTGGAAAAAACTTAAACGTTTTTATTACGTCTGAAAAAGTTGTGGAAAAAGGCGATTGCCGCTTAAGAGCATCACGAAAAAGATTGGGGATTTCGTTATGGGTTGGGTTAGAACTCATAGAGAGAATGTGACAGGGTATAAAACAAAACAGGAAAGTTGATCTGAAATGGCAGAATGGTAAAATGGTGCGGCAGACGCGGGAAGTGTTATCCTAAGGCTTGATTTAGTTTTTTGTTTGTTTTGTAATTTTAAAATGTCGTTAGCTGTTTTTTTTTCTTTTCTCTCTTTCTCGCAGTTCTCTCAACAACCATGGGCAGCAAAAAGGTAATTGATTTAATTGATGGCCGACTACTATAATGATATATGGCTTAAAACACAGACGAAAACTTTAATTAGGGAAACTGTCTTTACGAGCCTCAAAGTTTCTTTCAGTGCAATCAATTTTACCAAGGATTAACGGATTATCATTCAAAATCTATTCGGGTTAGCCATCATTTGAGCATAGGGTGTCCTTTAAAACCTTAAAGCCTAACTGTTAATTATTGCTTATATCTTTCAATATCGATAACAACTTCATGCTTAACCCCTTGTTGCCCATGGTGCTGGCAACAACCGCAGCCACTTGATTTACTTCTACGCCGTTGCTGCTGTTATTATTGTTAATATTGTTGTTTGCAGTTGCTTTTCTTTCAATCGCTGACTGCATTTGTTTTTCTCTCCGTCTTTCGCTCTCCTTCTTTTTCTCGATGCGACGTGGCAAAAATTGTTGGAAATTCAATTTGAGTTAAACTTGAAAATGCCAACGGCGCAGCGTTGGTAACAACAACATCAGCGGCATCCCACAGCCTTGGCCACAAATCCAAAGTCACCTCAAGGCACCCAACAACCAACACCCAAGCCACCCAATCTTTTGGGTCTGTCTGCTACTGGTGCAGGGCGGCGTCTTGAACCTCATGTTTATCCATGAAATTTAATTGGCTGCACTGCACAGCAAAAGCCACAGCTTGATTTGAGTTGAGTTGAGAGCAAAGTAAGAGTGCGGCATGCGGGGGAGGAAGGGGCCTCTGGTTTTTCTGCCACTTCTTATACTGTAAATTGGCGCTAATTTATCAGCACAATGGCGCCACCTGGCGGCTTAATTAGTGTGCAAGCTTAAAGCCAATTGTTGTTGTTCATTTTGTTTGGTTTTCGTCTGCTTTAAAATGTGTGGCAACACTGGCTGCAGCATTCCTCTTGCCACCACTGCCGACGCCGCCAGACGTGACGTGACAATAATACCTTAAAAGAAGAAAAATAAAAGTAAAAAAAAAAAATATATATATATATATATATAAAGAGAAATCCTGTTGGGCCACGGGGCAACTTTCTAGCCGGCTGCCTTCTTGCTTTTGTTGGCTGCCTAACATGTCGCTGCATAAATTTAACGCTCATCACCTGCTGCCAGAGACCCTGTTAGTGTGTGTTTGTGTGTGTGTGTGTGACCTTAATGTTGTTGCCGCTTATAGTATGCCCTGTAAAAGCCAAAAGCATTTTGAGTATTTTAGTTGCTAGTCATAAAAAGCTTGGCTTTAAAAAAAGTCAGGGTATAGTGCAAGCATGTAACTTTACGTTTGCTTTGCCTGCCGACGACTTGTTGTTGAGTTACTTATTTAGCATACTTTTGTGCGCAGCGCTTTTGAGTATATGCTGTAGCATACTTTTGTGCGGCGCCCGCGAATAGACGCACGTCCGTACATACATACGTATGTGTATGACACGAGCGCTGCCAGACCATCAGAAAGTGAGTGGCCAGAGAGGAGCGGGCCGTGGTGTGTGTTGGGTGTTGGCAGAGTCCTTGGCTCGTAAACAAATTGAATTGAAGTCATAAAAGTCGTAGCCAAGACGCGAATGATGCCGCTCTCATTCTACCACCCCGCATCCCCCCCCAGTCTCTGTGTTTACTCCTCGGGAGTTGGTTCAGTGTTTCGTGCTGCGTATGCTGCGTGTCAGTGATTGCGACATTTGCACGCTTGCCCCTCAACCGAGCGGGTGTTGCTGCTGCTCCTTGTCAGCGACATTATGTCGCACTTGTTAAATCCGTGCAAAAGACTCAGTGTGTGTGTGTGTGTTGGCAGACACACCAACACACACACTTACAGGCGAAGCGAAGCAGCTTCCCTTTTTTTTATGCCTCAATAAAAATACAATACGTTACAATTGAATTGAACTCAATTGAATTTGATTGAAGTTGTAAAGCTCAGGCAGGCTCACACACACACACACACACACACACCTTACATACATGTGTGCATGTGTGTGTGTGACAGCAACAACAAAATGCAATAACTTGTCACCCAGCATGCGATTGTGCTTTTTCTCAACACTCCCACCAATCTGCACGAGGTGTCATTGGATGCTGATGACGATGATGATAACAGTCAAGATGTTGCCAGTTTATCTCATACCCAGTGAAAGATTATTTCAGTAAGAAAGCTTCTTAAGAAGTCTAATCAAAGTCAATGAGCCAACACAATATACAGGGTATCACATAGTCACATACTCTACTACACTACAACTAACCTTACACCCAATGCTATTATCTGTTGTACGAGCCGATGATAATGATGTTAATAACGTTGATGATGATGCTGCGAAAGTGCGCCTCATAAATACACTTTGAAGACAAAGTGTTTTGCCGACTGAAAGCTAGCGGCATCACCTTTCAAGCCACCTTCTTTCTTCACTTCCGCCATCTTACCGCTCGCGCAAGCCTCTTCGCATTGTACAAAAGGTGCGATAACCACAAGCATTATTACATGTCTCACAATACATGCATTGAAGCAATTGAAGTGCTACCAATTCAAAACACACACATGCACACTCGCACACACACATCTTATTCACATTCATTTCTCGTATTTGATATTCATATTCATAACTCATATATTGACAATATCAATCAGGACTCTTATTGCTTCCGTCTCTTGCCGGCCTCCATTCTGTCCCTGCCTCTTTTTGTTCATCCTTTTACAACACTCAACGGAGGCTTTGGCTGTAGTATAAATTGTTTATTGATTATTATGTTGTAAACAATATTACTAACCAAATTCAATCGAAACGTTTCAGTTGTTTTTATTGTGCTGTAGTATCTAGCGACATTCTCAGAGAGTGCAAGGATAAAGGAGAATAGAAAGCGATAACGAATTGATATTGGATTAGAAATAGAATAAGATATAGTTTGACATGAAAGTGGTGGATTTGCATATAATAATGACACAGTCACATTTCGTCATTCAATGTATTCAATTTGTAATTATAAAAACCATATAAAATAAAGGCAATAAAAGCCAAGGTTATGTTGCATTTTTTTTGGTGGTTGCGTTGACACATTTTTAATTTCCGTTGTTAATAAAAACCATGTCCGGAGTAATAAGAAACACAACCAAAGCCATCTTTGATCAAGTTTGATCAAATGCAAATGTTTATTAAAGAGATATTCTATGAAGTGATTGTTGCAAAATCATTGATAGAAACTTAGTCTGTCTAGCTCCAATTGAAGCTAAACACAAGTTTGAAAAGCCATTTTAGTCTTGTGCCTAAGTGTCACTTTGAAAGGCAAAGTTGCCATGGGGCATTGATAGGATTATAATTAAACATAGATTATTATGCCCACTAACAAATCATTATAACGTTTGCGATAATGATGAGCATATGGAAGTAGAGAATCATGTTGATAAATCTGTTGAGGTTGTTGATGATAGCAATACATATATACATGGATGCGAATGTTGTTGCTGTGGAACGGCAAATACGCATGTTAGCTCACAAATGTGCATTTCTCTTGACATTCACACACACGCACACAAGCACACACACACACACAGCTGACATGTCAATTGCAGACACACACATAGAGATAGGTACATGTGGTACGCACTCTTGAGCACGTAGAACGTAGCTTGGCTGCCACGTTGATGCTGATGCTGATGCTGATGCTACTACTACTGCGGCAGTAGCTTCAAGCTGCACCGCAACAGCAACAACAACAACAACAACAACAATAGAGTCTCGTGCTCGCTGGCTGTTGCCTGTTGACAATGCATTTGGCCCCTTACATGTTTAATGATGTATTTACCTATGCCAACTAAACTTGCGTCCAGCAACTTGAACAACAACAACAACAACGGCCACAACTGCCACAAGCATAACACGCACGACTTACAAGATGCCCTGTAAGAGCAGTAAAATGCTAACAAATAATCACTTAAGCATTAACAGGGTATTATTGTAGAGTTAGGCATTTTGCAAAATGAACTCGACCAGAGCTCTCAACTTAACTGAACCGAAGTCTGAGCCTGATTGCAAGCGTGCAAATGCCAACACCTTGTGTCAAACCATGCCACCCGTCCAGCCCTCCCTGCCACACCCTTTGCCTCGTCCCTTATGGCTACCCTTTCATGCAATCGCCAATTGCAAAACCGAATTCGACTGCATTTGACGTGAATTGTTCGAGGCTTGAAATCTATGATTGCAGCTATAACTGCATTTACCAAGGGTGCGTACATATATATATATATATATGTGTGTGTGTTTGTGTGTGTGTGTGTGTGTAAGCAATTGGAACATGCATAAATTTTGCCAGCACTTGCCGTATGCCGTGTGCTGTTTCTGGCCTCTCTGCCCCGGTTCGACCATAAAATGGTTCGTTCCATGTTCCAAACCATTCCAGCGTTCCAGCTTCAGATTGTTGTGCGTAGCACTTGCAGGTGGCGCAAGTGGTGCAAGTGGTGCGAATGGTTGTAATTGATGCATCTGGCATTTTTGATTGTTTATTGCGTTTATTGTTTTATTGAAATTGAAATTGATTACCATAAAATGATTGCGTGAATTGTTTGCGTGTATATTTTCAATGGTTATTTAGGCATTCCATTAACTGACTTTTATGAGACAATGCCAGATAAAGAATGTATTTAGCCAACCCACAGAGAGTGGGAAAGATAGCCTAAGCGAAAGCCTCTTCGTTAACATTAGTTTATGTTTAAATAGATGTTTAAAAACTTGAGTAAACTATTGTGTAACATTTACTTATAAGCCAAATGATTAGCAATATTTGATTGCCCAAGCTCATGGTATGTTAGCCAAGCAGCTTATCAGGTGGGAAGGTTGAAAGGTTAAAGAAGTGGGTTTGGTTTGTGCCTTACTCACGTGCTGACCACAAAATTGATGAGGCAAGCGGTTGCTGGGCCGGCTGGACTTCAAGGATTGCAATAAACACTGAGGAGCGTCAAGACATGACAAAGGATAATGGGCTAGGAACGAGCGGCAAGAGAAGAGTGAAATGATGGAAGGGGGCAAAGTCAATGAGCCATGATGAAAGCAAATCGATTGTTCAACTGCAAAACCGCAAAAACAAGTTTAAGCCCTTAGAGTAAAGAAAAAAACAAGAAATAAAAACAAGTGAGGGAAACAAGCAAAGAAGTTAACTAATGTGGCTAAAAGTGAATTGGCTTTTAAGGCTAAGGTTGGGGCTTTAAATCACAAGCTGCGACACAGCAAATCAATTTCAGAAAAATTCACAACACAAGATACTTAGGTCTTTATGTATGTACATCGAAGTAGATGGTTTTAGTCTGTTAGTCTGTGTCGATGGGCGTGGAAGTGGAAGTGGGAGAAAGAAGATGAAGCCATCCATCAAAAGCATTTTGGCGCCCCAAGCGTTAATCGTTGTCAAAACCTGATAAAGACTGATTGAGTGCTTAATGGCAAAAGCGTTCGCTGTGCACAACAGTCAACTACACACAGAGAGAGAGAGAGAGAGAGAGAGAAAGAGAAATGAAGCTTTGACTATATGATAATCAAGTTGTCGCCGGAGACGGCGCCTAGAAAAATCACAATTTCTGGCCAAAAATGTGCGACGTGCGAAACGTGGCTCCATCGATATATATATATATATATATATATAGATTTAGCATCGATGGCTAACAAGAAGCAGGCCTTTAGCTCACCCCACGCCCCCTGCATCTTCTCTTGCATCACTCTTTCAATCGCTGATGAAGATTGAGCGTTTGACGCAACATTTGAAGTTGTGATTTACTTAGTGGCAAGGACTTTGCCTTTTAAAGTCAAATATATTTATATTGTCTATGGCCAATGGCTAGTGTCCAAAGGCAAGACAAGACACGAGAGAGAGAGAGAGAGGGGGGGTGAGGAGAGGTACTGGGTAAAGCAATGGTAGAGAGCAGACACTTGAGCTTACTTTGTTTTTGGCTTCTCAATTGAAGCAGCTGAAATTATTTGCATATGTCTGTTCTATGAGCTTTTTGCCTATGTATGTGTGTGTGTGTGTGTGTATGTTGACTGCCTTAAGCGGCTGCAAGTGAAGCGCACAAGCACTTGGCACCATGGCACATGCGAACATTTTTCCATAAAAGATGTAAAAAATGTGCTAGTACAAATAAAAATGCAAGCAAACACAAACACACACAAACATAGACACAGAGACTTAATAGACAACATATTTAAAGGAAGAAGTAGAGAGAGAGAGAGGGAAGAAAATGTTTATTTTAAGGCAAATAGCAAAAAAATACTTGTATGTTTAAGTTACGGTTACACACGTCGTATGCGTAACGAGCGCAAGTTAGTTAAATATTGTTGAGCAAAGTAATATATAGCTGAAGCCCTTTGCTCTCATGCATAAAGTATACAAGCAAAAAATATTCAAATAATAATGACAAAAAATAACTTAAATTCACTTGGCCAGAATTCAATTCAATCGTATTTCAAAAAAAAAAAAAAAACCTCAGCAACATAATGACTAAATTTATAGATTAAGACTTTCTCCAACCACCTGGCACTTTATCAGATACGTCATGCTCGATATTTTCTATAATGGCTAAAGGATTCGATTGGCTTTTGGCTTATTGACTGTGATTTTTGGGGCGGAACTGCTCGCGTGCTGGGCGCACATTAACAAAGCCACAAATTAATTAATTAAAGCGCTTTAAGTGGCCAACAGAAGGAGAAAGCCAATGTGAGTTGGGGAGCGAAAAAAAGCGAAAACGATGACTGGCACAAGGCAAAGAAGCAGAAGGAGAGGGAGAAGATGGAGTCACTAAGAAATTACAAGAGAATTCAATACGTTTCCAATTATAAGTCATAAAGGCAAAAAAAAAGGAACAAGAGAACGCGACAACGAATCGAATTTCAAATAGCCTAGAAACTATATAAAAACAGTTGCCAAACTTTGTCTTTAAACACAGATCGATTAGTAACGTTTATGTTCAAGACTTTGCAACACTGAAACATTTGTTTGTCATAGGCTATACAGGGTATACCAAAACGTTTTATTATTTCATTACATTAATCTATTGTGTTTTGTAATATCGAAAGAACTGACTATTTTCAACAGCCACAACCCACAACCACACAGTCACTTTCCCTTTCTCTTCCTCTCCCTTTTATTCCCTCTGGGTATTGGTGTCTCTGTCTTGCGTGTGGCTTGTATATATATTTTAATTATCACAGAAGTTTCATATTTTTTTATGTGTTTGCCTTTTAGACGTTCATTTGCTTAAGCCTTTTTGGCGGCAAGAAACGCAACGCAGACAGCAACTTCAACCTCGCATGGCTCCCTGCACCCTTTGAGCCTTGTCATGCTTTAATGACGCTCCGTCAACAACAGCAACAAATGCAAGCACAAACAACAACGGCAACAAGAGCAATAAAATGCTACGAGTCCTGCCATTTATGAGGCCATTACAAACATTTCTTCAGCATGAGTTTTGTTGCCGTTGCCGTTGCTGTTGCCGTTGCTGTTGTTTCTGGGATATTTCTGTTGTTCGCTTTGCCTTAGTCGCCTGGCACTCAAGACATTTGCCGACACTCTCATAAGTCATTAACATTCTAAAAGGTTTTTCTAGTATATGAAATATCATAATCATTATTATCATCATGCCATTCGGTTGGGATCTGAGTGAAAACTAATTTCGAAAGTGTTCAAGAAACACAAATCGAACGAAATAAATTGCAAAGCAAAAATTTTAACTAATTAAACGAGTTTACTTTGAATTGAAGCAGTTAAAGTTAAACAAAACTGTGCGAACAATTTGCATGCATATATAAATAGGGGTTTTGCATTAATATTAATAGCATTGACAGTTAATTCTAGTTAGTTAAATGCGACATTCGCTTAATAATTCAAGTGGCAAAAACACAGGAACTATCTAGCGTATACGTGATATTAACGCATAAATATATAACAAAAATGTCATTAAAATCACATTTAATAATGTAATCAAAATTCTAGACCAAGGTGGGTTGTTAAAGGTGGCTTCAATGTGGCCGCATCCAGGTTTAGAGTCAGAAAGAGAGTGAGAGAGAGAGCGACAGGATATACAGGTGTAAAGAGAATGAAGATAAGTTTATATGGATTTGCACAGGAAGACAAAGACAAAGAGGAAGCGGACGAAGATCAATTTAACAAAGGTTCTGTTCAGCTATTTATTCGTTCATAAACAGCATACGTTATATAAGCCTTTGGTGTTTCAACAATTTGCTTCACTAATTATATTTATATATTTAAGTCGTTGTTGTTGTTGTTGACTTTGATTTGATTTAAATTGAATGGTCAGAATTGTACCAACTGGAAATTATTATTTATATTTCAATTAAATGTACGACTGTGTGTATGTGTGTGTGTGTTTTGTGGGCCACATTATTCAGTTTTAATCTATTAATTAAGCATTCGATTTGGGCAATTGGCAGTCGGTTCAGTTCCATTCGGAGACCATTCACAATGCTATTCAAACAATCTAGTCCAAATAATGCGGTCGATTCATGGGGTTAATTTGTTGATTGAAAATCACATGACGTGGCTATAATTTCAGTAAATTATAGTTAATATATGTACACACACACACACACACACACACACACAGGGAAACAGAGAAAGAGACTGACTGAGTGGCTGAGTGGCTAAGAGAATGACAGTGATAGAGGGTTGAGTGTTTTAGGGAATTTAGAAATTGCTCGATTAGTTAGTTGGTCAATCAATAAACACACAAATAAACAACACACACACACACATGCAATTGACCTCAACCAGAACTCTGTGTGAGATTAGGGCTTACGGCAATTGCATGCATATGACATCATAAAATCGACCAGAAATACTTAATACTCTCCAATTGGACGAGACACATACACATAACTATTATAGCATGTGTATACAAATTGTATTGTTTAACATTTTATGTGTGCATTGAATGAGGTTAAAGTGAATCTACATTTCTAGGATTTCTGTTGTTAATCAAAATGCAACTCGATTTAAAAGAATGTTTTACGTTTTGCTAAGTGTGTTCTTAAAATGATGTTAGGGAATATAAGCCGATTTAGTAAAATCAGTTTCTTGGCTTTGGTTTTGAATAGGTTTTAATATATACTTTTTAGCTTGTCCATTGATTGGCAGCTTTTGGAGCGACTTTGCCTTAATCCACACATGCCGCATTCATTTATCTTAAGCAATATCTTTCTCTTATTCTTTGCCTCATCCAACGATTGGCATTGGCATTGTCTGACTGCTGACTACTTACTGCTGGCAATCAGTAATCAGTAATCAGTAATCAGTAAGCCGTAATCATTTCCAATGAACCCCATCTTTGTTGGCATTAAAACGAGCGTTTAGCAATTGCCCACAATTCGAATTGGATCCCTTTACCCTGTACCCAACTGCCCTCCCTACTTAGAGGTTCTATTCGGGGTTTGCTGCGCTCTCAGCTGTTGCCTGGTAGACAAACAAAGTTCGTATACACATGCCTTTAAGCGTGTGTGTGTGTGTGTGTGTGTGTGGCCACAAGACACAACTGTTTCTGCCACCCTGCCTTGCAGCCACACCACTCTGTATCTGTTGGCCGTTGCAAGTTCATTATTTGCGTTACGTGACCTGCAACAGCAGCAGCATTTGGCCAAGCTGTGAACCGCTGCAACCTCATAATTGGTATGTGTACGGGGCATAACCACTCGCATGCACTTCTCCAAATGCCATTGCCAGTAACAACAACGACTACTACTTACTACTTACCAACCAAGAAGTTTTTACGGCCATTGTACATTGCACGCATTGTAAGCCACTGCCACCTTGTGACCCTAAAGCTTTAGGGTGCCGCCAGCCACAAAACATTCGAGTAAGGCTCATAAATCATCATTTCGTTGCTTTTGTTTTGTTCGTCTGTTCTCGCTTTGCACACATTTTGACCAATACAGACAACGAGCGATGATTACTATTGCATTGATCGGTTTTTTACTACTTTTACACACGGCTGATCGCATTGCCAGACAGAAGCTGTTTGGTTTGGTAATGCGTGGAGTATAGTGCCAGGCAAATGATCTCTACTCAAGGCTGACTGCTATGACATGAGGCAGCATGTTAGTGCATGTTAAGTGTTGCCACATTACGCGGCTGCTCGGCACACGCATGACTCTGACTTTGATTGAACACAGTCGCAGCAGCAGCTGGTATATCCAATTTTCCACAGACGGCATGGAAATGTGAGGGGGAACTGCTCGTGTCGTCGTTTGTGGCTTGCAGGCCAGCGAAGCAAATAGCAAACACGTACATACCGCACACACACACACACACACAAACACACCCTACCCCGCTCTGGTTGGAAAAGTAAAAGTTAATACGTTATTCATGAACTGCTAAGCGCAGATGTGACTCGCATTGTGATGCCGCCAGCAACCACTTGCATGCAGATACAGTTACAACTTCAACCTTTCTCACTCTCTCTCTCTCTCTCTCTCTCTCTCTCTCTCTCTCTCTCTGTCTGTCTCTTTTTGTCTCTTTCTGTGTCGCTCTCGGCCTCTGTGTTCAATTGTATCTTTGTATGTTCTGGCTTCGCCCCTTGGAAGTTTAATTAATTATTTAATTTTAAGCACTTGAGCGCGTCGTGAGCCGCCAATGAGCTGCGGCCCGATGGCAAATGACCATCCATGGGATTAAGTTAATAATATATGAGCTGTGACCGGGGGCCCCAAAAACCCTGTTGCCTTCGCTCTTCCCATGCCGTGCACCATGTGCATGTTCATTTACTTGCCACGGACTTTGTATAATAGCTCTAACTGTGTCCTTGTTGGCCCTGTTTGGCCGCTTTACTTAATGCAGACTAATGAGACATTGTGAAACGAATTAATTTCACGCATGATTAACACATCAAAAGCCAAATCTACCCACTCACTCTCTCTCTCTCTCGCTTCTAGCTTGTTATCTTTATTTAGGATTGGACAGAATAGAATTGCGAATACGATTCATCTCAGTCAAATAGATACAATTCCATCATTGATAGAATATTGGGGAATTCGTTTTAAAAAAAATTGTAGCATACTTTTAGGGGCAAAACTAACTATACCACTTTTACTCTTACCGCAATGTATTTGTTATATTCTTTGGACTCGAAGGAAGATTCCTCTTACAAACACACATTCACTGTTTTACTAAGCAAATTCGTCCGTGTTGTCAATCACATTTGGGAACGCAAGTCAGAGTGTTGGGCTTACTTTTAACTCGCTGCTGTTGTTGGTGCTTAAAGTTGTTGCTGTCGCTTTTTTGCTGTATTTATTGCAATTGTTTTTGTTGTTGTTCTTGTTATTCTTGTTGTTGCCACATTAACCCAGTTCTATGAGAGATGATAACACGGAAGTGTCGTCGCTGTCGTCTGCGAGTGCAACGCGGCAAAAACATTTTTGTTGGCCGCATAAAAACATGAAAATGTATGTAACAAAATCTGTACTAACCACACACACACACACCCAACCGAGAGAGAGAGAGGGAGAGATACTTATGCGTGTGTACTTAGTTATGTGCGAGTGCTTTTTAATGCACTACTCTCAAAAAGCATGTTTAAGTCAACTTTCCTTTTTTTACTAAGCCTGCCCATTATGAGTGGAGAGCTTTAAAGCTCATCATTAGCTTTGAGCTCTGTTTATAAAGTAGCCTGTATTCAAAGCTTAAGAAACTTGTAAGCTCTTTGGGCTTGAAACTTTTTAAGTATATTTAGCTTAGTTAACCTAATAATCACATACGTTAACTTATAGTCAAGGCTGTTAATCTTTCGTTCCAAATGACAGTGCATTTGAAAGTTTTGTAACAACTTAAGTTAATGTTGTCCAGCTACCAAGGGAGACACAGCGCGAGAGAGAAAGAGACAGTGAGAGAGTGTGCAACATTTGGTAGGGCATGACAATTTGCTGTTCTTGCACGTATGCAGCGCATTCCATAGTTCAGTAATCTCGAGTACATTGCATTCCAACTTGTTTAACTTTGCACTTTAGCCTCGTTTGCTAGTGTGAGTTGATGGGTTGATGGGTTGGTCGGTTCGTTGGCTCGTTGGTTCGTTGGTTTGTTGGTTCGTTGGTGTATGGCCCAAAGGTCGTCGACGAGTGGTGTCAGCCATAGAAAAAGCCGCATATGACAACGCACAAACACACATGCAAAAAGGCCGGAACATAAATCCGGAACAAGTTACAGTCCCTTAGGGGCGGTGGACGTTTTTGGATTGTAAGTGGTGTCTGGAGGGAGGGTTAGTTAGCTTGCTTTTAAGGCCTTATTTAATTATGTAAGTAGCTGTGTTTTAACGAGTGCTTTTCGGGGGGGGGGGGGGGGTTTCTTTTTTTAAATTAGCATACGAGGCATGGATTAAAGCAGCAACTGCTTTAGCCTGGCCTTGCAGATAGTTGGCTTATACTTCTCTCTCTTTTTGTCTGTCTGTGTGTGTGTGTGTGTGTGTGGTAATATGGTAGCATAGCCAAAGGCCACGTTAATAAGAAATCAAATAGCCAATGCCAAATATTCAATAAATTTCACTTTAGTAGTCACGTGCCAGCCAAGTGCGAACACGTACGCAGCAGCACAGTGCAACTGATGCCGAGCCCTGTCTCTGCCCGTCTCGGCCACCCATCTGTAGAAACGGACCTTCAGTCTCTTGGTGCTTCCGGTGCTTACGAGAGACGTTTGAGTGCTGCTGTTTTCTTTGCCTACGTGAAGCTCCAGGTGCAAAGGTCCTGAAAAGTGTGCGCTACATCAATTCTTGTCCTGCCCAACTGGCCAACAGACAACATTTTCTTTCTTTCTTTTTTTTTATTTTTTTCCGACGGCCAACGGCTTTGGGGCGGGTCGAGGATTCGCACGTGCTGCAGCCGAGCGAGCGAAGAATTCTCTGGGACGATTGAAATTGCTCGTGGCAAGTGGATAAGTGGACATTAATCAAAATAAATATGAGAAACGTGTTAAAGTACGAGCCACACACACACGTCCTGCCAGGAGCTCTCTGCACTGCGCTCGTGCATCGGGAATAAGTGAAAACGATACGGATAATATTCAAATGTATACATTAAACGTCAAGGCAATCGAAAGCTCAATTAGCTTATGTCCTACATGATTTGGGTCAAACTTGGATCGGTTGCGGTTGGTTGTTCTTTTGCATAGCTCGCAGCTTTTGAGAGAGTGTAATGCATATTGCCTTAACCACCTTAACTTAAATAAGATCAGTTCTGTTACGATTAATACTCATCACCTGAAAAGCTACTCTCACACTGTCCTGTCCAATTAGCAGCTGACCCAACAAGAACAACAAGGGATTCGGTTTATAGCTTACATTTCAGAAACTTCTTAAACAACGTGTTAAATGTGAATCCTCCAGGTATTTTCATCGTATTGTCTGCTGCTAACTGTCATTTTTATTCGATTACACACGCATCATTTGGCGACCGCATTAAAATTCAAAGCACACTTCTATAAACTTGCGTAAAAACCAAGTTTGGAAAAAATATAAACAAAAAAAAAAAAACCACAAGACGGAGCAAAAAACAAAACGGAAATACATCAAAGTTCAGAGCGGTCCTGGGACTTTTTGGGCATCATTTTTTGGTTTGGTGTTGTAACAAATTATGCATGAGAAATTCAATTTGCATTTATTTAGCAATAATTTCATATCGGCTCAAAATATCAACAGCAACAACAAACAGAAAAACACGCATTCAAAATGTAAATAACCGGAGTCAAGACGAAAAAAAAACAACGAAGTTTGCCTATGAAACCAGGACATTCATCTGTGTTGGGTAAAGGGGGAACGGTAAGGTTTAGATATGCTATTGCGTTAAGGTCACTATTGAATGCGCTTTAGATAGTTTAAGTGTAAGTGTCAGGTCAAGTCAGGTCAAGTCGCTTAAGCTAATGCTTCTCAGCTTTACTTAATGCTATGATTCAACTAAGAATAGTAAAGATGCCATCTAAAAGTTCTTAAGACTCCACCATGCCCAATGAAAAGTAGTGCATTTGGAGAAGAAAACAGAAAACAGAAAACAGACAAGCGTCTTAACATCTGCCGAAAACAGCCGATGCCAAAGAAGATCTCCGCACAACAACAGCAACATCAGCAGGAAGAGAAACAAAAAAAAAACTTTTTCAATATTTTACGAATCAGGTGTTTCCTGTCGAAGTTTCCGCTTAAGGACACGCACACAAAAAAAAAAAAAAAAAAACGGTGCCAGCTGCAAAGTGTGGCAGGGGCTGCAGCTGAAAATGGTGAAATGCCGAGAGGCAGCAGCAGCAGACAGCACGTAAAAATAAAATTTAATGAAATGTAACTGGATATGCCACACACACCGAACACACACAACAGTGAAAAGAAGAGGTCGAAGGCAAGTGGCGGGTGGGCGGGCGGGCGGTGGGATGGCCAGCCAGCCAGACAGGTAGAATGTCAAAAAGCCTATTTAGCATATATTTACTGGCAGAAACGAGGGCAAAACGAGACCAAGCATAAGAAAAACTTCTGCCAAAAGTAAAATCAAGAAAATGTGGAAAATCCCTTTTGGTTTGCCGACTGCCACTGGCAAAAGTAGCGAGTGTGAGAGGGGAGGGAGTTGAGGTCGCTGCTGTCATTGAAAATATTATAAATCATGTGCTACATTAGCCAAGCGACGCTCTAGTGGCTTCTGCAAATTGTCAGAAAATGTATAAAACAAATATAAATAGCTCAAAAGAAGCAACTTGAACTCATCCAAAGCAGCATATCAAATGCAGCTGCAGTCAAAGGGTTAGGGAAACAAGTATTTAATGTCCTAAATGATATACAAATATTTAAGTTATGACTCTGTCAAAAGATTCAAATCGCTTGTGAGGCATAGCTTTTTAATTTCCTACTTTTAAACCCATTCTGTAGGTAAGGCACAGATTGTAGGGTTTGGCCAAGGCAAAAGATTCAATTGTTTGTCATTTGGATTTTTGCTTTAGTGCAGTTGTTTCCACTGCTTAAAGTACGCATTTGACGCGGTTTTGGTAACCGCCTCATCCAGACAGGGTGCAGGGATGCCCATTCTTTTGCCTGGCGACTTGGCGATCCGCTTCGTACTTTCGACTTTTGTGGCAACGTCCATACGGTTGGCGCTGAGCTGCCACTTCTTGGGGCTCTTGTCACGCCAGGCACGGCACGGATAGCAGCACAACTGCAATTCAATTGTTGTTTCCACTGCCGCTCCGCCCGTTTCAATGCCCACTTGGCACCATTTCCGTCCGTTTTGCTTCGCGTCGCGTCGCGTCGCGGCGCGGCCAAAAATGTTTGAACTTCTTTTTCCCCGATAGCAATTTGCGGCGGAAAATTGTGATTTGTTGTAGAGCGCGCGCGATTTTCATCAGCTGTCGTCGCTGTCGTCGCTGTTCTCGTTGTCGTCATCGTCATCGTCGTCCTTTGGCAGCTTTGCATTTTGTTCAGATACTTATCACACAGTTTGGCAAATGCTGCACAAAGTTTTGCTTAATAGCCTGGAAGTTTTTAATGAAATGCTTTTGCTATTGCTATTGCTCAAGCTTTAGCTATTGCCATTCCTTTGCTTTGAGCTCAGTCTTAAAGACGCCAAAGCCAAAACTCAGCATAACCTTAGCTAAAAACACGCCCCGCCAAAGAATGACCCTCATCAAGACTAACCATGCATTTAACCCAAGTCAAATTGGTATTCCATTCTCCACAAAAGAAAACTCATAGAAAAGAAAAACCCTTACCAAAAAAGAAAAACCCTCACCAAAAAAAAGGTGAAATGTCACACTCAAAATTGTTGCTTTATTAAAATAATACAAGTACTTTCCATAATCACAAATAAAATGCTGCCACAAAAGGTAAGAGATGATAGCCATCCTTTTGCCCAAAAACCCTTCCCTTCTCTCTCTGTCTCCTCCTTTTTCCCTTGTCGCTCAGTGACAGCTGTCTTTACAGTCCAAACAATGGAGAAAGAGAGAGAGAGAGATTAAATGTTTAGTTGGTCAAGAAAATTAATTTGCTTGTGCATTACGTTTGATTTTAATAAAGTGTCGCCGGCTTGCAAAGGCATTTGGGGTTAAGGTTTTTGTTATGGTTACAGTTCCGTTTCACAAACTTAATAAACTGCCACTTGTCTGTGTGTGTGTGTGTGTTTGCTCTCAGTTTACTTAATATGTATAAGTGAGTGTCCAACATTTGTCATTTCTGCAAAGTACGCAGCATTCTTTTCTTTCGTTCCATTTTTGTTTCCGGTTCCTGTTCCTGTTCGTGTTGTTGTTGTTGTTTGTGCATGGCAAACATGACAGCACACATTAATTTAGTGGCGCTCTCTGGTGCTCGGTAATTAAAAGCGAAAGTGTTTAACGCCGCGAAAGAATAGAGACAAACAAAAAACGCTCAAGGACCAAAGGACCCAAGGAGCAAAGGAGCAAAGGAGCGACGCTTATTACATGGCCAAAACCAAGACTGACCCTTTTGACGCGTCCAGGACAATGAAGTGTGACAGCACATTAAAATCAAGTTGAATTGACTACAACAATACCCTTTATGGTACGCCATATCTATAGAGCACTGTACTTGCATATGGTTCGAACAAAAGCTGTTAGCTAACCAATATGCTCGAACTATGTTGAGTGTTAGTAATTGAGTAGTATGGCTTAACAAGCAGCTCGCTTGCTGTTAGATTTATGATGGCCTCATTAATTATGGTCCAGCCCAAAAGTAAAAGATGGCCCTTGTCGCACTTGAAACTTGCAATTAAATGGGGAAGCTGCCAAGTCGCGACACGCAAATCAACATAAATTGCACGAACCGAACCGAACCACTTGCAACGGCGGCAACAACGTAATCGCATATGTAGCAACAACAACTAGAAATAAACCCAATGGCAATAAAATGGTCGAGAGCAGGAAATAGATTGTGGCATTTGGCACGCGCACGCGACATTCAATTCCGCAAAAATCTTTGCCAATTTGCTGGTCGGGCGCATTTTTATGGCCATGTTTATGCGTATGTGTGTGTGTGTGTGTGTGTGTGTGTGTGTGGGAGGATAAGGAAGATGGGTGGTAGGCAAACAAATTCATTAATTCCGGCAGTCAGCAGTCGGTAGTCGGCAAGTTTTCTAATTAAAACAACAAACAAATGGCCAGAGCGAAACCAGAGTGACAATAACAATACATATGGAAATCATTTGGCATTGAAGCAGAAGTTCCCCTTCTCCTTTGGCTGCAGCCACTCTCAAACATCCACTTGGCAGCCACATATCTGTGTGGAGAGCGGAAACTGTCTGGCAAGATGCTAATTCGGTTAAAAACTTTTGTCGTCAAGTTTCCAGCAAACTGGCTCTCGCTCTCCCAGTCAGTCAGTCAGTCAGTCAGTCAACCATTTAGTCTGTCTATCTGGGCGTCCTTCAGCTAGACACAAACTTCGTTTAGCGCTCATCCAACGTGCCAGAGTCCAGGCATCAGCTTCTGCTACGGCTTCTCACTGTTTCAATGGCATTGTTATGCGGCGCATGCAAATTGAAGCGGCAGCTTCATCATCAACTTCATGTGATATGCATCAGTTTGCCCAAAAATTGTTTGTTAAATATGCAATCCGTTCCCACAACATGAGCTGGCTCCTTCTGCTCTGTCGACGCCAGGCAGCATACCCTTTCCTTATGGCCCCCATTTGAGCCAATTTCAGCTTTGTTGTGGGAACATTTTGCAGCATTTAATATATACTCTTATATCAAGCATGAAAATATCAAAATATTTAAGCGTACATTGTTTTCGATTTAGTTAGTCTACAGATTGCTGGTCTTTATTTGCTATTAACAATAATAAGTAAGTCATTACCATAAGAAATTTTTGTGTGTGTATATAGTTAGGTCATTTAGGTCATCCTAGTTTCCTACTTTCTGCTATCTGCTTTCAGGATCCGTTAATCTAGGTTTAGTTTCAATAAACATACTATTATATGTTCTTAGGTACTTTAGATCTACTCCATCAATTTAAGACTTGGCTTGGCCCAATGACAGGCTGCCTTTCCGAGCCTTTTGATAACAGTTTGATTTGACTTATTTGAGTTGTCAATTGTTGTTGATTGTGTAATGTTAATCAGCATCTTCACAGTTTTGTTACGTTTAACGCACGCTAGATGGCGCTAGCGGGAGGAGCGTTCAAGCAAAGCCCCCACAGCTAAACGACTAAACATTTATTTTGCTAATAATTTATTTATATTCCTGTCAATATACATGCATATAGGTTGTACATTGTGAATAGCATCAGCAGTGTCTTCGTCAGCGTGTTGCCCCTCGAGGCGCTCAATTTGCTGAAATAAGCAGAAAAAAACCAACAACATATAATAGAGGAGCAAGCACAGGCGGCAGAGCCACAGACACAGATCCATGGAGCACGACATGGAGCGAATTGATTTGCTTTATGGACGTCAACGCCAAACAGAGACGCGATTATTATGCGCCCTCGTCAGCGGTAGTGAAGTGGAGTCAGTGACTCATATCATTATGGCGCATGTCCTGCGGCGCCACGCGCCTTGCACACATCCCTCCACCTTTTGAGCGTTAACAATGCTTTGATGCCACACACACACACACACACTGTCTCTGGTGGTGTTGGTGTTGGTGGTGCTGCGGCAACTTGCTTAGTCCATGTTTGCGCTTGTTTTTTATGTCTAGTGCCACAAAACCGCACTCGATTTCCACATGAATGGGCAAAGGCAACGGCAACGGCAACGGCAGTTGGCAGACGGCAAACGAAAGAAAAAAAGCTACCTGTTTGGCTGACTCCCAGCCATACTAACATCATACTCATTCCCATGCTCAAGCATCATTCAATGCTATGTTCGCTATCCATTCGCATTTGTTCGATTCATTTTTTTTCTGTTCTGTTCTGTTCTGTTGTTGTTGTTTGTCTCATTGATTAATGCGTAAATATGCGTTCTCTCTGTTTGTCATCCTGCCGCTCATCCTTGGCCTCTTTGAACTGGCCATAAACATTTTTCAACTTCTTTTTTTTATGTTTTTTTTTTTTTTTTGTATGTCACCCCAGCATCTTAAATAAGATCTTAAAGCTGCGTTTAATATTTCTTAATTCTCAATTCAATATCCTTTTTTTTTATTTGCGCGAAAAATATATTATTTTAGATATTTATTGTATAATTTATGTGTAAATGTGTAATAAGAAATATTATAAATAATTTTTCTTTGAATGAATTCAAGTCTAAGCGTTTTAAGACCAGTAAAATCTATTAATTGGCGTTAATTCTTCAACCGATCTTAAACAAACCATCAAAGATAACGTTTACTAACTTCGATCACTACTGTATCTTATTAAAAGGGTTAGAAAAGAATACAATAAACAACAAATAAGAAAAGAGAATCATATTCCTTGGTTAAGCTCATTTCTTGTACTGTCTATCTAATACTGATTTAAAAGAACTCCAGCGCACTTTAAGGCTTTAACCTCAAACAAATATAAAACCAATGCAAGAAAAAAGCTTAAACTTAATATTAAAACTATCTTGTTCGAAAGTATTTAAATATTTGATATGCATGACTTTTGAACTGTGCTGACAGCTTATTTATTTACTTAACGTGCTGATTTTAGCACTCACCTTGCCTTTTCCAATTTTGATAATGTCATCCAAAATATGTGTGTCTGTATGCGTGTGTGTGTGTGTGTTTGTTGATAATTATCAAAATCACGTAACATGTCTGCTGGCTGAGCAAACCCATAACAAACTTGCTGTCGTGGCCCAACGTGCAACGTGTCAGGCAACAAAGTGTTAATACACTCGACACACCTGTAAAAATGTGAAATGTGAAATGTGTGTGTGGCAAGGACGAGGTGTGTGGTGTGGCAGCTGGTGTGAGGCAAGCAGAGTGAGAGGTTGATGGTTTGGTTGACGGGTCATAAGCATGTGCACATGGCAGCGATTACGTAACGCGACAGGTGCCATCAATCATATTTAAGGGTAGACTCCACCGAACAATTTTGTTAACCGGGGGGAACTTTAGTTGAGTTGTGAGCCCTTTCCCCCACGCGGGGCAAGATAAATGGCACAGATTTGTTGTTGTTGCTGTTGTTGTTGGTGTTGTTAGCCTGACATTTAACATTTTTAAGTAAGTGGTTAACTAGTCAAATAAGATAAGAGAAAGCTTTGTAATTATTATACAACTACAACAAACTCAATTTGAAAGAAGACAACGAATGAATGAATAGACGGATAAGTTGGTAAAAACAATTTCTTATGTGGGATTTGGACGGACCGAGTAGAAAGACATGGCCTGAAATTGAAAACGAGCCAAACCAAAACTGTGAGAGAGATGCGAACCGTGGAATCTACTGATTGCCCTCAGCACGCGCAATCCACAGAGAAAAAAAAAAAAAAAACAAGGAAAAGAGAAGCAGTAGAAGTAAAATTCTCTTCAGTTTCAGTTCCAGTTACAAGCTTCATTCTATCTTGATAGTGCCGCCGGATTAAGCAGCAAAACGCATGAGCTGACTGATGGGGGAGTGGAGAAGAGGGGGGTTGGTACTGGAGTGGGTGCTTCTGTTGTTGGTCCATGGCTGGCTGCTTAGGGGCAAAGTAACGAAAATAACGCAAAGCTGCAGCTGAAGCACAAGGATTACGAAAGGATTCATTTCTAACGAGATTGACAACAAACCGCAATGCCATCTCTACACACACACACACACACACACTCAAACAGTGAGTCTGCATGCTGGGTGTTGCGTTTTTATTTGTATGTTGTACGCTTTTAGACCATATTCCATTACCAAACGGGTCAAACAACTTGCTTACCAAATGCGCAACGCTAAGAAACATTAATATCAACAATAGTTTGATTAACTTTAGTAATTGTTTTTATCTAATTGATTTCGTTAATTGATTCATATAATATAGGGTTCACTTGGTGGTTCACTCTATGCCGAACCGGTTCGCCATTCAGTTAGAGCATTTCAAAGTTGTTGTATACTTTAATTGCATTTTTTTTTTTTTTTGTTGGTATTCCGTTTACATTCTATCTCTGCCACTTGAGTTCCCTCAGACGTCTCTTGCTCTTGCTATTGCCAACTGAATGGGATATGGTCTGTTGTCGGTTGATATGGTATATATATTTGTGGGTCTTACTATGTGTGTACGGAGTATGCCTTATTCTGCAAACAAAGCAAATTTCACCCCATAAAACTAAAACGTTGGATTTAATTTTGCAAAATAAACATAAAAATCGCTTTTTGCCAACGCCAACTCCAACTCCCAAACTCTGTCTCTTGGTATATATGTGTGTTTCTTTGGCATCTAGCCTGCTTGCCTTTGTTTTTGTTCCTTGTGCTTTGTGCTTATGTACTTGGCCATATCTATCTGTTTATCACATCTTTGGCAAAGGCAGCTTCTTACTATATATAAACATATTCTGAGCATATTGAGATAAACCAAATTAAACTTAACTTATAAACAGACAAACACCAAAAACAGCAACCAAAAAAAAAAAAAAATAAAATAAAAAGAACGAACAGGAAAATGTAAAGCGAACTAAAATTCATTATTCATTTGCCTAGAACAACAACAAAAACAACAACAACAGTATAAACATATAAAATAAAAACAACAACAGAATCAAATAGAAAATGCAAATAATACAAAACCAACAAATGCTGAGTGAGGAGCTATCCAGAGTAAAGGGGTAATGGGGTGCTTGGGGGAAGGGAGGGAAATAGGAAACGGAAGTACTGTGGTGTTCAAAATCGTTTTTGAGTTTTCTCATTTGTTGTTGTTTGGGCAAAAAAAGTTTTCTAATTAAAACAACAACTGACAAACGCAAATTGTCAACGTATTTGCACAAACACACCGACACACACACACACACACACATACGAACCGAACAGAGAGCTATAGACAGATATATTTGCCAACTGGAAAATGCTTTGTTAGGCAAAAAGGGGGAGTGGAACATAGTTGTTGTTGTAGTAACTGTAAGCGCTGCCCTTCGGACATTTAAGTGGGCGTTGTGCCGCTGGTCGCGCTGTGGGCGTGCCGCCTGACTGGGCTGTACGGAGTCGGACAAGGGGGTGGGGGGCTTGAGTTGTGTTTTAGCAGCTCTCGTTGTTAGCAGTTGTTAGATTAGTTTGACTTTTTTGTCCTGTCCTGTCCTGTCCTGCCCAGCCCACCCATCCCATCCGTTTCGCAGTTAGCATCGCATTTGCTTTTTGCCAGTTGTCAAAATTGTAAATGCGCAGCCAGCTGAGCAAATGGGGGAAAGAGGAGAGTTGGAGAGTTAGAGAGAGGGGGGGCGGCGTATCTGGAGCCACAAAATTGTCAGTTGATGATGCTACACAAAAAACACAAACAAAAAAAAAAACAAAGGGAAAGGCAGTCAGAAGCCAGGATCAAGCAATTGTTTGCATGTAAATTACCTAAAAGCAAATACACAAAATAAAACAAAAATTTTTTGTTAAAAAATACAAATTTAATGTTTTAAAAAACTAAACGAGCCAAAGATACTCTGTATGCAGCTTATTTATACCATAAAGATTTGATTTTGATTTAATTAAAATCATAATGATGGAGCTTGGCAAATACATTCTTATAAAACTGTTAAAAGTTGCCTAAAAATAAGTTTTCGCTAGAAATTTTTTTAATTATCACAATCAAAATAAGAGAAAAGTTGCGGCTTTGTGGAGAGAACTTGCTTTTTATATTTAGACAAGCAGCTTGAAAATATAACAAATAGGACTCTTTATACTATATTTACAGGGAAGAGAATCAAAACCTAGCTATTTTATCACAAATTAGCAGCATTTCCGTATTTTTTTTTGCTTGCTTTGATTTTCATTTCACGTATTTTTTGAATACATGCAAAAGCTTATTATAAAGAGCTGTGAGCTGTGTCAAAAGATTAGTTTAGCAATGAGAGAATTGCATAAAAAGGTAGAAATATAAAGAGTTAAAGCTATTTGAAGTACAAGCCGCAAAATGCCCTCGACTAGTTAATCTTTGTCTTTAATTAATATATGAGTTGTATTTGCGTCATAAGCTCAATCCAAAAGTTATTGTATCCTTTTGTCGTTGATTAAATTCAATTTTCGATTGGAGAATAGTGCAGCTAAATAATCAGAGTATGTATATAAATGTATATACAACAACTTTGCACTGGCAAACTGAAAGGAAAGAGGCAAGCGGAGGGTATAATGAAAACCTAAAACAAAAAAAACTAAAACCAACAACTTTCAACTACGCTTTGCCCAGCTCTCAGCTTTTAGCTCTTAGCTCGTGGCTTTGTGCTCTGGGCACGAAGTTCAATCAAATTAATTTTTGCATTTAAGCCAAATGGCCAATCAGTATGCCCCACGCCGCCCAGTCCTCTCTGTTCGCTTCTCTGTTTGTCTCTTGGCCTGTGCAAATGAATCATAATTTGTATGATTACGTATACGTATAGTATACGTTCACAATTTTGCATTGGAAGTTCGTCGTCATCACTTTGTTTTCATCAATTCAAGCGCAAATTGCTGTTGTTATTGTGGCAATTGTACTCGCCACCACACGAACACACACACACACACACAATAATAAGTTATTATTTTAACAACAATTTTCAACTGTGTCGGGCGCCGCATTGTCGGCGCCAAGCGTCGAAGGTCGCGTAATTCAAAAGCAATTTGTCGAAATTAAATTTGATTACATTTATCGCGCCAGCAGCTTGCCCCATTGAATCCCAACACCCTACACTCCAACAACACTGTATATATGCTTCTCACATTTCCCTCTACGGCTTTGGCCAAATGTTTTCCTTTATTTTATTTTTTTTTTTGCTTTTTTGCAAACCCATCCAGCACGCGTTTAACTCTTTAATAGCTGGTAATTGCCATAAATTGCCGACTGAGCTGCCACAACTGCTTTGGCAACGCTGTCTCGGCTATCCGCCAAATGCTGATCAATATGATTCGCATTAAAGCTTAGAAGCGCCTCAAAGTATGCAACACTACAGTTTAAAATGTACAGACGCAAAAGTGCCTAGAACAAGACAATAAAACAGCCTCAAGTCCCAATAGATCATAAATTTATTTTATTAAAACATTCAACAGAACATTAACGAAACAGAAATCAAAGTGGAATTTGTTGCTAACGCTATAACTGGAAGTGTTTAAATGTAAGGATTAGCCTGATCGCTAGCAAATTCGCGCTTCAAGTCCAGTTCGGGATAGCTATTACGGCGTTTGTGCTTCTTCTCAGCTATCAAATGATTCAGTTAAACATAATTCCAATAACAATAACAAGCACTTACCTAGAGACCAAGCCATATCATTATATTTCATACGATCGGCGAAGGCATGAATATAAAGATTCTTATGTATATCTAAAATGCAAAATAGAAAAGAGAAATGAATTATGATGGAGTTGGGGTTTATTTGAGTGTATACCATTCTTCTTACTCTGTATTTTATTGGTCTCAATCATTGCTGTTGGGGTTATAATTAGAATTAGTCAAAAGTATATTTTAGTTTTGAGCTTAGTTCGCTTACCCCAAATTCCCATGCCGAAAAAGAGCACGGAGAACAGCAAAACCATCATTTGACATATATTCATTGCGCTTTCTCAACTTTCTCTTGTTATGCTCGATTCACAATTAAGCTTGAATTTGATTCTAGATTTATTTGTTTGTTTTCCAACTGCCGTTTGCCTTGACAGTCTACGATTTGAAAGTTATTTTCTAAAACAGAAAACTTGATTCAGCTAAGGTATATAGTTTAAAAAGTATGTAGAGAAACATACTTAGTCAACAATGTGTCCTTAAAGCTAGAATAATTGGATAATCATTATAACAATATATATACATTAAATATATCATTATCCTTTTAGTTCTTGCAATACTCTCAACGTTTTCTTGTTATCAGCAAAGCGCCTTATGGCTTGCCACAATTTTTGCCTTGTGTGGTTTCCCCCAAACCCCAAACCCCATACCCCTAACCACCCTCTCCCAGCCGCCTGTTCCTTTCACAATATCCCTTGCCTTCCATTCAAGCAGTCAGTTGTCTTGTCGGCGCTCAAATGGACGGAACAAGTTGCTAAAAGTTAAAGTTTTGTGGCTGCGGCATTGGCAGCGTTGCTCTTGTTGCAACATAAAGAGCCCCACACACACACACATACACTAATATGTACGTTCTGGTAGCAAGAAGCGAACGTCAAGAGCTAACTAAACAAGCAGCCGGGCAGGGTGGTAATGGAATGGTTGTTGCAGTGGTTAGTGGCAGCAACTTTTGCTCCTCAATATTTTCGAAACCCGACAAAATTGTTGCAACAAATTCAGACAACAACAAAAACACAAACACACACACATACACATACACATAATGCTAAAATGAAATGTTTTGAGGTTAGCCAAAAATATTTTCCAACAATTTTGCGAGTGTGTGCCTAGAATGTGTGTTTTCGTGTGTGTGTGTGTGTGTGAGTATAGGCAAAAACCAACTAAATGCCAGAAATTGTTGCTATTTTCCGTTGATGCGCCCTACACAAGCCTCCAATCCCAGCCCCACACCGCTCAGCACATGGAAAAAAACCGAGAACAAACCTCTTAACACATTCGCCCCTTTATTAAAATGTCAAAACATAAAATAAAGCAGCAGTGTGGAGGTGGGTTGAGGGTAGGGGTGGAGGATGGGGGTAAAGGTGGCAATAAAATGCCATCAAACACATTTGTCAGCTATTGTTGTTGTTGTTGTTGTTGTTGTTGCCATTAAATGCAGCGCAAAATAGAAACAAAAACAAAACTGGCAAATGGCAAACGCGAAGCAGCAGAGCAACCGAAGGGAAGGGGATTTGTTAAAAGGAAAGACAACAATTATGTTGGGTAATGGTGAGGAGAGGGGATGTAGAGGGGGAATGAGTGTGTGTGTGTGTAAAATGCTTTTCTCCATTTGCCAGTTAAAAACATCTTAAAAGCTACTTTTAACCACAATTATGTAAATATTAACACAAACGTACCGTAAGACAAAAGCACAATACACAAGTCAGAGTGTGTGTTGGTGTGTGTGTGTGTGTGACATATAAAGCCAACGACAACAACAACAACAACAAGAAATGAAGCTGTGCTACTGTCGCTGAATGTCGACAACACAACCATTTACCATTAGCATGTGTCTAGCGGGTGGCTGCTAGCTGACAAGCGGGCGGTTAGGACGGGACGGGGTTTTTTGGTTTAAGCGGGTTAGAAGGCAAGCAGTTTCTTGGTTGCTGCATCTGACAGACAGGTAAGAGAAGTTGTGTGTGTTTAGGGCAGTGGTGGAAGCGACAGGTGTTGAAGTTAACGCCGAGACAAGAAGAGTAGTCAACGGAGTTGTTGGAGATGGTTTCGAGGAGTCTGGAGGTTGCGGGACTCGAGACATAATCCCCAAGACGCACAGCAGAGACACACAGTCAAAGGCAGACAGAACGGAGCAATGTTAATAAGCAGCAGAAGATGCAGGAGAAACAGGAGGAGTAGAAGGCGTACAGGCTGGGGCATTATTATTGAAAGCTTTTAGACATGGCAGCAGGTCACGTCTCCGGGGTTCGTCCAACCGTCGGTTCTGTCAGTCCATCAGGCAGTCATTCAGTCAGCACCCGAGTCAAATGAGCAAACGAAATGCAAAATGCACAAACATATAAATAGATAGAGAGACAGCTGGACAGAACAGACAATCAGACAGAGAGACAGAGAGAGAGAGAGAGAGAGAGAAAATGGTTGTAGAGTGGATACAGACGACAATCCGTTTTCATGGCTGATTTAACAAAGTTGGGAAGATACCGAATGCCATGACGGCAATACAATACAGTAGGAGTTACTGCCGGGGCTTGCAGACAGCAAAAGATTGAGGGGGAGTGAGCTAGCGGAAAGAATGATATTCTGCAAGAGAGGAGAACGAAAGAGAGAGAGAGAGATGCAATAACGACTAGAAAATACACTATTTTTAAAAAGAGAAAGAAAGGAAAAAGTTCCTTTATAACTAGAACAAAGATTGTTATTCATAAGCTTGATTTAGTCGCGAGCAAGCTACTTACTATAGCTAATGGACTGCGCTCAACAAAGAGTGTATCCCCAAACTGATAAAATGTGAAATTGACAAAGCTTTCAATGATTTGCTGGTTGTTGGTAAACCACTGGATGCGCAGACTAAAGCGTAGCAGGAGCGACAGTCTATGGGGTAAGCGTTTGCGTTTCGGTTTCGGTTTGAGTTCATTGATAAAATGCCAGGCCGGGGTTTCAATGAGTAATGCAGTGCGACAGGTGGTAGAGAGAGAGAGAGAGAGCGGAGAGAGGAGGGCTCACTTGTTGCCAAAAACGAAAATTATTTCAATGCACTACATAATAAAAATAAAAAATACAATTGTCATAGTAAAGAGGCAAACTGAAAATATAACGCGACATTAACATGGGAAATGCACAGATACAGTAGAGAGGGGGACGAGCGTAAACCAAAATCACATTATGCCAGACGACGCTGCCAATGCGAATATGTGTAACAAACAAGGATGGGAGCTATGTGATTGGCGGATGGGTAGGGTAACGTGAAGGTGGAAATGGGGGTCAATGCAGTCACGGGTCTAAAAATCAAAAATTTGAATTTCGATCACGTCTTCAATTACGTCGAATCGACGTGCATATAAATCAACAGTGAAGAGCAGCTAACAGTAAAGGGGACGGTTGGGGTAGAGGTGGGAATTCAGTCAGTCAAATGTGGTTTTGTTATTGTTGCTGTGGCAGCCGGCGTTGAGTTTTGTAAATCAAGTGGAAATGCCACACACACACACACAAAAAGAAGGGAAACCAAATAAAAAGAGGAAAAGGGTAGTCAGAACTTCCATGTATGAGTGTGTATATTCGAAGGGTACATAGTTGAAGCTTAGATGAGAGAGTGTTCGGGTTGGGTTGGGCGAAGGGAGAGAGTAGAACGCACCCATGCAAAGTGCAGTTGACATGCGGAAATTGTAGGTGCGCTACGAACTGAACTCAACTGAACAGAATTGAAGTCTTCTTCAATGGGGCATGGCCACTTGAAGAGTAGAGGACGACGTCGGTCGGGAACGGAGGAAGAGGCATAGTAAGCACTCGACAACAAATCGTGCGAAAAGCGTAATACGCACGCATACACCCACACCCAAACACACACACACACACACACACACACACTTACACACAGAAGACCCGAAAGAGGCGAGAAGTGTCTTTCAAGTGCTCTGCTTGAAGATGTTGCACTCAAGCTTTGCGCATTTGTGAGTCAACTTTTTGTGCGTCTATTCGGTAAATCGCTAATTGCTGAAGCTTTATGTAAAAAAGTTGGACAACGCCAGCTTAGAAGTGTGGGCAGGTCAAGGTCATGTACAAAATCAGTTGCCCCCAGTAATATAAATTGACAGGTTACAGCACCAAGCTCAGGACTTAGCTCCGGACATGCATTTGGTGTTACTATTGCTGTTGTTGATGTTTGTCGGGAATTTGATTTGATTTCAAGCAGCTACATCTACATCTCCATCTACATTGGCATCTGGAACTACGGCATCTGTTGAGAAGGAGTTGAAGTCGACCTCGTCAACGGTTGCCATTCCATCTGCCATGTTTTGCATGCATGTACTGCAACTGTTGTGTCTATGTCTGTAACGGATGTGTGCGAGAGTGTATGTTAGAGGATGTGTGGGTGTATTGCCTTTCAGTTGGAATTACGTCTGGCAACTGCTTGAGCTGCTGCAACAACAACAGCGTTGAATTTGCATTGCCCCCAAGGGAGAAACGTGAATGTGTGTGTGCACACTCTATATCCATATATGCTTAGGTGTGAGCGTATGTGTTTTTGCAGAAGATGTCAGTCATTGGCACAAGTGCGCTTTGTATGGTGCCCTGTCACTGTCACTGTCAATGTGTTTGTACATTTGACATTAGGGCGACCCGCGGCAGCTGGCACTTGAGGCCAGAGACTCAAGTCCCTGCTCAGGTGAGAAAACACAAAGTCAAGAGTCCCAGTTTGGGGACTGGGTCAAAAATCAAAAGATCGCGATGCGGACACCTTTAACAACTTGAGCTTCAGCTAAACATAGCGTGGTTTACTCTCTGCTCTATTTGTATGTTCCTGTTCCCTGGGAACTCGATAATCCAGGTTAAGCTAAAATGGGTTTCCCTTCACACTGATTATGCCTTAACTTGTATCTTTCAGTCCCAATATACATATATTATCTTAGAAGGAGGAGGAATTTTACTAGGAACTCCTAGTTTTTAAGATTCTTTTTCTAACACGAGCCTAACGCAAGCCAAGGCTTCTTAGTTTTTAACATATTTATATTATTTATATTTGCATACTGTGGTAGGGGTACCTTAGACATTTTTTTTTCTTCCTTGCTCTCCCTTCTCTCTTGTACATCCTTGGTTGCGTTTGACTCATCTTATTTCCTTTGGACTTTTCTATGACTCCCATTTGCATATTGATGCAGGCAATGCAACTGGTCTATTTATTTTCAACGCATGAGTCACCCTACTGCTGCTGCTTATGCAGCTGATGCAAGAAAAAACAAAAAAAAAATATATATATATATACGAGTAAGCCTCCTTCATATGCACTTCTCCCGCGCATCCAGCGGTATCGCCTTTGACGTCAGCCTGAAACTGTGTGACAGCTTTCTTGT
Source organism: Scaptomyza caliginosa (assembly GCA_035044725.1). NCBI lineage: Eukaryota > Metazoa > Arthropoda > Insecta > Diptera > Drosophilidae > Scaptomyza > Scaptomyza caliginosa. The sequence goes on along the minus strand of JAWNNR010000102.1, from coordinate 522,708 downwards.
GATGCACTTCACGTGCATTTGACTGCTTAAATAAATTTTGCTCATGGTAATAAATTCACTTAAACTCAAACTATCCGAAAATTGTGTACACCGCCCAGTCAACCCAGCAAACCCCACTGCCCAGACATGTGTGTCTGTCATCATCGTCGCCTGTGCATGGGTGTGTGTGTGTGTGTGTGTGTGCACAACGAGGACAATACGAACGATGAAGGCTTTATGGAAGTTTTTGTTTAGACATTCATAAACATAATTGACGTCATAAAAGCAGACAACAACTACAACAATGACATAATGTCATGTAAATCTGTGCTGGGCATGTCCGCTTGAAAAGGCTGAAGAAGCAACAGCAAAGCCTGTCAGCTCTCGCTAACCACCCAACAATGCAACCCCTAACCGACAGGCCCCCAGCACTATTTGCCTACTTTCTCACTAGCTATGCTAAGTGAAAATCATTAGTTCTAACTTTATAGAAAATCCTGGGCATTTGTTTGAGCTACTTTAAAATAAAATGCCACTCATGTTTTATATGGTACATGACCCCTCCCTGCTTAAGCCCGTTGTGACTTAACGTGTCCCGTACCAACCAGCATATAAAGCTACCTTTAGGCAAGCTGAATATCATATACTCTTGGCAGAATCAAGTCGTCCTGATAATAGCTAGGTAAAGCTTGGTGGGTCATCTATGTTGGATTGGTCTGAGTTGAATGAAAACAGTTAAAGGCACTGATTAATCCCTGGCTTCCATTACAACATACTGTTTCATGCTAGGTATGTGGTTGATAGCTCTCTTCATAAAGATGAAAGCGATAAAGGCATACAATAGATAAGAAGAACTCTCTTCTTACTCATTCCTCAGTCAGGTATGAAATAGGCTGGAAAGACTAGATCCCATAGAACCTAAGTCGCTGGGTTCAACGACATATCTTTTGACAAAATGAAAATACTCTGCCAAAGAGTATTTAAAAAAAGACGACAAAAAAACCATCATTTGTTGTCCAAAGCGGCCTGCGCTTTTGTACAAATTCTAACAAATTGTCTACACTTCCGACCATCATCCTCTTTCTACCTACCTAACCCAGAGAAGGAAAAAAAAGCTAAACCTGCCCACACTCCAAACCCCGACTCCATAAATCAAAATGTGCTTGGCTACAGTTTTCAGTTTTGTGCACTTGCTTTGTGTTTGCTATCTATGTGTGTATGTATGTGGATGGAGTCCGGGTTCCCGATTCACTTTGCTTCTTCTATTATTTCCCTGTGTGAGTGTGTGTGTGTGTGTTTGTATTTTCTATTTTTCTATTTTATGAACTACGCTTTACTCTGCGTCCCCCTATGTGGACGCTCTGCACGGCATGTGTATATGGGGGAGATGGGCGAAGGAAAGAATTTTGGATTTCCACATGCCTGGAATGCCGCACTTTTGTGCGCTGTCGAGTCCACAGTTTAACATATTAAAAGTAAAGTAAGCGCCAGGACATTGCTCTACTCACAAAAGAAACGCAGCCAGCGTATGGACACAGAGCACGTCTATTGTTGTCCCTATTATTCATATTATTATTGTTGTTGTTGCTCTGGCCCATTCATCACCTTAGCCAGGCTCAAGTTTGAGAGATTATGGAATGTTCCTAACGCTCGAACTAAACCCGTTCGAGCTTCAAACATTCCAGTTACATTCTTAAAACTTGTAACAATATAAAAAATCCATCACTTCATCATAATTGGCAAACAGTTTAAATGTTTAAAATAAAGCCCTATTTTTTTGTATTCGGTAGTAGTGGTAGTAACTGTAGCCGTTTAAGTGTCCTTGTGGCATATGATATAACTGTTTGCACAAAACTTCAAATTGATCCATTTTTTTGTTTTTAATTTTCAGCAAACGCTTTCAAACACTGGCGAAAAGTTGAAAGCTAGTCGTGACACGAGAATAAGCGCTATTATTTCAATAATTTTTGCTAAGCTTTAATAATCTTAATAGAATGGCAGCGTTGAGTTAGGATCACCACATTAAGCGATCCATAACAGTTGTTAGACACGGAATAAAACCATATTTTAACATTATTACAACTAGTAATGATTAAAAGATACCCTCGTGACTTATATTAGACACGCGCTCATCTCTAGCTAGCGTAAAAGTACCCTTTGGTGGCTTATCTCTTAGTCAGCTAGTCGCGTTTATTGACGCTGTTGTCCTTGCACAAATTATTGAACAGCATTGAAAACATTTGAAGTGTTTTGCTCGCCCGGGAGCAGCTAGCTCAAAGCCAAGTGGCCCGTCGCCCATCGCCCATCGCCCGTCGCCCATCGCCTGTGCCGACACAGACATGACGAGTAGAAGAAGGAAGAGCAAGGAGCAGATACAGAAGGGTCGTTCTCTGGGGAGTCTTGCAACTCGGCTCTCACTCACTCTCTCTCTTTCCTTTCACGCTTGCACTTGGCAAAGTGGCAAGGCGAATGCTTTTATGCTTCTTAATGGCACTACATGCAATTTATGTGTGGTTGTTAAAATGCAGGCGCAAATTAATGGCAGATGGCAGATGGAAGAGCGAAGCGCGGAGCGGAACGGGTTAAAGCAATGCACCAATTCCCGCTAGAGCTCAAGGCCCAAGAACAACTTAGCCTAATTGAAGTGTTACCTTTCTCTTTTTCGCTGTAGTTTTTCAATTGCTTATCGGCAATAAGAGATGGTTGATCAAATGGTTAATTATGTGGAACTGCACAATTTATGGATATTTAATCGGATATATGTATTTGAGGTTAAATTCAAGTTTAAATTCTTTCTTTAGTTTATCGGTTCTAAAGTTAAAAGTTATAAAAAAAATATCAAGCAATTGCGTCCTTGAATTTGTTCAGTTCCCTAGCTCCTGCAAATTGAAAACAAACAAATAAACAAAGTTAAACCACAATTATTGGATATACTTTGTCCTCAAGTCAATTACACACAAAAAGCAAGCATCTTAAAATAAAAATAGTGAAAACTTAGCACCGACTCAACATTTTTTCTAATGAGTTTGCTTGCAAAAGATGAGGGAAAATGTATAGAAGAAGGTAAGCGTTGTGGGTTTAAAGGGAGTCAATAATAAGCTATGCTAATACATCCGCTGTTGAGTTCACATAAGCTTAAGCATATAACTGTAAGATCTTATGCTATGTTAAGTAAGAACAGTGCCAAATTGAGTAACAGCTAATCAATATTGTGAGGTTGATTGATGTGTGCGATTGTGTTGTTCAAAACTAATATTTACTTATGCGTACTATAAGAAAAGAGGAAGCAAGTTACAAAGCAATAAGTTGCATATTAACAGAATATCTAAAGATAATGTGTTAAGGCTTATAAAAAGTTTGGCGTAAGCTAAAACGTAACTAGTTGAGATCAGCTGTTACTTAACAGTATGTGTTTATGTAAAGTGAATGTAGCTTATCATTGTATGCAACATAATGGAATCTATCTAATCTAGCTCTCACGCCACTAAATGTATACAAATAAAATCAACTACAAAAGCAATCGCAAATTGGCATATGTTAAGAGATCGCAGCTTATTAACGTTTTCTCGCAGAAAGCACAAAGCTCTTTGCTTAATGCCGCATTATCTTAACTTAAGATGATTATTTTAATGTTTTCCCCACCTGATTGACACACTCAACAGCTAGAGCTATAGCTAATCCTAAGGCTGCTTCTAAACTAACAGCTTCGTCAACTGCTAAAGGCGACGGAAGAAGAGAAAAAGAGAGAGAGATAGCAACAGTTTACGGTGGCTTCAACTCTACGCTAAACTTTTCCACAAAGAACCCAAGTGCAAAACGCATACACACTCACGCACAAACACCCCCACTCCCCCGCTTAAGCTTACGAGCCCGAGTTACCCGTTATCCGTGCTTCCATTTACGTTGCCCTTCCTCATCCCCTGTGTTTTTTCCCCCAGTGACTCCTGCAACTTTTGACTTTCTGCTAGGCAGGGCAAGGAGCCGGTGTGGGCAAAGGCGAATGGGGGGAGGAGGGGGGACATTGAGTTTCATTTTGCGGCTGTTGCTAGCTACGAAAATTTATGGCCAATTCAATAAACGATTTTATTACATGCGCACGTTGTGTTAACAATGTTATTATTATTGGCGCTCAGTTCCGCACAAAAAGGGTTGCCACCTCTTCCACCGCGCACTCTTCAGGGCCTCAGGCAATGCGGCAAAGTGTGTGTGTGTGTGGCCCAGGAGAAGGGGCCAGGGCTGAGGAGCTACCAATGCGGCCAAATATTATGAAAATTAATTTATTTTCTATTGGTAATGCAGAAGCAAGCCGAAAAGGACTCACTTTGCCCAGTGTTGCTAGCTGCATGTCCTTATCACCAGCTGTCCAGCTGCAGCTCAATCCCATAACCCCACAGCTCTCAACCCCGCGACTAGCTTCTTATTACCCCTAAAACCCTTTAATTTCTCATTGCCAGCTACCTCTGTCTGCCTGCATTCAGCCTTTGGCATGCACTTTCAAATGCTTTTACTTTGTTTAATTCCAATTGTGGCTGTTCTTGTGTTTGTTGTTGTTGTTCTTCTTGTCCTTTGTTATACTCTGCACCCATTACAAATTGTTAGCTGGAACATAAGCAAACTCTGTCAGTCATCAAATACATATAAATGTATACAATAATATTCTTAAACTGCAACTAAACAAACTAATCTAACTTCTCAATTCAATGCAAGCAATAACTTTTAGTTTCCAACCCTGAGATAAGAAAGATATCAAATCAAGTAATGAAAGCTGAACTGGCAAACTTCTTAAAGCCTAAAAGATGAAATCGCTTTTAACGACTTATAGAGATTGGTTCAAAGACATGTTGCAGGGTATCTAACAGTCTGTCAATCCAAACTTATGCTGTTGTTGCTGCCACCATGTGCGGCCCCTGGCTGTCAACGCTTTGCGCTTTTGTTTGCCCAACACACAAAAGAGCAGCAACAGCTTCAGAAAAGTGTAAGGATTGCGATGATTGCGGGCAGTGCGGGGCACCTTATTTTCAACAAATGCCCTCAGTGTGTGTGTGTGTGTAAATATAAAGCTTAACATGCGCACTCATGTGCAACGCAACAAGGCAACAAAAGTCTCATTACTTTTACTTGGCAAATAATGAAGCTAACAACCAACAGCCATACAATTGACAATTGACTTTAGCCTTTTTTTGCAGTCGGTTTATTCATACACATATGTATGTGTGTTTCCACACAAACGCAGACAAACATCAGGTATATAATTGTTATATACTTTTATATTCGCTTTTTTTTACCCATTTCGATTGTCCTAACAAGCTCAACGCACTAACATTCTAAGCATTTTGAATTTTACATTGCATTTGCTACTTTTTAAGCACTCTTTCTTTAAACTAAAGTCGCAAGTTCTATAAAAGTTTTAGTAGGATAGATACATAAGTTAACAGTCTTAAATACGAAACAGACCCATTTTGAGTAGAGATAACTATGTTAAGATCGATAAACTATGTTAGAATAATGTTAAGCGCGGAAGACTGTCGCTTAACAGTGGGAGAAATAGCTTCAGTCTGTTTTGGGCGCTGAAGGGTTATATTAAAAAGGGTGAATCGCCTTCTACAAAGTTAAGTTCATAAGGATCCTAACTACCATGTTTTATACTGATGTATAGCCACCATTATAATTATATTATGATTTTTCTACTAATTATTAGTATGTTAAGCAGGATTAGAAAAGATTTAGAACTAGTCCGCTGACCTCATTAAAACACAATAACAATTGTTAATTGTATGTTACATACCTTATATATAAGCAGAATAAAGCTGTTTCCGGTATCAATCAACGTTGTATTGTAGCAGCTTCTTTTCTGAATTTCAAATAAACTTTAAAGTACGATAAAATTACTTTTTTGTTGGTTTTGGTTGAATATATTTTTAAATAACTAGTAATGACACAAAAACTTTGCCAAGTCAACTAGATTTGAGTTTTATTCTTCAATTTTTTTGATGTGTAAATAGATATTTACTTTTCATTCAATATTTTATATTATCTGTTTTGATATTAACTATCGCTTTAAATGTGTTGTGGTACTTTTTTGTAATGGATAAAAAGTGGGGCATGAAATGTATGCATAGCTACTATGTATCACATATTGGGGGTGTGTAATCAGTTTGCGCAATCATGCTGGCACTCAGTTTAATTGATTTTAAAGTTGCTGCCCTGCTGGCCAAAGTCAGGAAAAGAAAGAACTTTGCTGGTGCGACTGGCTTAAAAACTGAAGAAGCCCATGGAGTACTAGTTAGAGAGTAAGGTAGTGGCCAAGTTTGGTAGAGTGGGGCTGCTCTTGAAGAAGTGTGTAGAAGTGGCCATAAAACAATGGACTGGCATATGCAGCCGGTAAATGCGTAACAGGTTAGAATCTCACCATAGAAATACTGGAGTACCCCAAGCTCTTCCTTTGCAGTTTTCCTTCTAAGCGTTATAAAGCTCTCGAAACTTTTGTGGCAGACACAGGCTGCTGAACGGTGCAGGCGACGAAAGGGTGGAAGGTTAAGGGGAAAGGGGGAAAGGGCAACGGTGAAGGATATGGTTTTTAGTTTTTTTTTGGTTTTGGTTCAGTTTCAGTTCTCTGTGAACGGTTCGGTCAGGCGGCTTTTGAGTGTTTTCCACCTGAGCTCAAACTTAAGTGGCGAAACTTGATTAAACCGCACCCACACGAACGCACACTAACACACACACATCGACATCCCACACACACAAACACACAGACACAAAAGTTTTGACTTGCAGCAACAGTCTGCGAAAGGTTAGAAGGCAGTTGGGGTTAGGTTGATATGAAGGTAAATGCAGCCGGAAGAGGACTGTGGACAAGGATTAAGTTGCGGTTGTGCTGACAACGACAAAGAGTTGACTTCTCTCATCGTTTTTATGATGCACAATAGCCACAATTGCAGCTATAACTGTTCAAAATACCCTGTACATATACAAATGTCAATGGCAGGGTGTTTCACATTAGAAGTTTTGGTTAATCAAAATGTTAAAGGAATATTTATTGAAACTGTTTGCTTTTAGGAGTAGAACATAAATTTGTTTTAATAGCAGATTATCTTTCAGTTAACAAGCCAATAAATGCATATTGCATTATATTCATCTATATATGTATGTATATGAATTGTGGTTTGTGTTGCGGTTGAAAATGAAGTGCCGATGATTTAGTATGACTCCAGTGGTAAATCTAATGCATATTCCTGCTGCTGTGCCAGCTGCCACAGTGCCTCCAGATGCTCGTGGAGTGCAGAGAGTTGAGCAATTGCCATTGCAGCCAGCTCCGGCTCGCCCGCTGTCTGTGTCATCAGCTGCGGTTCATCTGCCACTGGCGGTGGCAAGTACGCATTCGATGGCAACTGAGCTGCCAAAACTGTGCTGCCAAACAGCCAGCTGAATATGAGCCACACCCAGGTTAAATGCATCTCAAGAAACGTCATTAAACAGCGAAACCTTCGAAGAACTGTTGACTGTTGCAGCTCAAACAGACGCTTTTATAGCTAAATGTGGGCAGAAGATCATTTGTGAGATTGCGTTTAAAAGCTTTCGCATAATTTGGATAACCAAGAGCCAAGGCCAAGAGCCAGTTCCAATCGAAGCCAACTAATTGAAATTGCAAATAAGGCGCATTATACACTGTAAAAGGCAATTCGATTGTTTTACTTGGCTTTTGGTTGAAAGAGCTCAACATTTTCCAGGGTATCCCACTCGTTGGACAATCCCACTGCCTTAGTAGCAATCAATTATGCAACTTTAAATGAGCTCATCTTGAAGCCAAATCGATCTTGCAGCTGTCAGCGAATATTTGGCATATTATTAGACGTCTTCTTCATAAATTTCCCAGTTTATTTGGCCTCGCTGTTCTCGATTCTCCAACTGTCAGCTCTTATACGCTATTAGCCGATGTGCTTTTAGTTACAGGACTTCTCGGCTAACCCAGCGCTCGGCTGGCGCATGCGTCTTGGTCCTTGTCAAAGCCGACGAATTGCAGCGTTTCCCGCCAAACCAATGTATGGAATCCAGCGGGCAGCAGTGGCGCTTGGTGGTGAGGAAGTAGAGCAATATGTGGCGTACGTTGTGGCAGTCTTTGTTTACCTTTGTTATCAGCGCTTATCAGACGCTCTGACGCCGAACTGAACAGAACGTCCAGCCTGTTGTGAAGTGTGTGCCCATTGGTGGGAATCTTATACGCTGGAACACACTTTATTGGGGGTGTACCAGTATGTGTGTATGAGAAGGTGGATGGATGGCTGCATAACGGTAAGGCTAACGGTACAGGTGGAGTAGCCAAAAGACTGAGTCAATAGAATTAGCAATATTAGTTTATGCTTATTATCATGCTTGTGGAATGAATGGGCATAAATTTTTAGGGTTTTTTTTGACAGTAGTGAACCAGAATCTTAAACGTTATGAGCCCAAGTCTAACTGGCTTTCGTTTTGCTTCTTGAGGTTAATAATCTACAAGCTATATTCGTATGTTATGGAATACACTTTGGCCACACAAAGCCTTTTAAAAATCTTATTAAAGAAAAAAGAACTTAATATATGTCAACTATCAGACAAAATTAAACATTCCACTTGTTGTTGAAAATGTTTATTTATTTTGTCCGTTATTTAACATTTTTATATAATTAGCACCTGCCTATTGATATGTTATAGAGCGTTTTTGTAACCCCGGCTTAAAAAAAGTTATAAGGGCTTTGTTTAAAAGGATGTAACATAAAAAAGAAACCATTTCCGAACCCATCAAGTATATATATTCTAAATCAGTGTCAACAGATAAGCCAATATGACTCTTACTGTCCGTCTATTTGTATGAACGCGTCGAAATTTGTGACTAAAAAAGCTAAAGACATCAAATTTGTAAACTTAGCTTTTCTTTACCCTAAACCACATCAAGTTTGTTGTAAATCATCGATAGCTGTTTGCTCTTGACTAAGAGATACCCTATACCCTAAATTTACAGCGTATCTCTTACAGGGTATCTCTTAGTCAAGATTTTTCTCAACTAGAGCCTTGTCTCGGTGATACAAAAGTCACCTCAAATATATCTACTGTCTAGGGACTTTCATTGCTGTCTTTATTGCTCTAAACAGCATAAGAATTAGTATTATTAGCTCTTTTGCAGAGATTTAGATTTATCGCAATTTCTAGTCAAAGAATTACATTTCAAACATCATATATTAAACAAATAATTATTAAATATTTACTCTATACCTTAATAAGCTTTACATATTGTTAACCAAATTGCTTACAATGAACTTTAACGATTTGGATTGTATATTCATATATATATGAATACGTATCTAGCTTGTGTCATTAACTTTTATTACTGACTGTGAATAGGATTTGGACATGGATAATTGTATTGCCAACTTTGTTTCATATTTGGAGTCGAGGTAGACATGTCTAGCAATCAGTATGTGTGTATGGGTGTGTATAGATTTCATTTGCCGCCCCCTTAGCCCGCTTGGAGCGACATGTTCTCTTTTCTGACTATGGGTAAAAACACATATCGTACATTGTGTGCAACACGATGACAACATTTGTTGCATACAACCATTAAGAGCTGGTATGGGGCACAGTGGCCATCCGTTGCAAGTTGCTCGTCATCGTTCCACTGACTCCTCTGACTGGCCGAATACTCGACTAGATGACTGTATGGCTGCCCGCTTTCCGTCTGCTGTGACCCGCAACACTTCCGGCATTTAAGCAAACAAAATATGTAGCAAGCAGTAGGAGCAGAAACAGCAGCAGTTAAACATTGCAACAAGCTGCATGCACCCAGTGTCCATAGACACAGTGTCTGTGAACAGTAGTCGGTCGCATATCTCTGTGTTGCTGTGTGTGTGTGTGTGTGTGTGTGTGCCACTTGTGCCTTGTGCTACATGCCACATGCCCCACATGTGTAGGCGGAAAATGCGGCCATGTAGGCTAATGAGTTCGTTTTATGTCCAACCCATGTTGTTGTTCTTGTTCTTCTGCCTCCTTCCTGTTTCTTTCTCCCTTCCTCTCCCTTTTTATGTTGCATAGCTTTTGTTCTAGTTGTTGTTGGTTAACGAGGCCGCCGCATTGTATAAGCCCGAAAACCCCACAATTTGCCAACTTCCCAGAACAACAAATGCCCGTAGCAGTGTCATAATGAATATGTGAATGAAAGTAAGGCTCCGGTATTTGGTGCACAACCCTATCATCAGAACGCTATCAACGGTTAGGGTCAGCTCTGACAGACTTAACTTAGCCATGTTGACGGATGGAACGAAAACAGTTGTTGTTGCCCGAGGTTTGAAACTTGGCTTGCAACTTTCAGCAATGAGAGCAGATCGAAGAGACAAAAATATAGGGAACAACTTCTAACGGAGCATCCAATGAAACAAGGCTTATAAGATTTTATAAGATTTGGACAAGGAAATTCCCTGAACCCATGACCTTACGATCGTGCCTGTACTCCGAGAAACCCGATAGGAGAATATTGAAAAACCAAAAGGTCTTATTCCTATGATATGAAGTTGAAGTTGCCTCCTTCAGTACCAGTTACAATACTACCTCTTTCCATCTGACATCTGCTAAGAGTGAATTTCGGTACTTGGGAAACTTTTCAATTCTAAGCGACTTACCATTCACTAACTAATAATAAGAAGAATGAAGAATGCATTAAGACTTTATTGAGTGCTCGTTCCTAGCAGCTAGAGGAACAAAAAATACTTATGCAACAAAGAAACGTCTTAGCCAGAGTACATGCAGGCTGAGCAATTCAAGAAGAAACACAACAAATGCCGCAAGCAACATCAGGCAACAAATAAAGTAAACACCGCAAAACATCTCAAGACGTACCGGTCTCACCTCGCGAGCCAGTTGGGCATAGGGTGCATGATACATGCGTCGCTCAAAGTGACGATTAATGTGACCCACAATGCCCGAGGATTGCAGCTGCTTGAGCTTGCGATCGAAAGCAAACTTATAGATGGAATGACGACGCATAAACATGACCAACTGATACACATATACGTGCTCCCGCACATGGGTCAAGCGACTATGCTGCCAGTTCACATGATTATAATGCGCCAAATTGCCCAGGAGCGCAGTCGTTGTTAACCTACGACCATCCTCGGCCGCCTCAAGCTCCTTGAAGCGCTGCACATAATTGAGTTCCCGCAGTAGCGTACGATGCGTTGGAAAGTAGTCCACATAGTTCGAGGCCAAATACAGATAGTCACCCTCGAGCAATTGGCCAATGCGCTCCGGCACCGGCGGCGAGAACGGCAAACGGAATACATCATACAGCTTGCCCTGGTAGGCAACACGTTGCACCAAAGCTAGCAGCAGCCAGGCACCCAAGTAGCAACGCACCGCTGTTGCCCGAGGCAAAGCCGGTGCCTCAAGTGGATTACCAAGCAGCGTTGTGTGCACATGCAATGTAGTGGCTATCAGATCGAAGTGAACGCTCCATACCAGGCGCCGGCTGCAGCGCCAGACCCACTGCAGCAGCACGACCAAGAGGCAGCTGACAATCAATGCCAGCCAAACAGTGGGACAGAATGGCTGCACCAGCTGATTGACAGCGCCCATGTAGTGATCCATGCGCACCACAAACACCAAGGCGCTCTGATGATACGAACAGGTTGTGGAGAAGTACTTTCGATGCAGATGTGAGGCGCTGTGTGCGCCAATGGCCACGGACGACTTGTTGGCATCCAGCTGCTGAAAGCAATCCAAAAAAGTAATGTTCGACTGTTTCTTCTCGCAAGGTGCCAGCAGCTGCAGTCGAAACTTGAAGATCTTGGCCAAGAGCTTGAGCAGCTCCCCTTCGACGCCGGTAAGACGCCAAGTCTCCAGGCGCTGCTGCGGATCCTCGCGATCTCCATTGAACATGACAAACGGCGGCAGCGGATACCAGCTCACGTTCAGTGGACAGTCGTAGAAGCTTTTCAGCGGCCGGCCAAAGAGCTCATGTGGCTCCGATAGCTGGCCATGATTATAGATGTTGACCAGTTTCGGCGTAAATGTGACATTACAGCCGGGTGCATAGAGATGGAGTCCATAGAAGTGCACCATATCAGCGTAGTCGGACTGCACCAGGACAACAGCATTGATAACACGGAAATTCAGACATGTCGCAAATATATCATGCAAGGCATTAAACAGCATTTCGTCCCGGCTCTGGCGCCAGCTAAGCAGTATGAGGAAATTAAACTCCCTGTCAAACAGCGATTTGGCAAAGTGAAAGCGCAGCTCGCGAAAAGCCTGCGGTGAGTCCACCAGGAACAGTATATTTTCGCGAGGCTGCTCAATGGCCGTATCCTGCCACAGCTGCACCGTCACCTGCGGCCCCAGCTCCTGCAGCAAGTAGGTCAAGGCCTTGCGATGCTGCCGCTGTACATTGTCCGTGCGGGAGAGCTCCATGATGGCCAGCACATTGTAGCGCGGAGTCACATGATGCTCGAGCACATGCAATGCTGCGCGCAACAGCTCCGACGGGCGATCCTCCTCGGTCGGCTGCAGTGCACCCAAAGCGCCCGAACTGGAGCACAACAGCAGCTGCAGCCAAAGCAGTAGCGACATTCGTGTGTGGCAAGCGAACAGCTCGAACTGAAAGCCAACAAGTCACCGGGTCAGCAGCAAGCAAACACTAATTCCATTAACTGCTTGTGGGTTGGGGAACGGAGTGAAGCGGCAAGATTAGCCTGATTGAACGAGTAGACTAAAAAAATGGATTCTAACGATTATGGCGTCAATTTTTTATTTATAATCTTTGGCACACATCAATATTGGTGTTAATATGGTAGTTATTAGTCAATTCGCATATTTCCAGTTGCATATATCAACGAGGCAAATCGTTTGATCCTCTACCAAACCTTCAATGCAATGCAAGTGATAGACTTGCTTGCAAACACCAGACACTCGGGGACATTCCCTGATGGCTGCAACCCGGATGCTGCACTCATCACATTGCTCCTGAATGTTGCCGCAACAAATGATGCAAACACTTGATGCAGCATCTTTAATTTAAGTTTTAAATACAAACAAAAAATTAGTGAAGTCATTTTTCAATACTTACCCGAACCGCATATTGTCGGGGTATTTAGCTGTAGAAAAAAGCAAGAATAAAAATAATGTAAAATAGAAATACTTGAAATACTTACACTTAACTTAGCTAAGTCTTCCCCATTTTTCATAAGTTCATTATTTTTTTCCTCCATTTTTAGATCTTCAAATAAAATTAAAAAAAAATTTGATTGTTTCGCTTCAGAATGCAAAGCACGAATAAAATTCTTGCAATGCTAGTCAAGCCTGTAGCATAAAATCTACTAACAGACTACTAGATGAAAAAGATTTTATAGCATTTGAAAATGCAACCCTGCAATCTTTATCGATAAATTGTTTAAATTGGCGCAATAACTTAAACTAGGTTTTATAAAGAAAATATTATTCATCTTACTGTTAAATACTAAAATGCTTCGCATTAACATATTTATTATTGGACACAACAAAAATAAATTTCTCATATCATTTCATTAGTTTCATAAATATTTGTTTATTTTTTTTTTGTTTCTGTTTTGCTCTTTGTCGCTTTTAGCCACAATTTATCAAATTGTAAGCTACAATATTTCCCTTCCTACAGCTCAAGTTGTTGTTTAGTTCTTCTGCCGTCCTCCCATTGACTTTCCCATTGCCAACAATTTCGCTGACAATTTTCTAATCCAATTGATTTGTGCTGCAGGCCATATACCGCAATACAAGCTACACCGCCCAATCCCCAACCGAATTCCCCCAAATGCCTCCCCTAACAGAGCTGGAATAACCGCAATGTGCGTTGTTTATCTTCATGAATTTATCAAACCAAACGAAGGAATAGCTATATTACATCATAAATATACGACGTGCATATACCCTGTACAAATCCACATAAAACATGCAACAAAAACACCGCAGTTTGCTTGATCTAACCGCTTGTCCTCCATTTACAGAGCATTGCACAACCAACGGAATAAAAAATAAATATAATAGCAGATATAATAATAATATTTGTATTTGCTTTGCTGCTGCTGCTGCTGCTGCTGCTGCTGCTTCTGCTGCTGCTGGCATTTATTTATGTGTTGTACGTAGATACATGTATCAATGAATGTTTTTGGCTTGTCGCATTAGTAATGCAAAATTTTGTCATGCAGACAAACCGTAGCGCGCCACCAACCACCAACCACCACCCACCAATCCCACTTCCGCTCTTCATCGTACTAAAAATACAGGGTGCCCTATCTCCCCAACCAAAACAAATTGTGCATATTTATCGGTGCTAGTTCGCATCGCTTCTTCTCTTTTTTCACTTTACAACTCATGTTGCAAAAATTATATATATGTATATTTATGTTTATATATGTTATGATCACATATGCGTATCATTTGCATTAGTTATGTCAAATGTGGCGTTGCACAAGCTCATTGCTATGGCGAGCGCACTTTCAACCAGGCAAATGCATGGTGGTAAGGCTGAGTGCTATGAAATACTTTCTTAAAATTATATTATATTATTAAGCATTTAACATTTTTCATTAACTTTAAGATCGAAAAATATGGGCAACATATGTAAATAAAGGCTGATTAGCAAAACTCTATAAAGAAAATAGCTAATAAAGGCTTTTAGAATGCATTTTTTACAACATTTTAGAAAGATATATTTATATGAACCATATTGCACAGTGTGGCAAAACACACACACACACAATAGACTTTTGGAACTTCTTTTGACTTTTGCAGCCTGCTTGAATTTTCTTCAATTGCATTATACACATATATTTATATTTATATATATATTTTAGCTGGCAATTGGGCGTAGTTCCTAACAAGCCTCATAATTACCAGCTCAAGTTTTACACACACACACACCCACACACACACACACATATGTGTGTGGCTTAAGGATTGGGAAGAAGGAGAATGAGTTTAACAACTTTTTGGCGACTTTATTTTTTGTAGCATATTTTTATTCTATAAGTGAAGGGGAGGAAAGGGAGGCAAGGGGTAGCTTCAGCGAAAAAAACTTTTAATTTAGCAACTTTTTTGCGACTTGTGACGACAACTTTGACTTGGAATAATAATTTTTTTTTACTTTTTGCATCTTATTAAGCAAATTATTACGAATATGGAATATATGTGAGCTAAGTAACAGAAATCATAAACTTTTAGCTACAAAAAAAACCATTCAAAGTATTTTTTAACACATTAAATAAAATATAGTTTTGCATTTGCAGGTTTAAAGAGCATTGAAATTGTATTTAATTTTTGTATTTTTGTTTTTTCATGTCTCATTTTACTTGGTGCGTGTTAACAAAATAAACGTCGCTCTCTCTCTCTCTCTCTCTTTCTGACAACTTTTTTTGGCCGTCTTTTGTTTATCAAATGTGCACATTAATTACGCAACCACAAACACAAACACACACACACACACACACTACACACACACATATAGTGTTGTGCATTCATGCATGTGGCAATGCACCCACGCCTCTTAACGGCCTTGCAACGTGCTGGCATTCTTGCAACGCCAGTGCATCGATGGTCAGCAACATTGCTGCAAACATATCGTTTTGGGGCAGGCGCCGCATTTGCATTTATATGCGCATATCCTTTGTGCCCAAAGGATATTACATTTTTCCACTTGAAGCATTTTTCGTGCATTTAATGAAATTTTTAATTTTTATGCGCGCTCCAACTCAACAAGGAACAAAAGGCAATGGCAATGGCAACGGCAACGTCCACAAAGTCATGGGGCAAGGTGTGCACTAACATAACACACAGATAAAGAGAGAGAGAGAGAGAGAGACAGTCTAAAAACTCCAGCCAATCCCAAAGCGCATAGATAAATACCCAGTCCCCCTCCCGCTCTCCCTTTTCACAATCTCTTTGTTTGAGTGGCTTTTGCCATCGCCCTGACCAAGAAGATGCCACTTTAACCGCAGCAGCAGCGAGCTTTTGACAGAGCTCGCTCAACGCATACCCTTTAACTAAACACTTAACAGTTATGTTAAAGCGACACTGCTAATGTTATGTTAAACGGCATGTTAACCGAATGCAATGCGCTAAAGTAATCTAAAACATTTTTAGCACATAGTGCCAATAGCATTGGAATGGAATTACAGGGCATCAAATGTAGATTGGCCCTAAGGGAGAAAAGCAACGTTATGCTACATAGGCGTAGCGCTTTTTATTTGCTTTTGTAACTTTTAGAATGCATGTTAAAAAAAAAGAAAAAACAAAGAGAAAGTGTGAGATTTGTTATAACGAATGCTTTTGTGGTTATCTCTATGTAGTCTTTAGTCTGTACTAAAAACATAGTTATTACAGACACTGCAGTTAACTTTGCTGATGAATCGTGACAAAGTATATATAAAAATTGTATTAATCGATAAGTTTATCGATTATTCGTAACTCAAAGGTGTAACGAACACAAGTCTTAAAGAAGCTTTATTTAAATTTCAGCAAGATCAGTTCCAAAAGTTACAACATAAAACTAAGCCAATACAAAAGGCAATAAGCATTTCCTTACTTATGTATGTAGAATAATATATATCCAGTTATAAGTTAATCTGAACAACATATGCTGAATTGGCCTGAAAATCCCAATTAAATTGTATGCCACATGCTTAAGCAGCTGCAACGGCAGCAAAACAAAAACCGGAAAACTTTCGCTAAAGTCAAGTGAAGACCAAGAAGAAGGGTGGTGGAAAGGGGAAAGGGGAAGGATCCAACGATATGATATGGCCATAAGTCAACTATCTGCTGCTGTTGCTGCTTTTGCCACTGAACTTAAGCGTGGGCTCGCTGCCAGCATGGCAGTCGAGTTGTGGCCAAAGTTCAAGTTGGTACGCAAGTTGGGGTTGGTGGTGGGGGTGTAAAGGGGTGTGGAGTCGAAGGGTGGATCGGCTTCATTTCTGTGCATAAATTAAAAATGACAAGGATATGCGGGCAAAACGAACATAAATGTGTAACCCAAAGCGCTCGCAACAAGTTGCAACTTTCTTGGTAGCCCCAAACACACACATACACACACACCTACACGTACTACGTGTGGCATATAAAACCCCTAGCCCACAGCACCAGCAACCCCCTCGCTTTAGGCATTCCACCTGGCAGCGTTGAGAAATTTTCT
The DNA here is from genome assembly GCA_035044725.1 of Scaptomyza caliginosa. Lineage (NCBI taxonomy): Eukaryota > Metazoa > Arthropoda > Insecta > Diptera > Drosophilidae > Scaptomyza > Scaptomyza caliginosa. Next base: position 505,553 of record JAWNNR010000102.1, on the reverse strand, counting down.
ACAAATTCAGCGAAAAGTATTTTTCCACCTTTAAAAACTGCCACGCAAGTCTGCTGCATTTGTTCGACCCCCCAATTGGGGTAAGGGGGGATGGGTTAAGGGGAGGAGAGGAAGCGAGCGTGAGCGTGAAATGATTTATGAATGCAAAAAACTTTGCTTGGTGGGCTCACAACTTTTGCGTAACCATTTTGGTTACCAGCGGCGTCACCGTTTGCCCTTACCCTCACCTCCCCCCCTCTAGCCAGTACTTGCGGCATGCTTCTTGTTGTTGTCAGTTGCGACATGGGCAGCTTCGTGTTACGCACACACACACACACACACACACACACTCAACGCTTAATGGAATTATAAAAATGTTAACTTCAGCACAAATTCAAACAGAGCCGGCATCCATGTGTGTGTGTGTGTGTGTTCGTGTTCGTGTTCGTGTGTGTGTGTGTGTAAATTGGCAACTAACCTTTTTATACGAATTCAGTTATAATTTTGTTTAACATTCAAAGTGGCTTTGTTTGCGGCCAAAAGTTGAGGCAACATACATTTAACTATTTTCCATCAACTGGGTCGAAAACAAAAATATTTGCAGAACCTTTTTTGGCCCCGAAAAAGATTGCTACATTTATGGATGCTTCAAGGGTTTAACAAAGTTAACAAACGATAAGCAAATCATTTTACAAGCTCTCTGCCCGAGATCAATGATTTTAATAACTATTAGTTAAGCTATCGAATTTTAACTAAATTCAAGTTAAAGTCTCTTAAACAAGGCCTCAAATCTTTATTTACACCTAACGCAAAAAGCTCTTAGATTAAGCTGAGCTTTAAGCAAAGAAAAAAGCTATTTACAAACACATATTCTCAATTTTATCGAAGTCACTTTAGAACTGTCTCTCTCTCTCTCGCTCTTTTAGCCTTTTTTTCCTTTGGCATTGCTGATTGTTTTGGTCGCTATTGAAAAATTAAAAACAAAAAAGAAAATCAAGTAAAACGTAAACAAACAAAGCAATACAGGCCCAAAACGTCAGCCAACTGCAGACGCTCTAGCGTCTGGTGTATCGAAGGGGTATAGCTTTAGGGGGAGCGGAAAGGGTGCAGTTGATGGGTATTGTAGTCGCTGTGTAGTCAGCCAATCCAATATACTTTTCAAAGCAAACACACAAAACTTGAAACGCGCCAAGCGGCCAAATCGAAAACACAGCCAGAACAGCAGCCAATCTAGTGATAAACCCAAAAAAATACCAAGTAAAAATGCCGCCAAAAAAATAAAATCAACTAGAAAAACAGGCGGGCAACATCGACTAGCAGATACCCTAAGAAAGAAAAGATAAAGATAAAACATATTACTTAAAATTAATGGTATGCAATCAATTTCAGTGTTGTTGATTTAGCCTTTTTTCTCGCACTGTTATCTGTCTAGCTTTTCTTTTCTTCATCTAGCCGATACAAATTTGGAGCTTCAATTCAATGAAAATGTGTTGTTATACTACATATTATTGATAAGATAGATTAAAAAGGTCTTTTAGCAATCATGTCTATAACTCTACGAAATTCTACGAGTGATCTTTATGGGTTAACTAAAGCAGCTTGAAGACTTACACTGTGGATCTTTTGGAGCTTCTTGAATTAGAAAAATACTGCTAAAAACATTGCTGGCACCAATATATTTTAAAATAAAGCCAAAGTGGCAATCGAGTAAGTAAAAAAACAAGCTTTTAAACAATTTATTGCAATCATTAAAAAAGAAGTAAATTTTATTGAAAGTTTTTTTGCGCTAGAAAGGTACGAAGTGCCTGGAAATAACCTTAAAAAAGCAAAGATTTAACTTATATTGAATACTAATTATGAACAGTTTTGTATTTCTTCTTCGTCCTTTTTATCCCCTAAGCAGCTGGCAACACTTAACTTGATCGATGTGTTATTTTTTTGGGTCTTTACTGAAAAGTTTTTTACTTATTGCTCATTTAGTTATTAAATAAAAAAGTATTAGAGTTACGATGAAATTAAAATAAATACAAAGCCTAATTAGTTTAGCTGTATATTACTCAATCGTAATTACTTAAAAATGCCCATTTGAGGCATTCATTTTTTTTTTACAGGATAACTAAAATCAACCACACATTGTAGAAGAAACGGACCAAAGGCTGCTTTGTGGCTTTTTGCTGATGTGTCTTATCGTGTCTGCAATGGCAGCGCAGCGCGGCGTCGACGTCGACGTCAGCGTTAGCTTTGGCGTTGGCGTTGGCGCATCCTGAAGGTTTTTATCTGGGCGTCATGTTGATGTTTGTCGGAAACTTGATTATTTTCGCTGCTGGTTTTTTTCTATACATACACACATATATTTTCTGTGTGCTCTACTCTTGTTATACATACATCTATTTTTTTTTTGTGTGTGTGTGTGTGTGTGTGTGAGGCTATGGACTCTGAAGATGTTTGTAAGGCGCCCGCAGCGTACAAGCGGAAGCAGCAGCAGCAGCAGCCGGGTGAAGCAGGGGAAAAAGCGAATAGCTCCTTGGAGTAGTCAGGGATTAGCCCCAAATGTGTGTGTGTGTGTGTGTTTGTGTGAGTTGACTTCAATGTAAATGCAACTTAAAGTTGGATGGGGATACTTGCCACAAGGCCTTTTGTTTTGTGGCAAGTTGCTGCTCTTGTTGTTGTTGTTGCTGTTGCTGTTGTTTAGCAAACAAGCGCAGAGCGCATAAGTAAAATAAGTTGTAATAAGAGCAGTTAACAACATGGACTTAGCCCGAAAAGAGTAGCACACACACACACACACACACACATACAGAAGCACACAAGGAAAGTCAAGTAACATGAGCAAGATGAAGAGACCTTCTCTAGCACCTGCACACACACACAAACACACCCACACACACATACACGGAACACATATAAGCCAAAAGGCATGACAAGCACATGACAATGTCAGAGGGTGGGGTGGGGTGAGTTGAGGGAGGGTAAAAATGGTTAGGAAGAAGGAAGTAACGTAACGTAACGTAACGTAACTTCGCACAAGGCACTGACAACTCCTTTAAAATGTAGTTACTGTTGTTATTATTCAACCTTAATGAACTTAACAAGCTCTCGCACGACAAAAACAACAACAACAACGACGACGTTGGGGAGGACGACAGAAGCCAGGACCTGCTCTAGCCGGGACGCATGACAGAGGCAAACAGCAAGCAAGCAGTTGGTGCTTCGACTGAGCTGCACTTGGACAGCCCCACAAACATAAAACCAGTCGAAAGCAGCGACAAAACAGACAGACAGACAGAACGAAGGACACATACGTTATGCTGTTGCAAGGGTGTGTGTGTGTGTGTGTGTATGTGTGTGGAACAAAGTTTCATGTTCATGTCGCAAGAAATTTTACGCTCAATGGCGCTAGGTCACGTAACGAAAATAAAGCGCCAAAACGTACTCAAAGCCAAAACTGGCAACGAAAGAAGCGAAAAAATATTATTATTATTATTTTTGAGAAAAAACCAAAACAAAAAATATTTTCTTAAACAAACAAATAACAAGCGTTAAGTTAAGCAAATTAAATATGTTTTGCATTCAAAACGAACAAAAACATATTTTTTTAAAATCGAAAATAACATAAAGCATAAAAAATTCAAACCAAGATCCACAAAGTGTTAAGTTATGGATTGAGGAACTTGAAACTTGAAATAAAAAAAATAGAGAATGAAGTGAATTGAATGTTATTGATTGTCTGTGATCTTTGAACAAAACTACAAAGCTTGATGGAATTTATTTCCTAAGAGTCATTAGGCATGCTTAAAATAAAAAAGTTTATTTTCATACATTTCTTAATCAATTTTTTAATATTTAAAGCGAAAGTTAACGAAGAAAAACTCATATTATAAACTAAAGAATAAAACTAGATAATTCCAACTTAATTTGTTTTACATAGGCTAAAATGCATTAAAAATTATTTATTCTAAAGACCAGGCATGTAATCAAAAGTTTGAAGGATTTATAGGTTAGCCTTTTATAATAAAATAATTATAGCAACAATCCATGGTTATTAAACTTGGTTAAAAACTTGCATTAGAATGTTTCCATATCTCTTTGTCTCAAAGGAACTTAATTGATTTTTATTTAAATAAAATATGGAATAGCGTTTACAACGCGGAAAGGAATTAATATGGAGAGAAATACATTTGTACTAGATTAAAAGTTATCAAAAATTCATAAGAGGTTTATAAAACATTTTCGAACACGTAATTGTATAATAAGAACGTAATAAAAACTAAAATTAAGTAAAAAAAATACTTTAATTGTTATTGTTAAGGTTTTATTCAAAATTTAAGAATAATTTGCTTCAAATGAGCATAAAATACTTAAACCAAAACAACGAGTTCAAAATATATTCAATTTATAAAACTATATCCGAAATTCTTGACTTTCTAGATCAGCTAGATTTTTATAGAATATCAAATTCAACTTAGAAAAAAGAGTATAATATAATAAATAAACAGTAAGAAAATGTTATAGACTATCTTAAAAAACGTAGCAAGATTTGAGCAAAAAGTTATACTGTTAAATACTTACCATGAATTATTTAAGACTTGTTCAAGCAAAAGTCATGTTTTTAGATAACTATTTAAGCTATTTAGAGCCCTTATTAAATAGAATACTCAAATATTAAGAAACCTTATCATCTTAACTATAATCAAAGCCTCACGTTGAGACATTCTTAAGAATGTTGATGTTGCTTGGTTAACTAGCAGCTTGTGACTCATACAACTGTTCCCAGTATTTGGTAAGCGTATAAGAGTATTTCAAAAGTTCTTTGTTCTCATCATTCACAGTAACTCGATTCACATAAAAGGCCGCTACAATCGCTCGAATGCCGACAGTCGGCTGTTGGCCGCCAATGTTGATGGCTAAGAACTGCTGGTCAAAATAATCAACTCGAAATCATGTAAACGATTCGAAAATTCTAACTGTTTGTTGTTTGTTTTTTGGTTATTTTGCTTGTTTTGAAACGTATTTAAAAAATATTTAATTTGCCATATGAATTGGGATTTTTTATTATTGCAATATGATAAGTATCAATCAATTAGATCTTAGGACTATAAATTTCAAATCCTAAAACAAAACTAACAATCACCAAAACTCACTTTATATGCTTTGTCAACCTTGCTTACAATATAGAGACTTATTAAAAAAAACATACATATTATATATCATATTAATAAGGACAACAAGTTTGCACAATTAAGAACAACGCTAAACTATTTTAACCTAATCAAAAAGGAAAAGCCAAAAAAAAAACATCGTGCATTTGACGCTGAAGCTGCTGCAACGTGAAGTTAGCCGCAAGCAATTTTACTGTTATTAAATTTATTTATTGAAAACGCAACACAACACTGGAACCAAAGCAAAAACAGGGCAAGCAGGCGTTCGTTGATGTTTGAGCTATTGGAACGGTTTTGTTGGCGTTTTATGTTTAGGTCATCGATATGCAAATTGATTGACAAGCCCACAGCGAATGGATGCGTACCCCGCCAACCCCTTTAGTCCAGCTTTGAGGCCCCTTTGGCACTGAATGTTGCAACAGTGGATTTTGTATACGAATTGTATACGAATTCAATTTGTTTCAATCCTGGCAGGCAGCTGCTGTGGCCTTATTGTATTTTTCATGCAGCTTGTTGGCCCTTTGAATTTGATTTCCATACACAAATATACTATACTCAACATACTGACACTCACACACACATACATATTCTATGTAAAGTGAACGTCGACTTGTGATTGGATGTGAAGACGCTTCCCTGTGAATGCCGCCGCTGCTGCTGCTTTTGCTGCTGGCCCCTTTTGACATAATTAATTGTAACACGGAACAATTACGATGCCAAGCCACCGTTATTTCCCTCTCTCTCTCTCTCTCTCTCTCTCCCACGTCTGTCACACCACACTTGTTCTTGTTGGCTAGATCGTGGGCAGGACAATAAGGATATACATTTTAATTAAAGCACCTCGAGCCAACTAATTACATTCCCAGAGTCAAATGCGATGCAAACGCTTACCTCGCTATGTGCTGCGGTCTGCCTTAGTGTGTGTGTGTGTGACAAACAAAGGGCAGCAAAGCAAGCAACTGACCCATTTGTATGTAAGTCTTTGGTCTCTCTCTGTGTGTGTGTATTTATGTTTGTTTGTGTGAGTAGTTTGTTGTTGTCAAATGCCCTTAAGCGACTTCTTTCATTATCTGCAAGTGTATGTGTGTGTGTGTGTGTTTGCTTTGGGACACTTGTGCGCCACAAACATTAAATGCCACAACTTTGCATACTTATCGGCGCATGCTGCCACAGATGCAAATGTCCTCAACTCCTTGACAAAACAAAACAATAATGTTTCTTGTGTTGTCGCTACTCCAAAAGCTACTTCAAGCTACGATAACATATCCATAGTTTTTTGGTATTAAATGAGTAATAAGCCGAGGGGGGAAAGTTAGCAACAAGCTGTTCTCACTGTGTATCAAAGTAAAGTTGAATAATCGACAAGTAATTAAATGCATTTACTTACACATTACTTATATATTGTTTATGGTTAAAGCTTTTTAATGAAATTATATAATGTTTTCCGATCTTTTGCATGGACAATGCAAAACAAGTGTAAAAAGCTTTGCTTTCTATGAGTTATCCCTCTGGCGGTGAGCGAAACAGAAAGACGTTATGTTACTGTTAAGTTACAGTAACAGTAGATGATTAACATTCGCTTTAACATGACTTATCGATCTTAACATAATATCGATCGTACTCAAACGGATCTCTTAAGTATAATGCATGTTATCTTAAGCGTATGCAGAGACCAGTTAACATAAAGTCGCGTATTTAAAATTCTTCATTTTATACATACGTATGTTTATGGGTTTTTGGTATGTCTTACGACCACACAAGCAAACATAATCTTGTTATAACCACCAAATGGTCCACATTCTATATAGTTCATATATATGTCTACTAGGTATAATTGTATTGTTTGTAATTGTTGACATGCCTTTATTCTTTTAAAACACATATAGCGTAACAGCTTAAGGCAACATTCCCCAGTCCCTCTTACAGCTTCTTGTCACACCTCAATTCCTTACCCCTGCTTCGCCCCCGAATCCTTTGTAATAGCCAGCTATTCTCAGCCTATTGAAATCCATGAGACCCAAATAATCGTCTTTGCGGGCATTATGTTTATGTTAATTGTTGCCATTGTCATTGTTGTTGTTGTTGTTGTTGTAGTTGTTGCTGTTTGCTTTCATTACTAATTGTTGAATGATAAGGGAACATTCTGTTTGTTAGTGTATGTGTGTGGGTTGCCACGAATAAGAAACGCATAACCCTTTTTGTTGTCGCTTTTACTTTCGGTTTATTTTTGGTTGTCTTTTGTGCTCGTCGTACATTTAATGCCGTTAACATGACACTTGAGGCTTAGCGCGCCTTCCAAACACCCCTCGCCTCCCTTCTCACCCTACCACACCGCCTCATCGCTGGTTAATCGGCAAACGTTAAGTCACGCTGTTTTGGTAGGCTGGTGTTTAAAATGTGTGAAAGCATTAAATGAAATTGAAATTCTTGGCAAGAAGTTTACTTGATTATCCTGTCGCCAATAATTAAATGTTGTCGCAACAAGTTGCCACCAAGGACACAAGGACAATGCCCAAAAGGGAGAGGGGGTGGAGAAAGAGCTGCGGCAAGGATTCGTAGGCCGCTGGCACGTTATAAATTGTACTCATTAAAATATTTTAATTTACTTGCAAGGCGATTACAGCAGCAGCAGCAGCAACCGCGGCATAGCGGTAAGGAGGGGAGCTGAGAGGGGATTGCTGCTAAATGTGTCGCTTAAATTAATGCTGAACACATTTTTGGCTGCAAAGCGCAAGTTGTTGTAACTTTTCTTTGCTTTCCTTTGTTTTTTTTTTCTTGTTGTCTTCTTGCCAAGGATTTGACAAAATAATTGGTTATATTAACTTGAACCGCAAAAGCGAAAAGTGTGTTGCACAAGTTGAGGGGCTTGCACAGGGGGGGAGGAGGCGGAAAAGAAGTATTTACTGGCAGCTAAACAATTTCAAAATACCATATCGATGTGTGTGTGTGTGTGTGCAAATTACCCTGAAAATGTCATCAAGTCAATTTACAAAATGAGAAAAGTAATCAACGCCTTGACACCCCCCCATCCCAGCCCCTAGCACCCCTCAGACAACTCAAGCACCCCATCAAAGCTGTGCAATCCTAAAAGCGACTCCAAGACAAACAAACAAAACGCAGAAAAAGTGCTTAAAATTTTAAATCACTTCAGCCAAAAGCGTCACAATACAAATCCACACCATCTACATATATACGTTTGTGTGTGTCTGTGTGTGTGTGTGTGTATAAATTATATTTTGAGGGTAAATAAAACACTTAACGCCCTTTTAGCGGTTGACACCCAGCCATCGCAATCACCCTCAGTATCACACCCCAAAATGCCAACCAGTTAAGCAAAAGCAAACTCAGGACACGCTCTGTTAACGGCGCGTCCTAGCGCAAGGATTCGCCAAAATACACAAACAAATGCGAAAAAAAAGAGAAAAGCTCAACGACAACACCGAAGAACAAAAAAAAAAAACACATTGTCGCAGCGGGCGTCCTTTAAGCCATCATTACCAAAAATGGCAAGCAGCACAGGGAGCCGGGTAGATAGGGTATAGGCGGTTGGGTAGCGTGTCTAAGACTAAACAAATTTTGTGCCATACCATGTCCTGGGCCTGGCTGATGTCTTCGTCAGCTTTACATTTTCTCATAACTGTCAGTTGACAGCTTCAGAGTTGCCAGCCCGCCCAATGATGACAATGTGACAGCAAAGACGACGGGCGACGGAAAAACTTTTTTTATATTCCTTACCTTATGTTATGTACTTGTACCCTGTAAGTTTGTTTATTATATTTGAACTTTCCTACACTTAGGAGAGTGCCTGTTACAGGGTATCTGTTCGTCTTTCTCTTTCTTTTGTATGCTTCATTCATTTTTTTTGGCTTTTTTTGCGCGCGATTTGACATTAACCTGTCAGCATCTGGCTTGCATTTTGTTTTCCACTCGGTATTTATGGCCACGAAATGAACATGCTTTGCATCAGTTCCCCTCCCACAAACCACCCCCCACTTGCCACAAGAATCCTCACCAAATTGTAGATTAATAATGATTGCGGCTGGGCTGCATGAGTTGTGCTTGGAGTTGATTAAGTGAGGCTTGCTTTTGTGTGGCTACTTGTTAGTGATCGATCAGTTATCGATATGTTATCGCTAGCTAACGATAACACTCATTTCACTATTTCTTAAAGCTTCTCTCTATTCACAAATTGTAAATGAAATATGATATTTGAGATTCTTAATGCCTTGGCTCAACACTTGCTTCAATCCATTTTTCCATTACACATTGGCTTTTTGTCTCGCTTTCTTCTTCTTTTTAGCTTTTGCCTTGTTTTGGTTTTAACGCCTATGAACGCTGCCTAGCATATGAAAATTCAATTGACGCTTCTGATTTAATTTGCTCTTTGCATCAAAAATGTATATGGATATTATTACGTGAACAAGCATAAAACATGAAACACAGGAAAAACAAAAAATGAATAATAATAACATTTTGCCCGCAGAGCTTTTGAAGCGAGGCGCCAACTGTTCTGATTAGATAAGCAACGAGCAGCAAGAAGAATCGACAACAACAACAACAACAACAAAACAGGGAAGAGAAAGAATGCAAAATAGAGAATAAAAATTGTTAACAGCAAGCAACAAGCAACGAGTTCAAAAATCGGCTGCAGGGCAAAATGCAAACATCTAAAAATCAAATAGTGGGAAAAAGAATAACAATTGAAAATGTTTCGAACATTTGATTAACTCGACTGAGCAATGCCCTGTAAAATGATTTATCCGATCGTAACCAGTTAACAGACAAAGTCAAGAAAGAAGTTATATCTATCAATTATTTCTCGATAACATTTAAATGATATGCGATTGGATTAAGTATAAGCATGGAGCGCAACATTAACTGACGCATGATGTAATCAAAAAGGTAAGATTATTCTTGACAGTTAGCTAAGTCCGACGCTGCCAGTCGAAGGTGAGCTAAAAGCAAAACAGTTATCTCTTGCATTCTCTCAGCAACAGTTAATGCTGGTCCAACTGAGCTTACCTTGTTGATTTCATCATGGGCATTAGGTAAACATTAAAAACCTTACTGGGTTTGCTGTCTGTTTTTTACAGGGTATAGAAGCGATGCAAAGCGTGGGCGAGAATGTGGTTTTCTATCACAAGGCTCCATTTTTCTCTCTCTCTCCCTCAGTTTATCTCAGTTTGCTCTGTTGACTGGCTTAACTTTTGGCTTACAAATTGTTTTTTAGTTTGTAGAACTTTTAATTTGGTTATAGTGTGAAAATGTTTGTTCGCACTCTCTCTCTCTCTTTCTGTCTCTTTTTCTTGTTGTATATCTATATATATTTTTCTATTTACTAAAAGTTTGTGGCGCAAATTAATTTGCATTTTACACACACACGCACACTTACAGCTGTGTGCGTGCTGGTCACTTTTTCAATTAGTCGAGGAAAACAAAAAGGACAGCAAAATAAAAAAATTACAAAAAAAAAAAACCGTTTGCGTGCTCAGCCGCAATTAGATGGCAATTAATGAACGACAAAGAGCTCGCTGGGCTACCTATGTAGATGAAAAGAGAGAGAGAGAGAGAGAGAATAGTTTTATTGTGTCTACATGTATATTGAGTGGTCAGAGAGTTTTAGATAAGAGACACTTTGTCTCTCGCTTTATGCATTAATCAAACAAATCAATTTTCATATATGTATGTACGAGCCTGCCCTCTCCATTAGGCCCGATGAAATCGTAGACCACAAACCACTCAGCAAGGCATTTATGTCCCATTCCACACACACACACACACACACACACGCATACACATAAATGTAATAAAAAACCATAAAAGCTCACACGTCAAACGCAATTCAATTGCTATGCCTGTCTGAATCTATTTTTTTCTTTCTTTTGTGAGGGTTTGAGCGCTCGCTTTCATTACACTTTCCCATTCTCCCTCTCTGCCTTTCCTCTGTTCCCCTTTCTTCTTCTTTTTGTCTTTCTTCAAATGTGACAGTTTTTGGTTGCGAGTTTTGTTTGGGCGGCCAATTATCAGCGCTATTACCAAACTCAAGCCTCAATTCAATTTGTTTGACGTTTCAAATGGCTTTTATACAATACGCCCCTGTCACGACCTTCCAAACCCTCAACCTTCGTCTCCTAACCCACCCCATTATAAGCCACATGATATGAGTACTCACACACGCACACGCACACGCACACACACACCAACACACTTGGCTCAAGTTTTTTGGATACTTTGTTTTTGCGTCCTGTCCAACCAAAGACAAAACTTTCGCATTGATAAGAGCCACAAAGTGTGGGGTTGCCTTCAAGTGGGCATTGCACACGTTGCGTATGAGTAATGTGCGCCATTTCATGTGTGTTCGTTTCACGCTCGTAATGAAAAGTTTGGCGTAATGAAATAAGCCAAAGTTTTTGCAGCTTTCAATAATAACTGTAAAAGTAACTAGCAAAAGTTTTTCTTTTTCTGCCTTTTTTGCTTTTCTGCTTTTTCACTTTCCTCTCCAGCCCAACTTTTCCCCTATTCCCCAACTGTTCCACCTGTTCTTGTTGTTGTTAATGGTGCTATCAATGTGATTATGAAGTGCCCCACTAATGTATAAACACTACGTTTGAGTGCACTCTGATATGCTCTCGACTATTTGAAAAGTGAACAACACTTAACTAAAAAACTAGCTCTCTTTTTTGTTTGTCTTTAAATATGTGTGTGTTTTTCTAAACAACTAAGCTTTAAATGATTCTTTCTTACTTGTATCCAAGCAATAGATAGAAATTAGTACAATATGTTTTTGATAATCATCTGATAAACACCTGAGCATTATCTCAATATTTCATCATCATTGTTTAAGGTGCTCTTGGGATTCGATGAGACGTGGAAGTTGTTGATTTTCACACGATTTATGCACAGTTCATTGAGCAGGACACAATGAAGTACAAACAGGGCCGAAATAACAATTAATCATAATTAAGCCACAAAATGCACACATAATCATTTATTATGATACGCATGGATATAGAGAGAAGTGTGAGAGAAAGAGCAAAGTGGCTGGATAATAAATTAAGTCAAGTAGATTGTGTTAAGCTGCTTGTTTCTCACTCTTCTCTAACATTTCTCTCGCTCTCACTCTCTCTCTCTCTCTCTCTCTCTCTGTCTATTTGACCAAAGGCCACAAGGCCAAAAGCCAACCGCAAATGCCACAAACTGGCCGCAGGTATCTGCGCTTCGGCCATTGCGTTAATCAGGCGTTAAATTAACGCACTCATTAGCACAAATTACAAATTACAAATTGAGCTGCAAGCGGCGAGGCCAAAAGACAGAGAGAGAGAGAGAGAGAGAGAGAGAGCTCTTCTAATGGCACCTGAGTCAGGTGCTTAACATAAATCACTTAATAATCAAGTGCAGCCATTTAATTGGTTGACCGCTGCCCAGGTCATTTCAGCCCATTCCATTCCATTTCGTTCCCTGGCATGGTCACACAAGCTAAAGGTTCGACGCCTTTGACCAATTAATTATTTCATTAGGCAACGTTGCTGACGCTCAAAAGCTTATTGCTGCCGTAATGCCAACCGCAGCACAGGGTTGCATTCCTCTCGCACATGTGTTACCCTATTGTTTTCATCATGATTACACTTAGGAAAAGGATTATTCAGGGAATGAACTATTTTGTTTAGTAGTTTTTAGTATAGTTATTAGTTTTTAAAGGGTCGAAATAAATTAGGCTATCTAGTTGCTTTTGAATATGATAATCTCATGATTACACTTAGGAAAAGGATTATTCAAGTGTTAAGGGAATGAACTATTTTATTCTGTAGTTTTTAGTATAGTGATTAGTTTTTAAATGGTCGAAAGAAATAAGGTTAAGATTTATCTAGTTGCTTTTGAATATGATAATCTTTCTAACTTATCTTTTAATCAGTTCAATGAGAAAGAAAAACCAACTGCTTACAGGGTATCTCTTAGTTATGCTTTCTTATCGCTCGTTCTTGATGTTGTTATATGTAGTTATTGTTTTCTTCTACTTTTTTTCTTCTTAACAGCTCGTGCGGTGACATTTAATTTAAGTTTTGCAATTTGCATGCGAATTACGACAACGAGAACGATGAAGCCGCTGATTGAATTGGCAAAACCCTCACCCCACCAGCTTGCCCCTTGCTATAGTTATTTTCGTTGGTGTTGGGAATTTTCAAATCAATTCTATTGCCAGGGCAAAATATAATATTATAAATAGACAAAAGGACAACAGAAAAAAACAAAAACAACCGAAGCGACAGCAAAAATGTTCCAAGTTTTTAATTGCCAGCAACCGCTGCCAGTGACAACCACAAACAAACTTTCTTTCTGTTGGCCTGTGTAATTATTTTGTCAAGCGAAACATTTGCATGTTCCCCCCCCCCCCCCCCCCATGCCACGTTTTGCGACAAACTGTACCAGCTGTCAGTGGCAATGAGACTCTTTACTGCTAGTTCTACTAGCTGCTCGTTCGATGCGTTAAGCCATTTGCAATAAACTAAAATTACGAAAAATGAACAGCATCATCATCATCATCATTATCTAACAGCAATCATTATGTCTTTTTGTATTTTTTTTTGGGTTGCAAATAAATCGGAAACAGTTCGCCCAGCTGACCATAAAAAATAGACAAGCCAAGTGTGTGTGTGTTTTTTGGCCCAAAGCAGCGAGTTCGCGATAAAGCCGAAAGTTGGGGCGAAGACCACAGAAATCTTACCCAACCTTTCGAGCAAACTGCCTTCTAACCCAATTAGAGATGGCATCGTGTTAGTGATAAAATTGCAACTTTCAAAGTTAACAGCAAAATGAAGCTTTTTGTTATTCGTGATTTTATTTTTTGAGGCTATCAAGTTATGACACGCGTTCAGCTCCAATGCCAAGCATTAGAAGGCTAGACCAATTTCTATGGCAATTCCTAAACCAATTCCTATTGCTTACCCTATTTAGCTGCCTGCTGCAAGCCCTAACCCTTGGCAGAATTTCAATCCCTTGGCCAATCTCTCAAAGTGCCAGACATGCCAAAAGGACTAAACAATTTTCTGCGCTGGCAATTTTTATGGCCAAACGATAAGTAAAACGATATTGAATGTGCCAGTTTGTGTGTGTGTGTGTGTGTGGCGCTTTGTATCTTCAGTTGGTGCGACAGTTGGACTTTGAAGGAAGGGAGAGAAAGGCCCATTAAATGCCGATAAGCATCGCATTGTCCACAAAACTTAGCCAAGAAAAAGGCATTTCCTTTCCACTTTAAAGGCAATTGCTAGGCTTATTAGCACTTTGTTTCTCTGCCACCGTCAAGTGCAAGTTTTTCGGGTATTTTTTTTCGGCTTGAACAACTTTAAAGGTCAGCCTCTCGCAAAATTAGCTGCACCCACAGTGAAAAATTGCGAATGTGCAAAATGGCCTTAACCAAAAATGTTGCAAAGTGCTTGAGCAGCAAACTCCCCGCACCTCCCCCCTCAAGCTGACCAAACTACCCGAACTACTTGGACAGCGGAAATGCTGCGTTAAAAATTATGTTTCGAGGTCCCCCAACCCGCTCCTGAAAAAAAAAAATATTCATGGCATTTATAAAAGTCATTTCAACGTTGCAAAGTACGAGAGTCCAACACGAAAAGAATGAGCGAAGGTCCAGGGCCAATTGCGAGAAGGTTTGGCTTGAAACAGGAAAATGAGAGAGCGAGAGAGAGAGGCAAAATGCGGCTATTAACGCTATAAAATGCGCTACAATCAGAAAAATCAAAGCGAAAGTTGGATTATAACAAAATATTTATAAGATAAAAGTTTGAACCAAATCAAACCAAATAACTTTTCGCTTGGACTCCAAAGAAGCAAAAGAGCTCTAAAGTTAGACCCATCGATATACCCTTACAATTAGCGTATAGTGTATTTGTGCTGTTGGCCAAATTACTTTGACTTTCGTAGCGCTTTTTCGCGTCGTTGCTGGCGTTGCTGTCGTTGCGGCCATTTCGAGCCATTTGATGGCATTTTGGGCCAATTCGGCTGCCAAGTGCAACGCGCAAAATGTTTATAATTAAACTTTAATGCGTATTTAATGAGCACGGAACGGGAGCCTTGAAAAAATAAATAAAATAAATAATAATGCAAGCTTAAATGCAAATATGAATATGAAAGCATTTTACACTTTCTTTTTGCTCTGCCATACGACGAATTGGACTTGTGTGTTATGCAATGTTTACAATGCCACAAAGTTTTCTCTGTGTGAGGAGGGAGGGTGAAGGAGGGCAAATGGGTAGATAAAACTCAATCCCCTGATAATATAAATTTAATCGCTCGCTTAATTGTCTTCATATGAAAGCGAGTAAATGGTGTTAAAAGTTTTGCAAACAAATTGCAACTAGTTGCAAGCAGCCAAGCCAGAGGACCAGAGACCGTAGCTGGCAACATGACGTTGCAAGGATGCGCCTCAGCCAACGAGCAAGAAGAAGACGCTGTATGTGTATGTAGATGAGACGACTACGAAGACTTGTGAACAAATTGGTGAACGCCACTCGAGCAGTCGCTTTGAGCCACTTCAAATTGCAACTTGCTGCTGCCACCGATACTACGTAAAGTTTAGCACACACACACACACACACAGCTTGGGTGTATACGTGTGTGTGTGTGTGTGGTTTTTTGTGGTCTGGGCTTTAGCTTTGGCTTTGGCTGTGTGCCAAAAAGTTTCACTCAAATGAAAAAGCGCTTTAAAAATTTATGAAAAACCATTTGACCAGCAAAATGAAACGAATACTAAATGCAACAGTGTGTAATTGCTATATTCGCAATGGTTTACAGTGGTACGCATTACATTTTGTTTTTTTTTTTTAGTTTTTTTTTGTGTTAACTGTATGTTTGTGCTAGATTTCTCTACCTTAAAAAGTTCAAAGTAACTAGTTCTTTATTAATAAATATGCCTCTATAATTCGTATTTAGTCTTAACACAAAGTCTAGCTTGGCTTTGGTCATTATTTAACCTTATTGAGACTTAAACTGTAGAAAAAAATAAACTTTTTGCTGTCAACGCTTCGATCAATTTTTTTTTTTCTTTCGGTTCTTTGATCGGTTTTAACGAAACCTTCGGCAAGTTACAGTTATATTTGCAATGGGCTGCTTATAATAAGTTACAGTAAGCCGATTTCTAACTATATTCTTATATTCTAACACATATACAACTAAATATGCTATTTTTATTACTACTTAATGAAGTTCTTTTTCTGATCTTCGTTCTGACTTTAGATCAAAAACCTGGATTGTGGGTTAGACAATTGTGTTGAGCTTTGTCTTTACGAAAGCAAAAGTTTCTTTTTAAGTGTTTCAGCTAGTTTTTTTGTTTATTTTTATTCTTAAAAAAGTTTTCCAAAACGAAGTAGATTTTAACAAAATGATTTTGATAAGCGATCATTAAGGACAAAGCGATACTTTTAAGCTGATTGAGCTATTAGATGTCGCACAGTTATTATAACTGTGTGTGTGTGTGTGTGTGTGTGTGTGTGTGTGCACATTGGCAGTTGGTGTAAATGTCTAAAGTTTGATTATGGTGACTTCAAAGTACAAAAACCTGAACTGTTCAAAGTTTCTTGCATAGAATATCGTTTGTTTTATTGCCGCCATGGCCAAAAAACTTTGCAAATTGCATTCACACATACATGCACATCTCTCTCTCTCTCTCTCTCTCTCTCTCTATCTTTCTCTAATGCTTACTGCCAGCAGTTTTCCCATTTATATATATATAGGTTTTTATGTGTCTGCCTTAAACATTATTGTATGCATTGGCAGCGCTAAAAATTGTTCATAGCATAAATCAATAAAGTTATTCAATAAATGTCTGCCACACTCAACGACACTTGCGACATTTATGGCGACAATCATTATCATGCACCAACTCCCTACCAACCAGCCAACCACCCACCCCGCTGCTAACTGTCGCCCTTGTGCTTGACTGGGCAGGTCATTAAACGCATAATCGATACTAATGAAGCAACGGATTTACTTGCCAGCTAGCTGTTGGCAATTATTGTGAGACTGCAGCTCTCAAATCTCAGCTCGATTAGGGCTCGCTTCATCATCATCATATACTGTCATCATCTTTATTTCTGGCTTTTGCATCCGCTTCGTGGCATAATAAATTGCTTCTTTGGACCATTTGTAATATATGTGCGCTCTTATCTTACTTAGATTTTGTTGTTATTTAGCTTTAGCTTGCCTAATAAGCCTAACCATAAATACTGTAGCATACTTTTAAGCGCTATCAAATATTTAATATGTGCTGTGATAAAACTCCTTAAATACTTCATTTTAAGCACTTCAGTTGTATTTTTAAAGAAAACATGAGTAAATTTAATATAAATAACAAGCTTATGGCATTTTTACAAAAATAGTTTAAAAAGTCTGGCAACTCCAATGCTCATTTGCAAAAAAAAAAACAATCAACTGTCCATTCGCAAGTTGACTTAAGTACAGTTAACGATGACTGTCTGGCAACGCTAGCACAATCCTTTAATGCATTGCAGCAAAATTTGTTTGGCCAACTCCATTTATCAGCAGCTAAGCAACAAAAAAAAAATGGCTAAGGAAGAAAGAAAGCGTCAGAAACACACACAAAAATTGCAATTCAATTGAGTGGAATAAACTTGCGATTTGCAAGCGTTGCCAGTGTTGCCACTGATTTTTCGTTGCAAATTTATGACTCAACACTGTTGTTGGGGCAAGTGCGGTTGGCGGTGGGGTGAGGGGTGCGTTTTTGAAATACCTACAGTTAAAACGAAAGACAAGTTAATAAAATTGCAATTGAAATTGCTGACAATTCAATTGCGTCGGCTTATCAGCGACAGAGCTCACATTAAGTACTGCTGCTATATAGTAAGTGGCTAACTGCCACGCCCACCATTTGACATGGTGACACTCTTGCCACAAGATGTGCTGGGTGGGCAGGCATGAAGTTGCAACGCCCAAGTGTCGCATAAAATAAACATTTTCCTAAATTGACACTTGCGATTCAAAGCCAAACACTCTATTGCTCTGTTGCCAGGGTTGCCAGGCAGAGCGAGTGTTGCAATTGCAACAGCAACAACGATAGCAACACCATCATCAACGACAATAACAACAACAACAATAAAGAGGACAACGCTTGCGTGCGACGCGACTCCATTTGCCGTTATCAACTAAAATTCTTTGCATCGACGCTTTGGCGCACATACGCAGTGACAAATGCACTGAGAGAAATCAGTTGGAAGTTCTTATAGTAGTTGTGAGCCTGTGAGCCACAAAAAGCCAATAAATAGAAAATAAACTTAATTAGTTTGTTCGTATTTAATTAGAGTCTAATAGATCTTACTTGTTTTCCTAAATCGCTTGAAGAATTCAGTAAAATAAGTCATTTAGTTCATTCCGTTGTGTAGTTGGTTCCATTTTATAACAAACTAGTTCGCATAGAAGAGACCAAAACGTTCAAAAGAACTAGGTATCAAGAATTTTATTTCTATGTTTTAAGTAAAAATGTTTTCCCGTTGGAGTTTCGGGTTAAAGTTTTTGTCTCTGCACACACATACACACACAAACACACACACACACACACAGAGAGCCTGTGTTTAGCAGCACCTATCGCAGTTCTTCTCCACTCCTACACACAACAAAACAAAAGTAACTCCCAGCATCCAGGCAATGCCGCAGCCCTTCGGTGCCACATTATCGGCAAGTCCTTGTAACCGCTCCGATTGCAGCCAGCAGTAGTCTATCGCATCGTCATCGACATTTATAAACTGCACACACACACACACACACACCTCAAGTGGTACAGGCAACACGAACAAAACTTGTCTGTTAATTTAGCATTAGCATTCAGTTTTTCGTGTTTATCCTAAACAAATGTTTAAACTAACCAGTTTTATCAGTGTTAAACATGAAAAGTTTTTGGGAACCAAACCACTTTGTGAACCAGTTCATGAACGACAAATCGAACCAATTACAAGCAATTGCGAAACGGCTTAAAAATAAATAGTTTAGCTGACAATTTTGTGGGTATAGCAAGCAAATACCGAACACCATCATCATGATGACGTGGACTCTGCACAGGCAGAGGCGATAATGAAGCCATGCAGCAAGCACCACAAACATGGAAAGGAAGAGAATGTGGAGTTGGAGTGGGATTGGGATTGGGAGTGGGAAGCTGGATGCGTCGACATTGCCATGACCACAATGATGGCCACAGCACACGACCCAAATGTCTCGCATGTCCAAGGATCCCAGAGTCCACACAGTCCACACATATATTTTTTGCTGTCGCCTCTTTTTATTTCGTTGTTGTTGTTGTGGCTGCACTTTTTGCAGAGAGAGAGGGAGAGGAAGAGGAGTGAAGAGTGTGTGTGTGTGTGTGTGTGTGTGTGTGTAAAGAGAAATTCCTAAATGAACGATATAAATTGTTGGCAGCCACAAATAATGAAAACACTTTGCGGTCATTTAGCGCTATTTGAAGCACACACACACACACACACACGCATGCTGTTGACATTTTTATCTCTCTCTGTGTGTGTGTGTGTGTGTTAGAGCTGTCCTATCGTCTGTGGGTGACATTTTTTCTTGCCCTCAGACGACCCGTTCAAAGTCTATTGCAATTTGAAAATGACATACGAAGTCCATTAAGCGCACAGTCACTGCATGCAATAACAACAACAACAACAACAACAGCAACAACAAAAACGATTGCACTGACTGCAACAACAACTACAACAACAAGGACAACAAGAATTTCTGGTCAGAGAAGGCGCTTCTAATCCAAACGCTTGACAAGCGAACATTCACCAATTCCCAATTCCCCGTGACATCACCAGGCGTCCGCTAGAGATGTTTGCTTTTGAAACACGAAATAAAATATTTAACTCTGTTAAAGATCAATGTTAAGTAGAATGCTAACGAAAAGCAGTGATCGATAAATATATCGATTATATAGATAGTATAGATTTTACAACGAACAACACACGAGCTCCGCTCTAATTTACTGTTTAAGCAATGGTCACACTTCTTTAGCTAAGCCAGTCAGTACCAAAATAATACACACACCCGGTGAGAGCGAGAGCGAGATGCACAGAGTCGCATTTGGATTCCTTTCACATTTGATACGTTTGTGTTCGCCGCTGTTAATGAACATTGACAACTTTGAAATGCAGACAATTGAATCTTAATTTTCCATCACACACTACGCCAAGTCTTTGTCGAACAAAAGGCAGTTGTGATAGAACACAAACAGATAGAGAGAAAGAAAGAGAATAGATGAACATCCAGCTGGGCAACAGTCGATTTCAGTCCATGAATCAATCGCAAAGACAATAAACATTTATTTATGAAGCAGCAGCAGAAGCAAATGCAGAAGCATCAATGAACAGCTTCATTTTCGAATTATATCACAACAGCTTGCTCTCTCTCTCTCTCTTTCTATCTTACTTTTACAGTTGGCAAAACGTTTTAAGCTTAAGCTTTCAACTATTTTTGTTATCGGGTATATACTAACAATAGATTGCATTTTCTATTCCAATTAAATACAAGAACTTTTACTTTATCTATAGCTTTAGTTATTGCTAGAATTTTTGTTTTTCTTAATTTCCTTTCATAAGTTTTCTATTTCTCGTTGTGTATTTAGTAAACAGGGTATCTAAACGTTGAGCATTCGTTTTTGTTTTAGCTCAGCTCACATGGAATGCAGCTTATTTAATTACTTTTTCTTTCCTCAAAATGGCACCCTGGTGCCAGTTATGCTCTGATTAAGCTCTAAGTAAACTTATAGATAACTCTTTGGCTCTTTAAAATTCACTTGATTCAGGCATTGAATCATACAAACAAACATACACACATACAATTGTTTCTGCTGCCAACATATATGGCAATGTGTTAAACTTTGATTTATAAACTTTGGCTGTTTATAGCTTTGGTCTAATTCAGTTGTTGTTTGTGTGTTTTTTGGCTATTTTTTTGGGCTTGACAGTCTCTTAATCATGGCCAAAAGCACGCATTATTCCCACTCAAAAATCATAAAATGTCCTTAAAACAGCTTTAATAAAATTTAGACAAAAAGCTTCAAGCTTCTAACGTTTAAAGCCTTAAAACTATGAACAGAGAGAATAACTTTGAATATTCGATATAAAATAATAAGCTGTCTTTAAGGCTTATGCTTTCATTAAAGTTATGATTTTTGAGCTTTAAGCAAAATTATAACAGAGAAAAACGTTGAGTGTTTTATATTTAATAATTTCATTAAAGTTATGATTTTTGAGCTTTAAGCAAAGCTCTAACAGAGTGAAAATATTCTTGGGACCAATTTCTAGCTAAAATATATTAAATAGACAATATTGTTATATTCACTTTAAAGCAAACAAGTAAGAAAGCTTAAGCTGAGATCTTCAAAGCTACAGTTGTAAGCTGTTTACAATATTTACAATACTTTTTGTAGTTTTTAACATATTTTTATGAAATTTTCATTAAAGCTTTGAGGATTACAAAGGAAATGCGTGAAGCTTTTGAATCCAAAGTCATTTTCTGTTACAAATCCGCTATCTAGGAAAAACATTACAGACTAGTGAATACGCCAAATCATACTTGGTTCACCATAGCCAGACTTTACTGTGTGAGTAAATTGTTTTAGCTGCTTGTGCCTCCTCTTTGTCATCGCGCCTTGTCGCATTTTACGGCTCGACAACGATGCGTGTCACAAACAGCGATAGACTGTCCCCCCCCGCTCCCGTTTCCTATCTACCTCTGCAGTTGACAAATAGGCAGTTAGTGCGTCGCAATCCGTTGCTTACAATCATAATGCTTTAATTTATTTTTTTTTGATGTTTTCTTGCCCTTTCCTTGCGGTATTTGTTGGAAAACGCATGCAACCATTCGCTGACTCAGTCATGGAGCTCAAGTGCAGGATGGCAGGATGGCAGGATGACTTGGAGCGGCATTTCCAATTTTTTTCCATTAAATTACACGCAGAACGCAAGACGTTTTCGGTTGCCATAATTGCAAGTTGCCACACTGTGGGTGCCTGGTTGGTGGGTCGGCTGGAGGATCCAAAGTGCTAAAGTGGTAAATATGTCAGCGGCAGCCAAGACGATAAATTCTCGTTAAGTAGACGCGCACACGCAGCCCCAAGCGAGGCGTGGCGCTTGTAGCGAGTAGGAGACAGAAAAAAGGGGGGGGAAGTGGTGGGTGTGAGGATAAGGCAATCGGCTTGGCCTAATCTGCTGCGCTTGAATGATGATGTGCCACGCCTCATGCACAGCCCTTAATTACAGCGTGTGTGGCATGAATTGAGTTGAACCAAGAAGACAACTGCTAGCGCTTGGAACGGAGGGCTGGTTAGAGGGAGGGGGAAGGGGTCTTTTGCCCGAGAATTTGGGCATTGGTACAAAACACGTGCGCACATGTGCAACTTCCGTTAAAAATCTATTGCTAACTTTCAACAATTCCAGCAGCACAAGAGCAAGTGAAACAGAGTTGGAGAGAGAGAGAGAGATATGCATGCAGGGAGCGTGCGGGCGATGCGAAAGAAGGAGAGGGGAAAGAAGAGACTAGGGATGTGCATGAATGTTACAGCTGTCACGGCTTACGTTCGTGTCACATCACGAGTCCATCTCTAGCAACGACACACATTCAAACAAGGTGTGCGTGTGTGTGTGTGCGTGTAAGTGAGTTAGAGTTTCCTGCAGCTGTCGTAGCAACTTCCGGCGCTGTTTGCAGCGTCGACGTCGACGCCAGCGTTTGCGACGTCTGCTAAAACACTTATTTGGCTTAAGGCTAAAAACTCAAAGCCAAAAATAGCAACAACAACAACAAAGCAGTAAAATTTCACCTTTTAACACACTACAAACTCAGTTACACTTTCAAAAGCTGACTGCTATACAGATAACCAAAGCGAACTGATCACGCTAGCTGACACTAAGAAAGAGTGAGAAAGAGAACGCTACAGTTACAGGAGCTGAACTTATTAGCAGGCAACTAAAAAAAAAAAAGAAAGAGAGAACATGCAGACTCAATAATACCCACTGTGTATACACTTTAACAGCTATGTAATATAAAGAATGCATGGAATAGATGTCAGAAGGTGATAATGCAATGCAAATATGCTAGTGTATATAATACGTCGGCGTGTAATCATCATGTTTTACGATTTTCATGCAGTGTGGAAAGTATTTCGCTGGCTTCGTGCCGTGGCTGCATTTGCTTTGCCATTGCCTTTTGCGTTTGCCGCCGCCGTAGCCGTTGCTGCTGCTGCTTCAATATTTTTTTTACGTGCATGTGTAATCAACAGACAGATAGTAAGTAAGTATTTATAAGTATACGAGTATGTACGTAAGTAATACGCATACAGATACGTGAGCTTGTGTGTGTGTGTGATGTGCTTAAAAAATTGCACACAAAGTTAAAGCCAGCTTTAGGTGTATGTGTGTCTGTTTGTGTGTCAGTCTCGTTGCTGTTTAACTCAGTCATAGAACTGTTGCTGAAGTCACGTAATTCAAATAACTAAAGTTGGCGTAAATACGCCAAGCATACAACAGCAGCGCGAATTCACACACACACACACACAATGTGCACTTGCACATAGAATGAGAGGATGAGATAAAGAAGGAGAAGGAGAAAGAGAATTACGCCCTTGCTGCCAAACACAATTGCATAGATGTTGGTCGTTTTTGTTGTCGGTTGTCAGTTGGATAGATAGTGGATAAGAGTGAGAGACAGAGAAAAATAGTGTTATGCTGTGGGCGGAGGGCTGTGGGGGTCACGAGAAGGAAAGCTTAGTGTACTGTTTGAAGCTTTAAGCGTGTTAATTTTGTAATTTGTATTAAGCGCTCGATTTTAATTGGCCAATCAGCGCCGAGCATAAAGCACTGCAAATGAGCACAAGTACTACGAGTAGCGGTAAATCGAAACGGCTTTAGCACGCCAGCCAATTAGCTACTTACACAATTACTGTTCTTTAACATTTAACGGTTGTGCTATGCACAAACAAGCTAAACACAGCTTAGCATAAACAATGCGCTCAAATAGACAGATAGAATAAATACACTTTTTACTCTCTTTACGATGAGCGTGTTAATTATTAAATGTAGCATTTATGTACTTAAATATGCTTTTTCCATGCATCCATTGCTTTGATTGCTTGTCAAGTTGATGGCGTTGCCACACAATCATAATGCAGACATAGTTGTTGCTGTTGTTATTATTACGCTGATTATGATCTTCAAAGCCATGAGAGTTGGGTGTTGTTATTGTTGACACATTATGTTATTGATTTGTGATTTATATCAAGGACGATGCACTAATTAGTTAAAAGCGCCTTAGCTCACACCAGC
The DNA here is from genome assembly GCA_035044725.1 of Scaptomyza caliginosa. Taxonomy (NCBI): domain Eukaryota; kingdom Metazoa; phylum Arthropoda; class Insecta; order Diptera; family Drosophilidae; genus Scaptomyza; species Scaptomyza caliginosa. Next base: position 481,084 of record JAWNNR010000102.1, on the reverse strand, counting down.
ACTTGACTTGAATAACTTAGCGGCAGCTTAACAGTTACCCCAATAACCTTGGGGCACAATAGCAGAATATAATACATATACATTATGTTAAGTGGTCAACGCACAGATAGCGGATGGTCAGAGAGGGAAAGGGGAAGAGGGCGGTTTCGAGCGTCGCGTACTAATGAGTTATCTGGCAACGCTTCAGGAAATGATTTTAAAGCAATCGCAGCACAGTTAAGCGGGCACTTAAGCTGCTGCTACCAGAGACGCCATTTTGTAATTAGCCGCATTACAAGTAGCACTCGCTGAGATTGTTGCATCGTCTCATTCTTTATATGTTAATGAGTTTTCTTGCCTTTGTCTTAGCCCTCTGCAGTGGACATGAGCGACCGTCCAATTGAATTTAAAAGTAGCTCAACACCCAGTCCAACTTTTAACTCAACGCTCTTAAGTATCATAATATGCAATATGAAAGTGGGCGGCCGTTTTTTTTTTCTTTTTTTTTTTTGTTTGGCAAACTCCAAATTGCATTTGGCCTCGAAACGTTAACGATAAAAATGAAAGAAATAAAATAGCACAGCAGCAATGTGCAAAGATAAATAGAAGTAGAAGAAAAAAAGACCCCATTGACAGACAGGCGCAGGGGTTGGGGGGGGGGGGGGTGTTATAGCAAACAGCAAACACCAAAAGCAAAAATGACAATTCGTACATATGTGCATTAGTGTTGTCATTTTCTAATATCACGCAGCCGTTTTTCTAGCTGATTTACATATTGCATGACAGCTAGCTACATTTAGCCTTTTTTCTTGTTTGCACATTTTCGCAACACTGGTGTGCATTGCATACTCTCGCTCCTCTGCTCTTTCACATGCATATGCACTCTTGTACGTGTGTTTGTGTGTGAGCAGCATTTTCTTATCTAAATAATATTTGGCGGGGCCGGCAACGACGACAACGTTTTTCTCAATCTGATTGAACAAAGTTTGTTGCTGCTGTTGTTATAGCTGCTGCTGTTCTTGCTTGTTGTTATTGTTTGCTATTCGAGAAGCGCAAAAATTGTTTCTGATAAAGCTCAGCGGCCAGCAGGAAGGATGCCAGCAACGAGCAAATACACTTACATATTTTTTGTGTTGCTGTCAAATACTATAAGCGACATGTGCTGGCAAAAATATGCATACAAACATTTCCATAATATTGCTAAAAACATTGCATTTTCTTTTATAGCTCATTGAAAAGTAGCTGAGACAAAATCATACAAGGTTTGAATACAACTGCAGTTCAGTTTGCCGAAAATGGAAGAGAGCATGACAGTTTTGCAGCCATCTAACGCACAGTTTAAGTAGCACTGGACTGATACGCGCTTGTCTTGATAAGCTATTGTGCATGCGATAGAGTGAGAAGGAAGTCGTTAAATAACAAATAAAATAAATAGCATCAATATTTAACATGTTTTAGGTTTTTTTTATTTATTTTTATTTATTTTCTTTTTGTTTTGTATCTCTTTTTAAGGTTATGTTTGTTTGTTTGGTTTTTGTTTTTGTCTGCAACGGCAACGCCAAAGAAAACAAATTTAAAAATGTATGTTTTTTTTGTTTCCTTCCTTTCTTTTTAAATGTTTAACAAATTTATGCTCTCACTATATAATTTATATATATGAATTACAGTGTTTTCTTTTACTATTTTCTTTCTGTTCTTTCGTTTTAGCTCTTCTTCTGCTTGTGCCGTTACAATGGGCCTTAGTGTTGTATAACAAAAATTGGAAGAAACTTAAGTGTAGCGTAGGGCAGAGGCCCAAAGGGGGCGTGGCAGCGTTATGCATGGATCAGTTTGTCTTTTTGTTGTTGTGAATTGAACAAAATGATTGCTTTACGTATTTAATTTAGTTTTTTGTGTTTTTTTTTTTCTGTTCTAAGTTTATTATTAATAATGTTAATATATTTGTATACTAATACCCAAATACAGCACTCAGTGTGTATTGTTTTCACATGTAAACAACTAAACGATTTTCCAATTCTCCAATTCATTATGTTTCTTATTTCTTCCACTTGGTCTTTAACAACGACCCGTTTCCTTTTGCTAGTTAAACAAAATTTCACTTGCTATTTTCTTTTGATATTATTGCCGCCTCTTTGCTTTTGCCTTTGCCTCTTTCCGTTCGCTTAACGAGTTTGTGGTTTTTGTTTAAAGGTTGTTATTTTTCTTTTTTATGGAATTTTCCCCATCTTCTTTTCCCACATGTATTTACGATTACAATTTGTTAATTTTTACGTCAGATTATCAAAAAGTTCCAAATAAAAAAAAAAGCTTAACAAATTGAACATAAGCTTGCTGCAGTTGTGTGTGTGTTGGTGTGTGTGTGTGTGTTTGTGTTGTTATTGTTGATTTTGCTACTGGTTGTTGCTTTAGTTGTTGATGTTGCTGCTGTTGATTTTAGTTGTTGTAGTTGTAGTTGTTTGCATGGTGTGGTTAGAATAAGCTTAGCCAATAATCAGTCCACAGCCAAGTTTAAAGTTATTCTTTAAATGATTCATGCGTCCACTCAACGCAAATGTGAAGGGCAGCGGCTGCAGGCGCTTCTCCAGTGCACCCGAAATGTGCCAGTTTGAATCAATGGAGCCTGCAATGCACGAAAACAAAACGCGTTTAACACGAGTTTAAAAGTAAGAGTAATAAGTGTGAATTTTTGTCCAACCTCTAAACACTAAATCTGCCTTGGGCAAATCAATCTGATAGCCAATGGTGGCAACGGATTCCTGCATGCGCAAACTAGTTTCCACCTCAACGCCAATTTGCAACTGCTCGCTAGCCTTCTGATAGTAGCACAAATGCAGTCCACTGGGTCCCAGGGTACCCGACCAAATCGAATCGCCCATGGAATAGCGTCCCAATGCGGAAACAATCGCAATTTGACGGCCAGGCACATTGGGGCCGTATTGGTAGGCAACCTCGGCGCCAAGGGCCAGACGCTGTGTGACCGATTGTAAATACTGGCCAACAATGACGCCGGAATTGGTAAATATGCTTGGATTGCCCAATGTGATTGATGCAGTAAAATCATTGCCTCGATAATCTGTGCTCAATTGTGTGGCCATCATTTTGGAGTCCTGGATCTGTGTGTGTTTATGTGTGTGTGAGTGAGTGTGTTCCAAATTAAAACATATGAATATGAACTCAATTACAATACCATCATCATTAATGATTCCACACTTACCTGGGAGGCAAATTTGCAACGCAAACGCGATGAGAACATATGTATAACATTAGCATTAAGATTGCCCGATGGATCAATATCGCCCAGAAGCACTGGGAATGCATCGGTGGGGCTGTATTGCTTGGTGCCCACATAGGTGGCGCCAAAGCGATAACCACTCGGCACTGTGCTGCTCATGTTGATCGTATGCGATACTTGGAAATGATTGTTCAGTCCTTTGTTTAGCATTATCTTGGCGCCCTCAAAGGTGATGGCCTGAACATCTGCATAAATCAGAGAGGAAGGTAAACGAGAGAGATAGAGAGAGGAGAGTGAAAAAGTGCACTTATAGAAATAACATATTGTACAACTGATAATACATAATCAAAAGCAGTGTATAGAAAGGCACACACACACACACACACACGCATATACGCACATACGCACGCACGCAGCGCAAGACGCATACATACACACGCACACACATACAAAAGGTAGCACCGACCGACCCCCTTACATGCTTGTAGGTTATGTCATCAGTTGTACTTTTGGGCTTTGCGCATGAATTGCTGAATGACATTGCATACCTTTGCATTTTTTGTGCAACTCCTCGACAGTGCCGGGATTCTCCAATGTGTTATCCTTGGCCGCATCGCTCAATTCGTTAGCCAAAGATGGCCCAGTGGCCTCTGTTGAAATTGCGGTTGGTTCCGGCAAACCGAGGCTGGCTGCCACACTGTTGCTGCGCGCCGTCGTTGACTCGACGCCGCTTGATGCCGCTAGCACGTTACCCATATTTGTATATTGTCAGTTAAGTTTTTTGTGTAATTTTTTCTCGTGTTGCCGTCAAAATTTAAAGTGGCACGCGCTATGTGAGGTATCCGTGTTTTAGACACACTATAAAAAAAATATGTTTCTGACAGCAAAGTCGATAACAAATGTGTATCGATTATTAACTGGCATCGATATAATACTCTACTCTTTAAAAGCATCGCCATCTATATAAATAAAGACGTTGCCAGCCAATAAAACAGTGTGTATTGATTATTCATTAAGACTTTGATTTTGCCAATTTCCTCGCTTGGGAACTTAAAGTTGTTCACATACATTTTACCAAAGCAGCTGTCTGAAATTAAGTACTCGATGCTTACCATTAACAGCTGAGCTGCCACTGAATTTCAGCTGTCAGCACAAACGTGATGCCAGACTGTGCACGCAAAGGCGCTAAACTTTAAAAGCTTCCAGTGAATGTAAATTGCCGCTGTTTAATCAATAAAAACGTTTATATTTCAATTTCAAGTATATGTAGCCTTGATTCATATTTGTATATATAATATATAGTATTTCTTGTATAAGTTATTTAGAGGAGCACAAATCTCCACTACGTATGTATAAAGCTGGAAATCGTTCTTAAATCATACAAAAAACTTTTGTGGGTGACGCTTGGCCTCTGTTAATCGGTTTGATTTGATTTGGTTTCGATTTTGGTTTAGATAAAATACAAAAAGAACAAATTATGAAAAACCCTATGAGTCATCTAATTGACCAAACAGTCATATGTAAAAATAATTTGTTACAAGTAAACTTAAAAGCGTAACTAAAATATAATCTTGCTTTATCTTTTTAACTTTACTTGTTTTTTTCTTCGAGTTTTTGGTGCGCTATTAAAAACGAGTCAACAAAAAACTGTTACAAAACGCCATCAATGCACATTAATTAGTATAAAGGGACAAAGATCAACATAATAAATAATAAATATACATACATAATATCTATACATATATATATTGTATATAGCATTTATAAAGAATTTCGCTGTAGGTTGTAGAGAAAAAAAATAAAACAAAACAAACAAATTATCGACAAATATCAATTAAAAACCAAATCAACAGCAGGGCGATTTCTCCGGCTCGGCAACAACCAGATTAAAGTCAAGACTATTTGGCCTCGCAAAGCCCGACTTGATGCCATCCCAACCATCTTCGGCCTTATATTCACCGGATCGAATCCGGCCATAGACCTCCTGTGTGACCATGCGAAACGCCTCCTCCACATTGGCGCCACTGCGTGCTGAAGTCTCAACGAAATGCAGGCCATGCTGTTTGGCAAATGTTTGCGCCTCCTCTGTGGACACCTCACGATGGCCGCCCGCATTAACAAGGTCCAGCTTGCAGCCAACTAACGCAAATACGGGGCGATGCGGCTCAATGTGACGCTGTGCTTCCATCATCCAGAGCGGTATGTGCTCAAAGCTCGCATGATTCGATATATCGTAAACGAGAAGGACGCCAACCGAATTGCGATAATAGGATTTTGTAATTGAACGAAAACGCTCCTGACCAGCTGTATCCCATAGCTGCAATTTTATTTGTGTGCCATCCTTCATCTCGATGAGTCGGGCGAAAAAGTCCACGCCCACTGTTGGATCTGAAAGCTATGCAATAAACCATTAGTTATGAATGCTAATGCAAATGTTATGCATGTTTAAAGAGCGCGCGTATTGGTTTAAGGTTGCCACACCTATTGTAATTTTTTTTTTGTGCTATCATCTTTTTAGCGCTTGCATTATCATGCACACACACACGCACACAAACAGAACACAAGGAAGCAAACGGGGGCATTGGCTGAGAGATGCTCGCCTTTGTCTTTATTATACTATTTTGTTGCTTTAGCTTTTGCGACTTAATTATGTAATTATTATTACTGCTCGCACTTGACACACATCAACAAAGCACACAGATTGCACTCAGATCATACATACCTCGGCAAATTTTCCATCTGTGAAGAATTTAAGCAGCGAACTCTTGCCTACTGTGCTGTCGCCGATGAGAATTAAGCGAAATTGATAATCAAAAATTGGCTCAACCATCGTGCTGCTCTGCTTGCTCCCGTTACTGTTTACTAGTTCGACTTCGACTTTTACAGCTACAAAGCGAGGCTGCTCTTCAGCGCCCCTCTCTCTTGTCTCTTTCTATCTCTCCTTCTACGCGATTGTTGTTATTTTGCGTTTAATACGCAAATTCGCTTTTGCTTTTCTTTAGACGCGCACAATGCGCTTTATCGTTTTTAAATGCACGGCCAATTGTGGCCAACAGCTTAATGGTTATATTTGCACTTTTGCCAGCACGAGTGTATAAATAAACTGCAGCTTATTGTTTTAATAATCTTAACTAACTCAGCTGCTCTGTTTTGTTTGTTTTTTTTTTCTAACGCACATCAATTGATACATGTATGGATGTGTGTGTGTGCGTGGGTTTGCTTCAGTGCTGTCAAACGAGTACATTGCGCACGCAGATACTCGAACACAAAGTGGCAACATTGCTGTTACACATGTTGTAAATTTGAAATGAGTACTTGTACACTTTCAAATTGCACATACAACATATTTAAAGTTTTTATAAGGCGCCAAGTTTGGTGAGTGAAACTGCATACTACATGAGTTTCTGCATAGTATCGTCGTTCATTAACGTTTGCTAATTTTTAAAGATTACATAACAAGTAGATGCTGTTAGCAAAGCATAAGAAAGCATCTAAAGAGCTGTGGTCTCGCCTCAAAACCCATTTGTTATAAAAAAAAATTAGAAAATCAGCTGACGGCGATATTAATCGATACCAGTTTAGTCAATTACATTAACATCGCTAGATGTCGCATTTGACATAAGTGCGTTTAATTTTGGCTTTATTTTTATATTGTTTTCCTTTGGATCGCACCAATGTACAATAACAAACAAATAACAACAACTAGCAACATTTGTGTTATAACTACCCTCAAAAGACGCCCGACGGCGCTCTACAATTGACGTTAACTCCTAACAGCAGAAGGCAACGTCAAGTCGTCCGGCAACAACAAGAAAAAAACACCAACGGCAACCGCCCAACGTGTGTGCCCAACCATAAGGTTATCGAACACAAACGCCAAAATTAGTTGTTGCCACTAAATTACAGTGTATATTTAGATGTTTAAGTTTGTGCTGAACGACGCCATTGCCTACGTGCGCAATAATGTGCGTGAGTTCAGCCTCAATGCGATCCGACTGCTACCCCAATTGCCCCAGCTGAGTCCCTACGATGTAAGTATCGACCGGCAAGTATCGATCAATTGAACCGTTACTCTAATATTGTTGTCTCTGTTTGTGCAGGTTAATATTGCGCTAAGGGAGAATGAGTTTGTGTACAACTTTCCACTGGAAGGCGTCATACGTAGCTATGAAACAAATCAACTAGGCTCCAACTCTCCCTGCGAAGACACACGCACTGAAGCCAGCTTGCTTTACAGGAACGGTTTCATATGCGGCGTTTTCGATGGACATGCTGGCGCTGCCTGCGGCCAGGTGGTATCCAAGCGTCTCTTGCGCTACATTTCGGCGGGCACATTGCCACGCCAGGTGCTGAGGGAGCAGCTGAAACAGGGCTGCAGCAGCCAGTCCTTCCTCAAGTGTCACAATGACAACGTGGACTTTGTCAGCGAGATTCGACCTATATATGAGAACAGCTTCCAGCGTTATGTTAAGCAACTATGCGCCGAGCCGCAGCGCGATGTTGCCAGCGAGCTGCAGCATGCCTTTGTAAAGCTTGATGAGGATTTGGCCCAGGAGGCACTTGACACTAACGATGTGCGCACCATGGGCGTGGCGCTGTCGGGTAAGTCAATGTTTTATTAAAAAAGATCGGTCTTTATAAAACACGCTTCTTAAAGGTGCCGTTGCATGCCTGGTGCATCTGGAGGGACTGCAGCTTCATGTGGCCAGCACTGGCGATTGTGGCGCTGTTCTCGGCGTTCTTGATCCGCAAACAAATCAATGGCAACCAAAGAAGCTGAACAGCGAACACAATGCAGAAAACATGCAAGAGGTCGAACGCATTCTCGGCGAGCATCCGCGCGAAGAACGCGAAACGGTCATACGCAATGGTCGTCTGCTTAGCCAACTGATGCCGTTGCGTGCCTTCGGCGACTTTCGCTACAAATGGCCATTGGATACGCTGCAGCAGAAGGTGGTGCCCATGTTCGGGGAGCAAGTGCTGCCGCCAAATTATTATACACCGCCGTACCTGACCGCCAAGCCCGATGTGCAGCAGCATGAGCTTAGCGTTAACGACAAGTTTCTAGTCATTGCCAGCGATGGCCTCTGGGATTTCCTAACGCCCAGCGAGGTTGTCAGCCTTGTGGGCGAGCATATTAATTCGAAAAAGATCCTAGAGCCGATGCGACTGCCATCCGGCGATGTTAAGCTACAACAAATCTCGGAACAGCTGGCGGAGCGCAAGTACGCTTGATTTTTACATTCCCTTTCGTAAATCATGTTTTTTTTTTTTGTTAACGTCTTTATGTTGTTCTTTTACAGAGCTGGACTCACACGCAAACCAATTGATCAGAATGCGGCAACGCATTTAATACGCCATGCGCTGGGCGCAACCGATTATGGCATTGAGCACTCGAAGATCTCGTATTATTTGACGCTGCCACAGGATGTGGTGCGTCTGTATCGGGATGATATCACCATAACCGTCATCTACTTCAATTCAGAGCACATTGCGCAGCTTCATGCCGAAACACAACAGCAGCCGCAACAGCCACCAGCGGCGTGATTTTAATTGGATAGCTTGTGGAGCGGATTCAAGTCAGTTCAGGGAGTCGTGCTGCTTGGACGTGCCACGGATGCTAGACGGATATAGATATGTACGAGTACTATGTGTATTTATTGGCCAGCGCTAATCTTTAGCCTAAGTTGTTTCGTTTAAGTTTTGGTTTTTTTTTTTACAATCTTTACAAATCTGCAATTGTTGATGTTGTCATCGTCGTGAATGCTATTAACTACTTTCCCATGCCGTCAGGACGATAGCCAAACGCAGGCTAAATGCTAGCTAATAAAATAAACAAAGCAAGATGATAACTAAAATAAAAAACCTTCGTTTCGCTTTTTAGGTCTGTTGTCCAAAACTAACATAACATTTACATTGTACATACAGTGTTGGCGCTATGCTAATAACATAAATCTGTTATGCTTACGTTATGTTATGTCAACGAACGAAACAGAAAGAGAGAGGGAGAGAAAATTGTATCCTTCTGCTAGCGTTAATAGAAATTGTTGTTTCGAGAATTGATTAGTTTTATTTTACAATAATATTCATTAAACACTTGAAAGCGATATAATCTAAAATCGTTTATGTATACGTTTAGGCTCATATAGTTTAGCCAAACGACATATAACATACAGATATACAAGCATATAAATTTATTTTTTTTTTGTTTTTTTTTTTTAATTTTATGCTACAAAGCTCCATGAATAGAGAGTAAAGCGAGTCTAAAACTACAGTTGAACACTATAAAAAATCTATACAAAAAAAAAAACACATTTTTTTAACCAGCATTGGGATCGGGGGGACGTAAAGGTAAACAGCAAAAATTGGGCTTGGGAATAAATTTTATTTTCTTATTCGATATTTCTACAAGTCTAAAAAATCCGAAAAAATCATCTATCATAAATGTATATACAATTGGTTGCTCGGAAATTAGAACTTTGAAATCTTAAGCAGATTTTAATTTTTTTTTTTTTACAATTCACTCAATTTATAACTAGAATAATATAACAAAAAAGCGTTAATAAAAATGAAAATCGATTATTTTCATTTGTGTATAATTTGTTTTGAATTTAAAATTCTTAATTAACCAAAAGAGCATTAAGAAATTTTGTCATAATAATTGATATTTAAAAAAAAAATATTGCAATGATGTTTTGAGACATTTTTTTGTTTTTGTTTTTTGGTAAGGGCAATGCTAAGAAACGTACCAATTAGCGAGCAATCACTGTATGTACGTACACATATGTAGTGTAGGCTAATATGATGATAAATAAAGTTAATTGTTATGTAGCAGTCACCGGACATACATTAACATGATACATATAGTATTATTATTATGTACTACAAATATGCGCCAAGTTGGCAGAGAAGCTACTAAGCTATTAACTTTGCCTAATCCTTGGCATCCTGTTCGGCCACCTCCTGCCGGCTGACACAATTGAGGAATTCCATTTGAATGTGCGTTATCTGCGTTTTGCTAAAGTACTGAATCTTTTTCTTTAAGAAGTCAAAGAACAAATCGAGCTCATCCCGCTTGATCAGCGCCTGCGCCATCTGCTGCTGCTCATCATCCTTGTTGAGCGTGCTGCTCGATGCAACGCTTATCGATGAGGAGGCGGGGCCAACGGATGCAGCCGCACTCAGTGTTGGCATCTGGAGTATATGGGTGGTGGGTGGATTGAATGTGTTGTTGCTATTGCCGCTGTTGTTGTTGTTGTTGTTGTTATTATTGCACATTGTTGTGTTTGCCGTCGTTGGTGCCTGTGTGGAGGCAACTGCTGTTGCGGGCAGCGTAGTGCTCACCGTTGAACCATTTAACGATGCGGCTGGTGAGCTCGATATTGTGACACTGGTGCTAGTCGCCTCCGTCACATCAACGAGTGCTATTTGCTGCTGTTGCTGCTGCTGATGCTGCTGCTGATGTTGATGTTGATGTGTGCTAACAACACTCGCTGCATCGGGATGACCACGTGACGCCAGTGTTGCAGCAGCATTGCTGGTTGTTGTTGTGGTCACCAGCGTGAGATTCTTAAGCTTCGAATCCGCACTGAGGACACTATTGCTGCCGGACAAAACGCTATTGCTGGCCGTGCTGCCGCTTGTTACAGTGCTGCCGCTGACATAGTGATGCGCATGCGGATGAGCATGGACATGCGAATGCCGCAGTGGTACTGTGGTGACAGTGGTTCGTGTCTCTGGCACAGTGATGGACTCGGTTTCCGGCTCCGGTTCGGGCTCTGGCTCTGGCTCCGGTTCCATGTCCTCTATGCAAAACTCTTCGGCATCGATATAGTGAAAGCCCTTGGTATCGGTCACATCGCTGCTGCCATCAACACCCATTTCGCAATGAGCGCCGCCAGCTTCCTCATACAAGCAGACCTCCTCGTAGTCGACCTCGGCAACGGTGGCGCCATCCTCGTCCAGCTCATGCTTGACAATGTCGACAACATCATCGACATCATCATCCAGATCGTCGTCGTCATCGTCGTCTGGTGTTATTCGTGTCAATGCAAATCTGGAAATGCTATCGTCATGCTGCGTCTGATGGTGATGGTGATGATGATGATGGTGCTGCTGCTGCTGGTGGTGGTGATGATGATGCTGTTGCTGCTGCTGCTGCTGTTGTTGCTGCTGTTGCTGTTGCTGATGATGATGTGATGTGTGATGGTGATGATGTGTGGGCACCGTATCATCGGCAACGCTCTCCTCATAGGCGGTCAATATGAATGTTTCGGCCTCATCGCTGACCAGCGTTATTTGTGAGCTGGCATGATGTGAGGAGGACAATGCCGTTGTATCCGAATGCCCGTCATCATCGATAACATCATGATCATTATCCACATCGTGATCGTGATCGTGATCGTGATCATCATGATGCACATCATCATCATCATCGGCATCATCATCGCCATCACCCGGCTCCTTCTTGGCCTGCATTATGGCGGCAAGCGCATTGCGATGCGCCTTCAACTTTGGCTGGTAAATCTTCGAGAGAAAATCAAGCTGCTTGGCATACCGCCACTTGGACAAACGACCCTCAATGCATTTTGGTGTACGTCGACGATATTGATGGTATGTATCCCGCAGATTTTTCCACTTGCGTCGCACCTCCTGCACGCTATATTTGTCTATTAAAAGGTGTTCAAATTAGTTATGATAGATTTACAAGTTATATTTATGTTAATACAGTGGTCACTCGAATAAAGAAATTTCTACAATAACTCTTCTTTGGCATTTTAAAAAAGTTGTCAACTAAGTTTCACTTTAGGCATAGACCACTGTACTGAAAGTATTTGTTTTCTGTTTAGTGCACTTTCGTTTTGCTACTCACTGCCCATTCGCTGGGAGACTTCCTGCCAACCGCTGAGTATATCGGGGCGTCGCCTTTGATTCGGCTGTAGCTTGTAGTTGTAGAGCGCTGGATTTTGACGTACCAAATTGATTAGCGTAATAATATCATCCGTAGGCGCATTGTCCTTGTGATAACGCTTACGTTCCGACATTGCGCTTGTGTGTGTGTATGTGTGTGGGTGGGTGCGTGAATGCGTATGTATATGTGTATATATATGTGTGTGTGTGTGTGCAGCTTTTGTAATTTTTAGCTTGTTGCTGCACGCAGCTTTTGGCCTTTTTTCTGTTTTAATTGCTGGCAATTGGAGTGTTATTGTTTACACTGTTTTATTATTATTATTATTATTAAACCTCGACAACAACAGCAGTTGGTTTCAGTGTGTGTCGGGGTTCTTGCTCAATTTGCCAAACGGACTGCCATAGGGAACGAATGGATACTCGCGTATGTTTTAAGGCCAGCCAAAATGCACACAATATTCATTTAATGCACACACGTTTGCCTCACAATATAGAAAAACCAAAGATTGAACATGTTCAATTACGCAGAAAACAATTTACACAAAAATTTTGGGGCTACACCATAGAGTTGCCGTACCGTGTTTGTGTATGCTGGTCGCTGTTGCTGCCAGAGTTTATGTACGTGCAGCACCGATAGCGATAGCGCAGAAAAGGCAATATTATCATACCATTCGATTTCAATAGCAAAGTAATTACTGAAATTATGCACTATCTGTTCATGCTTTATCACCTTTTGATTGGTTTCCGCATAGATAGTTGGTGTAATTCCGCTTATATATTTATGTAGGATCGCAATTCCTAAAACATAGCACACACATAAATATTCGATAATATTATCGATAGTGTCTGCTGCCAACCAATGCTGTCTATAGCAACGACTTTGTGCGTTTAGCAACAATTTAACTGTTTCGACAACAAAACTATAAAAAAGAATAAGGCACAAGTGCTGAGTGACAATGAGTACACCGACTAAAATCAATGGCACCGGCCTAGAAGAAGTCAATATACCAGGACAGGCATATTTGCGCGAGGCGCTCACTTCGTGCACCGATCCGCTCAAAGCCATCGAAAGTTTTCAGGTTTGTTTATATTGTAAAATATTTCTCTAAATGTACTTAACATATGATATTTATAGTTGGAGAATGGCGTGCTCTTGCCCTCGCTGCGTCCAATGCTGCCGCTTCTGGACTTGCATGGCGTACGTCGCCTCGATTTTCATACATCTCTAATGGAGGAGCTGCGCGAAAAGCTGATTGCACACATTAACGAGCTGAACCAGAAGGAACCACGTGAACGCGAAAAGAAACTCAAAGAGCTGCTGGCCAAGAGCTTTCCGGTTGTGCGTGTCAAATCACTGCGACCCGTCGTTATGGCCATTTTACGCAACACTCAACACATCGAAGAGAAATATTTGCGTGTTTTGGTCAGAGATCGGGAGCTCTACGCCGATACAGACACAGAGGTGAAACGCCAAATATGGCGCGACAATCAGTCGCTGTTTGGTGACGAGGTGTCACCACTGCTGTCGCAGTACATACGCGAAAAGGAGCACATTCTCTTCGAGCATACCAATCTCAATAATTTGTTTTTCCAACCAACGCCAAAGGTGCGTCGCCAGGGCGAGGTGGTGCAGAAACTGGCCAATATGATTGGCACTAGCGTTAAGCTCTATGACATGGTCTTACAATTTTTACGCACACTCTTCTTGCGCACCCGCAATGTACACTATTGTACGCTGCGCGCCGAGCTGCTGATGGCACTGCATGACCTGGAAGTTCAGGAGATAATCTCAATTGATCCGTGCCATAAGTTCACTTGGTGCTTGGACGCTTGTATTCGTGAGAAGAATGTTGATATAAAACGTTCACGCGAACTTCAGGGCTTTTTGGACAACATCAAGCGTGGCCAGGAGCAGGTGCTGGGCGATCTGTCAATGACACTATGCGATCCATATGCCATTAACTTTTTGGCCAGCTCGGCCATTAAGATTCTACATCATCTCATCAATAATGAAAGCATGCCACGTGATAATCAAGTTCTAATACTGCTGCTGCGCATGCTGGCACTGGGTCTTAGCGCCTGGGTAATGATTGACTCGCAGGACTTCAAAGAGCCCAAGCTTGACTGCCAGGTGGTCACCAAGTTTCTGCCCGCGCTCATGTCACTCATGGTCGATGATCAGTGCCGCGGCCTGCACGGTAAATTGCCGCCCGATGAACGCGAATCCGCACTGACCACCATAGAGCATTCGGGCCCAGCTCCCGATGCGGTTGAAGCCTACATACAGGAAAGTGCTGTGGCCAGCATACTGGCCATGTATTACACATTGCATTCGGCGCGCATCAAAGATCGCGTTGGTGTACTGCGCGTCCTGGCCATCCTCTCCGTCTGCAAGGATGATCGCGCCTACGAGGATCCCTTTCTGCATTCGCTTATTGCCCTGCTAATACCCATGAGCGATGAGTTTGCCACCGAAGACTTTTGCACCACGCTCTTCGATGAGTTCATTTTCGCTGGCCTCACCCGCGAGAATGTCACCTCACGCCACATGATGAAGCTGCTCTGGTATGTGCACAACAAGCTGCCCGCCGGCCGTCTAGCCACACTGATGAAGGCCATGCAGCCGACTGCAGCACACAACGAGCACATTCACAAACTGTACGAGTTGCTGCAGGAGCGCATTGGCAGCGCGACTACCTCGACACCGGAGATAACGCCCAGCATAGAAGTAACTCCGCCCGCCGAGTTTGAATCGCCATTGAAGAGCGTGCCAACGCCAGGACCGCATTACAGTCCCCAATAACAGGAGGCAACGGCGGCAACGGTTCTTATTGCGCCCGTTGCTGCTCTACCAGCTGTTGCCACTGTTTCCCCTGGCGTTGGCTCCATTGGCTAAGGGAAATGCTTAGGGAACTTGAACTTCGTTTAAATACTTTACTTAGCGAAGTATTTTAATTCATAATTATTATATTTCTAACTAAGACTACTTACTACACAAACAATACTTTTAATTTAAATATATATATATATATTTGTATATTCAAATATAAACTGAATCTGTTTGGATTCGTGAGAAAAATACACTACAAAAAATAAATATATAAACTATCTACATTATATGTAATAAAACTACATTTTAAAACAAAAAGAAAAAAAAGAAAATACAAATTCTATTCTAATATCTTATTAAGCAATTAGAAATCTATTAAAACTACCACAAAACATTTCAATTAACATTGAATTGAAGATAAATGTTTAAATCTTTCGATAAATATTCGCATATCCTGCATTTAAATATTCTAAGTGTCTAACTTTAATCAATAAAAATACTACAAAATCTATTTCTTTTCTTAATACAATTTCCAGATGATATTAAAAAAAAAAAAAACAAAGCGAAATTTTAGTATGCAAACGCTCTTTAATATCGATAGAGAGAAAAAGAAAAAAGAAAAAAAAAAACTAATAACATTGCCAAAAAAAATATGGTTACAAACAAACAGAAGGACTTTTACAGCTTAAATATCTATAATATACGCTTTAAACTTAATGAGACTATAATGTATATGGAATATATGTATATTCAATATCATAGAGAAGAACACCGATCCTTTTCCACGTCTCAGTGCTACCTCAGTTCTTGTCCGTATCGATTTCTTGGGCGGCCGGCTCTGGCGATGCCGGCGGCGATGATGATGAGGATTCCGTTTCACCCGTTTCAGGCTCAATGCTTGTTGGTGGCGACGCTGGCGCCGCTGCCGGCGACGATGGTTCAGCCGTAAGCAAGGCCTCAATAGCTGCCGCGGCGGCAGCCGCTGCTCTTGTCCGTGGCACAGGCGCTGTGATCAGCGGATATGATACAACTGATGATTGTGGCGGCGTCGTGGACTCCACATAGTTATCCCCATCCAGCTCATACGAATCTACATATTCACTGTATATGTGCTCCCACTGAGTGTGCGGCTCCAGCGCATCCAAAACGCACTGTCTCAGTTCGTATTTGGATTTTGGCTGCAAGAAGCAACAAATTGTGGTTAAGAGATCCTAAAAAGCATTAGTTGAATATGTACCGGCATCTGTTGGTGTTCCTCATTGTCCAGCAGCGAATCCATAAAGAGACGCAAACGTTTCTCAGTGCCGTAGGTAGCCAATTGAAAGGTCAACATGACATGCCAATGCTTGAGTTCCTCAAAAGCTTCCAGCTCCTCGCACAGCTTGATTTGATTCTCCAGAAACAGCACCTTGGCCGTTTGCTGCCAACTCTCGGGATCACTAAAAGCGCATACAAATTGAGATGAACATTGATTTTGTTTTCGTGGGAGGTAATTGATATTGTCCAGCTTACATTTCGACTGCACCGCGCAAACTGAGATAGTTTTGTGTGCTGGCCTGCATGCTGAGCAGCGGAAATTTACGATTCACATGCTCCAGATCGCGTGGCAGCGAGCCGCGTATGCCATTGAACATGATGGCATCGCCCGTGGCCAGGACTAGCCATGACTTAAGATGCGTCGAATACGAATAGGAATTGCCAGTGGGAAAACCAATCAATGGCATACCCTGATCCGTAATCGCAAACTGTAATGTGATGCCATGCTTATTAAGCAAATCCATGCAATTTGTGGACAAACGTACGCGCCGCTTGGCTATGTTCCAAATGCGCAATAGTCCACATTCGGTGAGCACACCGACCATCTGATTATCGCTGCTAAACGTGCAGTGCAGCGCCGCACTTGTCAACGAGATGGCGGGAAAGACGGGCGAGCCCGTCTGCATGGCTACGAGCCGCATGCTGCCATCGAGAGAGCAAAGCATCACATATTTGCTGCACAGATTCACATTGATCACTGGCGATCCAACATACATATCCCACAGTTGCTCTCGGCTTAGCTGAGCTGTGACCTTGGCCACCATGCCGTAGCCCGTCTTTAGATGCCCATTCTGCACATGAATGCGATAGTCTTGAGCGGATTTGGTGAATTCGCATTTACTATTCGCTGTGATTTGCAGCTTTGGCCCAAGCGTATTGCTGCTGCTATTCAAATCGCACAGCAATTGCATTGAGTTGCGTCTTGGTGATATTGCTGCTGTTGCTGCTGCCGCTGGTGGCAGCATAAGACGTCCCACCTGATCCGGTCGTGTATACAGCGGCTCTGGTTCCGCGCTGTTGTTGTTAGTATTGCTTAAAAGCATATATATACAAATTGATATAAATAGATACGGCATTGTAGATTGTAGTTTGACCCACCTGTTGATGGTGCTGCTGGGTATGCTGGTGCTGCTGGGTATGCTGGTGCTGCTGGGTATGCTGGTGCTGTTAATGCTGCTGGAGATGGGCTCATTTAGCTCATTGAGCGGTATAAACATGGGCGTAATGCGTCGCTTGCCATCCTTAGTACGCGTCTCCGTCTGTTTGCTAATGCTAACACGCGCTGGCGAAGCAGCGCCTGCCTGTGCCGTCACATGAACGGGCAGGCGCCGCTCCATGGCAGCATTGGGCAAAGCATAGCTGCTTGGCTCGGGCAGTGTGCATGTGTTCTGCTTTTTGGCTACAGGCGGTGGATGCTCCAGATAGCCGCCATATTTTCGCTTAAATATACTATTTCTTTCCGTCTCGGAGACGCGAGCGCCCAGCTCCGCCTCGCTGAATTGAAGGCAAGCGATGGTGCCATCGCCACTGCAGGCCATCAGCAGACACTGTTGCGGTCCCCAGGACATATCCAAAATGCTGTCGTTGAACAGCTCATGGATGACAATCATGGGTCGCTGAAGCGCTGTCAGCCAAACGGAAAGCGATCGATCCCTGGAGCCCACAGCAATCACACAATACTGCATGAGCTTGCTGTCATCGTTTAAGGTGCGGGTTAGTATTGAGTTGTGAAATCGAACGCAGGTGACCGCCTTGCGATGGCCAACGAAGTCCTTGTCACACTTCCAACCTTCGCGCTCAATTATTTGCGCTGTGGGTCCGCCACCGTTCATGGCATGAGCGGAGACCAGATACTGGCCATCGGGTGACCAGGATAGGCGCAAGATGTGCGTGGTGCCACCGCATTCTTGAAACGGTTCCGTTATCGTTGTACTGCACGACCAATCTGTTGTGCGCCAGATCTTAATGCTGCGATCATCGGACTGGGAAGCTAGGAATCGGCCCACCGGATCCCAGGCGACACCTTTTACCAGGCCCGTATGTCCTTTGAGCGTACGCAGCACATTGGGCAGTGAACGCGCATCCCACACTATTATTGTATTGTCTATGCTGCAGCTGGCCAAAAAGTAATCATTGGGTGACCAGGCTAGATCGAGTACATCGCCATCATGGCCGCGTAGTGTGTGTATGCATTTATAGGATTCGGGATTCTGTTGCATGCCGCCGGTGCCAAAAACGCCGCTGGGTCCCTGCGCTTTGCGCCATATCATAATAAGCTTATCGTCTGAACCAGAGGCAAGCAGCTGTCCATTTTGCGACCAGCGCACACAGTTGACGCAAGCCAAGTGCTGATCCATTTGGCAAAGCATCTTTGGCACCGACGCATCCTGCTCATCCTTTTCGGACAGTACCGGTTTCAAATTCCAAATGACAATGCGACCGGAGTCGTTGCCCTGTCCACCAGTCGCGAATTTCGTGCAGTCCTGATGCACGTCCACCGAGAAGATTGGTTTATCTGTGCCAAACATGTGAACACAAGGTTAGCAGTTTAATAATAAGGCGTTTGTAATTCTTACCATCATGGTGCACCCAACCGGGCTTCACGAGCCTCATTAATGCGCGCCTACTATCTGTTGTTTAATGAAATCCGCGATTCTAATTGCCCCACGCAACTATTTTTGCCGGCAAATATGGATTGTAAATAACAAAACGAAATGTATCGAGTCTATCCATTACTTGGAAATTTATATGCCGTCGATTACTTGATCGATATATGATTATCGATCTGCGCTTTGTAGACTATTTTTTAAACTCTAAGCTAAATTTCATTTAATAGAACATCATATGCTAACAGAAAGCAACAAGTATATTTTAATACAAATATATGAAAACATTAGGCTTTGAAAATTTGCATCACACAAGAGCTGGTCATACGGCGTTGCCAACCCTATGCAGCATTTTAGCTCGCGCATGTGCACTGATCATGCACAATTTATCGGGTATGATATCGATAATAGACGTCGTGATAACGATAACGGCATTGTGTGAAATTTTGCGGTATCCACGACAGTAGTAGAAATATTGTGCTCAACTTATAAATGCGAAAATAAACATCAAGTGAATCAGTAAAGTGCATAAAATTGTCAAAAAGCACCTAGTTAAAGGTTTACAATCATTGGCAACAACAATTGTTGTCAATAGTAGTGTGATCAAAAGGGTAAGAATTGTGCAAAAACAATCCGCGTCCAATGTATACATACAAATGTATGTGCATTTTCTAAGTGTGCGTGTCCGGTCTCTTTTTTTTGCTTTTGGAATTCACTAATTTACTTTGAATTATAACAAATTAAATTAAAGAGAGAATGAGAGAAAATTATCCAAAATAATGCAATAAATATGCAAACAAAAATCAAGCGAAGGTTAGACACAAGCGCACACAGATACACATGCATGTATTTGTGCATGTATCTGTTCCAAATGCGTAAATAAAGTTGTTACCAATTTGTTGCTGACCTTCGTTTTGCTAATCAAACGAATCGGCTCGCCGCAAAGCCAACAATGAACTCTTTCAATGGCAGGGCGGCAAGTTAACCTCGTTCACAAACCAAATTGTGCGGAAATATATGCATATGTATAAATAAATGTATTTGTGTTTGTTGATAATGGCAAAAGAGCGAATTTAAACATTACCGCTACTGTCATTTCTTGTTATACTTGGTTGCCTTTTTGTCTTTTTCATTAATTTGTGCAACTGTTTGCGCGCGCTTTCTCTGCAAACACACTACATACATATGCACGGTGGTTGCGGCTTCCACACATACTACTTCATGCATACATGCATAAACAGAATTGAGTCTATTACTTAACAGGCAATGAGTTAAAACGAGCTAACCGCTATCGCTCGCTCTTTTTCTCTGTGACGCTATCTCTGCGTGCCAAAATGAGTACACACAGGTGACTGAGAGAGCGCGCAACCTACTTCCATTTTTGGTGCGCCCAGCTCTCGTAAGCTCCGCTGCTCTGCACTGGACATAACAATAAGACCGCCAATGTGTATGTATGTTTGTAAAGATACAGTTATTTAAGGCAAAAACAAAGTAAATTTTGTTCAAGATTTTTACTTTCTATTTTAGTTGTTGTGTGTTGCCTCGGTATTACGATGGCACTTCAATATCACTGAATGAAACCAATTTGCGCGTGTGTGTGTGTCGTGTACTACCGTTATTTAAAATATCGCTGTTGTTGCTGTTAAAAGCTTGGCGCCAACCTGTTTCACGCATAGCCCATACACAGTTGCTCCTTGTTGTTGCTGTTTTCACATTCTTATAAGAATTCCAATAAGACTGTCTTTCACTTTCGGCGAGACGCAATATGCGAATGTGTTTGTGTGCGTGTGTATTTATGCACATAGGAAAGCTGATTTTTATGCGTGCTGAAGTTAAAACAAGGTCAACATATATTTGTTGTGCATGTGTCTGTGAGTAACAATAAACAAAGATCTTTGACGCATAACTCTATTAATAAAATTATGTGTTCACACCCGCCAACGCAATTATTTGTAGCGTTTTCCCACAAATACAAACTACATCCTCTTTCCCCTCGAATCTAACGCCCTACACCCGTAGCGGAGGTACAGTTTTTGGTTTTGCAAACTTAAATAAGTTCAAAGAAGGAAGCAAACACACAATGCAATTACTTTCTCATGATCGGTAACAATATGAAATACATTTGCATTTCCCGCAGTTTTGAGCCACTTGCTGCACAGCATTTTTTTCGTTTTTGTAAAAAATGCCAGCTTCAAGATGCAGCTACCAAAAACGAGTGCATATGACCTAGATTTGTAGCTTTTTGAAGACGTTGTTGTTGCTTGCGTCGACACTGGCACGTAGCACACACCAAGGAAATATTCGGTGTTTTTGGTTTTGTGTACTGATCTGCGGCTGCGTTTGGACACTTTCGCCCGATCATAACAAAAACAGCAATTTGTTGAAATGCTGGGTGGGTGTCAGTGTTGTAAAGCGCTTGGGTAGCAGCTGGCTAGTCTTGGCGTTGCCACTGTAAATAACATTGGCAATATGTGTTTATGTATGTAAACCAGTGCGTATTTGTGTTTGTTTGTTGCTTTTCTGTGTTACGTCTTGGTTGTCACGTATTTTTCTCTGACGACGCAGTTGATATTGGGGAAGCTGGGTTGCGGTGTTCGATAAATATGCTTATTCATTTATTGTATTTGTATGAATTTCAGTTTGTGCATGTTTTTTCATGATTGTCTTTTTTCTGAGACTGCTTCCAATATGTACATTGTTTGTACGCATAATATAAGCGGTAATAACAAAAAGTAGCTAAGGCGCTTATCACTCTTTGCTCGCACACGTTTTGCTTTTATCAGTCAATTGTTGTTTGTGCCATTAAGTGTATTGTCATATGCCACGACGCAAACAATAACAAACTAATAACAAATAATTCGGTGGAAGTATGTACATACATACACATATAAAAATAAATTCAAATGTTTTGCGTCTGTTGTTCTGTAAAGTGTGGCAACGCCGTTTCGCAGCAGAAACATTATGCAAATTGTCGCTCTCACTTGCTCGCACTGTATATTGGTATCGGTCTCATGTCTGTGTGTATGTTTTTTTTTTTCACAACCGGATTTTTTTTCGCTGTTGCTTTTGCTGCGCGCATTCTCACGTACACAAGCGCATAGAGCAGGGTTTTCGGTTTGCGCTCAGCTGCTGTCGCTTCACCGTGTTGTGTTATCACTGCATTTGCTTTATGCTACATATTCTCAGCACTGTTTCGTTTTCGTACATTTTGCGCTGCACTCGCACACGCAGAGACACAGATACTCAAACACACATACAAAGAGACGAATGTGTACGAAAAGTGACGGATGAAAAGCGTCGTCGGCGTCGACAGCGGTTTTCTGTTTTATATTTTTGTCAGTTTGCCTTTGTGTTTCTTGCGTGCAGACACGTTTTATTATTGAGCACTGCCGCTATATATATATATATATATATTATTTTCGCATTTTAAATAAAATACTAAAATTAATTAGTTAAATATACAGTGACTGATTAAATAAACATATAATAAAGATATTAATACCAAGTGAATTACAAAACAAGTTGTTTCGTCGAAGGTAATTGCACGTCCATTTGAAAATTCATGAAATATCCAAACATGGCTGAAAGAATTGTCATGGAAAAACTGTGCGGCTGAAGAAATAATTTTAACAAGGTTTTTAAAACACGACTTTTGACAAAACATATGAGTGCGTACGTACATATGTATTTGCATATGCAGATATATTTTGATAGAAATTTAAATGTTTGAGTGAGTGTTTTGCCAGAGTTGTGCGCGCGTGGCGTGGGCAGCTGCAGCAGCAACAACAAAAATAAACTAGTCGGCGGCGTCCGGCACTAAATGGAAAATAAAAAACTGTAAACCTGTTTACAGAGTAGGCGCATTTTCACCAAAACTAACACCAATACACACACACGGCCTTACGCACATTCACATACGCTAAGTAACAGAGCAACTTGCAGAGAAGCTGGTCAAGTCTTGCGCTCTCTCATGCTCGCAAGCTCCACTCCTCCACTCGACAATTGAACTAAGTTTTAAACGTTTACCTTTGCAACGTTAGCCAACACAAACAAATGAACCAACAACCACAGCGATCACGAAGCGTGTGTATGTACATATGTAAGTACGTATGCCAAACACGCCGGTGAATACATACACAGGTACAAGGCATATAAAGCAACGAAGCGATACGCACTTTCAACTTGAACGGCAACGTCCGAAAGAAAAGAAGACAAAAAAAAATAACAAAAAATCGGTGTCCCCAAAAATAAAATCAAAAGCATCGCAATACATACATGATAACTGCAAAGACAACACACCTGGGAGCAAACCGAGCAGCGCTGCCAGAAAGTCACGTCACTTGTGCTGGGGTGATTTTGCGCTTCATTGTTGTGTCGATTGATACTGAGAGTGCAATGAGCGCGCGCCAATGCAATGTGCATGTACATACGTATGTATGTATTGGTCTGTGGCATTTGCGCGTATTTCTGTATGCGTTACGCTGTGTTTATTGTTTTGCTCAAAACAATTTAAATACATACATATATGCGTTTTGTGTGTATGCCTTTGGTGGTTTTGTGGCTTTAAGAATTTACTTAAAATTTATATGTACATACATAGAAAAGGCACAAGTCTTTGAAAATTGATAAGAGACGCAAACCAAATACAAAATTGCTTGTTTAATGTGTTGTTGGGATTACAAAATAATGAAAAAAAAAAAACAAGTAGAGCAACGCTACTGCAAACGTACATACGCTTGTATATATGTATGTACATATATTATGGCCAGCTGTTGCGGTTTAATTATATTTTTGTGATCACAATTGAAAGGGCAACGTTTTAGCATGCACACAAAGCATTTATATCAATTTCTTAAAATATCAACACGTACATGCACTTAAATCAAAACAATTGTGCATTTATTGTGTAACTGATTAACAAGAACCGTGGTGAAGCGCAGCGTTGCCACTTGCACAGTAGACGCTTAACAACACTGTGAACCTACCATATGTTTGCTGTTTTTGTCGTTTCTAATTTGAAAATATTTTCTAATCTATTATTGCTCTCTATTCTTTTTTGCAGCGACCAAACAATACAAATGCAGCGCAAATCATCGAACCGGAGACGATGGATTATGCCCGAGATCAGTATAATAACAATAGGAGTTATGCACAAATAGCAATTAATAAAAAAAACAACGCCAGTGAACAGAAACAATAACACATTAAAATTATTACACATCTGAAATAAACGCTCAAAAAACTATCAAGCACACACAAACATTCTCTAAACAACAACATATAAAGCCCTCACCAAATACAGTTGTCAGTTTACTACAATCTCCCGATATCTGTATTACATATCGAATTCGCTATCACATTAAATACAATACAAAAAAGCAAACAACAACATGTTCAACTTTCATAAGCCACGCGTTTATCGATCAGCGGACGGATGCTGCATTTGCCGCGCAAAGTCAAGCAGCTCGCGCTTTACGGCCTCGCGAAAATACGAAAAGGAATCAATGCTGTGCTTTAATCTGCACGAGCCACGCAACGGTGAAATTTGCAATGCCTGCGTACTGCTGGTAAAACGATACAAGCGACTGCCCGTTGGCAGCAAGCGCCATTGGGGACATGTAAGTTGATCAGCAAATAATAAATTTTTGATAATAACATGTTATACTTACTTACACTTCTTCTCTTTTGATGTTGTGCACAGGTGGTCGATGCGCGCGCCGGACCCGGCACCAAATCGCTGGCCAAGCAAAAGAAGCGCGAAAGCGAATGTGAGGCAAAATCGGCTGGTGGCAGTGGTACTGGTAGCGGCTCGTTTATACCCGAAAAATTTGCCAAAATATTTAAAAAGAATCGCAAGGGTAAAATAACTGCAGTTGCAGCGCCATCTACAGCGGTCATTCAGCAGCAGCAGCAGCGAAGTGGCAGTAGCCATGAAAGCTCACCCCAGCTTAGTGATTCCAACGAGAGCTATGATGATGAGCAGCTTCAACAGGCAAAACAGCAGCAACAACAACAACAGCAACAGCAGCAACAACAACAATCGGCCGTATGTTCTGTTGTCACGCCATATCAGACGCGTAAGCGAACCGCTGCAGCTGCGCAGCTAGCGTCGGCGGGAAAGAAGAGTAGCAGTAGTGTTGGGCAACGCACGAAAGTGACTGGCAGCAAGCGTCGACGCATGCTGGAGCCACAAAAACATCGACGTGCCGTTGACAATGTACCGTTCTTTGAAGAGCAAGATCTGCTACGACTAGAAGTTTGCTGTGGCATCGTATTCCAAAGTCTTAGCCTAGGTAGCGCCTGTTACATCATCGATCCGGAGCTTTACAAGCCGTGCGAAAAGCATCGCAGGCGCAGGCTCCACCAACAGCAGCAGCAGCAGCAGCAGGAACAACAGAAACTGCAGCAGCTGCAACAACAGCAACAAGAACAGCAGCAATTGGCTCAGGTACAGTCGGAAATTGAACAAAAGCCAAAGCTCAATCAGAGCATCAGCACACCGGCTCTGAAGAAGCATCATTTGTATTTTAAGCGACAGTCGGAGTCATTTCCACAGGGCGAAATACATAGAATAAGTCCAATTCCATTGAATAAGACTGAGATCGTGCCGAACTCAATGCCAACAGCAGCAACTACAACAATTACTGTACAACAACAACAACAACAGCAACATTCCACAGCCAACAGCAGCTTATCTGTAGTACTCAAGCCAGCGGCAACAGCAGCTGTTACATCTCCTGTCTTGCATCCAAGCATTCTAACAACAGCTGTTGGCGCTGCCTCGCCTTCATCACTCTCTTCATCGTCCAACTGCTCCACTTCCTCCTCGGTGGCTACCAAATTTAATGACAACTCGTCAGACTCTGGCTTTGATGAGCATGTTTTGGAGCGCAAATCTGTTAGTCCTCCATCGGTAAGTTGAGATAGCATAGATGATTTGCCACTATCGTTGTCTCGCTCTAATACATATCCGTTTGCCTTATATCGTTTGTTTACAATGAACCTCAAACTGTGTTTTACATTTACAGCAAGATGAACTGCAGCTGGACAAAAAGCAACGTACTGCAGCAGGCGGCGTGCAACGTTTAATACTGGCCAGTGGTCTGCCCATAAGTGGACAGTCGCAGAATTTGGTTTTAACGGGCAATGAGTTTACCGCGCGATTTGTTCAGCGTCCGCAGACATCGGCACTCAAAATAAATGTGGCAGCAACTGTTGTTGCACCAGCAGCAGCAGCTGCAGCAGCAACAACAGCAGCAGCAGCAGCAGCAGGATCTCAAAGTAGTAGTGGCAATAAAATGCGTGCAATATTTAATAATGCGAATACAATCCAACACGAGAATGGAGTAACAACAATATTGCCAGCCTCATCGCTGGCGGCTAGCAATCAAACGGCGGCCATGAATGCCATTGCGCCAAGTACAGTAACCATAACGCCAGCCAAAAAGTCACTAACCGCCGCAGCTGTCGCTGCGAATGCAACTATAGTTGCCAATCCCAAGTTTATAGTCCTGAAGCCAGCAATTGCCAAATTTGGCAGCAACAGCAATAACAACAACAATCAAGCAGCAGCAGAAGTTAAGTAAATGTTGCAAAAGATAAAGGTCGCCATTATGTTGTTATATATACAAACAAAACCTTACAAAAAAAAAAAAAACATACGTAACATTATGTTAGCCATGTTTAATGGCTGTTAATATCTTGTTGATTTACATACATATTGTAGCGAATAGTTTATATATATATACATATATTTGTAAGAGACCAAAAAAACAGAAACATCATTTATTATTGAAACAAACAACAGACGCAACAATTGTGTTAATATTGTGTCTTGTATATATACATAAAACTTAGACTTTAAGCAACAAATGCAACAATTATTTTTCTCATTCACATTTTTTTTTGTCCTATTATCAATTGCATAAAACATATTTAATGTTTATGTTTATTATAATTTTTTTTTTTGTACAAAATTTACATTTTTGTACAATTAATTTGTAAGCCAATACTCAGCGGCAGCAGCAGCTGCAGCAGCAATTTTAATATTTAAATATATTTAATTAAGTTTACAATATTTAACATTTAAATTTATTCTAGTTTATGTACATATACATATACAAACACATCAATGCATGCACACATACAAGCAAATACATTTTTTTAAAGTTTTATACACATACATTATATATTTATCATATATAAGTTTACAAATCACATAATATATACGCACATGTATAGCCAGCCATCTCGCTCGCACGCTCGCTAACTGAACTGCTTTTGTCGGTTGCCGGTTAGCCATTAACATTATGTTTTAGTGTTTAACGTATGTGTCGTCTTAGCTAGTAGCCACTGTAGTAGTTTTCGTCGTTAAAGTGCATTAGATGAGGTGCGCGACATCGGACCGATAAGCAATAAATAAACATGCCACCGCATGCATGCCACATGCATGCAACAAATTGTAGACTTAGGATTGCGCCTAAATAAAAACAAAATAAAAAATACAAAACTATATATATACATTTAATTTGTAATATTTGATGTGTCGAGACGTACAATGACAAAAAGTAAAATGTTTTTTTAAATGTAATGAATAAAACTTCAAAGAAAATCGAAATAAAATCAAATGCGTTTTTTTATTCAGTACTTTGCAGCTTAGCTTGAAGCTTATCGCAAGCTTTTATGTGGCTTAAAAGCTGTTGATCGCATGATCATGTTAAAAGCTTTAGGCAGCTTTCTGCTAGTTCAATGCTTTGCAAAGCTCTTATTGCTAATTGCAAAAAGTTGAAGAGAAAAATATTAAATATTTAATAAAATGCACTTAAAGGTAAGCATATTTATTAAATATTTAAAAAAAATGAAATCTTTTCCGAACTGCCGAAACCCGGGATTGAACCGGGGACATTTAGATCTTCAGTCTAACGCTCTCCCAACTGAGCTATTTCGGCGATGGGATTCGACTGCGCCAACAGGCTTTCAGAGTTTATGAATCACATTCGAATTAATAGATGTTTTTTTGTATGTATTAAGAGTTAAGTTTGCAAGATAAATAATCAAATTGCGTTTAATGAACTCTGAGTAGTTGCAAATTGTAATTTTTTTTCTTCCCCCCACTTGTGGAGAAAGGGAGAGTTATGGTAGAGCGTTAATTTAAGTTAGTCATTTATAAACAAGTCGTTTTGGGGTTACGACCGTTACGAATACCTTTTGCTAATTGTCCAAGGCATGATTTGGACAGACAAACGAGACGAGACGGCAAAAAAAAGAAACCGGTTGGAGGACCTGCCTTCTTCTTTGGCTTCTTCGTTCTTGATTGGAAATGTTTTCGACCATCGACAAGGAAACGAAATTAAAACTCTTGGCCTGATCGTAAAATATATGTTATCATGTATTTTTGGGACTCACAACAAATATTGGGCAAGTCATATATGTATATATCGTATATATATTCATGATTCATGCTAATAACTGCAGGTGTTTCAAGTGATCAACAAAGTTCAAAATTCCAATTGACCCTTGTGGAAAATTTTTGACCCATCCTCGCCACACATTCTTAAAACTTGTTAGGAAAGCAAAACCAAATAGTATTAAACCAGGTTTTACTTAAACCCACGAAGAGCTTACTTCCTATGAGTCCATTTGGGTGCATGTTTTGGTTGGGGTATAATAGAAATCAAGGTTCCGGCTGCGAACCAAGTGGCCAAAGTTGCCTTGAAAATCGCTCAAGCAAAACTTACAATAGAAGCGGCGACGCCACCCAAAAAGCCACCCACAGCGCCTACAACTGAACAATGCACCAAACTCCAACTGCATTACATGACCCCGCTGCCCCCACCTCTTATTGGGGGCCACAGTTGATCGTAGCCGTCGTCCATTGTTGACGTCACGTTGTGCAGCTTGCTCGATACGAATTGGCAACAAAGTGCTGTATAATAAAAATACATAAAATTGCCAACACCTGCAACAAGCAACAAACATAAAAACACATAAAAAAAAGTCCAAAACACAACAAACAGAAAATAAGAATCGAATTGTTGCAGTCGACTGTTATATACTCTGTTATCGTAGTCAAGTGACTCTAAAACTGTCAGCTTAAAGCAATCAAATCGAAGCTGCAAGCTTAGAATGCTTTTTAGCATTATTTTTAAACTTTTTTATGAAACAAAGTAACGGAAATAAGTCAAAATATCGATTTCGTATCAAGTAAAGTATCGATGCTTTATGTATGACCAAAGATCCGTTACCTGCAGTGCTGCCACCTGTTTTGCTTAAAGTATTGCCTTTGACTGGAGCAAATAAAGCCAAAATATTAGCTACAAACGGTAATTTCCTGCAAAATGTGCAATTATCGTTTTCAGCAAATCGCTCAGGCATTTAGAATAAAGTTCATAAATTGAATCAAACTTAACTTTAGGAACTATCTGAAATAGCCAACAACTCTTACTTCCACTGTAAACAAAGTAATAAAAACCAGTTTCTTGGGCCTTTAAGAGTTCTGTGTGAGTCAGTCAGGGCTTTGGGCTGGGATGCGATATCAGTGCAGCAATTTAAAGCACGCACAACACTCCTTCTACCAACTCTTTTTGAGACAACGTCAAATCCCCTGCCCCCCACCACTCCAAAGGAACTGCAACTCGTCAACTGCAGCGGCAGCAGCTGAAAAATCCCCCCAAACAAAAGAAACAGAATACAAACAAATTTGCAAGAGAACTAAAATGAACGAGACGTGAACTGAAACTGGATTTAAAATATACAAAATAAAAATGCCCTTGCAGTGTGTTGTGGGTATTACCAATTATTGACAACATAAGTCCATCGGCATCTATATTGCAAATTCGATGGTATAGACAACAAAAAGATACAATGGCTTATATATTTGCCGAAACCCGGGATTGAACCGGGGACATTTAGATCTTCAGTCTAACGCTCTCCCAACTGAGCTATTTCGGCGGATGAAATGCATTAGGCTGGGGAATCTCAGGTTTACCTGAATCTTATAGCTACCATATGCTTTAGAAGATAAGAAAACATGAAATATTATTTTTACTCAACAAAGGTTAAGGTTAGCCATGGCATTTAACAGGGTGTTTGAAGATCGTTGCTTGATCAAAAAACATTTTGTCGCTTGTTATTTTTAACGATTTCTGCGAAAGTCGAGCAAAGAACTAACTGGACAACCGGACAAGCTGTGGGAGGGGCAACACTAGAACTTGAACTGCACGGAAACTTTTCAAAGAAGAAACAAACTGAACATGATCATGATGATGATGATGATGATTCAGCAAATGTTGTTGATCAAAAGCTAATCATTGCTAGCTTAGGGGAACTACGAGCTGGTGACGACAATGTTGCGTGGTTTTTACACAATCTTAACAATCTGAACTGGTTTTCTCCCTCTCTCCATATATGTATGTATTTGTTTGCATACGTATATTTGTTTATAATATTTAAATTTGCAATTTGTTTTTTATTGTTTGTTTTTTAAGCTGTGCGTTATGAGAAATGTTAAACGCATTGAATCAACAATAACAAATTAGCAAACATTTACGAATGCAAAAAAAAACACAATCATTAAGATTTGGGTGTATTTTTTTTTTCTTATCGCAACACGAATCTGTTAAGCGTTAATAATTTGTTATTGATCCTAACACAGGTGAGAGGATCTGTTGGCCACCTGCAGCAGATTTGTCATCAAGTTTGCTGGCAAACGAAATCGCCGCCAATTGCTTGCTTGTTTGGAGGTACGGCGAATCCTTTGTTTGAGCATATTTTTGGTATTTTTCGCTTCACTCAATGTAATTAATGGGCATACACACACTCTCTCTCTCACTCTTGCTCTAGCTCTCGCTCTGTCGCTCTTTATCTCTGTTCTTTTCCGCACTACGCCGCGCGCTCTTTGCACGCTCGTTCGACTGTTCGTTTCGTCTTCGGCTTGCAAATTTGTATTGTTAGCAGCGAGACGCTGACGTCGATGCCGATGCCGCCGCCTAAGTCAGCGTCGACGCTTGGGCTTGGGCGCAGTTTTCCTTTTTAAAACCGATGCTTTACGAAGCCGCGTTTTAGTTCTGCTTGCAAAACGCAGCCAATTGGACGTGGCCAAAAAAAGGCAGCAGGCGGCCCGATTAATATATATTCGCTTGTACTTTGTATAATTTCCGTTAACACAAGCATCTTGTGTTTTTCTTTACAACACAGCAAAAACAAAACAATTTGTTCGTTTTTTTTTTTGTATTTGTGTTCTCTCTTTATTTGTTCTGTGTAAAAAAGATCGCGACGTTATCTTCGCGCCAGTTGATTCGACATTGGAGACCAATTGAAAAGCGCACTGAAACATCTTTATAATATACAAAAAAAAAAATAAATATTGCAATAAATTCTTTATTACCATTTAATATTGCGCCGCGTGCGTGTTCGTTCGTTTTGTTTTCAATAAAGTTCTTCGCAATATAAATATTTTGGAAAATCGCTTAAGTTTTCTGTGTCAGTGCCAACGAACAACGTTAACGACAACGTTCAAAAGTGTAAGATTATAAAAAAAATTCATTTACTACAAACTATACTATTGAAGAAGATCAAAGATCGTTAGACGAGTTAATAGCAAGTGCAAATAAACATTGGCGCATTTGGTATTAGCTAAAGTCACAGCAAAAAAAAGCTGGCGTAAATGTACCGTTAAAGCTTTTAGAATTACAGATCAAAAGTTTGACAAGCATTGGTTTAGATTAAGCAAACAAGACCAAAAAGAAAGATTGACGAAAGCACTCAATTTGTGTTATTTACTGATCAATATTTAAACAAAACCCAATGTCAATGCCAACAAAAACAAATTACTAATAAGCGACAATCGAAAGCTATTAAAAATGGGTCGGGGTCTGCCCAACTAACAAAGCGACAAAAGTTGACAAATTTCAAACACTAATTTAACAAGAGTCTT
This sequence comes from Scaptomyza caliginosa, assembly GCA_035044725.1. NCBI lineage: Eukaryota > Metazoa > Arthropoda > Insecta > Diptera > Drosophilidae > Scaptomyza > Scaptomyza caliginosa. The sequence goes on along the minus strand of JAWNNR010000102.1, from coordinate 449,276 downwards.
ATCAGCGGAAGCTGAGACCAAGTTGTACACTTGAAGAAAGCGGGCGGTACCATAGACAAAAGTTTAAACTGAAGGTGGGCGTTAAAGTTGCAACAATCTGTTGTTTGTGTCTGAGTCTCGTCACGATGCTTGGCACAACATTTGGATTGTAATTTATTGTGGATTGCATAAGTGTGTGACTGCATTGGATTAGCATTCGATTCATAATTAAAATGATATTGCCAATTTCTATAATATACGTATTCAATAGTTGATTTCATAAGCACAACCTTTGATCAATAAAATTGGAGAAAATTATATTCGAAATAAATGCTGAAGGGTTTAGAATGATTCTATATAATATATGTAAGTTGTGAAATAAACGCTTAGTTATGCGGAAAACATTCGCTCTAATTATGTTTGACTAAGTATTTTTTCTTTAGTTCGATAATATATACAAATTGCAGCAGTAAAAGCTTAAGTGACATTTCGATTAAAGGCAGGAATTTTAAAACCTTTTACTTTTAGCTGCATTCTCAAAGCCAGCTCATTAGATCATTAGATCATCAGACGACTAATTGATAAAAGTACGGCACAGGTGTTATAATTATTGCCAACACAATCCACTTACAATTACGAAAGTTAAGCAATTAGAACTCGTTATGTCTAGATATGCATGGAATTGCTTTTTTAACTATTATTTAACTATCAACAGATCGAAAACAACTCTGGTTTGCGTTGGGCATTTATCGATAATTTATTGACGCGTTCGCAGCTGCTGTGCACTTAAAACGCTTGATGCTATTAAAGTGTGTAGATAACAATTAAATATAATTAATGTCTCTTGTTTTCTTAACTCAACCTTTCTTTCGATCTTCTTAAATTTAGTTTTGGCATTTAACAAAAAAGTAAAATAAATTAATTGCCTGCCGAAACCCGGGATTGAACCGGGGACATTTAGATCTTCAGTCTAACGCTCTCCCAACTGAGCTATTTCGGCGCCGAATACCACAAATGCAATCCAAATTCCATTCTCTTTGATTTGTGCTTTTAAGTCATTGATAAGAGTAAATTTGATATAAAAATAGACAAGAAATGTGAGTTTGAGCACCTAATTGTTTTAAGTTCTCTACTACTGCAGGGTATTCATAGTGCGGTATGATTTGCTTGATTTGCATTTGTCGTAATTACCCTGTAATTCGGGTTATAACCGAGTTTCGAATCCAGACTCGATCGACTTGAGATGCAATTGAGTAGAACTAAACAAATCTTGAGATACACACAAACACACACATGGCACATTATTATTATAATTATATTTAAATTTGTTGGCTTTTTATGTTTTTTTTTTTCATTACCTGTCCAGGTGGCTGGGTTTTCTGATTCAGGTGTGATTCAGTTCATTTAGATTTTAACTATAAATTTATGCTAATGTCGAGCACTTAAACAATTAAACGCCCTATAACTAAATGATACCCAAGCAAGAGAGTATTTGCTCTAACCCGTATGTGTTGCCATCATATTTAGCATATTAGAGTTGCCACGTGTACACACTATTCCCTTAACGGTTGTTTACACTTGTTTACAACCTTTGTTTCTTCTTACATTCCGTTTTCTTTGTGCGATCTCCAAGACTGAGCTGACAAAAAGCTGTTCTTTATGCTAATTTTGAAGCTTTTTAGCTGATTACTTTTGGTTTTTTCTTGAGCAAATGAAATTATACGTTTCCAAGCTCAACTAGTGTGTAATACTAGTTGAAAAAGGCATGAGACTAGTTCTATTTTACATACTATTTATTGGCTGTAAATTCAAGACCGGTTCCAGCACCTGGTTCGTCTGTTGTTAAGCGAATAACATCTTATAATAAACGCAGTTCTTGACCTTGATTGAGTCACTATGCTACAGATATCACACTAGGATGTAAGGAAAGATTAATAATAAAATTATCATATATTTTTTTAAAATATATGTATATAGCTTATTGATTATACCAGCACTTATTAAGTATTTGAACTTTCAAGTCTTGGGAGGGAATTTCTAACAGATATTTACGTAACTTCCAATCAAGTGCCGATGAACGATTTATGGTTCAGGTGCTGCGGACCCAGCTCATTGCCAAGCAACCATGACACATTGTTTCGTTCCGGTTTATCTTACGCAACGGCAGCCACACATGGGATTTTGACAGCCTGTGGCATCTCACCAATTGACACTGACCACACACAATACAAGGTGTAATCGGGTCGAGATCAAGTCGAGAACAGCTGCCGATTTATTGTGTACTGGTTATTCTCTGCTTGTGATTCTGTTTGGCGGATTGCTTTGATTGTGGGCGTAACGCAAAGTAGTTGCTTATCAAGGCAATCGCTGCTGGCACGCTAGACAGTTAATTAGGCATTGGGGTATTTGGTCACTTATCAAGTGGCTGCTGTGGACGCGGACACCTGCTGCTCATCGTTTTGGTCTGTTGCACTGCATTTAATAAAGATTTATGCGCAGCTGATCGAGACGACAACAACACTAGCGCCATCTGGTGTTAAATGCAAAATGCATTCACAATTGCAAGTGTTACTTTGCATTTGCATTTGCAGCAACGGTGTCGCATTGCTGGTTTGAAACGTCAGACAACACGCCCCAGCAGCAGGTACACCTGTCCACCTCCACTAATCCCCCCCCAAGACAATGGCTAAGTAGCCTAAGCAGCCGCCGGTTAACCTTGGCTGCGGTTACAATGGTTGAGGGAAAGAGACGTATTTGCCGGTCACTTTAAAGAGGGGAACATTAACAGGGGTATATACATACTAAGTGGACCTGACGACAATCAATGTTAAACCGCATTTTTAGTCAAGTTATCTAATATTGCTTTTAATAAGCAAAACTTATCGGCATGCGGCATGCTTGGAGTGACTGTCATTCTGTATGGCATATGCCTTGGAGTTTCTTAAATGTTATAAACAATCCAATTATCGTCTAGATGGGGCGTACACTTCCAACTTTGTTGTTAAGGAAATTTCGGAATTTGATATTTCAATAAGCCCAAGTGTTTTAGCGTGACTCAGCCAAATTGCATAAGAATCGGAAATACATGACAGTACGGTCGATTCTATCCTGTTGGCATCGATACTAGCTTAACCTAGCTGCACCTGCGAGTATCGGGACAATAAGAACAGCGTTGCCAGATTGCTAGAAATGCTTATGGAATGGATCACTTATGTTGCGTTTTATTTATTTTTATTAATGTGCTTGAGCTTTAATCACATTACTCACAGCACTTAGAGCGAATTTAGATTGTTATTGACCGTCTGCGGTCTCAGTCTGGTCTGGGTCTTTTCTACCTGTGTGAACTTGGACCAATCTTGTCACGAACAAACTAATACATATGTGTGAATACCTATGTGTATTAGCTAGCCTTAATGTTTGCGCATGACTTAGCACGAACTCATTGCTGATTGTTGCATGTGGCATTGCATGTACTTGTATGTGTATACAGTTGTATGTATGTGTGTATGTCTGTTGCAACTTTGCTAGCCAATTGCTGTCGTGTGGGTGGCATTCGTGGAGAATGTCGACCAAATATATCCAATCAGTTGACAGCTTACACTTAAAGAAACTAAGATGCTGCTTTAAGACTATTAAGAATCTCGTTTAAGTCGGTTTATTAAAAAGCTTAAAAATGATAAAATGCAATTTGTATGGTTAATTGGCTGTAATTCAAATTTTGTTGCAAAAAAAAAAGAAAATAAAATTGCATGATAAATAACAATAATAAAAACAAATTAAAAACTGCCAACTATAGGCAAAATAATATTGCATTATTAATTGCAATGGAGCAATAATTAAATGCAAATAATAGACTTCAATATTTGCGGTTGCACTTAAAGTAAATTATTCGATTGTTTCTTTTGTTTTTTTTTTTTATTTTTTGCGCTTAAGAAAATATTAAAAAGACATTAAACTAATAATTTCAGTTGAGGGAATTGTTTCAGCATTAAACGCTTCAATGCGTTTCAAAAGCAACAACAATAAGAACAACTCCCAATCCCTTCTGCATCAACACGTTAGATGCAGATGACCTTGGCAAAGAAAGCGACACTTTAACTCGTTGCACAAAACCTGTTGCAAGTAGGCGAGTCGCGCATGCGTCGCGCGTGTTTTGGTTTTTGGCCAGATCCGTAAGCTTTTTACACCATGACATTGAAACGAGCAATAAACATGTGCGTGTCACGAACAAACCTAAGGTTTGCGTTGGGTATATACGATTTGTTGTTTACAAACGCTTCGGCAAAAAGAGTTTTGTTAGTTTTTCGTAACTTAAACCGTTTTACTTCTGACCGTTTTGTTGCGACGGTTTTGAGGCGTATTTATGAGTTTATTGTGAACAGATTTTTTGATTTCTTGCTATGCCTTTATGATAATAAGCCATAGTTAAATGCAAAGCGGAAGGATTATAAACATTAACAAGGCCTTTCTAGGTTTTTTTTTGTTTTTATATCTTGATCCAAAACGTTTACACACAATAAGCTGGTCAATCGTTCTAAAGCGTTTCTTTTTGGCCAATTGGCTTCAATGGCCAGCATCCGCATTCTTGGTATTAAGGTTTAGGCTGTCGCTTTGTTTGTTTTGGGTCAAAAGCATATCCGATAGATATATGACTACCTCTAGCTGTGGCTCAGCATTAACCTTGGGACAGTTCATAGCATTATTCTGTACCCTTAACGACCTTGGCAGCTGTCAATCAGCCGTAGCTAAATGTAAAAGATACTTTTTTATGCATACACACAGATACGCAAGGTGCTAGATGCCAAATCAACAAGCAACAAGCAACAAAACATGGCAATTAAATTAGCCAGAAACTTGATTGATTAAACGAAAAAAAAAACGTAAAGAAAGAATAAAGTTCTTTGTGCTCTTCGCCTACAACGGAGCGTTTTGGCTTTGTGGGAATGTTTGCTGTGCGCATAAAGTTGGCTTTATGGCTAATGGCATTTTGGCCAAAATTGATTTAGACAGCCACGCAGGCACACAGATAAACGGGCGTTTGGTTAATTGATTGACTTTATCTTAACATTGAACTTCGAAAGCTCTTAAAGATACTCGTATACCCGATTTGTTTATATATATTTAACAGATTAAACCCGTTCAGATTATTTTCCTCTATATTATACAGCCAATCGATGACTATTCACAATGGCATAGGGAATTACTTTTGCTTCCGTTTCGCGCAAATAAGCAACTCATAAATCATAAAATCAACTCCGCCCGTTTAATGCCTTGAATGAAACCGACGCCTTTCACCAAAACTGACAAGCAGTCAAAGTGTTCTAAACTACACTTTAAACAGAGCAATACTTATTTTGAGTCAAAAGTAGTTACTTGAACCTCAAAGTTACCTTAATCAATATGCTTCAATACAATCGTAGGGTATTGAATTTGGGGCACGTTCTTAGAAACATTCGATTCGCAACGCCTTCACTTTCACTTCACACAAGAAACATTGATATACATGTCACGATCTGTTTGTTTAACAATTCCAGAACTTTGGATAACTTAATTGTTTAACATTGTGCAATTGTCGCAATTGACATGGCTCATTAATAAGCCAACGTTCCATAGTTTATTATTTGTCACTATCAAGTTGCAACTTTGTCTCTGACGATGATGACAAATGAGTGTATGGAAGACATGTTTCGTCTCTCTTCTAGCGCTGCAGATAAGCACTTTAATTTACGCCTCTTGTCAATCAGTCAATTGATATGCACATATTGACTTAGGAAGGGGAAAGAGTTCTGATTGTGTATGATTAATTAGAACCATCCGAAGTCGACTCAAGAATTTACATGTTTGTCTTTCATCTACTGCAACAGCTAAAAGCTTCCGATCATTATTACCAGGGCACGAGGCAACAAGTAGAAACACCTACTGCAAGAGAAGCCAATCTTTGTTTAATCTATAGACAGAACTATAAACTAATTCATGTGTTTTTTTTTGTATTATCTTTAACAGTTAAGACAGTCGCACAATGATACCGATTTTAGGGAATCTAAGCGGCTTCTATAGCTCCTATGTGCTGGCCATTCTCACCATCGGTTACATCCTGGGAGAACTGGGCCACTATCTGATTGGTGTCACCTCCAAGCAGACGGCCATTGAGTTGGACTATGGTGATCATGCCTGTCAGCAGAACAGCAGCCTCTTCACTCGGCACGAGTTGACCACCCAGTGTGCGGAGGTTAAGAACGAGACCAGCTGCTATGCTCTGGAGTTGAACAGCACCGGGTACTGTGAGTGGAACTACAATGGCTTGGGCATCGACTATCAGATATTGGCCGGACCCACCTTTATACTGATTTTCACTATTGCTGGCGTTTTTATGGGCTTCGCCGCGGACAAGTACAATCGTGTGAAGATGCTGACCGTGTGCACTGTGATCTTTGGCATTGCAATCCTATTGCAGGGCACCGTCAAGTCCTATTGGCAATTGGTATTGCTCCGCATGCTTATGGCTGCCGGCGAGTCGGGCTGCAATCCCCTGGCAACTGGCATCATGTCCGACATCTTTCCGGAAAACAAGCGCGCCCTGGTCATGGCCATCTTCAATTGGGGCATCTATGGCGGCTATGGCATTGCCTTTCCCGTCGGTCGCTACATAACCAAGCTCAATTTCTTCGACATGGGCTGGCGTGTGTGCTACCTGGGTGCCGGAGTACTGACTATAGTTGTAGCGGGTCTTACTGGCACCACACTGCGGGAACCGGAGCGCAAGTCTATTGGCGAGGGTGATCGCACGTCGGCCAGTGGCAAGCCCATCACACTGTGGCAGGTCATTAAGAGTCCGGCTATGATAATGCTTATGATTGCCGCTTCTATACGTCATAGCGGCGGCATGACCTTCGCCTACAATGCGGATCTCTATTATAATACGTATTTCCCGGATGTGGATCTTGGCTGGTGGCTTTTTGCTGTCACCATTGGTATTGGCAGTGTTGGCGTCGTCGTTGGCGGCATTGTTTCCGATAAGATTGTCGCCAAAATGGGCATTCGTTCGCGTGCCTTTGTCTTGGCCATTAGTCAATTGATTGCCACGCTGCCCGCTTTTGGGTCAGTTTATTTTGATCCATTGTGGGCAATGATAACACTTGGTCTGAGCTACTTCTTTGCCGAAATGTGGTTTGGCATTGTCTTTGCCATTGTCGTTGAGATTGTACCGTTGCGCGTCCGATCCTCCACCATTGGCGTCTTCCTCTTTGTCATGAACAACATTGGCGGCAATCTGCCCATTCTTGTGGATCCTGTGGCCAAAGTAATCGGCTATCGCGGCTCCATTATGATCTTCTATGCGGGCTTTTATGGCATCAGTAAGTATTAACTATTCAAAAATAACTATTTTAACGTGAGGGAGAACCCTTTGTAGTAAAGTTGCTTTGAGTCCTTATTAGGGCTTAGTATTATTACTCCTTTAAATGACAATGCCTTTTGGATTCCGAGATGTTTGGATACGTAAACCGACCATCCAGGGTTTTTTAGTGTAACCATTGATACAAATAAATGTTTAACGGCGGCTCCTTCTTGTCTGTCTTGTGTAAATTGTGTTAACATGTTCTCAGGATAGTCGGAACAGATATATGTAGGATTTAAACAAATTACCTAGCAAAGAACACTTAAGGCTTTATTTTTATCCATGTTATTAAAGAAGCGTTGATTAAATCCTTTTTTTTCCCCTCCATAGGTTCCATACTGTTCCTTATCACATGTTTCATGCTTGAGGGTAAGGCCAAGCCGAATGCTTCGGAACAGGAGGCACAGAAGACACATCCGGATGCAGTTTTGAATACCCGTCACATGCATGGACATGACAACTCTGTGTTCAGTGTGGACGAGACGCTGCCATCAAATGGTCGTCCCGCTCAGCTGCCGCAGCACCTCCAAATGTCCAGCAACGGCTACGAGAAGTCACAATCCACTCAGCCACGTCTCAATGGCGCCGAGAGTAGCAGACTGTAGTATTATGGCGTAACCAAACATTGACAAAAATCTATATAAATTTATTTTTAATATGTGAAAGTGCTTCTTTTTTTAACTATTTTTTTTTGTATTATAAAAGATTTATTAATTTTGTAAAATTTACTTAGTGTTAAGCAAGAGACAATTGTACAAGTTAGCGTTAAGCCCAGTGTACAATCTCTTTTACCTACCTTAACATAATCCCACACAAAGCATTGTGTTTCTTATCACACACACTCATTCGTACTTAAATCGATAAGTAATATACATATGTATGTAAAACTAAATCATAAATAAAACCTGTTTTGTTAATTCTAAAAAGAAAAACAATAACTTGACCCTAGTTTTAATAACTCGGCTAAAAGCAGTTTTACAATTTTGATTATTTCTTGATTTTTGTAGGTTTTCACGGTTTCCTAGATCTCCTTTATGTCTTTATTTATCTTTATTTGCCACATCTTGACACATCTCACAAAACAAATCTCAGCGAGACATACGTCTACTTTTAAGATATCTTTAAAATTGCATAACCTGATCGGTCTCCGTTGATTTATTTCCTCTTGCTTTATATTTATGGCAATTGACGGTTTTTCTTCTTATATTTTTCATCATTTCTTGGATTCCGCCATAATTTGATTCTTAATACGATAATGTGATCAGTTCGTCTAAGGAGTCGCCCTGCCATAAATCTTAGTTGCTTAGCCATCGCGTTCCCTGCTTGGTCTATACGATCTGGTACTCATCTTTGGTGAAGAGTTTACTTATTCCTCTATCACAAAAGATCTAATTTGGGAATTGGGCTAGAGGTAGCCATTTCATCACATCGATATTGTTGAATATACACCCAACTCATTATCATTATCCAATAGTGACTTTCGTCCGGCAATAGAGTTTTGAACTGTCGGACTTTCCGAAATATCTTGCGCCATCGACTTTTTTTTTAAAGAAATATTTTATGTAAATAGATGGTAAAAGTTATCGAATAAGAGGATCTCTCAGTTACTACTATGTATGGTAATTTTAGCAATGGTGCCAAGTGTGGTAAAAACAAAGACAGTGATTTTGAAACCGTAATAGATTAAAAATTTGGTAAATACACATTGTAGCATTAGTTCGAATACTTTCCCGAATTTTGGATCTGTTTTTGTAACAGACAGAAGGAAACATCTCCGACTCCAAAAAGCCGTTTGTTTGGCTATTCGTATCCCGCCGTATTAACTCGTCGATCCCAGACACTAGAAGAGCTCGACTTAGCAAAGAGCATGTACAGTCTGTCAAAAAAGTGTTTTCGCGTAAAGAAAAATGTATGTTTTTTCACTTTACAGACAAAAATATAACTGTAAAATGGCTCTTAAAATTTTTTTGAAATTTTTTATGTATTATTTATTTATTTCTTAATTAAATATTTAAAACAATATGAATATTCATTAAAAAACAAAAAAGTTATAACAAAAACAAATTAACTCTAACTAAATTTGACTGTCAAGAAAGTGTTTTCGTCTTTAAGAATCGGGTAGTAACCTAAAGCTAAACTTATGAAAAATATTTTTTAATATTTAGTATGATAGCCCTTGGCTGTAACCACAGTGTTGAGTCTTGAATTCATTGAATTAACTAATTTTTCTATGCATTCTATTAGTATATTGCTCCACTCTTCTAAAATTATACTTTTTAGCATGGGCCGTGATGTGGGGCGTCTTTGTGCGACCTTCTTTTTTATATATGCCCACAAATGTTCAATTGGGTTGATATCTGGGCTCTGGGGTGGAGTTTCAATAACTTTTCCGCAGTTATAAAGCAGCCAAAGTCGCACATTGGAAGCTTTATGTTTGGGATCGGTATTCTGGTAGAACTTAAAGATGCGATCAAACGCAAATTTAGAAGCGCTGTTCTTTAAATTGTCCTTTAAAATGTTAAGATACTGAACAGCATCCATTGTGTTTTCAATAAACACCAAATCGCCCACTCCCTTGCTTGAAAAATTCCCCCCACCATGACCGACAGTTTGCCTTATTACACCGTCGGTATAATGTTTTTAATTTCCAATGCTGCTAATGGTTTCCGCCATACTCTATTGGGTCCCTTGTTGTAATGTAGCATTATCTTGGTCTCATCAGAGAATATAACATCATTCCAATAGCTTTGCGGTATGTTTAAATGGTCAGAAGCGAAGGAAAGGCGTTTTTCCACGTTCACTGCAGACAGCATTGGTTTCTTTCTAGCTGCCCGGGACGTGGAGTTGTGGCTTATTATTATTTTTCTGACTGTTTCGGGAGAAACATTAACTCCACACTCAAGTGTAGCCTCAATCGCCAGAGTTCTGGTAGAGATCATCGGGTTTTGGTCAACTTTTTGCGTTATTCTTAGCGATGCTCTATGTGACAGTTTGGCGGTCTTCCTTATTTTCCAGAATATTTTTAGTTTTTGCCAGCCGTATTATGTTTTGGACAGTTCTTTGTTGGAGCTGGGACATATTGGCAATGTCTTTGGTAGATTTGCCGATGGTATGGTTTTAATAAACCAGTTGGACGACATCAAACGGAATTCTTTTACAAGGCATTTTAGTGAATTTTTAAACACGGCTGTAAGTGCCTGCTTTTAACTAGTACAATTTTTAAAACGCACAAAATTTGCTTTAAATATGCGCATATGATGACCTGCTATGCAAAAATAACTGTAACTATAACTGTACTAGCAAGAAAGACGAAAGAATGCAAGAATAGCAAAGACGAAAACACTTTCTTGACAGTCAAATTTAGTTAGAGTTAATTTGTTTTTGTTATAACTTTTTTGTTTTTTAATGAATAATCATTTTGTTTTACATATAATATTACGAAATAAATAAATAATGCATAAAAAATTTCAAAAAAATTTTAAGAGCCATTTTACAGTTATATTTTCGTCTGTAAAGTGAAAAGGCATACATTTTTCTTTACGCGAAAACACTTTCTTGACAGACTGTATGTATAGCATAATACATTGGCACAGTGGTGCACAGGCCTCATGTATGTTGTCATTACATGTCATTTCTGTTGCTCTCAGTCCTCTTTGTTGTTACAATTGCTCCGAAGCATAGAAAAGCAGATTCGTATAAGTAAGCAACGGTTTACCGTAAGCTCTTGGCAATGTGGCTTGCATTCACAGTTATTTTTTTCCAGTGTCGCCTGTTCTCGAATATTCGCTTTACAAGTTGTTTTTGCGTGAGACGGCGTCAATGCAATTTGTTGTTGGTCAAGCTTCAAGAATGCTCTGAACGCAATTTTTGTGTGTTTAGTTTGCTTCGACATTATGTTGGTTTTAGTGTACAGGTTGATTGCTGCTTTAAACGATTTGTGTATACATACATATGTATATGTATTTATTCGTTTTGATCCGTCATTAAATCATATTGGCAAACACGTGTTTAGTGTGCACATTGAAATAAGATAAATTTCTGCCTTGTATCTGGTCCTTGACTTCATAAAACAATTTTTGTTATTAGGTAGTAAAAATACAACACAAACAAATATACCTTAATATGCGTCAATATCTTGGTGTGTTTGTGTGGATATTTTTTGTATGTACATAAATACTTACCCCAAGTGGCTGGTCCCATTAAGTAACCCTAGATCCCCCATCCCCACTGCAAGCGCCATCTGTTGTTTCAGGACTGTACCAATATGCAATACATATAAATTAATACAGTTTATACCTACATATTTGATAACAATCAGCATCACACGGTGCATGCAGCCCAGACCTCAATCGACGACTGTCGCGTTGAAACTGTAGAAAAGGAAGAAATACAAAGTAAAAAAGGCATACCCTTGCTGCGGCGAATTCATACCAGGGCAGAAACTGCTTCGTTAAAGTCTGCTGTGTGAATTTATTATGAGTGGGTATGCGCTAAATAGAGGTTGCGCTTTGAAGTGGCGTTGCCACATTTTGCAGTCTTGTTGCTTGTAGTCATTATAATAAAGGTATTTAAAATTTGCTAAGCTATATTAAAATCTGAAATTAAATAAGAAGTCATAATGAATACAATTCAATAAAATCAATAGGCCTATGTTTGTAGAATGCAAATAAAATTTTAAAGCTATTACGTCACACACTCATTTGTGCTAGGTTACCTTATATTACACTTGACCATGCGCAACACAAAAGTACAACCTTGCCCCTAAGTCGTGTCATTTTAAATCAGACTTTGATAGTGTGAACATCGTTGGTTTTTTATCGCACGTAAGAAGTGCAAGAAAAATGGGAAGGTTTTCTCCTTTGGTAAGTATCCATTGTTGTTGATCATTTATCTAACTATCCTACATTAGTCGTTCATTCTTAATTATATATTTAAGTGATTGGCAACACATTTGTGTGCGTGTATATTTTTATACTGTATTAACAAGTGAAATGTGTTTGTGTGTGGTAATTTTTCGTTGCATTTGCTTGTGCACGATTGAACGTACATACGGTTATTTGTGATTGTGTTTCGTGTGTGTGTGTATGTATCCATTGCTCTGTTTCTCTCTTTCGCTTTGTCCCGTTCCTTTCGCGAGTATAACTTTATTGTGTTTCTAACGCGCATATGAAAATCGTCTTCGTGCCTTTAAAGGTTAGAAAATTACTTCGCTGTGGATGTTTCTGCTGATTAGGGTTACTTATATATTATATATATATTTAGTTGTACTTTTTAATGGTTTAGATACTACAGATTTGTAAAGTAGTAAATTTCAGTTGATTTGTATGGATAAAACTTTATTCCCGTAGTTTATCGATAAATCGATTTTCGATTTTTTTTTTCAATGTAAAAATGCTATTAAGATCAGTGATGGTCCAGAAACTGTCGCAAATGTATGAAAACATGCATTGACGTAAGAACCCAACATACGTACCTACTTATTTGTACATGTATGCATGCAAGCAAGTTGCCATGACGTTTTACCAATTGGCGAGCATTATAAGTGTGTGCGTTCTGCAGCACCGCTCGATACATAAAACATGCATACACATTAAAAAATTTGCGCAATTACGTTTAAATGAAGAGCATAGGTCTGTTCACTTATAATACTTGGAACTTATAAAATTGATAGAATGCGTATAATGATAACGGACTGAATGAATTCCCATGATTATATAGATTCATGATAAGCATCAACAGTCGAGTCATATATTCAATCTTAGACACCAAAAGAGCTAAGGGTTTCAAATTTTCAAACCTATAGACAGATCAAGTTTGTATTGAAACCTCTTCTTATATTCGATATACTTATAGCACCGATAACGATTTTTTAGAAACTCAAAGCAAAGAAGATTTTTATTTAAAACAATGACAAACATAATAAATTATGATGCAGTATATCTAGGATTCTGTGTGTTTTTCAAAAAAACAATATTCAAAAAATAAATCAACATTATCGACTAAAACCTTTATGTTTTACGCTGATCTATAAAATGAGTTGCAGCCAGGTCGATTTGACCTTATCCGTCTGTAAGAACGCTTCGAACTCCGAGACATTAATAGATAGACTCTTAAAATTTGGAAAGTATGCTCTCCCAAGCCATAGGCAGTAAACTTCCTATTATTTTATTTATTTATTATTATTTTTTTATTTATTTATTTTATATTTACTGATATACACATAGAATTTAAAACAATAAATAAGGAATTTGGAAAATATGAAAAGAAGACAGTTTTGGGGACGATGGCTTAGAATTTTCCTATCTTTCCTGATGATCTTTTCCTTGTCACGTTTGTCAATAAGTAATAATAATAATAATGATAATAATAACTATAATAATAAAAATAGTAATAATAATAATAATAATAATAATAACAATAAGAAATGCTAAATATTGTGTTGCGAAGTCGATGAGTTAAGGGTGTCCATATAAGCTACTCAAACCTGGGAATATGGGAGACCGTTTTTTCATAGATCTTGTTATTAAGTCTTTTTCTTCCAAAAAATACTATATTTGATTTTTTATCGGCGGTTTTTGCAGGCATGTGTCCATTACTTAACACATCAAATAAACTGAAGTAAACATACGTTTTGTGTATGGAAAACGCAGTTAATTGCGGCCATACTTTTATGTTGGTGCGTAATATATGTAAGTACCATCAGTTGTTGAAACTTTTCAAAAATATTGTGTTCTTTGACACCACATACCGCTGTATACACAGTCGCTCAGCTCAAATGATGTGGTATCTTGAAAAAAATTTTAAAGTCCTATAAAACCTAAAACCTAACAAGACATCGGAGCTTCGGAGCGATTGCAACAACTAAGGAGGTCTTATAGTAATTAGCCTGTAATCCCTGCTGCTAACCTGGTGCTAAAATTCTCTTCTAGTTGAGTTCTCCCGGCAAGAGACGTCTCGGTTTTCTTTATCTTTTGAATGAAGAATGGGTCTAGTTGGTTAGAAGGGTAAAATGGTTTTGTAGAATAGTTTTTTACTCATAACCTTTAACAGCAGCTGAGAGTACAATGGACATTTTGAGTATTGAAGCATTTTTTTCCCAAAGGGGGAAAAAAAACTATTGACACTGAAAAGCCAAATTAGGACATACCTGAACCATTGACCTTACACGTATGCTGCACTACTTCATAAAAGCATAATGATAAGGTACCCCTTTCAATACCTCCGTGAAGAGTTATCGAAGCCCCTTTACATAGTGTGTGAGATTACCGACAGACAGGTCACATTTGAATGGCTTTCCCTGTAAATAGTATATATAAAGCATTTCTGCTCTTCGCATTTAGTGTTCTTTACTGTAATGGTAACATTAACTTACCTTCTTACCATGGTATACTTTGGCAAAAATATTAAGCTTTTTCTGATCGCAGAACAATGTTAGAAGTAAATTGATAGCTCGAAGTTTATAAACCAAGTTAGTTTTGCTCTTCCATTTCGAAAACGAAATTTTCTAGTTATTTCTCTTGTAGTCTTAGCTATGCTATCCACAACGCTTTTCGGATCTTATCTTCTGGCCATAACTAATAACTAGTAGTGTGTCATCTCTCGGGTCTGTGGGGTCTAAGCCGGTGCTTGAAATCGTTGGGACACTTAAATGAACTGTTCGTTACTACATCAACGTCGTATAATATGAATAAGTTAAGATTAAGTCCTTTCAAGACCATAACAATCTTAAGGAGCTTGAAAACATGCATTTCTTAACCTAGGCTAAGAGAAATTTTTCTTTTTTGATATTGATAAGGCTAAAATACTAAATTTGGAAAGAGGGACAACGAATATACATATATGTATATCGATAACCAGAGTATTTATCGATAATTCGAAACAAACTTGGTCTACTTGCCTAGGCTATCGTACAGCAAACATTTTAAATTTAAGCTATGAAAGTTTCGAAGATCGACGCTTTTGTAGAAACGGACGGGTATACAAAGTAAGGAACTAGGAATATCATCCAATCCATAGCCAATGCATTTGGGGAAATTACTATATTCAATATCGTAACAAAGCTAGTTTCAATTACCGACATCGTTTCGACATGTTGTGACATGTTTATGTTATTTTCCGAAGAAAATTAAAAAATTGGCATGAGTCTAACTCAAGGTCTTACTAGTCTCTAGTCTTGCTTAAATTGGGAAAGATTTAGGAAATCTCGTAATTTAATTACAACTTTCAACAATTGGATTAAAGTCTACAAAGGGTTCAATAATAGTAGTGCCATATAATTCAGCAAGGCATTAATATTATCTCGATATGTGTACATACATACGTATTATACACACAATATTTAATCTCGCAAACACTTTGGCGTCGCTATTATACACACGCCAGCGCCTTTAAGTCGCAGATACGTCCGAAGTTGTTATATAGCAAAAGATCTGTGAGAAATTGTATTACCCTAAAAGCGATAGGCTCTCACACTCACACTCAGGCAAGCGCACGGAGACACATACATATATACCATGTGTTATATAGAAACAGCAAACCAAGCAAAAGAGAACAAGAAAAAAAAACGCGGCGAATTCAGTGGCGGCGACAGCTGCTTTCGTTAGGTTTGGCGCTGCCACATGTGTGTAATTTAACATATACTACTGATTTAATCAAGTTATGTGCATCAAAGAAATAATGTGCTTGAAATAAAAATGTATTTTAAATATTTCCAATGCACTGTGCAAAATGTGTGTTTTTTTTAAGAGAGCTACCATATCGTTGACATGATCATTAGACGATAGCTTAAAACTGTTGTTTAAATAACGATGTGTAGATTGCCACTAGGTGGCAACCTACTTTAACATGCACATTATTTATCTTCTTTACTTCTCGACTGAAACTCGTATATTGCGCGTCGCTCGCGTGCGGTTCTTTTTTTTTATGTGTTTGTCCTAACTTTTTGTTCTTTTAATTAGTGCAATTAATAATGTTAAAAATATTGATGTGCTAGTAAGTCTCAAGTGTTTGTCTAGTTTCTAGTATTGTGGTGTTAAATGTGTGAGTTCTTAAACATTCGTAAATGTCGCAATTGTAGTTGAGCGCGTTGTTGTCTTTGTTTGCTAACGCAACGTAACGTAAGCTGCTTCAGGATTAAGTGGTGTGTTTCTGTTCTTTATAATATCTTTATACAAATCCATATATATTTATGTATTAAATAAATTACCAAGCAAAACAAAACGCCGCTTCTGCTGGTCGGCATTTCTATACACACCCTTCATGTACTTGTCTAATGCCTGTGTAAGTTCGATTGTTTGTACATATGTCCATACATATGTATGTATGTACAAATGTTAATACATGGGCACCACGTCTATTTATTTAGAAATAAGGTATTGGTGTTTGAATCTTAGCTTTTATTAAAGCTTGTAACAACTAGACCATAAATAAGAACAATGACTTCAATAATTCAGAGCTACATATGTTGGTTCCAATATCACAGGAAGTTACTCAGATACCGGGGTTAACCCAAAGATCCCAGAACCAATGGGATTTTCCTTCTATTTGCTATTTGTAAACACAAAGAAATATGAATTACAAAAGAAACAAAAACTCAAAAGCAAGAAGTTCGAATTAACAATCCTGTGGTATACAAAGACGCAATTTTAAAGCATATATTTAAGGTAGTGGTATTAAAATTACTTATCGATGTTTTATGCAAATTTGCAATATATCGGTTTTTGTTTTGTGCTAGGGTTTTCGTGAGTATTTCTAACTAACAATTTTAGTTAGGCGTAGAAAGAGTTATGGTTCTTTTTATTAATAGTTCTTAAACTATTAAATTTTATATGACTTAAACGAGATCATTAATACTTACTGCAATGAAAAACCAAAGCACTGTCTATATTGCACTGTCAAAACTATCGAAAAGAAACTAAGAAGAAATGGATAAGCAATAATAATATCGATGGTAAATTTCCCATCTCTGTCAGCTGTTTCATTGAACAGACGCATAATGAAATACGCTGGGAACGAGTGAACTCTTAGTTGGAATGAAAAACGAACACTACAGACGTTTGATTGGATAAATGCAGTGCAAGCTTTTTTTTTTTAAAAAAAAAATGGCTATATTCAATAAACTAACCATCAAAATATACTTAAGAAAAGTTATAAAAAAGAAGCGAACTGCTTGGAAACTTATAGCAATGAAATATAATAATGCTTTGCAAATGGACGTAATACCTGCTTAGTTTCCTTATAAACTCCCACTGAATACGGGTGTTGAGAAAGAAGATTTGCCATAAGAATGTAGTATTGGTAAAATTTCAACCAAGCAAAATTGATACCAGGACTTCAAACCAATGAAAAATGTATTCAAAGGATTTGGCTGAAAACTTCAAATGACTTAAAGAACCACTTTGTTATTATTTAAGTTAGTTAAGACTCAAAAGGTTTTCTTTTTTTGAAGGCATGTTTTCCTGGGATCTATTGTTTGTCCTTTTGATTCAGGCTTTTCTGATCTTTCTAACTTTTTCAGGCTTTGCTTCTAAACTAGTTGGCTAGGTACATTTCGATACACAATATTCTGTTAAGGGACCGTATATTATTCCGTTTTTTTACTCGATTTGTCGCTTAAGATACGGTACGGTAGGTACTGACTAACCCTATTGCCCCTTTAAGCCCCCTTATACACAAACTAATTTCAACAAGTTGTAGTCTTAATTTCATTAAAAAACCGATTTGGCACAAACACTTCCGTTCGAAACAAAATTTCGATGTAGATTTGTCGATTGTTATCGATAATCCGTTTAACAAACAATGTCAAAATTCTTCATATTAATAAAGATATCAAAATAACTACTTGGTGTTGGAAAACTTCTATTACTCACATTCATATTTTCGAAAAGGTTAATCATAATCATTCATTGAAAAGTTTGAAATTTTCAATATATTCACGGAAAGGATATCTTAATCTGTAAACTGTTTTTACACTTTTTCAAATAGTGAGTTTTCCTTCTGAAAAATGACTGATGAAAATAATGTGAAAGGGGTCATCGATGACCAGAAGAAGTTAGAATTTGATGAGAGGTTAACAAAACTGAAAGGCTCCGCTACGTTTATAAAAAAGATAATACAAAACTATGGATGTCAGTTGGATGAGGGGCAAAGTCGAAAACTTCGATATCTGACAACTATACTAGAAAGCAAGTAAGTAATCGAAGAGGCCAATGTTCGATTTGGTTTAATAATAAAACATTTCAATTCGGTTTTAGTTTGACCAACTCTAGTTTATATCGTCGTTACCCCGGTCTAAAGCTGGATAAACTTGAGGGCGTGATAATCAAAGTTAAACACATATTTAAATCTGTATGTTATAAGTACAATAGCACTTGAATTGTATTAACAATACTTCCATATCACATTTCAGCTGCTTAACGAAGAGGTTATTGTGATCGACGACTCGGCAGATCAATCCGATAATCCAACTACTTCTAAACAAGCTGCCGAGAAGCCGACTGCAGAGCAGCCGGATGTGTCAGCACCGGTGTCTCAGGAACATAGTTATATAGCAAAATCCTCAACGTCAACGGCTCAGAAAAATCTTGATTTGAGCGAAGTTATAGAGCAACCGGTCTTTGAACGCAGATCCAATACACCCGCACCACAATCGGCAATGGCAACCGGATGCGGTAGTCCAGAAGCCAGCTCTTCTTTGCCAATTTTTGAGCGCAGGGCAAATCCAATTGTTACAACCAAGCCTGTAGCTGCTGAGTCTACCAAAACATTGGAAGAAAGTAATTTAGAAATGTCCTCGCTGGTGGAGGCACGCAGAAAGCTTGCCGCTCTGAGGATGCTTAAAGATGCGACGGTTACTGAGACCATGGCCTCCAATTGCAAAGATCCGCGTGGACGCAAGTCTACCTATCTGAATCCATCTCCACCAACGGTTCTCCTTCCAGTGCCATCTTCAGTGAAGCAACCTGTTAATCGAGCGGCTTCACACTTACAAGCACCATCCATGTCAATGTCGCCATCAAACTCATCATCATTATCAACAACGCCGCCACCACCAGCGCCATCAATGCATACAATTCCACGTGCTGCCGGCAGCAATACACATAACATTCCCATTGTGTCATCGATAGGACCACAAAAGCCACGCAATCCTACTCCTAGCATATCAGCTGCCGAATTGAAACCTGCAGCTGTTGAAACCATTCAGCGGCGAATTAACAATTTGCCAAGCACTGCAGAGCTGCGCAATACGCGCACCATGATTTGGATTAATCCTAGCAATATTAATATATCAGAAATACCTCAGCCACAGCATGCAGCACCTTACCAAAACGCCATTTTTGCAGGTTTTGATGAGCCACAGAATTGGAAACCAGCCCAACCTGGCAACATCAACAACAACAATTATAGCCATAATAATATTAATAACAACAACAATGCTAGCTGGTCAAAAAACCACAACAGCAACAACACTGCTTTTACCAATACCAACACCAGCTTTGCGCTGAACAGAGGCGCTTTCAATCGTGGTGATAGCCATGGTGCAAGTCACCGTTCTACACAGCCAACGTCTGGCACAGAGAAGCCGCCTAGCTACCGCAAGCATCGTCTGGCCAAAGCTGCAGCGGCTGCAAAGGAAAAAGAAGAGAAGCAGCGCTTGTTGGCAGCTGCAGAAAAGCCACAACGAATGGAGGAAGAGGCATGCAAAGCGTCTACGCCGACAGTGGTGCCGGCGAAAGAGTGTGCTCAGCTAGACACCTCATATCGTTCCATTGAGATAGACAACCCGCGAACTATCAATTTCAAGATACCCAAGAAGTCGACTGCTAAGGATAGGTCGATTGAAAAGAGTAAGAGAGAGACAAGTGGCCAGAAGACTGATAAAACAGATAAATCCAATGAAATGCCTAAAGAAGCAGTTTGTGATAAAACGGAGAACTCAAAAGATGATTCGCTAACGAAAGCTAAGAAAACTAACAGCGATCAAAACAAAACGACAGCTAAGCCGGTGTCTGTGGAAGTGGAACAGTTGAATAAGTCAGATAAGGTGGAAAAATCAAAAGAGAAGAATAAAAATAAAAAAAAGGCGGCTAAAAGTGATAAACGGAAAACTAGACACTCGTCTGAGAAGTCGCACAAATCGAAAAGCTCAACCGAAAAATCACACAAAGAGAAGACAAGCGATACAGTAAGGGATAACCTGGAGCAGAACAGAGTCAAGAAAATGAACGAGGACAAGCCAGGCTATAAAAACCATGTGGAAAAGGATATCAACAAAGTAGATAGTATGGGAAACGAGCAAGCAATGATTGAAACAGAAGAACACAGCAGGGAAACAGTTAATACGAAGGACAAAGCAATAAAGCCGGTGGAGCCCAAAGAGCAGGATACAGATGCTGAAAGTAAGAATGAGCCGGTGAATGTGAATGTGAATGTGAATGTGAATGTGGACGCAGTTGAGCAAAAGAGAAGAGAAGAAGAGCCTATACCTAAAATTAAGCTTGTGTTCAGACCCAATGCACACCCCATAACCGTAATGCCAGTGGAAAACAAAAGCGATGCCAAGGCAGAAGAGTTGGCGATGGGCCCCAAGCAAAAAATGAAGCGTCGCAAAACAATGGTACCAACGGCCAGTCAATGGCTGGTGGACAAATCGGAACTGCTTTCGTCCACTAGTCTTGAGTACGAAGATATTGTGGAGCATCAACGCAATCAGATAAACCACAACGTGGACCCAACGGAGGAGCCTATGAATTGTGATGGCAAGCAGCGGGGCATTAAATTGCTAGCAAATATGTTTGAAAAGTCTAACGACAATTGCAGCATATCTACGCAAAATATACTCGCAGGCAAACGTCGTTCCCGCTTGCCAACTCTGGCGCTGAACGAGACTGAGCTATGCCGCAATGTGTTCAATTTGGCGCCACGCGTTAGGGTAAATAAGATAGCCGCGACAGTGCCTTCAGCTGCCGTTGAACCGGCCGTAAAGTGTAAGCGAGGCAGGCCAACCAAGTCGTTGAATAAAGAGAAGCACGAGCATCAGGAGGAGACGAAGAAAGAGGAGGAGGAGGAGGAGATGCCGGCTGCTAAGCGTGCGTGTCCCAACATAGAGGTTAATAGCAAGACACCATTGGCTGCAACTATTTCCAAACAGGAGAACGCAAATAAAAATGAACCAAGTCCAGTTGATATCACACCGCCAGCGCCGAAAGCACGACGCAAGCCCTATCGCACTGAGCTGGACAGGCTAAACGAGGACATTTCGCAAATGTATTATGCCGAAGATGTGATGCGAGCGACTGGCAGACGCGCCTGCACTCTACAACAGCAACAGCAAAAACTCGTGAAACAACAGCATACTTTGAAAACAAAACGTTTTCAAATCAAAATAAAAGTTTGCAAACAGCTGGAGGAGATGTTGTTGAAAGCGAACAGCAGCAGCAGCAGCAACAGTAGCAACAGTAGCTGTACTTCATTATCGATTCGAAATACGAATCCCGATTGGCATACCAAGTCTAGAGCGACCAGAGTCTGTGTCGTTTGTTCCAAGAAGTTTAAATATCCTTTGCTTCACTATAAACAGATACATAAGGAGGTTTATTGTGCACGTTTGCCACCTGGTGTGCTGCAACAGTTGCGCGCTGGTATTGGAAATAGCGCCATCTACGGCATAAAAGCAAACTGTAAAAGATTTTATTATCAGTGTCCGTTTTGCGATATGTCAATGGATAACACTAGGAGCGGCTGGGTGGAGCACATAGCCAAACACACCGGTGAGGCAAGCTATCATTGTTCCCATTGCAAAAAGCCATGTGATCAACACAACAATATCAAATTCCATCTTAAAAATTGTGGCACTGGAGCTCGGGTACTATTCTCACATTATTTTACAAATGGGCTACCGATAAAGATTCATATTTGCCATCTGTGCGAATTTGTGCAGCTATATCGCAAGAATCTCGAATGCCACTTGCGGCTCCAGCATGGACATAAGAGAAAGTCGCTGGCTGAATTGGGACAGGAAGTGATAATCTACAATACAAACAATACGCCAATGGTCAGAACAAAAAAAGAGGCGGATGCTCTGTTAAGGAAGCTCGAGGCCAAAAAGTCTCAGGAACAAAAGAAGAATGTGAATGATGAAATGGCAAAAGATGAGACAAAAGTGGAAGAAAAGACAGAAGAGGAGCGGCAGACAGATATAGAGCAGGAGGAAGCAGTAATGGAGTCTGAGAAAATGATAAATGTTTTGGGCATGCCGCCGCCAGAGTCAGAACCAGTGCTGGTGCTCAATGAATGCAAGTTTGAGGATGAGGAAGTGCAGCAGAAAATCGAAACGGACCACAAACCAGTTGAAGAGAGCAATCAAACGGTTAAGTCTGATACAGAAATAATGGAACAGCAAAGTGCTGCCAACAAACAAGACGACAAGCCCACAGGCTCTGTGCCACCAAAATCGATATTCCGCAATTTTCAAAAATTCTGTAATAAGCTTAAAAGCAGCAATGTAACGGCGACCACCAGCACCACCAGCAGCAACAACGCCGGCGGAGTTGAAGAAGTGATTGACGCCAACAACACAACAACTGTTCCGACCGGCTTAATAAGCGTTGAGAATGTCGCTTTCAATATGCACACACCGCTTACAAAGCAGCCCGCCTACTATTGCCTATATGCTGGCTGTAAATTTCTCTTCTCTACCGAGCTGGAGGGCCTCAAGAATCATATTCAGCGCGAGCATCCGCTTGTACGCTGGAGCGGCAAATGTATTTGTTGTGCTCAGCAAGAACAGACAGTTGGGGAGACTCAGCTGAGCATTTCGGATGAACTGCGTCACATGATCAGGCATCAGATGGAGACAGCAGCTGTTGCTGTTGCTGCTGTTGTTGAATCAGCTCCAGCAGCGGAGCCTGTCTTGCCCAAATTGCGTGTGCGACGCTTTACCGGCGATCGTTTAGCGTCCGAACCAGAACAGCAGGAGCAGCCGACCGTGGAGAAGCACAATGAACAACAACAACAACTGGAGAGTGTCGAAAAGAATGCAATGCTACGCACTTTGCTGGACGCCAAGTCGCGTCCGCCCCTTCAACCGCAACATGACATGACTCCAAATCCAAGTGAAAATGCAACAATGCCAAAGGGCACAGTTGTCAATCATTCCTCTGAGCTTGGTCTGGCCATCGGTCAGGTGTTCAGCTTGGCAGTTGCTACGCCAGCAACAGTGGCAACCGAAACAGTGCCGCTGCCCATTGTCAGCAACAGCGACTTTGTGCTAACACAAAGCTTAACGCAAAACGGCATTGACAATGCGCCGGCACAGATCAATATATCCATACAGCCACATCATGCGCCACAGGAGAGCCCAGCTGCAGGCACGCAACCATCATTGACGAATCGTGCGAAACGCCTTGTTGCCGATCGTTTTCGTTGCATGGCACTCAATTGCAACTTTTGCGCCCACACGGTTATGTGCATACGCGAGCACATGAAGTTTCATTGTTATAGCTTTGGCAGCAAGGATTACTTGCAATGTGCATACTGTTCGCATGTTGGCAAAGATATCAATGATTTTGTTCGTCATGGCGTCATTGAGCATGGTCTTGCCTCGCGTTCTGAGCTTCAAGAGCCCGTTGCGACGACGCCGACGACGACGGCGACGACGACGACGGCATCGATGTTGCCAACACCGGTTACAACAAGCACTGGCATTAGCTCGACGGCTCCCGAAATGTCACTTACTGATAGGATTCGCGATCTGCTTGTCAGTCGCTCAACAATAAAAACAGCTGGTAGCTATACACCAGCAGCTTCGGCGCAGACGACAGTTGTCGCAGCCAATCAGGCTCAGCAATCGCTTGGGACGGACAACAAAATTCCCATGTTCACTGTGCTTAAGGATTTGCTTTTACCCACTGGCTTTCCAGGTTAGTTAGTTAGTGTTTTATATACATTTTTGATGAAAAACTTATACAAATTTCTAATTCCATTGCAGATAACAAGGTGTACGCCTGTCCATTTAGGCCATGTCCAGTCTCCTTAACCGAGGAAACCTTTGGCAATCATGTGCTGTACCACAAGTCAAGCAATCCAAGTATTGGAGCACTCATCTGCAAGTTTTGCCGTCAAATATTCGATTCACCAGGAACCATGCGCAGTCATTTGCAGCACTTGCATGCACGCCACAAATACTTTTGCAGCGTTTGCCTGGCGACGACAGCCAATCGGCGTCTTATGCACCATCATATGTCCAACAAGCATAAGGAAATGTATAGACAAGTGCAAAACCAGCAGCAGTTCCTTGAGCTGCCCACATCGTTGCCCATGCATATGAGTGTGCCGTTGTTGGGCTTAGATGAGGCAAGCAAGTGTTGGGTTAGCGTCATCCAGCAACCTATTGGTCTCAAACAATTGGAGGACTTTTCCAATAAGCTGCTAACCGAGTGGCTTATTCGTCGGCAAAACAAAAAGCGTTACTATCATCCATCCGAGTATCGCCTGTTGCCAAATATGACAATCTTTTCGACATCCCTCAGATGTGCCCAGTGTCAATTTCAAACGCTGGAGCATGCGCTGCTTAACAAGCATTTGCTGCAACATTTGGAGCAGGCAGTACGCGAAGCGTATCAATTGGAACAAGCGGAGCAGGAGGCGCAGCCAATCGTTGCGGCACAGCCAAAGGCAACTGAATCAAGCGTTTGTCGAACTGCACCGTCAGAGGCCGGCACACATGTGCCTCGCAAATGCAATTTGCAGTATGTGCCCAAGGAGAAGCGCTTCATTTGCTGTGTGGGCAAATGTTATATCCATTTCTTTACCGAGCAATTGCTGCGTCAGCATCTCATACTGCGCCACAACTATGGGGATACATTTAAATGCCCGCACTGTTTCATCGAGGAAAGGCTGAACAGCGTTGACAGGCTACTTGAGCATTTGTCGTGCCACAAGCGTCACATATACCAGTGCGGTGCGTGCAACACATTCCATCCCAGACGCACTATCATCGAGCGGCACATACAAGGCCGCCATGACGGACAAAATATTGATATTATCATAATTAAGCGAAACACATTAGGCCAACCCGGCTACGAGATGCGTTGGCTCAAGTCAAGTAAGTTAAATACAACATATTTCTTCGTGTATAGAAGATCTAAATCGAATGTCTTTTTGCAGTCTCATCATTGCGCATAGCTGGAGACGAATGGCTGTGCAATCTATGCAACAGTGTGTATAATAATCAAGTGGATACTATGCGGCATGCGTTGCAAGTGCACGGACGCAAGCATCAGTTTACATGTTCGTATTGTGCAATGGGCGACAATGATGCGGCAAATGTGGTCAGTCACATGCTGGCCAAGCACAATGAGCGGCGAATTCAGCCAATTATGAACTTTAACCGCAAGCTGGCCAAGAACAAGCAAACGCTAGCCTTCTACTGTAATTCATGTGGACTGGCGGCCAACGGTTTTCAACGTATGCGCATTCACTGCGACGAAAATCATTCCAGCTCCTTTCAATACGAATGCCCTCACTGTCCGTTCGGGCATGCTATGGAGCGCAATATTGTACAGCATTTGCGTAGCACGCATGAAGGCAAAACAGGACTCGCTAAACTGCAGTTTGAGCGTATCTTTCATGACATGCTCGATAGCGATTGCTGGGCCTTGGCCCATCCTCTCGATAAGCCTGTGGTAGTCGACAGTAACAGCACAAACGGTAACCGCAGCAGCAGCACTAGCGTTTGCAGTGAGACAACAACGGCTAATGATGTCATCAATTTGTTATCATCGGATGAAGAGACTGAGATTTTTGTAAGTTAACATTTTCATTTATTTCAAGAGCTTCTAACTGATTGATTGCAACTTATTGATTGCAGGATAAACTTGAATTTGCATGCTCGCACTGTACGGTAGTGAGCAGCGATGTTGTCGCATTACGCACCAAGCACTGGGCAAAGGAGCACGCAGATCTGCCATTCTATTTTAGTGCACAACCACAGCTACGCTGTCCGGGCTGTCGCATATTTGTGGGCACAGCAAAATCGCTGCTGGAGGAGCACTTGCCGCACACGCATTCCGTTAGCGATATGGTTGCCTGCGATGCGCGTCAGCCGCAGGAATGTGCTTTTTGCACATATAACTATAGCAACTTTGCGGATCTAACCCAGCACATTAAGTCGGCGGCGCACTTGTCTAACGATCTTAAGTATCTAAGCGATAACAAATTGACCGAGCTGCTCAAATTGGGTACCGAACGTTCGGAATGCCGTAATGACTACTATCAGTGCGACATTTGCCGTTTGATATTGCCAACGAATGTGATTATGGCACAACATGGCCGCATTGTGCATAGCACATCGCCCGAACGCTTTTGTTTTCGGCAGGTCAAGAATTTTGTCACCTATCACTGCTCCTTCTGTCTGTACGCCTCGACTGTGGAATTGGATGCAATGCGTCACTTGCTCGATCACTATCAGAAGTTTGCAAACTGTACAATCTGTCGTTTGCCGGATATCAATGGCTTCGATGAATACATTCAGCACTTCTATACACAGCATCGCGACAAGTTGCATCAATTTAAGCAGCTGCATCCGTATGAGGATCTCAAAAAGTTTCTCATGCAGCTACTATATCAGTTCCCCAATGGCCTCATCATTAGCAAGCGAAGTCTGCGACAGACACGTTTTAGAAAGGAGACCACCATAAAGCAGCTATACGAAGAGGTCATCAGTAAGTCTCAGCAGCCGCCAATACCACGCATTGTCATCAGTCAGCTGCTTAATCGCAATGCCATTCCATCGACTAGCCAAGGACAGCAGCAAGAGCATTTAAATGCACCTAGGATCACAATTCGACGCAAAACTGTGAATCCCGATGATATGATGAACTTGGCACTCAGCAGTAATCAGGAACCATCTGTTAGTCTAATACACAAGAACACTGGACGACGTACCTCTATTGTTAATTGGTACACATCCTTTATGGGCCAAAATACAACTCCGGCTACAGTTGATCCACTTGCTACAACTTGCACGGCTCCCACCAAGGCTCCAATACTTCAGCGCATTGCCAAACGACGCAACACTACCGTAGAAAGTCCAACTCCGCAAAACTTAAAGCGTTTCTGTACTAAGGACGGCAGCAATTTCTAATCTTAGAAAACATGGAGCGTTTATGTATAAACTATTGAATAATTATTTCAATAATCTTAGTTACAATAGTAACTAAGCCATCATGTGTTACACGTCACAGTTTATACTTATGAAATTTAAAATAATAAACTTTAGCATTTTTTTTTTTTTGTATTTTTAACGTGGAGAATTTAAACTTTAGCATTTTTTTTGTCTGTATGTATTTATGTATGTTTATGTGTAGCTGTGTTAGTATTATCTGTATTATAAATGATATTATTATCATTGAATTATGTCATACTAAAGTCCTGCAATCCTTGGCAATAAAAGGATTTAATATATAAACATATATAGCAACTACTCGATACATAAGTTATCGTTATTATGTTGACTATATTATCATAAGAATATAAGAAGCATAAATGATAAGTAAAAAGAAACATTTCTTTCCGTTCCTCTGTGTGTAATGAGCACTGTTTCAATGTGTATTCTGTTTGCAGGCATTATGATAAAGTAGCTGAAATGTGGGCGTATCCTTGCCCTGACGCTTGGCCACATTGGCGCAGCGTAGCTTATTGAAATACTCGCAGGGCGTGGCATAGGTAATAAGCTGATCGTTGCGGCTTACACAGACGGGCCGATAGTAACGCGGGCAGCTGTACTCACAGCTCAGCTCGTCCTCGCCAAGGGCTTCAACCTCCAGCTGCTTCTCATCGCTGGTATCCAAGTCTTGATCTGTATACTCGTCTGGCTCCTCGCCAGCATCGTACTCACTATTGGGCTGCAGGTAAATATCTTCGCTGCCAGCTGTCGCATAGTCGTCCAGCTCGGCGTTTAATTGATCCGCTGCAGCAGCTCCACTGGCCGCCAGTGTCATTAATAGCAATGCTATTAAATGCCGCATATTGGGCCTCATTCGCGTTCTTATTCTCTGCTCAAACTGTGCTCTTGACATCCGCCCCAAGCCCGTTTTATAGACAACTAACTTGTTGTTGCTGTTGTTAACAGTTGTACAAATAGCTCGAAAAAAAAGCTTTAACCAAAAACACAACACTTGTCGTTAATTCATTTCGTTTACGCATTAGATAAATATTCAAATATGAATCAAGGGCAGGCAGTGTTACTGATATCATTTAACCGAATGCCAACCGATAATCCATGGCAGAAAGTTTTCGACCCTAAAGAACTAAATATTTTGAAGCATAGTTTTAGGTGTTTGGTATATGAAAGTATCAGTTTCTTTATTCTACATGATACTTGTACAAATAGTTTATTTAAAAAGGTTTTCAATATAGGCTTTGCCTTACAAAATTGCACATTTATATAGGTTAACATATAAAGTCCTGTTCCAAATTAAAATCTTGTTACAAATTTGTTAAAAACACAAAATAAAATTTGAAAGTTAAATAATAATACTAAAAGGTATTTGCTATCACATTTGTTGTGGCATAACATTTAAGCTTAACTAAGACAATGTTATAATTCTCAATTCTAGAAATGCCTTATCTTATTACAATTCGAAACAGGCGCCCCTTAATGACAGAAAAACAGAATGTACGATAGATAAGAATGCTACTGCTGCTGATTAAATACAGTCCATAAAGCCCTGTTCGTATGCGTGACGCACGACATTGAATATTTGATGATTGGCCTCATCCCCAGCTATTTCCAGCGACAGCTGATGGAACGCAGCGCCATGCATGTCCGTTTCGAATAGCGTTGATAGCTTATCGCAATCCGATTCGCTGCCCAGCAGCCAGGGCATAAAGTGTATGCAGATCATTATACCATAGAAGGCATAGCGCTTGAAATGCGCCTCAAAACGCTCAAAACTGGGCAAAAAACAAATGATTAGATTTATGCAAGTTAACTTTAATCAGTCAATCGCACCTGTAATCCGTTAGCAGCTGCTGTATCTGCTCCTCGTTGAGTGTTTCGCCACAATTGCGCTGCAACAGCAGCTCCAACATCTCAAACATGTTGCGATGATATAAATGCAACAATTTGGGAAACCATTCAGCACGCTGTTGGGCTGGTGTATTGAAGTACAGATAGAAACTAACATCAATGGCAATGGTGCTGTAGCGCAGCTCCTGAAAGTCAATCATCTTAATGTTGTCCACCTTGCCGCTGTCATCCTCATGGAAGAGCACATTGTTGCGATTGAAATCGCCATGCAGAAAGGTGCTAAAATGATTATCAGGTAACTCCTCATTGCAGGCAGTGCTGCGTATATGCTCCAGCAAATCAACGGGTTGATCAAAGTATTTAACACGAAGCCGCTGCAATGCATCCGCAAAGCCAGCCTCCTGCTCCGATGGTTGCAGCAGCTGTTGGCGACAACGATCGTAGAACTCAAAAAAACGATCAAAGGCGGCACGATAAAGCACCGCATAGGCATTGGGTTCGCCAGCTTGGAATACGAAGGGCACGGTCTTGAGACCTGCTCGCAAGCGCTCATGCACTTGGGGCTGTAGAATGCGTGTTGCATAGCCGAGGGCATGAAATTTGCCAATTAGCATGGACATGGCTTCCAGCTGATCACGGCGAAGCACCAACCTGGGTCCAAGCTCATAGCCAGCCGGCTTGAGATGCTGCATTGCCAGAACGGATTCATTGCCATCGCCTAGCGCTGCATTTGGGTAAACCAGCACAATGTTAATACCACCTTCAAAGAGAAACGCAGCCAGTTGAGCAGCTTACCCTCGACAACACCATACTTTGCCCAATAGCAACGGGGCACAAATTGCTGGACGACATCAATGTTAAGTTTGCTGCTGCGCATCAGATGCTCGTAGGCCGGTAGAAGCTTGGCATAAAGAAAGATTTCATTGGCACACAGTGCATACGATTTGCTAGACTCACGAAAATCTTTGGTGCCCTTCATGAATTTCACCAGCACCAGTTCTTTTTTATCACTGTGAAAAAAAACAAAGCATTAAAACGGAATGGATTAAAAGTGAGATTTATGTCTTTGCACTTACTTGCCGGCAATTTTCATATCTAACTGGATAGTGTAGAGGGCGGACATAAAGCCATCTAGTCCATTGGAGCACTCAATGCTGTGGGAAACTAAAGCCGCATCGGAACCAAAATATTTGAAGATATCGTACACCAGATATCGCTCCATATAATCCAGTTGCTGTTGCTGCGACGACATGTTTGGCTTTGTCGCTTAATGGGCTTTTTATGGATGCGCGACTTAATTGTGCTCAATTAACTTTAAGTACACGTACGTTTGTGCGTAAGTGTAAATAATGTTGATTTGAATGTGATCGCGAATTCTCGATTTTCGTTCATTTCAAAACCGTAATCTGTGCAATCGTACAGCTGATGCTTGTTATCGATACCGTACCGAGTACATTTTAGCCCGCTAATTGTTTTAAATTGTAATTGCAAATTAATCAAGTTTTAAGCTTTCTGTGTTAGTTGATGTTTCACTATCATATTTATTCATATAAAATGATTTTTTTTCCTTAAGTCATCTGTAGGTATCTAAGTCGATTAAATTTATAATTATAATTAAGTTTATAAAACAACTGTTCAACGAACTTGTGCACCACATAGTTTTGTCTATATAACTATAAACTTTTAATTACGTACTGCGATTTTTTTTTTTAAGGTTCTTTTAAATTTGTGCCTATTTTGTTTTTGTATGATGATATTTTATCATGCATGCATGACACTGTACCGATAAATTAACGGCATCGATATTATAGTTGCAGTCTTGGGGAGCAGATATTGGCAATCGCCAGCCCTGCTCTTGTGGAGTTATAAAAATACAACAAAGCTGTTCAAAATAGAAATTTTTTTAAACAAATAACACTACGATTTGTACATTATTATTGCATAAAGTGCGACGGCCAGTTTATGCATGCATTAATTCAACAGAGTGTGAGTGTTTTTTTTCTGTGGTACGTCGGTTATGTTGTGGATACACTGTTGTCAGCTTAGTATAAAAAATGAGTGTTTGGATATGAAAGACAAGCGTCAATTTTGGCATTATATGTATATTCATTAGAGCCATAAAGCATAACAGTTTGCCTAGCCTGGGACATCTCCCAATACGAAATAATAAAATCAAAACAAGTTAACATGCAACTAATATTAATGAAGTTGCAAGTATTATGCGTGAGTGTGCGTGTGTGTTGCGTGTGAACGCTACGAAATCAGCCATAAAGCGAAGGCACAGATAAGGTGCTAAATAAAACCGAAATAAGCGCTTCGTAACACTGCATGCTACGGTAATTCATTTGACAGCACTGCTTTGCTCATTTCATGCGGTATTTTTTGTATTTTCCATGCCGTTGGTATTTTTGTATTTTCCATTTCTCTTCATTTTCGTTTTGCTCTTTGCTGCGTTAAGACGTGAGCGCGCGTTTTTCGTAGTTGTTGTCCGTCTTCGTGGTTTCGTCGCGTTTTTGTGTGGCAACAAACAAAATTCAGAGTTATTCAAAACAACAACAAAATACAACAAGTACAAACACATGTACACACATATAGCTTAAACACTCTTTGCTACTTAGTGTTTTTTTTATTGTTTTTCTTGCGCATGTTTCAAACGCTGCAGCAGTGGAAGCAGCAGCAGCAGCAGTAAAAAGGTTGGTGAAAAAAGACGTCGTTGGCCCGTTCTCGTTATCGGCTGTGGTCGCGCTGTTCCACCGTTATACGAAGTGTGCGTGTGTGTGCATTATTTTTTGTTATTGTGCTTCGGTATTTTTTTTTCGTTTATTTTTTTCTCTAATAAAAAAATCCAAGCATAAAAGTGCATTTATAAGAAGAAAAAAATTACCTAGCGCAACCTATCGAAAAATAATCGTCGCCTAGCGATTCGTTGTCTGTTTTTTTTTGCTCTGCTTTTTTGTGAGCACTTTTTTTGTACTCCGCCTCCGCCTCAGTTGCGACGCGCTCTTTTGTTAGCCGCAGCGTCGTCACCATCGCATTTTGTTGCCTGCGTATGCGTGTGCGACAGCAATTTTTTTAATGTGTGTGCGTTAAAGTTATTGTTGAAAATGTTTTAATACCTTTCTCTCATTCTCTATAATATGTGCATACATATGTATATATTTAATAAACGTTTTTAGCCTTAAAAACTGAGCAGCGGCAACAACAACAAAGTACAAAAAAACAAAAGCAAATTTGTTTGTCAGAGCCAGTATGTACATACATACTGATATGTGCTGTATGAGTGCCTGTGTAAGCAGAAGAGCCGCCGTCTTATGCTCCAAGTGAAACATGTTTTTTGAATTGTAAACAACAGCAACAACAACAACAAGATCGACAGCATCAACAACCAAATTGACAACAATTTACAGAACTGCAGCAACAACACAGGCAAATATACAGCAAATATTAGTCAAATGTAAGTGTTTGTATTTTATTTATATGAATGTATGTTTATATGGGTATTGTTGAATGCATGTACATATGTGAGTCCAGTTTACCCTCAGTTAGCAGCACTCATCAGCATCAAATTTGTTTGGTTATGTTGAAGAGCGATGCCGCTGCTGGCGTCGACGTCTCTGCCGGCGTTGCCACTGTGTTACATTTTGCGCGCATACTATGGCAGCGCCCGGGCCAAACATATTTGATTTGCCGGCATTTTATGCTCTGTACTTCTGTTTCTGATTGGAAATGGCATGTGGTTTTGCGGTCCTAGTGTATGCATGCTTAAATGTGTGTGTGTGTGTGTGTGTGTGCTCGCCAGGTAGAAGCATACACGCATACATACATGTATATACACACAAACATCTATGTGCACAATGCTGGCAAAAGGCAAACAAGAATTTAAAAAAGATTGCTGCGTTGCAGCAGCGACGGATGACGGAGCAGAACCCACATACACATACACACATAGGTTTACATAGACGCATGTATGTGTGCACATGCACGTACGACCATGTACAGCTACAGCCAGGCTGGTTGGCGCTCTCACGCTGCTTTTTCAGCTCCCTCTGCCACCGATGACGCTTTGT
This sequence comes from Scaptomyza caliginosa, assembly GCA_035044725.1. NCBI lineage: Eukaryota > Metazoa > Arthropoda > Insecta > Diptera > Drosophilidae > Scaptomyza > Scaptomyza caliginosa. Next base: position 415,804 of record JAWNNR010000102.1, on the reverse strand, counting down.
CTGCACAAAGAGCCAACAGAGACGCTGACAGAGCGGCTATTATTTGTATTAATTTTTGTTGTTGTTGTTGCTATTATTGTTGTTCACTATGTATGTAAAATGTTAATGAAAATTACATTTAACTATGTTGTTTAATAGAAAAATGCAATATACTTGCTCTCTCTTTCAAATTGTCGCTCTCGTTCGTGCTGCTTGCAGCCTGCATTTTAATTACAGTTTGTTGTTAGGGCATATTCAACAAACAACAGCAACAACAACAACTCGAATGGTTCGTTTGACTGCCATTGAGAGCGAGAGAGCGATTAAAGCGCGCGCACCCTTTCTCTCGCACTTGTGCTGCTCATTTGAACTGAAAATTTCAACAACGTTGTGCCGGCAGGCAGCACCATTCAACAACAACAACGGCAGCAGCAGCATAAAAAAAAGAAGCAAACGAAACGAGAAGAGAAAGAGGAAGAATGGTGTGCCTCGCTCTCACGCCCTGTCCTTTTTACACTGCTGTCGCTACAGCTACTGCTGCTGGTGCTGCTTTCCTACCGCCTGCTCAACAGCTGGACAGGCAAACGTAGAGGGCGCTAGCAGCAGCTGTTTGGTGAATTGGACACATTGAACGATACGATGCGTTGCGTTGCGTTCCGTTGCGATGCGATGCAGTGCAATGAGATTCACTGTTCCATTTCATGTCATTCCACTGTTTGTTTCGTTGGGTCATTGCCTCTGCCCTTGTACTCGTGTATCGTGAACAGTAGTGACTCGTGATTCGTGAGTTGTGGCCTTAGGCAAAACGCATGTACTTTATTTGCCCTTGCATTTTGTTTATTTTCATCCATTGTATGAACTGTTCATCTTTCACTTTCGTAAAAAAACGCCGTTCATTCATACGATACTTTTCACATCAATATAAACAAACAAATAAAACGTTAAACGATAAATACAACGCATTTCCTCTGAATTCCAAAGACTGTAAAACGGAAAAAATAAGGAAAACAAACTATAAATTTATGCAAGCAAACCTAAGACTTTCTTTCTTTTATACACGAACAAAATTAAATTAAAAAACAAAGTGATTTAAAATACATATCCAAAACCAAAAACTACTGATAGTAAAGTGTTTAAAGTATCTTAAAAAAAACGAAATCCAGTATTCGTGCTTTTATCAATTTCTTATTGGAATCAAAATGTTTTTGTCGAAAACACAGTCAATAACTATTTTATTTTGTAAACTATGTATTGACAATTTCAAACGATTCAAGCTGTATTCTTAGGATAAAATTGTTTTAGAAAATTAAAAACAGAATTTCTCTCTATTGCTCTACAGCTGTTGCAGCTTATAAGAACTGTGTTTAGCATATCTTAACATAAAACTGTTAAGCTAACAGCACTAGAATATAATGCATCAATGTAATGTTATCACAAGTCGAAGAACGCTGATCGTTGTTATTGTTTTCTTACTTTTGATGCAGTTTTGTTGTTGCTTGCTTATAGGGGGTTGTTTTCACCTGCACCGTAGCCAATAAAGGCGCAGATTAGTTAAATGCGTTTTGAAAAGAAAAAATTAGCATTTCATTGGTTTTTTTTCTAGCTTTGTTGAGGTGCTTATTGTTGTTATTTATTGCGCAGCAAATGCTGTGACGACGCTGCCAAATCAAATAACGGAGACAGCAAAAAGCAAGAATAACAACAACAGCAAAAACACGTGAGATTGCGGGTGGTGTGTGTGTGCGCTCAATGACATGTGCATGAAAAGCAATAATAATACAAAACAACAACATCAACATCAGAGCGTCGTTTTACACGTGCTGCTGCCGCCGATGTCGCTGACTGGAAATGCGTTTTAAAAAGTACACAAACACTCAAAAATCGCGTCATTGCCATTGAAGAAGGTGAAAGCATATACAGCAAAATAAACGTAATTTGTTTTGTTGTGCTACTATTCAAATCAGCTCATATGATACAGAACGAGAGAGAGAGAGAGAGGGAGAGCGAGTCCATGCACGCATTTGCATATGTTGGATGTATGATAATAAAACTATGCATCGCAATAAAATATCAACAATACGTTTCGCAAAAAGAGAGTCGGAAGCTGTCTAATTGGAATTAATTCTTGTTGCATTGGCAGCGACAGTGACAGCGTGTTTTGACTTGCTTGCATGATCTAAAAATTAGCTTAATGCTCTGCTGCTGCTGCGACGCCAGTGCATAACAATTTCAATGTCACTGTCAAAGCTATGCATACACGCAAGCGCGCATCGCACACACATACACATACAAACAAGACAGCATAATGCGTGTGCTATAGCTGTCAGCAAAAGAGCGTTGTTGCATTTGGCCTGTGCGTAGGTGTTGCCAAATCGATGAAATGTATCGATTGAAATTTACATCGCAGAGAGAGAGAGAGCATAGTTTTTAACTCTTTTTCTTGCGAGGGCGAACACTTGGCTGTAGAAATTATTTTAATTGGTTTTGTGTTGTTTGTTTGTCGCGGCTGCTTCTTTGTTTCGTTTAATTAATGCTTATTATTATACATATGTGCTATTGCGTTTTAGGCAAAAAGCAACTTTATTATTGCGTTGACCTTGTCAGTGCCGCTCAGCTTAGCTGGCGCAAGCATACAGGAACCACAAACAGCAGTAACACTAGCAGTAGCAGCAGTAGCGGCAGCGTCAACGGCAGAAAAGCAAACAAAGCTTGCGCGCCTTGTTCGAGGGCAACGGCGACTGCGCCGCTGAATTGAATTCGTCGCGGCGAAATCGGTCATTGAACTTTGAACCAAACAAATTGTGTGTCCGCTGTGTATGTGTGTGTGTGTGTGAAAGAGAGAGAGAAATAAACGAAGCGAGAATGTAAATTTTGTTTGTTTTATTTTATTCTTGCTGTTGCTTACCAGTTGCCAGTATTATTTATTTGTATGTGTGTGTGTTTTTATTTTGCCAGCGGGCATTCCGTTACACATTTAACCAAAAATAAAACGAAAAGAAAGCATCTCTTATGTGTCGCCCCTTCACACCACCCCTTTTGTCACTGCCCATCTCGCTTTATCTATCATTCGTTTGTCGATTGTTTTTTTTTTCGCTCTCATGGTTTTGTTTTGCGTTTTTTGGGCAAACCATGCCATTAAACAATATAAAAACACTAAGGTATCTGACTAGGCGATACCCTGTACTTATTATTATAAACATTTTGTGTATAAACCCTTCGCTTGCCTTCATCTACAGGGTGGCTAGATGTAAAAAGAAAATGCTTTCAAAAGCACAGCAAAAAGGCAAAAGTGTTGCTTCTGCCATTGCTTAAATTTTGTGTGTTTTTGTTGTTGTTATTGTTGTTGTGGCTAATCAGCAAGCAGTTTGCGAACCGAAAACGCCTACAAAGTATTTTTAGTATATATCTGCGCACCTAAAACCAAGAAACGGGAACAGACACACACTCACATACACACACACACAAATACATATATACGCATCGTTTTGTAGTCGCCCACATGATTTTGCAAAAAAAAAGGCTTTTGAGCTTTTGCAAATATCTATGTATTAAACAAATATTCATATGTTTTGTCTTTGTTTTATTGCATTCACTTTGTCTAACTTTTATTAAATATTGACTCAAAAATGGCATCATAGTCAAAATGTGATAAAAAGAAATTTGGGTCACGTATGACGCGCGCGTCTTTGAGTAGAGCATGCGTGCGTGCGTTTGGTGGGTGGCGCTGATACACACACACACGCACATGCACACAGATACGTTGAGAGTAAGAGCTGGTTACAAAAAAGTGGGAAGCGTAGGAATGTGAGTGCAGCAGTAAGCGAAAGTTTGTCAGTGTGTGTGTGTTGACGTCAAGCGCTGGATCGTTAAGTTTTCTTTTAGTTTTGAAACGAGAGAGAGAGAGAGAGAGAGAGAGAGAGAGAGAGAGCAAGTGAGAGCGACCACCCACTAAATGCAGAGTTGCCAGCTGCGCGTGAAATTTAATTGGCGCGTCGTGTTGTTGGATTCTGCGTGGGGGCTGCCGATTGCTTGCTTGCTTTGATTTTGTTCGTTGAACAAAAATAAATTATGATGCATGCAAAAATGTTGCTGACTGACTGACTACTTGCCTGCCCTAAAAATAGGTATCAAACGCACGCACGCACACAAGCAACCATTGATTGTTGCTGTTGTGACGTCACAGTGATCGGTCACAAGCACAACTCGTGCAATTGATAAGCAAAGCAAGCGGCCCATTTACTGCCTATCCGACTGATGGCGTCGCTGTGATTTTGATTGATCAACACACTTTTCTATGAAAAATAAGTGGCAACACTTCCGTGTGTGTGTGTGGCGTCTCTTTGTGGTAAGAGTCTGTTTGACCATCAGCTGCCTTTAAATGTTGTCGCTGTGACGCATTTGCCAAATGCTTGGCTTTTTGCACCGTGTGAATCAGAGAATAAAACTCAGAAGGAATCATTTATGAAACGGGTTTATTATTTATTTATTTTTTTTTTTTGGGCCTGGCACTGAACTTTTGCCGGCAATGCTACATATACTGAATGTGAGTAATGTTATATATTTCTGCGAAATTGCAATCATGTGTGTGATTGTTCATTTGCATGGCAACTAAATACGGCGAAAACAAATACCAAAATGTGTCAGAAGAAAAAAAAATTAACAATGACAACAGCAACAGCAATAACAGAAACAACAACAGCAAAAGCAGCAAACAGTTAAAAGCTGCGGTCACTTTCACCGCACTAGCAACGCAAATTGGCGCTCACGCTTTTACACACACAAAAATACATACATGTGTTGTGCTCACTTGAGCGAGGGTTGACTGTTAAATTCACAGTTAATGCAAAGCACAATATTTTGCCTGGCAACAACAGCGCGCTTAACAGCAGTGTGTGTGCTATAGCACAAAGCTTTAAGTCAGGCGCCAGCCAAGCTGCGCTTTCTATGCCATTTGTGTCTGTATCTGTGTGTGTGTGTGTGTGTGTGCGCGTGACGTTCAAGTTGAACTTGTCTGTTAGAACCACGGCGCTTATATTTACACACACATACACTTGCGTCGCGTGTCGTTCGTTCAACTGCCAAGATGTGAGCGCGCGCGTGCTTTCTACGAAGAGGGATAGAAAGAGAGAGGGAGAGTGTGTTCTTTAAGTTCAGCGTGTGAGCAGCTCGTGTTTTTTTTTTCTTTCTTTCTTCTCTTTTATTTCTTTTGCGCCGCGAAAAATGTTATTGAATTTTGTTGTTGTATTTTTGCAGTTATATGCTTGAATACATTTGATTATAAGTGTAATGCAATTGTTTATAAAAATGTCCAACTAAGCTTTTCTTTATACGTTTTCTCTTTGCAGCTCACGACGACGACGACGAAGACAACCACAAAGCAGCAAAGCAATAATAACAACAACAAGAACAACCAAAACAAACAAAACAAAAAAAAGCTAACACCATCATTAGTTGCATTTAGAATTTTGATTCATCAAGTGAGAGAAACGTGCGTGTAATAATTTATGTTTTTTTATATTTACCGTAGCGCTCGTGTAATGTTTGTTTCCATGCAAAATGTGCACAAAAATACTGTGTATTAACAATAACAATAATAACAATAACAGCAGCAACAACAACAAGCAAAACAAAAGCAACTGCAAGAAGACCATCCACAACAACAATCTAACGACAACAGCAACAATAACTTAAGGAAAAAAAAAGCTTCTATCAACATTTTTTTTGTTCTTTCGCCGCTCACACTCTCTTTCTCTGTCTAAAGTGCTCTCCGTTGACCCGCATAACTGTTCGCTGTGTGTGTGTGTGTGTAAAAGAGAGAGTTGTTTTTGTTTTCATCCAAGGCGCCAGCGCGCGCGCTAGCACACACACGCAAGCCAGAAGCGCACGCACGCGCCCACGCATAGTCTACCCCATCCCCCAACCCCACCACACGCACACACGGCGTCGGTCATCGTAGTAGAAGTGTGTGTGTGTGTGTGCAATGGATTTGCATTCGCATTGCAAGTTCATACAAAAGCGTACAATCATGTGTGTGTGTGTAAATACGGTAAATAAATAAATACAAGAAGAAAATTGCAACGTCATCATCATTAAAAATTGCACATTTCAAGCAAAAGCAAAAACAAAAACAAATAACAACAAGAACTGATTTACATATGTATGCGTGTGTGTGTAGCACGTTTTATATTTGCCTTAACTGTGCAGCAACAAGAATAACAACAACAACAACAACAGGAACCACAGTAAAAACATAACAGTAGCATTAATATATACATAAATATATACATAAATATAGTGAGAGAGGTACATACATATAACATTCAAAGCAAATCCAACAAAAAAAGACTTAAAAAGTGTGTTCATTACTTTAAACAAATAAAACAAAACAGCAACAAAAAGAAGAAGAATTAAATAAATCAGCGATCGATGTATAAATATATATATATATATATATACACAATAAAATTAAACAAAACACGTACGCAATAAATACATAAGCAAGGAAAAGTATTTGAAAAAAAATTAATAAATCAACATTTAAAGAAACAATCCAAAAATATATAAATTAAATATATTAATCTGGAATTTATAAATATATATATATACACGAACAAAATCAAGTAACCAAATCAACAACGAGAATTAAAATAATTAATTGCCGCAGCAACGTTAATAATTAATTAAATGTATATACACCTAAAACCACAACAACAACAACAAAATAACAAAAACGACAAAAAGAACAACAACCAAATCGCAAAACATTTACAATTTATGCAAATTATATGAACAAATAACGCAATATTTATATTATTACATACATACAATACATATGTATGCACATATACCTACATCTAGGTATATAACCAATAATTATTTAGCATAAAGCATTAAACCAACAACACAAGCCACATGTATAGATTGGAGGATACGAATAGCGGCGCCGTTATGGATAAGAACAAACAGAAATGTGAGTAAGCTTGCCTGAAAAGCTTCAAACAAAAGCTTTTTCATACAATAAAAAACCGTTAATTCGCCACATTTTGCTGAAAAATATTTTTATTTCGCTTTAATTGAAAAGAATTATAGCATAGATCCTTATAATATAGATTTCCCTTCAAAGTCTCATTGTATGTTTGCGCTATCGAGCGATACCTGTATCTGGCATATGCTGGCAAATGCAACTCGTCAAAATACTTTGTAACACATTTAGAGTTTCATAGCAATCAGATGCTGATCAATTGCACCTGTTGCTGTCTCGCTTTAGCAAATACGCTTAACTTATCTTGTATAGGTTTTTATTTGGTCATTTGGGAGGAGCTAATACATATGTGTGTGTGTGTGTAGTTTGGCTTGTTGCACTTGACGGGTTTCCCCTGTATTTGTTTAGTACATTCATTCCACGAATTGCACGATATCACTGGCGCCGTCTGCCGCCTTCACACATTGTCAAGTGTTTATAATTGCCGAAACAACAACACCAACAAGAACAATACAATTGCATTCATTCATGGGTCATTCATGAGTCACTGAGAGAGAAGGGGGGGCAAAAAGAGAGAGAGAGAGAGAGCAGTCATCAGTCACTTGGACAGAGGCAAGCACGCTGGCCGGATGTACTGGGTGTGAGGATGAGGGTGTGTGGAGTGAGCTTTATAGCGTTGTCTACTGATAACGGCTTTTAAGAAGTGCCCGCATTTAGAATCAATGCGAAATACATTTCTTTCTGCTGCATCAGCGCTTCAGTTCCCCTTCCCTACTCTGCATTTGGAAAAAATGTTGTTGGTACTATTTTTGGGCTAGACAACGACCACATTACAGACTAGACCGACTCTCCTCAGCATCTATAAATATATATATATGTAGATAAACACACTTCTCTGCAGCATAAAAGTGTGTATCAAGATGCACAGTGAGAGTCCATTTCTGTCTCCACAGCCCGCCAATTTGGCAAATGATCAACTTTGATTTATTAATAAACTCATGAGATGACTTGCATTTGTAGTGCCTCCAATTAAATACTCTACAACACTTGTTTAAAAAAGCTTAAGCTTGCTAAAAACTATTCTATCAATTATATATTTTGATGTTAATTGAGTTATCGATAATTGGAATTTTCTAATAACAGCTGGAATTATAAAAGAAAAACATCTTAAAAAGCAACACATATTGTAATCATAACAAAATAAAACAGCTGTTGGCCAATTTAAAAATGTGTGTTTTGTTTGCCCAAGCTTAAATTATCGAAATTGACCAACCTCCACAAATTACCCTTTGCTTTGACACCGTTATGCCCATGCACTGCCCAATTACATCAGAGTGGCAACGCCATCAGCTGTAGAATTTTTTTGGTCATTTTGTATGATCAGAGTGCATCATCCATGATGAGATTGCGAACGCTTTCGTCGAATTGCCAACGAATTCACAAATGTTTTGACAAATCTAAAAAAACACAAACGCGCTTTACATCAAAACCAAAGTGTTGCATCTCTCTATCTCTCTCTCCTTAAACATTTGCCTTGGCTAGCTAGCTGAGTTTGGGGCTAGCTAAAAAAGTGCAACAGTTTGCTTTGAAATCTCACGCGACGCAGTTCGTGCGATTAGCTTGATATAATAATATAATCAACGGATTAACCAAGAAATGTGACAAAAGTGCACAAGTTTAATTAATTCATATCTACTTAATGTAGCGATAAAGAAGACCGAAACGAAAACGGAACGTTGTTTGTGCATTTCTTGATTTTTTTTTTGTTGATTGCATTTGTTTTTCTTAAGAGCGTGTGAACTGATTTTTGTGCAACAACAAAAGCTGCAAACGAAGCAAAAATAAGAAGCGCCATTGCAAAGAGTCTCGTATTTTTTGTTGTTGTTTAATTTTTGCTGCGGTTGACAGTCAATAAAAATAAATAACGAACCAAAAGCGAGGGGAACAAGAAAAAAAATAAATAAACGGGGAAAATTTAAAAATAAACATAAAGAAGAAGTACAACAAGCGTAACGCAAATAAGGAAGGAAATGTTTATATAGACATTAATATCAACGCTTAGAGCGTTCAACGCGCTCCCCCCCCACACGCCCCTTTGTCACCTCCACTCACTCACGTCAGTGCAAAATGTCAACGGCAGCAACAGCTTTAGTCTACTGGCAGTCAATGAACGGCACTGGCACTGACGTTGACGTTGGCGTTTGTGTTGGCCATGGCTCTGTTGCCACCCACCACACGTCAATGGTAACAGCTGTTGACCCAGCTGTTGGAGTCAAAAACAGGGGGACCAATGATTGGTTATACAACGCAATGGCACAGCGTCAGCAAGCATCGTTTGCCCAAAGCAATTGGAGCAGTAGCAGCAGCAGGAGCAGCAACAACAACAGTAGCCACTATCAAATGCAGCTGCAACAGTTACCGCAACGTCCACAACAGCAGCCGCATTATTTGGCCCAAATTGGCTGTCAACATACGGTGAAGAGTTTTCCCAGCAGCAACAGCTACAGCAATCTCAATACTAAATTCAAGGCGCCGCAAACTATTGACAGTAGGCAATCAAGCGATCAATTCAATCATTATATGCAACAGCAGACAGCACAGTATAATTGTTGTAAGCATTAATTAACTTTAAGTTCTTTCTAAAGTTAAAATGGTTTTAATAACTTTTTCCCTCAGGCATAGTTTTCAATCAAGCTCAATCTCAAACCCTTTAACAATCCAATCAGTTCAAGTTAATGTTGTTTTGATTTCACATCTGTTTATGCTATATAGCTGCATATTATATTTCCTATGTTGTTTGGGCAGGGGGGGGAAAACAAAAAAGTTTTTATTTGATTGTTTTTCTTTATCTGCACTTGTCAGCGAAATAGCGAAATGTCGAAATGCAATATCTTTTCTATTTGTTTTTTTTTTCGCCCTCTTGGTTGCTATTTTTGACTCGAAGCGAAAAGCGAGAGACAAATAGCTATATAGTATATAGATCTGTAGTATGTGCCTGCCCTGCCCGACCATTTTGTGAACAGAATTGTGTAATAATTCTTGTTGAAATCTTATTTTTAAACGCATACTATGTGTATTTTTGATGGCGTCTATTTGCGATGCTTGGCACCAGCCTCAGGTGTGTGCCCCATGCGACAAAAAGTCAGGTGCAATTGCCAGCATCAAAACCCAGGAAGTGTCGGTCAATGAACTAACATAATAAATAAAGAATACCTTTGCTTTAAATTGTACAACATAAGGCATTTGATTTGAATTACCTTTTCCAATTGAAACGGAACTTGTTTTTAGCATTTACTAACTATTTATTGCTCTTTGAAATGCAACAATAATTGTATATCATCAAGTATTCAATATAATTATATATTGCTTTACTTAGTTACTAGTTGCTAGTCTTCTTCTTTCCAAGCTAAACGCCTTCAAAGTTTTAATTATAGAATTGCGTTTATAAACAAATATAGTACAACAGAATATAACTAAAAGAGCGCTCTCTCTTTTTTTTTTTTTCTAGTATCCTCTGGATATGGTTCCAGTGCCGGCGCCGTGGACACATCGCAGGGCAGCGGGAGCGGAGGTGGCAGACAGCGCCATGCACCGCTCTATGGCCGCTTTGTAGTCGAAGAAGAACTGCCTGCCACGCATCGTGATGTCATGCATCATGTAAGCACTAACTAATTACATAGAATATCAAACATTCTTATATATTCCTTTTGTTATGTACTCTCGCAACAACAGCACTCTAGTCCTTCGTCTTCGTCGGAAGTGCGAGCCATGCAGGCACGCATACCCACAAACTTTCGAGATCCGGCCATGGCACCGTTGCGCAAACTGAGCGTCGATCTGATAAAGACCTACAAGCACATCAATGAGGTAAGTGCGCTTAACCAATTCAACACTGTTTATTGAAGAACCTTGGCCAAGTGTGGTTGCAGTTGCAGGCACTTGGCCAACGATCGATTGCTGATCAGATTGATATTGGCCACTAGGTATGCCAACATTTGACTGTCCTTGACCCTAATTGAACATTTGATTGGGCAATACTTACACACAACTTCTTACCCCTTGGTTTTTCTTTTCTTTTCTTCACTCACGTTGCTCACGTGTAACGGCAACTGTCAACACAAGCTGTTGTTGACCCACTTAGAACAGCAAAAAAAGCTCACAATATGTTACTTAACATTGTTTGAATATATTAATATACAGGCTGGAACAGAATGGAATAGAAATGAATAGAATTTGATGCACATAAAGCTAAAGCAGTTAATAAGTGTTGATTGCTTAATGATGCTTAACCGCCAAATGTAAACGTATAGCCAATGTCTAAAGTGAAAGTCAAGATGAAAGGTGCTTGATAAGAGGGCCAATAATGATGTTGATGCGCGGCTCATAATTATAATTATGTTAAGGTTAAACGCGGCTGCAATTAATTGGCCGGCAAATTGTGGTCAGAACCCAAAACCCAAAGCGTTGTTAAGCCCCGTTACTTGTTACATTGTTGCTGTTGTTGCTGTTGTTGTTGCCTTTCCACAGCCTTATCAGCGCATATGCACGCGTTAGCGTCGACCGCGACTGCGACCGCAACGGTGACTGCGACTGCGACTGCGACGCTGTATTGTATGCTACAGTTTTGCCACAAACGCTGCACAATGGTCCTTATTGACATTTTTTGACATTTAATTAATCACACAAAGACATGTATGTCGCTTATTATCGATTTTGACAAAATGGGCGTGACACCGCCTAAAAATTTGTTCTACTTTAAAAGACCCTGAATAAAGTACAACTCTGTTGAAAGCATTTCTTTAAAGTAAGTAAGTAATAAATCGTTTTAAATAGACAATAATAATAATGCTCTTGATCAAAAAAGTACTTTTGGAAGCCCTTGTACACGCGATATTTAATATTTGGAGTATTGCTAAATATTGACATTTTTTCAAATTGCACCAATTTAAAATATTAAATTAAATGTCGAAAATCGGCAGAAAGTTCCATAGTGCGCTGCTGGCATCAAATCCAGACACTCACACACACACAGACGAGAAGAGAGAGAGAGAGAGAGAGAGAGAGAGAGAGAGAGAGAGAGAGAGAGAGAGAGAGAGAGAGAGAGTGGGTGGGTGGGTGGGTGAGTACTGGAAAGAGCACAGCGATTAACTGTAACGGCTGCCGCAGCCCTAGAAAACGTCATTGCCAGGCAACAAAAACAACAACAACAAAAAATGGCAATGCTGCCAGACATCGATGTCTGCACTGGCATACACCCATTTTCGAGCATTGCTCTCTTTTCGCACGGCTCTGCCTACATTCATTTCTACAACATTCAGACGCCAAGCCGCTCAGCCAAATCAACCAACCAACCACCCACCCACCCACCTGACAACAACAATAACAAAGAAAACAAACGAAAAAAAAGTAGCAACAACAAGGCACAAGGCTTTTGCCGTTAGGCGTTGTTGAAACACTCGCTCTCACACACACACACACACTCTTTCGGTCAGGTTACACCAACGTTTCTGTAAAGCGCTGCAAAGAGCTCAAACGCTCTCTCACGCGCTCGTTTGCTTGCTCGCCCTTACTTACATTTAGCCTCCTCCTGCTTGCACGGCCATCCATCCCTCTCGTTCGCACCGACGCTCACAAGCGGCGTTAGCAACAACCTTTTTTGCCATGCCAGCTGCATACAAAACTTTTCGCCAAGCCAATGAACAGCGGCCCTATGTGCAGTCGAAGTTGGGGTAAAAACCGAAAGGGGAATACATATATAGATAGCATAGCGTGTAAAAGCGATTATAACAGTAAGTCAGTTATGGCTCGTCAGGGGTAATGGGGCGGTGGAATGGAAAGGCGGCTAACTCCTTCTGTATTGATATGATTGATCTCAATTGACAGTGACAGCCAACAGAATTATTGTAATAAAGTATGAACACACACACACACATACACATGGACATAGCAACTGTTAAGAAAAAACCTTAACATACTGTTAATTTACATAATTATGTTGTTTAAACACTTTTATTGTTTGTTGCCTTTAAGGTTTACTATGCGAAGAAAAAGCGGCGTGCACAGCAGACACAAGGCGATGATGACTCGTCAAATAAAAAGGAGCGTAAATTATATAACGATGGCTATGACGATGATAATCACGATTATATAATTAAGAATGGCGAAAAATTTCTAGATCGCTATGAGATTGACTCGCTAATTGGTAAGTATTGAACAAATTGATTTTTTTTTTTTGTTGAATGCTTATAATTATTTGAAATTTTATAGGCAAGGGTAGTTTTGGTCAGGTGGTTAAGGCCTATGATCATGAGGAGCAATGCCACGTGGCAATCAAGATAATTAAGAATAAGAAACCGTTCCTAAATCAGGCACAAATCGAAGTCGAGCTGCTCGAGATGATGAATCGTGCGGATGCTGAAAATAAATACTATATCGGTATGTTAATACTTTAAATGGTTTGACTCAATTAATTCTCATTCAACACGTACGTTTATAGTGAAGCTCAAGCGTCATTTTATGTGGCGCAATCATCTGTGCCTCGTATTTGAGCTGTTGTCGTACAACCTTTACGATCTGCTAAGGAACACCAATTTTCGTGGCGTCTCGCTGAACCTCACGCGCAAATTTGCGCAGCAACTCTGCACGGCGCTCCTGTTCCTGAGCACACCCGAACTGAAAATAATACACTGTGATCTTAAGCCCGAGAACATATTGCTATGCAATCCCAAGCGATCGGCCATCAAAATCGTTGACTTTGGCAGTTCATGTCAGCTAGGACAGCGCGTAAGTAGCTTATCTTCTCATCTTTCGATGTTTCTGTTTCCTAACTTCTTTCGCTCTCTCTCTCTGTATAGATCTATCAGTACATACAATCGCGCTTTTATCGCTCACCGGAGGTGCTATTGGGCATACAATATGATTTGGCAATCGATATGTGGTCGCTGGGCTGCATACTGGTTGAGATGCATACGGGCGAACCATTGTTCTCCGGCTGCAATGAGTTCGATCAGATGAACAAGATTGTCGAGGTGCTGGGCATGCCGCCCAAGTATCTGCTGGATCAGGCGCACAAGACGCGCAAGTTCTTTGACAAGATTGTCACCGATGGCTCCTATGTGCTAAAGAAGACACTCAATGGGCGCAAATATAAGCCGCCCGGTTCCCGCAAACTACACGATATACTGGGCGTTGAGACGGGCGGACCAGCGGGTCGTCGTCTGGACGAGCCGGGTCATTCGGTTGCCGATTATCTCAAGTTTAAGGATCTGATATTGCGCATGCTGGACTTTGATCCAAAGACACGCGTCACACCCTACTATGCCTTGCAGCATAACTTCTTCAAGCGCACCACGGACGAGTCGACCAATACGAGCGGCGCGGGCGCCACTGCGAATGCCGGCACCGGTGGCAGCGGCAGCGGACCCGGTGGCTCATCATCAGCTGGCAGTGGCAGCGGAAATGCTGGTAGCAACACTAACACGGGCCTAGGCTCAACTGGCGCCGGCGGCGGTGTCTCCGGTGGCGGTGGCAATGGCAACAGCTCTAACATTGGCGGTGCCGGCGGCAATGGTCCTGGTGCCACCAGCAGCAGCAGTACAAGCGGAGGTGTTGTCGCCTCCAGTCTAGCTGCAGCCGCTGCCAACTCCTCCTCAACTGGCAATGGTGGCGCCATTGTCGCCACACAACAACAATCGACAGTTGTCGGCATCGATCCCCAAAGTCTTGGTGAGTAAAAGATCCAACACCTGAAACAGCTTCAGCTTTTTCTGTTTTTCTCTTAACCATTTGTCTTGCTTTGTAGAAATTGGTTTTTTGTTTTTGTTTCTCTGCTGTCTGCTTGAGGTTTTTTTCTATATAAACAAATACCTTGAGCAGCAACAGTTTGAAATAAAAATGGAGTCGAATTCTTTGCAGAGTGTTTGCTCAAGCCGATCTCGAAAGTATATACAGTCTGTCAAGAAGGTGTTTTCGCGTAAAGAAAAATGTATGTTTTTTCACTTTACAGACGAAAATATAACTGTCAAATGGCTCTTAAAATTTTTTTGAAATTTTTTATGCGTTATTTATTTATTTCTTAATAATATATTTAAAACAAAATGATTATTCATTAAAAAACAAAAAAGTTATAACAAAAACAAATTAACTCTAACTAAATTTGACTGTCAAGAAAGTGTTTTCGTCTTTGCTATTCTTGCATTCTTTCGTCCTTCTTCCTAGTACAGTTATAGTTACTCTGGCGATTGAGGCTACACTTGAGTGTGTAGTTAATGTTTCTCCCGAGTCACAGTCAGCAAAACAATAATAAGCCAAAACTCCACGTCCTGGGCAGCTAGAAAGAAACCAATGCTGTCTGCAGTGAACGTGGAAAAACGCCTTTCCTTCGCTTCTGACCATTTAAACACACCGCAAAGCTATTGGAATGATGTTATATTCTCTGATGAGACAAAGATAAAGCTACATTACAACAAGGGACCCAATAGAGTATGGCGGAAACCATTAGCAGCATTGAAAATTAAAAACATTATACCGACAGTGAAATAAGGCAAACTGTCGGTCATGGTGGGGGGGTGTTTTTCAAGCAAGGGAGTGGGCGATTTGGTGTTTATTGAAGACACAATGGATGCTGTTCAGTATCTTAACATTTTAAAGGACAATTTAAAGAACAGCGCTTCTAAATTTGCGTTTGATCGCATCTTTAAGTTCTACCAGAATACCGATTCCAAACATAAAGCTGCGAATGTGCGACTGTGGCTGCTATGTAACTGCGGAAAAGTTATTGAAACTCCACCCCAGAGCCCAGATATCAACCCAATTGAACATTTGTGGGCATATCTAAAAAAGAAGGTCGCACAAAGACGCCCCACATCACGGCCCATGCTAAAAAGTATAATTTTAGAAGAGTGGAGCAATATACTAATAGAATGCATAGAAAAATTAGTTAATTCAATGAATTCAAGACTCCACACTGTTGTTACAGCCAAGGCCTATCATACTAAATATTAAAAAATATTTTTCATAAGTTTAGCATTATGGTACTACCCGATTCTTAAAGATGAAAACACTTTTTGACAGTCAAATTTAGTTAGAGTTAATTTGTTATTGTTATAACTTTTTTGTTTTTTAATTAATAATCTTTTTTTTAAATATATTATTAAGAAATAAATAAATAATGCATAAAAAATTTCAAAAAAATTTTAAGAGCCATTTTACAGTTATATTTTCGTCTGTAAAAAACATACATTTTTCTTTACGCGAAAACACTTTCTTGACAGACTGTATATAAACAGACAAATTGTTACTCTGCAAGGAGGGCAAAAAACCAATTAGAAATTAGTATTATTGTTGTAGGTTTTTTTTGTTTTTGTGTTCTTAAATCTAGCGCAATTTATTGTTGCTTGTTTGTGTTTTTTACATCACTTAACACTTAATACAGCACTAACTAATATATGTGTATGTATATGTATTCGATTTAGTATTGGTTTAAATTGATTTCAATTTGCTTTTGTTCTTCAATATTCAATTCAATTTGAATTTCCCTTAAGATTTGGTTTATTTGCATGTATGGCAAATGTGTGTGCGGTTTATAAGAGACAAATTCGATATTATTATAATTATTATTATATTATCAACATTTTATGTTTAATTAAGCTAAAAGCAAACAAAACAAAATAAAAAACAAATAAACACAATTGTTATAAAAATGTTGCCAAAAATCTGATTTTTAATTGTAGAAAAAAATACAAATGTGTAAAACAAAAAAAAAATGTTATTATTATTTAAACAACATTATATATATATATATATATATTTATTTGCATACATACACACAAGTACAAATACATTTAAAAAAATGTATTCCTAAGCATATACATATTTATAACTATTGTAAACAGTAAGTGTTATTTTATCATTATTATAATTTTCTTACTTAGTGGTAAAAACCAGTGCTGTCAAACGTAGTATTTTTTGTTTAGTATGTATTGTTTTTTTCTTAATTCAAATTAAAAAAAAAAAATTAAAACAGCTTAAGAAAAAAAAAATCAACTAACTTTTGTTCCAATCTCTCTTTCAAACTTAATGATAATTCTATAACGATAAAAAAATACACATAATAATGATATCACCAATCGAACATCAACAACAACAACAACAAACAACAATAATCACCTTTACAGATGAGCGTCGATGACCAGCAGAGGCGACAGCATTAACATCACCAACAGCAATAGCGGCAACAACAACAACAGCAGCAAAAGCTCTCTCAGGATAACCAAGCAACAACAACAACAACAACAACAGCAGCAGCAGCAGCAGCGATTTAACAGCAATGCCGCTGATGCTATCGATACCATTTTTGGATCGTTACAAATCATTGGCGTTGCCATTGCGTTAGTTTATCGCCGTTATATGTAAATAACCAGAGGCTCCAGCAACGCATAACTTTTTTCCTAATGTGTGGCGCATTTAGCTCTTGTTTTTGTTTTTTGTTTTTTTTTTCCTCGTAATACATAATAATACATAATATTATTATATGCATATACCAATAATATACATATATATATATATTTTTTTTTTTGCACCTAGTATACATAACACTTATAAACGAGTTGAAATTAGACACGCTCCAGAAAAAAATCTAATAGAACAAAGCCAACAATTGAATGTTAATTGTAACGTTTTTTTTTCTCCCCCCTCACCCTGTTTCGTTAGAACTCTTAATTATTATTATAAGTATATATTTTTTTGTTTAATCAAATGACGCTAACAGCTAAGCATTTACTTATAAGCAATTAGGGCCATAGTATTGTACAATTAAGAGACGAAAAGTAAAAAAATAAAAAGCAAACCAAAAAAATAAAATATAAAACGAAAAACTGTTACAATTTTAAGCATACAACATAAAACAAGGAATCCTTAACGACTTTCTTAATGACTGCCATACATATATATATATATATATATATAAATATATAAAAATACAATATGATATACATACATATGTATATGCAATATAAAAACAGAAAAAGAAAAAAACAAATAACAATATAAGTTTAAACGTACATTTAACATAACAACAGCAACAACTCACTGCGTAAATAACTAAATAAAATAAAGTAAGATGCAAATCAAGCAACAGCAAAAAGAAACCATTAAATACAAGCAAATAAACAATACATACATACCTACATACATACATCAATATACACATAATGAAGGAATGTACATAGGCAATAAACATACATTAACATTATGTATATGTATAGATATATATATACTTCAGCATAGAAAGAGATTGAAGCAACATTTGCAGTAGTTGATAATTTAATTATACATACATACGTTTAACATTCATGCATACATACATACAAACATAACACACAAAAATGTTAAGCACTCTAACGACATATTGCATTCTGTGTTCAACTCCTTAAGCAACAACAACATCAATATCAAGAAGAAGAACAACAACAACAATGTAGAACACGCACACACACACAGAAAAATTATGTAGTATTAGTGTCTTGCCGCCAAATTTAACGGTTATGATTTACTCATAGCCTCTTACAGAGCTCTGTTAATTAAAAGCTCATGTGCAGCTGTCACAGCTTTGCGTGTGCTCGCTCCTCTTCTTCTTCATCATTTAAATCAAATGCAATGCTCTTTTAGGATTTAGTTAACTGAGACTGATGCAACATTATTACATACCATATATACCCTATAGTTTGTAAAACAGTTAACGATCATAAATAAAACTAATACTTTTGAACAAAACATAAAAAAAAAACAAAAAACATGGCGCAAGGCATTGCCAACACTAAATATAATGTGTGTGTGTGTGTGTGTTTGTGTCGATTTGTTGTTCGAGTGGATCTCAGTTTTTCTCATTTGTTCTTGTGTTGTGTATTAATCAGTGGCCACATTTATATATATATATATATATATATCTATATATATACATTATGTCCAGGCGCCGCTTATTGTGATATCTACATAACCAACAAAAAAAAAAAGATGAAAAAAAACAATGTCCCATTATCCTCAACCTTCTCGCAAGCATTTTGTTTTAGTTAATATTGCACACACACACGCATACATACGAAACGTGGAGGAGAATCATATGATCGAGTGCATTAAACATATGTGTATGTAAGGCATTTATTAACATATACATACATACATATGTACATAACACACAAACATTATTGTACATATACATGGATTCTAACCAAATACTCGTTCACTACTAATCTGTCTACACCCTTATCATCCTCCACTTAAGCACTTGGCAATGCCATCCATGATCCACTCCCCTTCCCCCCTCAAAACCCATATTTCAATTCGCACACATGCTTAACAGCAAATTACATACATACAAACATACATACATACATTGCATACGTAAGGCAAAGATGAAGAGGAAATCTTTGAAAAAAAGAAGAAAAAAAAATAAAGTTGTGCTTATTCTATGGTAAAAGCAATGTTAAATAATTGACTTTAACAGCTGAACTGTTAAATGCAGATTTTTGGCACGTTCATAATAAGTAACGGTATATACTTATATACATACATCAAGTTTTTATTGATATAAAGCAAGAAGAAGAATAAACAAATATAAGATAAAAAAAACGAATATGCGAATTACCAAATCTAAACACAAATCATAGAATTAGGCATGTAAAAATAGCAAAAAACAATTAATATAAAAAAAATACAAAAAAAATAAACGAATACTTGAAATCAGCAAGCAACATAATAATAATAATAATAATATTTATAATAATATTAATAATAATAGTTAACGTTACAAGTTTAGCATTTAGGCAACTTTCAAGTACATAATTCAAATGGATTCGAAGAAATCTATATAACACACACAACACAACACAACACACACACACACACACACTAACACTTACACAAAAAGAAGAATCAGTACTAAATGAAAATCTTAGCATTTAACAAATACATACAGCCATACATATACATATATGTAATTAACATACATAAATGAATAATTATGCGAAACGAAACGAAACGAAAACGAGAACGAAAAATAAAATCATTTACAATTTTACTACACAAAGAAAGACAAGACAAGAATACAGAATAAGAGCAAACAGGGGAAAGTGAAAGGAAGGAAGAGGGATTGAGATTTGTGTATGTATAATTCAACAATTTAGTGGTAGCCCCGAGTAAACAATTCAAGAATTTAACAATTATATATATTAACAAGGACAAAAAGAACAACAAACAACAAGAAACTTTAAAAAGTTATGTAAAATATAAAATGCAACGCCGCAAAACCGAGTGTTAAATGTTTAAGTTAAATAATAACAATAACAATACACACACACACACACACACACAGACAGACAGACAGATACACACACACAAATACATGCATACATAGTTTAGTTTAAAAACTATTACGTAAAAATGATAAAAATCTATAAAAGAAAACACAAATTAACAAAAAAAAAATTAAAAAATCTTGAAAATGAATTGCAAGCATTTAGATTTAGGCAAATGAGGATTACCACGAAAAAAAACCATATTTAGAAATCACGCAACAAAATTTACCCAAATAAATAACAAAACCTAAGAAAAAAAACAAACGAAAAACGATAACAGAATGCAAGATCAGAGACAACGCCTCAAGGTATGCAGTAACATGTTAATGTTAAGCCTATGCTAACTAACAGCACGATACCAGCGAGAAAAGAGATGGAGTGTGAGGACACCTCAAAATGGCGTCCCAGAGAGAGAGAGAGACAGAGAGCAAGAGTTCTACACACATACATACATAACCATGTTTTAACGAAAGCACTCAACATTTTATTTTTGAACGAAGGCAAACGGTAAATGAACAAAACTAAGCTATGACCGTTTAACGAAACAACAGTATTGCATGAAATAACAAGAGAAAACAAAGAAGAAGAAGAAAACAAAAAATACAAATAAATGAATAAATATAAAACTGGTTTGAAATGAAATGCATTTAGTTGTCTACAAATTTAATAATACCAAAAACACACACACACATACAAACAAACAAACAAACGTAAAACATTGAACGAACGAAAAGACACACACACACACACACACACACACACAAAGAAACACTTACACTCACACACATTCACGCATATGTGGCATTTATATATATATAAATATAAACGTAAAGCTGATGGTTTAAGTTTAATGAGTACGAAATAATTTATGAATGATTACTAATAATAAGTTACAAAACCAAGAAAAACAATTCAAATGAAAACAAAAAAATGAAAACCTACAAAAAACCAAAAAAAAAAAAAAAAAGAATTAAAACATAAAAAAAAACTTGCAAAAAAAGCGAAAAACCCCTTCAATAAAAATTTATGATATAATCAACAAAAAAAAAACAAAAAACCAAACAGCAACAACAGCAAAGTGCCATTTGGCATTGTTCTTTTACAGATCGATTATTGCACTTGCCTTGATTGAACTCTTTTTAACATTTACTTTTGCAGGTTTGCTTTTGCATCACACAAACAACAGCAACCACAACAACAACAATACAGCAACAACGGCAAATGCCATGAACTTTTCAGCGCTCAGTCTGCAGGGACAGCCAACGATAACAGGAGTGTCTAACAACAACAACAACAGTAACAGTCTGAATAGCCTAAATAACATTAACATTAACAGCATCAGTAGCAACAACAACAGCAGCAGCAATAGCACTAACAGCAACAGCAGTAACAATAACAGTAACAGCCGACGTAACATGTACATGTCTAACAGTTATGCGCACGCCATGGACTGTGATCCGCCGCATGCGCAACAGATGCCGCCGCCGCCACTGCCGCCAGTCTCAGCTGCGGCCATGGCAGCGGCTGCGCTGCGTCTGGGTCAGCAGCCATTTGGTGGACGCATGCGCAGCAGTGCAGGACCACATTCAAATTTTAGCAGCATTAAGCATAACGGTTCGGCAGCGCCGCCCTCGTCCTCATCGACAACGTCGCTGCTGCTGCCGCCGTCGCTGCCACCACCCGCCGCACATCATCAGCAACAACAACAACATCAGCAACAACAACATCCTCTGCCACTGCCGCTTCAGCTGCATATGCAGCAACCACATCACAGTTATGCGCCAGCATCGCTGCCCTTGGAGCTAATGCATCATTATGGCAATATGTCAGCCGCTGCCTCGCATCTGATGATGACAGATTCGAGTGTTATAAGCGCCTCTGCTGCTGGTGGGCCGGCTGGCACCGGACCGGCCTCATATACGGCATTGCTTTATCATCCGCAGCCGCTGCCGATGCCTATGCCAATGCCAATGCCACTGCCAGCGTCAGCAGCAACGTCAGCAGCGTTGCCAGCAGCGGCTAACATTAACATTAACAGCAGCAGCAACAACAACAACAGCCACAGCAGCAGTGCCGGCGTCGGCAGCAGCTCAACGGCAGGCGCTAGCAGCGATGCCTCCGCGTCGTCCCCCATGGTGGGCGTATGTGTTCAACAGAATCCTGTAGTTATACATTAGCGTTACCTGCCGTCTATATACGATTAATTTGATAATTTTAGTTTATTTTCATTTTTTTTTGTTTCGTTCATTTTATTTGCCTTATTACTTTCATTTCGTCAACATACTCTCTCACACACACACACACGCGCATTCAACACTAACATGCCAACAGAGCTTTAATTCTCCCCTCTCTCTCTTTCGAGATGGTGCCTGTCTGTTTGTGTCTGTGTGTGTGTGTTGAGTTCTTTCGTTCAATTGGCTCGCCAGCAGACACTGCTATTTATTGCATATCCATTCACATATACAACAAACATAGCTAGCGGAAATTTATACAAGTCATCTATACACACTCACACACATATCCACATTTACATTGGTTTATTTAAGTCACAGTCTCACACAATGCAACCGTCTCGCTCTCACACACACACACACACGCGCATTGCTCATCGTTAGCTTACAGTTAGAAAGTTCTTTCGAATTAGAAGTTTTTTTTTTTACCTAGTTTTAATATACTAAGTGTAACGATAACGATTACGATAACGATATATATATATTATTTTACTGATATACAGAATCAAAAGTATATTTTATTTAATTTTTAATTTAAATTATGTAATTTTATTTTGAAGAGAAACTGCAGTAATTTTAAATGAAAACAAATTTTTTGCTTAATTTAAGCGAAAAAAAAACAAAAAAAAGAGCCATACGAATGTTTCCGTTACTTTTGTTTTTGTTTTGCCTTTGCTACTTTTCCATTTTATATAAGGATCTGGGCGCGATAATGTTTCTGTAATTTGTTGGCCTTGGTGCCCAACTGCATCTGCCACTTGGACTGCACACGCTTCATCAAATGTATGTCGCGTGCCTTCCGCGCCGCCGCCTTCTGCTGCGTCTGCGTCCAGCCAAGAGCGCGATACTCGCTCAGCACGCGATGCAGCTTGCGATCGGATTTCTTGAGCGCAACAGCCGCACGTCCCGGATGCAGACGCTGCTTGTAGTAGCGCAACAGCGAGCGATGGCCAATGACAGCGCCTGAGGGCAGAACCAGCTGATACTCGTCGCCATCGAGCAAATCGGGAACAACTTCCTCATCAATGTCCATGCCCTCTTGCTGTAGACAGAGAGGTTTTTTTTATGGCTTGGTTAAATAGATCTTATCCGACTTACATGATCGGGATAACTGGCGCTGTAGTCATAGTATTCGGCATATTCGGCTAGTGCGACGCCTTCGTGCAGCATCTGACAGTGGCCCTTGTCTGTCATGTGCTTGCGTACCGCATCCAGGGAATAGAAGGTCTTGCCGCGATCATTGCACCACAGACAAATGAAATAATTAGCCACTTTTTCGCCCAGATAGTAAAGCAAACCCTCTATGTCGGTGCAGTAGTCGGTGTCGGGTATAAAGAACGAATGTGTGACAGACATGTGCTTAAGATTCTCGACAAGATCCTCGCTCTGGTGACCGCAGAACAGGCAGTCGCGTTCCGTCAACGGATTCTCTGCAATCTTGTCCCACTCATCCGAGTCAATCTGTAAACCAAATGTACTGCTTTGTAGGAGTCAGCTCTGAAACGCGCTGAAATACATACCTCCTCCTCTTCGATATCCTCAAAGTCATCATCATCGTCGCCCTCCTCGTCCGCATCCATTTGCATCGCCCGCTCAGCAAAAGCTAGACGGCCCTTACCGGAGGCAGCCGCTGCCAATGCTGGATGTGGACGCGGCTCCACAATGCTCTTGATGCACACATTTGGCAACGCAGGCGTCTCATCTTCCGTCTGTGTTTTTTGCTGCTTGAGCTGCTTCTCCAATAGCGCCAGTGCCTCCTTGTGCTTCTTGCTGTTCAGATGATTGTCGTGGGCCTTCTGTGTGCCAAACTGTTTGCGACAGGCGGTGCAGTAGATGCTCATCTGTTGCTCCTCGATGGCCGTCTCTGTGGCGCTGCGGGCGCTTAGCACGCGCTGCTGGAACTCCTCGGCCGTCACTGGTGGCAACTGCGCCACGCGCCTTTTCAGATTGTAACGGTGCCAGTCGGTTTTGTAGTGATCTCTTTGTACTTGCGCGTTGGCAAATCGCGCATCGCAATTGATGCACGTGAATTGCGACATATTTTACTTGTTTTTTTGGTTTGTTAAGGATATGTGCGTACTAGTATGATTTGGAATTTCGCAATAAGATATGACTAAATGATGAACAACAAAGTCGCAGCACGTTCCTTGGCACTGTGCTATCGATTAAACGCGCTGTGCCAATCGAAATGCAGTCAAATCAAAGCTGCTTGCTATAGTGCTCATGTACAAGTGTAACGTGTCACCCTGTGTTGGTATTTTATAATATTTATTAATTTAAATTCAAAACTTTTACGTTAAAGTCAACGTATTTCAATTAACAAGTTAATTACAAATTAATAGAGCAATTAAGCCTTGTTTGTCGCCTTTTCGCGAGAAGCAAAACAAAATTATTATTGTAGTTATGCTTTGTTTTACTTTTTGTTTACAAAAATTTGCATTCTTGCTATATCAAATAAATTTGTTTATGCATTTTGAGCCACTGCATTCTTTTGTCATAAACAAAATGTCAGAGCACGCATTAAATAAACAGCTTGCCTTACTTATATAATAAATACACAAAAAAAAAAGAATATAAAATAAACACATTTCTTTCCAGTAATCCAATCCTTAGTATGGCTCATCACGTTTCTGATTCGGTGCAGGCAGCGGTGGAAAGTTAGCTGCATAGAGATTGGCGCCGGAATAAACCTGACCCGTCTGTGTCAGCGTCAATGGAGCTTCAAGTGGCAATGTTGTGGCAACAACTCCGCCTGACATCGGATGCTGGATGGGGAATGAATGTTAGATAAGCTTAATAAGTTGGTTTAGCTTAAAACCAAATCACCTGTGTCATGTATGCTGTTGGCACCTGCCAGTGATACTGATTACAGGCTGTGGCCAAGGATTGGCCAAGGATTGGATTTTTTGTTGCTGTGCCCGCTGCTGCTGCTGTTGCTGCCGCCGACGCTCTGTATTGACTGCCCATTGGCATATCAAAGAAACGTTCGCCATATTTAGCATACATTTGGGCTGCATCCAGATCATTTTGCGACAGATTGAGTAGAAATGGATCGATGTTGCAGTTGCAATTGTTGTAATAATCAATATGATTGTAGCTGTTATTATTGTTGTTGTTGATGTTGATGTGAGAAAAGTTGCAGCAGAAATGCTTGCAATGCTTGCTGTTGGCCTTGTTAATGCGATTGTTATAGTACTGTGGGCGTGGCTTTGTTGGCCAATACTCTTGCTGTGCTTGCAATTCCGATTGTTGTTGTTGTTGTTGTTGTTGTTGTTGTTGCTGCTGCTGTTGATAGTTGTAGTCCAGCTGTTGTTGCTGGTAGTAAAAGCGCTGGTTTCTGTTGTTATTGTTATTGCTGTTATTTTTATAAAAATAACATAAATTGTTGTTGCTATTGTTGTTGTTGTTGTTGTTGCGCGTTTGGTAATACGAATTAGCGTCAGCTGATGTTGCTGGCGTTAGCACTTGTTGCTGATAATCGGCTGATACTGGCGCCAGCACGTATTGGCCCGCAATGCGACTGTTGTCTATAACATAACGACTGCGTCGATCCCAGGTGGACTCCTTGCGCTGATGCCTCTGACATTGCTGCCAATTGTCCCACTGTATGTTGCGCTTGCAAATGCATTTAATGCTATCGACAATGCTATTGGGATTCGTATCAATCATATTGTTGCTGTTGCTGTTGCTGTAGCCGTTGTTGTTGTTGTTGTTGTTTTTGTATTGTTGACGTAACCAGAATTCATGAATAATTGGCGGCGATTGTTTCTTTTGCTGCTGCTGCTGCTGCTGCTGCTGTTGCAGTGGATTCTTGCCCTTGGTCTCATAGCCAATGGGCTTCATAAGGCATTCGGGCATGATATCGACCAACTGTGGCTGCGGCTCGTTGCCACTGCGATAGCAGATCTGATAGGGATTGGGCCAGTAATTAATGTATGGTATGTTGCCGGCAGTGCTGCGACTGCCCGTGCTCAGCGGCCCAAAGGCAGTGTTCTGCAGCATTGATAGTGTCAAAGTGGCCAGCTCCTTGTATGGCGTGGTCATGGCCAGATGCGACAAGAGCTCATGAACGGACACATCTTGGCTCCAAGACATTATTGGCGCGCGTTGTGTTTGCGGCAAGAGCGGCAAGAGCGCCGTCTCTGCTGTTGGTGTCTGCAGCTGCTGCAGCTGGCGTTCCCCAAAAAGCTGACCCAGCAGCTCAATGTCCATAAAGCTGCCAAGGGTTAGTGGCTCGGCGTGATGATTATGACGTTCCTGATCCCGTTCAAGCCACGTTGGAAAGCTGCACGTGCCAAAGCCAAAATGTAAGCGTCGATAGTCTAAGTAAAAACCAAAATGCAATTGTTAAACACAAATGATTTGTTTGTATACAATATACAAAAGCAACCGAAACCAATAACTTAAATCCATAAAACCATAAATACATACATGCATATGTAGCATATTTTAAAACCTGAGCCTAGTTTGTTTTACTTTCGGTTAAAGCACAAGGAGAGACAGGAAAGGCAGTTAGAAAGCGCAAGCGCAAGTGAAAGAGAAAGCAGATTTAACGTTGATCAGCTGATCGGCTAAGAATGGTTTAAATTTGCGTAACGGACTGCAGCTCAGGCACATGTGTATGTAACTGTGTTAAGCCGATGATTTTGTTTGAATATATATATATAAATATATGTACATATACCTACATAGAATACTGTGCCAGAGGCATGTTTATCCAAAGCGTCACTGCTAACGCGCTGCACATTTGTTTATAGATAAAAAATTGATATTTGTTTATTTGTGGCGACGTCGGCTATTTGATGCCTACACACACGCATATACACTTTCAATATATATTATATTGATATATATATATATATAAATTTTGATATATATATATATATATATATATATATATATATATATGTATATATGTGTGCGTATGCAAACGCCGGCTTAAACTTACTTGTCCCGTCGGGCAACGGCTGCGGCGACTGCTGCTGATGATAGTTGGACTTGAAGACTTCCTTGGCAATGGTTTTTGATGACAGCGGCAACTGCAAGGATACAAGCTTAGCTTCTTAACTTGCCTAACTTATTTGCTAGGACTGAGCTTACCTTCCTATTGGCTGACGTTGTCTCCAAATCGTCAGCATCGACATCACTGTCGATCGGGTAACAGATCTTACCAAATCGATTGAACAGATCCACCCTTCTTTTACGCTGCCTCTTGGTCAGATATTTCATTTTTTTCTTGTCGCTTTGGTTCAACTCGCACTGCCCGTGTTCGTTTTTCAAATATTTTAATGGCCGCTGACGATGGCAAGTGTAGTGTGGTCAAATAAACTTAAGCATATTTGATTGATTAATCGATGTTTGCTTGTCAAAAATACTATACAGTATTTAAAGTCATTCAGTGCTCCAAACGGATCAGGCGTAGTTTGTTCTCTTAAATTAAAAACAAAGTAGCCTTCGATTGAGTTCTAAATCATTCAAGATAATATTTATGTTTTCAAAATGTATATATTTGAAATCAAATGGTGCAGTTATCATTGATTTGCATTTAAGTTAAATTCAGTTATTCAAGCGCCACTCTCAGCTCTAAAATTGAAATTATCGATATATTTATTTCTTTCGCATTACTAGCTGAGAGCGGACGGAACAGCTGTGCGCTTGGTGCACGATTCGGAACCGCGAATTGTCAAACATTTTAAAGCATTGGTTGTCGATCGCGTCGCGCTAAAATACGTGGTTTAGCAAAATGTCTGATGATCCAGACTATTTATTTGCACAGAAGCTTCAGCGGGAACTCAATGGCGATGACTGCGACTCGCCCCGGGTAAGTAGCCAGAAAATAAAACCAACGCAATGCAACGCAGCAAAAACTTAAATCAAAATACAAAACATTGTTATTTCGATTTGGGATAGCCAACAACTTCGAAAAACTCGGCAAAAAATGACGACTATAAGCTTGCACTGCAGCTGCAAGCCGAGTTCGATGCTGAAAATGCCGAGAATGTCGAAAATGGCAAAAATGCAAATGGTGGCAGTCGAACTTCCTTTTCCGAGGGCACCAACGCCGATAAATCTGACAAAAGTATTTCGGCGCTCGACATGAGCACAAGGAAGCTTGCACGTGTAAATATGCATAGATATGTTGATTTTCCAGTAAACGTATAACTTAATTTTTACTTGCATGAACTTTAGGTCATGCATCGCCGTCAAGATGTGGAGCCTGTGGACCGTGATGCCGATTACTTGAATCAAACTCAGAATCTTGTTCACCCACAATGGGAGCTGGTTGATCCCATTCCGGACATATTTGCTATGTTCGCGCGATTTGATGACAGGTTTTTCCATCAGCGTCTTGGCGCTGTCCGCGTCGAGTGGAGTAAGCGCATGTATTCTTGTGCTGGCATTTGCTATCAGCGCGGCAATCGTATCGTCAAGGAGATAATAATACGTCTCAGTGAGCCGCTACTCAAGCTACGTCCACGTAAGGATTTGGTTGAGACACTGCTGGTAAGTGTATCTATGTTGAACATGTACATTTTCAAACAATTTGCGTTTGCAGCACGAAATGATCCATGCCTATTGCTTTGTGCTAAACATATTGGAAGGAAATGGCGGACATGGACCGAACTTTAAACGGATCATGCAAACAATAAACAAAGTAGCTGGTACTAACATAACCGTTTACCACACATTCCATGACGAGGTGGCCGCTTATAAGACGCACATTTGGCGCTGCAACGGCGTATGCCAAAATCATCATCCCTTTATGGGCTGGGTGAAGCGCACAGCGAATCGTGCGCCCGGTCCCAGTGATCAGTGGTGGGCAAAACATCAGCGTGACTGTGGCGGCACCTTTGAAAAGAAGAGTGAGCCCGATAAGCCTGTGGCCAAACCAGCCGCCAGAACCGCTGCAAAGCCTTCGGCGAAATCAACAAGCACAATTACTTCAAATTCCACTGCAGGCGTTGACATACGCAATTATTTTGGAAAACCAAAGCCATCTGTTAATTTACTGCCGCAAGCCCAACCGCATCTTGGCCTACCCGGCGCATTTCCATCCACCTCAACCGCCTCGAGATCACTCATATTTCCGCCAACCTCATATCCAGGACCATCTACCGCGCCTATTTCTGGCGTTCGAACCAGATCCAGTGCCGAGAAGAATAGCAACATATTTGGCATTAAGGACCTTAACAGCAGTGACAGCTACAATGACAGGGACAAGACTGACAAATCCAAGGGCATTGGTATGCAAGGTCAGGGCCGCAGCCTGACGGCAAGCACCTCCTCCGGCTCCACCCAGCCGCCAGCTAATGTGAATCGCAATCATTTGCGGGATGTATGGTCAAAGCGTTTTGATAACGCAACCAAGCAGACTGACAGCAAGAAAGAGCCAGAAAAACCATCGAACAAACGTCGCCGAGAATCTAAAGATTCCGAGGAATGGGAGGTTTCAAAATATGATGATGTTCTCATACGCGATGTTAAGGTGCCATGTATTACCATATCCGATAGCGAGAGTGATGAAGAGCCGATACGCAAGCATTATGCTGATGATGTGTTTCCGCGACCAGCGAAACCGGAAACAAAACCCAAGCAGCCCACATTGAGCAGTCTTGAGCGCTCAATTAATATCAAGCGCGAGGTCATGGAGGATGAGTGGATGTACAGTGACGATGATATTGTTATGATCGATGATGAGTACAATGATAATGTCGATGAAGTAACCGCAGCCATTGAGCTCAGTGACCAGTCCATTGCCGATGATCTGTTTGGCGAAGATACGCTGCTGCAGGAGTTTGAGCTTGAGAACGATGTGGTTGCCTGCGTCTCGAACCAGCAGAACAATAGCGATAACGACATAACTATTTGTCCGATTTGCTTTGAAAAGATGCGACGTTTTGAGTTTACCAATCATCTAGAGGGCTGTCGCTTTACCATACCGGTCAAACCCAAATCGTTTAAAAATGCAACAAAGCTGCCCGGCAACAGGAACACCATTAACAAGCCAAAAAAAACGCAGGAATCCAATCGCGTATTGCGCAGCTCATCCAGACGCCGTGACATTCTAAAGAGCTCTGGCTACACGGATAGCGAAATAGCCCAACTTAATCTCAGCACGTCCAGCGAGTCAGACAATAGCATGACACCGCGTCAGTTGCGTCAACGCAACCTTAGGAAGCAGACTACTCAATGTCCCAAATGCGGCCAGGAGCTGCTTGGTCATCAAATAAATGCGCATCGCTCGATCTGCAAGCGCAAGAAGCAGTAAAGACATTCCTCTATTTTTAATTTATTTTTTTATTTCATTTAAACTTAAGACATTCTCATTTATCTTTAATCACTTGCAACGCGTATTGCATGAATAGATTAATACAAAAAACATTATTGAAATTTTATTTGATTTTTTTATTTTAACAATTTTTTCATACTTATATCATAAACATTAAATTTTCTTAAGTCTCACTCAGGAACAAAAGAGTCAAAAATAATTTGTAATTTGTTTGTTTAAATAATTTTTTATTTTTTGTTTTTACTGAACTAGTATAGTTACATTTTGTAAGTGTTTTCTTTTTATATTTATTTTTATATAATGTATATTAATATTTTATAAACACGGTTGGTACAAAATACATACATATGTTGAAGAAATGTATATTTATGTTAAATATAACCAAAAAAAAAGGTTGGCCAATAAATTAGTGCGCAAATTTAGCTTTATGAAATGTCATGGATATACCTATATATAAGAATATTTATTTTTTCATTTATAACTACTTAAGAATTAATTATTTGGAATCGAATCGAATTAAGCTGTAAGCATTTCTTTTTCGTAGAAAAACGAATCAAATGTTATTTTAGTTTTGTTTCTTTTAAACTCTTTAATGTACATATGTTAAGTTATTTTTTCTTCTAAAATAAAGTATATTATAAAGACCTTAAAGACAACAAAACAATGTATTATTGGGTAAATGAAAATGGCAGATAAAACTTGATTTTCTTCTCATAGAATACGGCCAAAATAACGCATGTTGCGCTTGTGGGAATAGCGTGCAGCCAGCGCTGGCCAATGGACAACAAACATATCAGCTAGCGGCAAGAGAAGCCGGCCGCTCAGTGATAGAGTTTCAACACGACAATAGCTCTCTACAAAGACAATTCGACTGTGAGCGGGCAGGCGGCCAAGCAGTCGCCACATATATGCCGCATAGCAGAAGGGTACACATGTGCCGGGTCCGTTGCACAGCACCAGCTTTGGCTGGTCCCGCCAGATGAGCCAACAGCTCCAGAGCAGTGACCACAGCGTGGTGAATATGCTGCTCAGCCAGCTTTGGCCAACGCTACGACTTCGTGGCACGCGAATGAAATCGCTGTCCTTGGCCAGTGCAGGTATGGCAGCACGCAGCTGGCGCTCTGACGTCTCATCACTTTTGGCAACAATGAAGCGTACCGGCTGATATTTTCCTTGGTTTGTGTTTGGCTGCAACAGCAGTGCCTGATTGATTTTGCACATTTCAGCAGTGTGACCGCCAGAGCCGAGTATCACATAGGTGAAGTGTGCTTTTTTGGTTGACGCTGATGTTGTGTGGCTCATAATTGTTTTGTTTTGTTGCGCAAATTCTTTAGTCTGATGTTGTTTACGTTTTCGTTATTGTCTTTGGCCACACTGTGTGCACAAATTGGGTATGCAAAGCTTGGCAACTCTATTCATATTGCAAGGCGCGTAACTTTGCTTCTACTTGAAAGCAACGACAAACGATTTGCATTTTCTTAGATTGTGCGGCATTATTAATAGACAGATACTTTTCTCTAGGAACAATTTTTATATCTTAAACAAAAATTAATCACAAAGTTCTGTAAATTTACTTTCAAGCTAGCGGCATTTTTTACTTTTACATATCTGGTCACATTGCAGAGGTAAACAGTTTTAAAACATTAAAATAAGTTGAAAATAATTTAAAGCGCTGCAACTCTCGGATGAACTAGCGTTAAAGGTGAATTGAAAGTTTTATGACAGTCACGCAGTAGCAAAAAATAAAAATAATATCAAATGAAGCTTATTGCTGTGCCGTTGAGAACTGTTCTGTTGACATATTTTTGTCAACATTCCTTAACCGGTAGCAACTTATGTTGCTGTTTGTTATGTTTTTTAGTTAAAACATTTAACAAAAATTAACTTCTTACGCTTTATTCATGCTTCTGAGATTAAAATACCTGACTATTGAATTTGCTTAAACAATCTTATTTTAATCGTTCTTTTTAGCAGAAGCTGCGCTCAACGCCATAAAATGTCTAAGGATCCACGCATCCCGTTGATCCAAGAGAATCTGTCAAAGCTTGTCAAATGCCTGGCTGGCGACGATGTAAGTACAACTACTACATATGTTTTTATATGTATATTAATACCATTTGGCGCAGGCAACAACGTCGCAAATACGCACATTTGAACAATATGCATTCCACAAGCTGCATACATACCGCGGGCTATCTACCAACAGCCACGAAGTGCGTCGATTCCTCGATAAAACCATCGAACGTTTTCGATGTGAAGGCATGTCGCTGCAAGCGGACACACTGCGCCACCTTAGCAAGGTCGTCTTGGAGGACGAGCTGTGGAAGCGGCACTACGAGACGGATGTGCAATATTCAGTGATGGACTTCTTGCTCAGCTCTGCTTACGCACCTATCCAGACGGTGCGACGCAACAGACGCCTGCATGATTTGAAGATCGCAATTTTACATATTGACTGTATTAATATGGATGATCCTTTTGACGAGCCCCAAAAAAGTTGTCCAGAAACAGATGTCGATTGGGTGAAACTGCTAAGCGAGGATTTTATTAAGGTGTCTTCTCACGACTCGGACAGCGACAGCACTCTCAGCGTAGGTTTTACTTTTGGCAGCCTGATGTTAAAATTACGTAAATTAACGTTTTTCGCGTTTTTAGGAGTGGTCAGATGTTTGCGATCCGGAGAGCAGCAACGAAGAGGAGGCAACTGAGGCGATATCGACAACGAGCCAGGAGCATGATAATAATAAACCGAGAGTCTTAATCCCTCTGGCCCAGCATGGGTATATAACTGAAGGGACTAAAAATCAAAAATCAGAGACAGTGGTGCTATTTGATCGCTCAAATAATTGGGCCAGAAGCAGCCCCTCCACTGTGTCATTTGCGTCCAACCTCACTGATGATCTAGCGGATGTTGAATTAAAGCCCGGCTTACAACAAGTCGATGCAGTTGTGTTGTATGATAGGTTAAGAGCTTTAGCCTATTCTTCCGTCGACTTCGGTTCGAGAGCCAGTAGCCTATCCAGTAGGTCCATGCTTACCATTTCGCAGGTACCATCTAGTCAGCTTCGGTACAGCGAGTCCAACACCGATATCGATCACTTGCCCAAAAAGGTGCATTCCATGTGGTGGCGTGAGGACATAAGTATATATATGATGACGTTCGATAACAATCCGGCAGGAAATTTTTCCATCGCTTATGTGCAGCATTTAACTGAATACGCAAAGCGCGTCAATCCAAGCCCAAAAGTAAAGGCTATTGAATACCCAGTGCCCAATGCCGTCACGGAAAGCTGTCTGCTGCGTGAGATCTTGCTGATGTTCACGGAACCAACACCTACCTTCTTTTTCGATGTGCATCCGAAGACGATGAAGATAAGCGTACGCTCCAATGTTGCCATCTCTAGCGTTAGCAGCGTAAGTACCACACTTACACCTAAAGTGTACAAGGAATCATAATTCCATATTTGTTATCTTTCAGGACACATTGACGACTGTGCTGGAGGGTGAACTGCTGCCTCCAATGCAGGCTATGCAGCAGCTGCGCCAAATCATCAGAGACCATACACACTTTAAAACTGACACAAACAGTACTGGAACACTTGAATGTTTTGCTGTGGGCTTGCGCGATCTCATTAGTCCCATCAACGAGCGTCTGCTTGAGTGCGAGGAACAATTGCAGAACGAAAGCAATACAAGCAAGCGCCTGACACTAATTACCTTTATGCGCTCCATGGATGAGTATTTCCAGCAGCTCTTGCTGCTGCAATCGCTGACATCAAAAGCTATTGTCGATGCGCCACCGCATCTCCGAAGCGCCCATCTGCTCTCTCAGTTGTTTAACCACACAAAAATAAGTGCAACGCATCAGAGGATGATCATGGCCCTGTTGCTGGTTACGCTTAAGCGCTATTGTGCCATTATTGATAACTGGTGGCGCAATGCCGTGATGAATGACTATCGCTACGAGTACATTGTAGAGTGTTGTAATATTGACAATGAAGAGATTATGGCACAACACATACGCGAACGCATTCTGCCCGATGACGCGAATAAGAAGCATCGTAAGATGCTCAAGGAGTTACGAAGCTGTACGTTTTATCAATTGCTTACGGAGCATGCTCTCGAGTCTGGCGAGTCGCATAATCTGCTGGCTAGTCTCAATTTGCTGGGCGATTTGTTGGTGACTAGCGAACAGCTGAGACCACTGCACGCGGAGCTAACACAACAGCTCTTCGACGAGCTGAAAAGCTTCGGTAGCATTGCATGCCCAGTGGGTCGTCAGCGTAGCGATTTCTTCGACGCATACCGCCGGCAAACTAAGAAGGAAATGGTACAGTTTATGCAGGTAGCCTACACCTCTGTCAAACCAGAGCTTTTGGCAATTTTTACCGCGCCCATAAGACGTCAACAGCAAGAGGAGGATGAAATGATAAAGAAACCGCCGCCGCTACAGGTGCTTGATATATGGGAGGCATTGGAGAAATGCACACCATTGCAACTGCCCCAGGTGCTGCCACGTGCACTCGCCAAAGTGTTGCGCAGGCGCAGCGAGCTCGCCAATATCTATGTGATGCGCTGGTATCGCGAGGAGTTGCTGCTGGGCGAGCATGTTCGCTTTTTGCGGCATTTGCTCATGTTGGAGGCTGACTATTTGCTGTATCCATTCTACACGCGACTCTTTTGCCAAATCGAGTCGGGTGAGCCATGGGCGCGCAATACGGAACTGACAAGGGAACTGTACATGGTACTGGATGCACACTATCCGCGTATGTCTGGCAAAATCTATGTAGATATCTTCTCGCGTACGAAGTCGTCGACGACGAAAGTGTTTGAAGCGTTGGATGAAATCGATGTGAACTACACAATGCCTCGGGCATTGTCGACCATCATCACGGAGCAACAAATGAAGCGTTACAATGAAATATGGCGGCTTTTGCTCAAGATCAAATGGAGCGCCTGGAAGCTGGAAAATATGCGCTTTATACACCGCGCGTCCAAGGATCTCTACGCGCCGCTCGATCTGCTGGGTTTGACGGTGCGCCGGCTAGAGATGTTGCGCTTCTGGATTATATATCTGATCAACAGCATTCATACGCATCTCTGCACCCATGTGATACAAGCCATGGGCCTGCAGTTCGAGCGGCAACTTAAGGACACACGCAACATACGTGAATTGGTGCAGCTGCACAATGAGTATCTATTACGACTGACCGAGCATTGTCTGCTCACCGATGAATTTGCCGCCTTTCGTTCGGCTCTCGAGCAGATATTCCATTTGATCTTTGTGCTGGACATGGAGTGGCATAGCTGCAGCAGCTATCTGAATGAATCTCACGCTTTAAGCTTGGATCTGGGCCTTTCCGATGAAGAATCTGTTGCCATCAGTAGTTTGGATGCCACCGCTGGGCTAGATAAGGGCTTGGAGTATCTGGCACTCAACCAGGTCGGTGAAATCGAAAGCACCTACATACGCTGTCATCAATTGCTGGCCACAACGCTCACAACGCTTGTCTACAAGCATGATTATAAAATATGTATGTATGCCATTTGTTTTATGCTCAAATCGCTTCTTTAACACTCTTTTTCACCTCTCTATCTATTTGCAGTTAGTAATCTAGAATTCGCTCTATGTTCGAGTGTGCCATGTTAATAAATCTCTCTGAGAGTTGTTCTCAGCAACGAATTTGTTTGTTAACAACAAGTCGAATTACCTTATACGTTGTACAAACAAATAAAATGATTTCAATTGAATTGAATGCTTATAAATATACAAGAATTCCAAATACTATGTACTTTTTTAATGTTTATTTAATGCATAAATAAGTTTAAATATGTATCAGCATTGTGCATATGACTTAAAAGCATTGAAATTTTAACATTGTTAAGTAGTTAATTGTTAAATTGCAGCTTATATTTATTGCACATAATCATTGTAACAAAATAACAAAATTAAAATTAAATCGAATCATTTTTAAATTTAAATTTAACCAAGTCCTTTGGTAACGAACATATTGATTTAATAAACAGAACAGAAAATAAATAAATAAATTATACTATTGCATTGATTTTTGTTTGTAGGGTTGATATACAATTTAAACCAATAATGTGGCTTGTTGTCCTGGCAACAGCAAGCGGTAAACACAGCAAATGCAGCGTTTATTTCTGTTGTTTCTGAACTGACTTGACATGGAAGTGGATACGAAGATTTGGACTAGCAGCGACTACTACAACAGCGGTCAGATATGTATGTAAATTATAATTATTATGAGTACAATTTGAATTGCATGCGTAAGTTTAGTGATGCCGCAACGTGCCAACTTATTGCTGCAAATGCTGTTGCAGACCAATGCCTACGTTTCAATTATTTGGAGTCTTAGCTATTTGCTGCACATGCTCATTTGGGTAAGTTAACGACTCAGCGATGAACTTAACCCAATCAAAAGGCAGTCTTTGCAGTCGTTTCAACTGTTAAACTACACGGGCCTGGCCATGCTAT
The DNA here is from genome assembly GCA_035044725.1 of Scaptomyza caliginosa. Classification (NCBI taxonomy): domain Eukaryota; kingdom Metazoa; phylum Arthropoda; class Insecta; order Diptera; family Drosophilidae; genus Scaptomyza; species Scaptomyza caliginosa. The sequence goes on along the minus strand of JAWNNR010000102.1, from coordinate 378,474 downwards.
TGGCCTATGTACTGGCGGTTGGCACCGAATCGCTGCGTCTTTATGCCAGCTACTCGATTAATCTGGGCACGGGAGCGACAACCATGTGGCTGTTGCTGACATTCACACCTTGCGTTCTGCTGCCAGCTCTGGTGTATTTGCGATTGGCTGCCGCCATGGACGATTGCTGGCTGCAGTTCATATCGAATGTGCAGCTTGTGCTGATTGCTTTAGAGGCGCTCGTTGCACTCGTACATCATGCGCTGTCCACAAGCCGAGTTCAGAAACAGTTGCCGCAACTAATGATGCTTAAGGCAAAGAATGCATGAATTCTGCCGTGTGTTTAGACTTAAATGACATGTATTATAATATTTTATGTAAGTGTATAGAGTGTATGTTAGTAGTATTAAAAAAAAAATGATCTAAACTAGCAAGCTAAAAGGAATTTTTGGCAAACATTTCAATCACACCTTGCGCACATCGTCCAAATTGTGAGACTTGAGTAAGGCATCGATACGATCGAGTTGGGAACGCATTGCGGGCAAGTATTTGGTCAGCACCTGCATATTCTCCTGCTGGGCATCACCCTGGCCCAGTAGCTGGCTGCGTGTGGGCACCCAGCTATAAATGATCTGCCAAATGAATTGATATACAAATGAAACACAGTTGAACACAGTTGCATATAGCAAACTCACCTTGATGGTGCTTTGAACTATAAAGCCATGATAGGGTTTCAAGGTGCGCTCGTAGGCATCCTGTAAATGCTGTTTGAGTGCCTCTGTGTTTTGTGCATCGTTGTAGATATTCTCGAAAAATGTGCAAATCAATTGTAGTCCACGTTTGAGCCAAAGAAGCGCATTTGCCGCAAAATCATCCACATTCACATTGAGTACGATCATATCCTCCAGATACTGATATTTCAGGACATCCGTGCCGTAAACTTTGGCCAGTTTCTACGCAAAAGGTATGTGCTTTAGAATTGTTATGGTAATTAAAACACGTTGTTAATACTTACGTTTATATTGCCATTCATATCGCTGATCACGGGCGTAAAGAGCTTGCCAAAGGTTTCTATTTTCAAAAAGAATGCAGACATTGCATATAACCTAATCAGGCCGATCAATCAAGTTTAAACTCATTCTAGCTTACCAATTACAGTTACAATTTCCTTGGCCGCATTTAAAAATGTTTGCGTTTCGATCTTATCGGTCGCTTCCGGAAAGCCTTTCAAGACTTTAAATTGTATGCGGGCATCCACCATTATGAATAAGGTTTCCTTACGATATGCTGCTTCTGCTTCTGCTGCTGCTCCAGTTGAGCTTTGAAATATGAATGAGACAAGTGGCAAAATTGGCAATCGCTTTGATAGTTACAGGTTGGTTTTTGTGTCTTTTTTGTTCTGTTTTTATATTTATTTATCTTATCGGACAGACCTCTGCCGAAAATTAATGATTTCTTTTATTTGTTTTGTTTGTCGTTTCTATTAGAGCAAATTCATTATCGAACTGTTTAGCTTATCAACAACAACAAAAACATTTGCAGTCGCACAGTGCTTTAAAAATAAAACGAGCCGCAACTTTATTACTTTGATTTGTAATCAATTTGTTTGTGTTTTAAACATACCTTATCGATAAGTTTGAGTATTTGCTTGAGATTTCTGAGGTTTCGCCAAGTAACTGCAATAAGAAACAATTTTTTAGTTTAGTCACCTTGCTAAAATTAAATAACTAAGTTGCCAGCTTGTAACACTGTGCAACAATGCTGGCAACGCGCCAGCTTAACCCATTTGACATAGACAACGATCGATGAGAACTTCTTCACTGCGAGAGTCTTTAAACTTGCTCTCTCTCTCTCTCTCTTTCAAGTCACTCAAACTGGTTGCCAGCTCAGCTAAGAAAAACCAGTCTCTGTAAATGGCAACGCCACTCGCGCAGCAAATGTTCTGCTCTATTTTAACATAAACTATTTGAACGCTCTAATCGAACTCAGTCGATGTTGATAACCCGCGGGCTCTTGTTCGCATGAATCATCATACCATTGCCAGTAGTTCCCTTTATGCGCTTTAGATATGTACAAATATGAGTCACAATTCTTTTTGTCTATCTCTTGTTTATTTTCTTTTTTGGGCCATTGAGGCAGGACAGAGTTTTTTTTTTAAATTTTTCCATTTAATTTTCGTCATTGTCATTGCTTATTAGATAATTATTGTTGGTTTTGATTGATTGTCAAGCCGGTTAATTATGAATAAGTATCAAAAGTTTTACAAGGAATTTTCCTCTTATATTCAATAGTTTTTAAAGCAAACAAATTTTTTGGTTAGAATTATCTTATCTCAGTTGAGTTATTTTAGAGGAAAACGTTTTAATGATATGGTTCTCTTCTCTTCCTTTACATTAAATTCAAACTTTGATTAAAACAAAAAATCAATTAAACCCTGAACCTGTCATTTGGGTTTATTATCATCTATCATGCTAGTAATATTATGAATATCATAAACGAAAACCAAAAAATATTCCTTACAAGCACTTGTGAATCATTTGAAAAAGATTGGCTTCAAAACTTGTTCTTGTGCTTTTAAATTGAAAGATATTTTAATTGATTTAATACCAGGTTGGGCTTATTACTCACCTGTTGGGAAACTACTTGGTTGCGTTGTCGCAGGACAAACGTTTGGTATCGCCGTCAATGGTCAGCACAAAGGCATAGTGGGTGCACTGGTTGGCCAAAAGATCCCAGAGAGCTGCGGCTAGCTGGAAACGTTGTGTCTGCTGCTGTTCCCCAAACTCCTCGTAGTGGGCCACCAAGCTGTTGCGATTGCAGCGCAATTCAATAAGGCGCAGGGGTACACTGGACACAATTTCCCTGTTTGCTGTCAGCAGCTTAATATGTTGATCCAGTGGCTTCTGTTTGAGCTGCTCGCAGTCGGGTCGTAGCCAGCGATGTTGGGCAAGAATGACGGCACAGTTGTGTGTGAAATAGAAGCTATCGTTGCGTCGCTGATCGTGATAATTATCCAGAAACTTGCTGCTCGCCGGCTGCTTGAGGTTAAGCTGTGTGAAACGTGGACGCACTGCAGCTGTGGATGCATGCGATGCATCAGTTGCTGTCACAATGCGTTGCGGCAAATGCTCCGTGGGCTGATCAACGGTAAGCACACGATTCAAAAAGTCAAAGCCATGGCCCATAACACCATCCTTGGTGTGGCCGAGATCAAAGCAGTGGCCCAGTTCGTGACAGACAGCGCCCAAGGTGCTGGCATAGACGCCGCCGTAAGTGCGTCGATAGTTACTCTCGTCCGGCAATCGTGTCACATCCACACGCTTCGTGCTCCGTATGCACTCGCCAATCTCTTCAAAGCGTCGCGGCCACGCATAGAAGTGCCCACTGCCAAACAGTGCCAAGCCACCGCCACCCAAAGCAGCGTGTGCCTCCAGATGCCTGCGGATGTTCGCGTACGAATAGTCACCGCTGGCCGCTACAGCGGCGCCGTTGTAGCGAGTGCAGCCAATGAATGCCACAAATTTCAATTGGTGCTGCTGACCCCAGTTGGGAGAGGCGAGTATCTCGCTGGCAAATCGCTGCCAGAGCTCGTCCTCGCCACAGGCACGAGCTGTCGCCACACTCAGCTGGGAGCGAAAGGTGCAACAGGCAGCGTTTAAGCTAAACGTGCGATTTGGGAAGCCAGCGGCGTGCAGCTTTTGTGCATAGATGCACTGCACCAGGCGCAGATTCAAATCAATTAAAGCACAATGTTCACGCTGCACTTGCTCTGACTCCGCCTCCTCCCCCGCCTCCCCGTCGTCGCCGTTGGGCCGGCACACCAAGTAGAGCGGTTGCACACGATATGCGCTAGGGCGTGGCTGATAGCTAAAGCGCAACAGACGCTTGCTGCTGCAACAGCTTAACTGTAACTCACACGAAGTCTCCTCGGACTGCTGCTGCGCTTCCTGCACCGACTCGGTGGACAAATCAAAGAGTAGCTTAAACCCACCAATAGCAGAGAGCTGCGTTAGTTGCTCCTGTTGTTGTGTGTGACGCACTGTTAGCGTCGCCTTTAGCTGCTTGGCAGTAGAGCAAGTGGGCAGCAGTCGACCCTTTACCAGCAGCAAGCTGTGACGCACTTTATCCGACTCTTGCACAGATTCGACCTCGATCTGATGAATGCGTTTGCAGACGTTGACGCTGCTGGTCATTGCTCTTGCGACCGGCAAACGTGTATCAATACACACACACACACACACTCAAACAATCAAATGCAGAATGCGCTGAACAGCTGACAGATGCACACGTTACAGCTGTTACTGTTAGTGATGGGAGCGTGCCTAGACAGCGGATGTCACGAAACATGCACGCAGCGCAACAGAGGGAAAAACTAACATCAGCAACAAACGAATAAATCAAAGTTACTTTAAGGATTTCGCTATAGCGTTGACTTGAATCAAGTAATAGTGAAAGCATCAGTTAAACATTAAGTAAGTTATTATGTACCACTTTTTAAATATATTTATACAACTGCATTAGATCGTATGAATTAGAAAAGCGGCACAAACGTAAAAAGCTAAACTACCAAAAGCCGTATGTGAAATATTATAAGAATTGTCTTAAAGAACGTAGAATTCATGATTGACAATCAGAAAACTCGTGCGTTAGCTTTTAAATTCACTACTAATAATAAAACATAAAATATTTTCTTGTGACCGGCTTGTTCTATGGCAAAAAACCACAGATTATTTCATTTATATTACAAAAGGTTTGGTTATTTATTAATTTTATTTCACTGAGCATAAATTTAAAAGGTCGAACCGCTTGTTGCTCAGGCCACCGAGAGAGAGAGCCAACAACAAAAATCAGTTCGCACAAAAAACCGGTTTTGTTTTGTTGTTTTACATTTGTTCTTAACTAAGAGTTTAAGCCTAAGCTGAAGACGTGTTGCACGCGTGCAGCAGCTGCCTGGTTTAGAGATTCCAACTGTTTTTCCAACATTAATTTACTATCTAAGTTTACCATTGTGGGTGGATCGATATTTGGACAAGCGTTCCATATACTCTTCATGCTGACCCAAGGTGGCTAAGAGGCCACCCGTATTTACGGGTGAATCTTCAGGACCATAGCTAATGGGCTCACCATCAATCGCTGTCATGGCGCCACCCAGTGCACGCAGTATGGCCTCGCCGGCACAAATGTCCCACTTCTTGATGATGGATGTATGGAGATAGGCAGTTGCATTGTTTGCCACCACTTGCAGCACTTTATAGCCAGCGCCGGCGGCGGTGAGTAAGCTTACATTGGCACCAAAAACATTGCGTGCCACATCTTTGACAGCGGCTGCATGGGAACGCGACACCGTAATAATGGGCTGGTCAGATTTCAGACGCGGCAGATTGTGCAGTTCTTGGAGGTATTCAGATCGGCTTTGTCCCACCCAAGCCCAGGCTGTTTGCCCACTAAAAGGATTGTGTATAACACCAATCACTGGTCGACCGGCCACAGCCACGCACACCATTGTTGTCACATACTCGTAGAGTTCCTCTGAAAAAGGACATAGATATAAATGAAACAATTAGATTTATCTGCCAATGGCTTTAAGTGTTAAAGTCATTTAAAGTCAAACCTGTAAACTCTTTGGTGGCATCTAGTGGGTCCACCCAGACGGTGACATCTTGAGCAGTGACCGACATGTCGGGCACCCTGGCCGTCTCGTGCAGCACAGTCGGATCCAAATCGAAGCTATGCGAATCTTTGCAATGCTCCTTATCCTCCTCGGAGAATATGCGCACACGTGGAAAAATGCGTTGCAGTCCCTGCTTCATCACGCAATGCGATCGTCCGTCTGCATCCGTAAACGGATCGTTGACCCCTTCAGCCGTTTTGCCTTTGCTGCGCTCCTTAAGCTGACGCGAGTGCGCTACATCGAGCACCTCCAGTCCGCCGCGCTGTGCCGCCTGTATGGCGGCAATGAGCATTTTTCGTAGATTAACCTTATTATCACTGCGCAACATGCCATAAATGGCCGGTCGCTCATCCTTTTGAAAGTTGAGAAAGTACACAAGTACAATGGTCAGCAGAATGGCCGTTATGGTTGCTGGCAACCGATTAATGCGTATAGAGCGTCCGTTCATTTTGTTTGTAGGTTTATTGTTCATTAGGAACCAAGTGGTTACAAGATGCCGATTCTTTTAGCACTAGCTGCCGGTATATTAATTCTATTTTCATGTGCGACGTGCCACTGGCCGCGGGCTATGCCAGATCAGCACAGTTCTGCCGCTGCCGATGCTGCTGCTGCTTTGCCCTCTGCAAACAGACCTCAAGAGTCAATACAGACAGAACAACAGCAACAAATGCCCAAAAATTTGACTTTAAAACGTCTGTGTTAATAAACAAATAGTACTCACGAGAGCGCTCGGGAGAGAGCGACGTTGGCGTTGGTAAGCTGAAAAGCCGCACCGAATCCACGTTGCTTTTTTTCACCCACTTGTTTGTTGTTCAAAACAAACCCATTGAACAAAATAAAAAAACAAAAACAAAAAAGCAACAAGAGTTGCCACAATAGTGGCATTTGTTGTGGTGGCTTGTCGATTAAAGTATCGTTTGCTGCAGCACCGACTTGCTAACAATATATGTATATTTAAAATATATATTCTGAACTTAAAATTTTGAAAATAACTCTATCAATTTTATTTAGCATATTATAGGTTTTATTTGTTGAATTTTTAATTAAAATGTCATTTATTTTACAGATTACTGGCATCTGTGTGCACAATATATTGCGATGAATTTAATTAATTTCAATTCAGCGTTCTATTGACAATCGATTATCAAAAAGCTGGCAGCTCTGCCGCGCGCTTTCAAACTTACTCTGCCAGGGTGGCAGCCTAGTGTTCTAACTGTTTCTCAAACGCACAAAAATTTGGAAAGAATAATCATGTTAAAACGAAATTTGCAAACCATTCAGCTTAATCTAGCTGATCTGGAGGAGTATCAGGCGGTGCGTAGACGCAACAAGCTTAAGCAAGCGATTGATGCTGGTAGATCATCCTCAGCGACCGCAACAGCTACTGAAACAGCTCCATCCGCAGACAGCAGCACAACATCCGAAACGCCAGTGACCCAGCGACACCTGCATGAGCTGCCCGCTGCCACTGGCTGGGCAACAGCTGTTGTGACCAACAGTAATACTAATTCTGGCTCCACCGAAGACGACACCAGTGTGGCCGCTGTTGTCGATGACAATGACACCATCGCTGAACTCAGTGACGACGGCTGGGTGGATGTTGACGAAGATGATGGCGCCAGAGGTGGAGAGTCATAATTATAAACATTCAAAACTTGCACATAATTTCAAGTGTCTTTCATCTTCATATTTCATGTAAACATACCTATTCGTGGAAAAAACTAAACGCTTTTTACAGCTCAAACTGGCATTTGCCTACTGTATGTGTTTTTTCTTTCTCACCTTTCAGTTAACGGCTAGAGATCCCATAACGAGATTTTCGTTTGATTCCTGCGCGAGCTTTTGCTGCGCATATCAACGTGCAGTCAAAGCTTAGAAGCTCAAATTGGCGGCGCTGCATTCAAAAGGAAAAGCTGTCTCACACGTTCAAAATAGCAAACAGGAAAAAAAGTGAGAGTGCTCTGGTTCAGATATTGCCAGACTAGAACATACCCAATACACAAATGCTACTAACTTGCATACTCTGATTATAATGGCTATAAAGGAAGGCAGAACGGCAAATATGTAACCAGAACAACTTGGCTTTTAACGCTGACCGACAACCACCGAACATTTACTTGCCTCTAGTTTGGTTTGACCTCGTCAATGCCTTCTACAAAAAGGGTAACAGGGTATCAGAAAAAGCAGCCTTTGAATCCTCAGGTGTCCGTTGCGCAAATGCCACGGTCACTGCGGCACTGTCAGTTGCCGTGTGCGCCTGTCGTCTGCCCGCATTCATAACCACAGCCGCATCCGCATTTCGGCAACTGCCGCCGGGCAATACAAACCGAAACAAGCGCCGCTATCAAGTTTCGTCGCACAGATTACAATTTGCCGGTAGGTCGTTGTCGCACCAGATCCGACCGGCATACGCATAGGCTTTTTGTGCGTGACAAAATTAAGTTAAACCGAGCTAACTGTTTGTTGCTATCCTAATTAGCGCGAGCCTTCAAATTAATTACGTGAACAAATTGGATTTTGCGCTGTGCCTTTTAAACGTTGTTGCCTTAACCGATGACGCGGTCTTCGTCTTCATCGTCTTTGCTGGCGGCCGTGACCTGCAGTCGAAAAGATCGACCCACGGTGTAACTGTTTCGTCACGTGGTACGTCTAACCCTGCTCTCGCTCTGCCCCCCCTCCACCACTCATCCTTTTGTCAACAAATGTAAGTTACGGTATAAAACAAAAAGTGAGAGGGCAAGAGAGAGTGAGTGAGCGAGTGAGCGAATGTAACTGGCATGCAAATGGCAGCGTTGCATCGATATAACCACCTGTCACACATACATAACAAAAGACAACAGCACACACACACACACACACACACAGCAATATAGTGACTAGCACGAGACGCGACACGTGCGACGCAAAGCGAAAGCGAAAACTGAGGCGAAAGTACAGTAAAAATTTTGTTCTGTGCAAATGTACATACAAACACAACATATTTATGTATGCATTGTTTTGTAAAGTTGCTTAACGAGGTCCCTTGATATTTTATATTTCATTTATGGAGCAAACTTAAATAAAACTACAAAAAACAAAACAATGAATAAATAATGCATGCTTTACACTAGAAAACACACATTGTTTAGCTGTGTAATAAAAAGTTTTTCAAATTTAATTTAACAATAGAGGTTATTAAAAAAAGCAATTAGATTTAGAAAATTCCATAAAAACTAATTAAATCTAAATCGTTAAGTGTTGCTTTTGTTTTGCAAAATGTATGCAATGAAATTTATGCTAAAGAATTTTTGCATAGCAAATGTTTTTTAGCGTATGGTGAAGGTTTACAAGCCAAAGCTCAGTGCTGATATTGTGTGGGTGTGGGTGTGTGTGTGTTGTGTGTGTGGCTAGCCACTGGAGCCTTTTATAAGTTTCACATAATTAGCTCTTGCTGGCTCTTGTGGCTTGTACATTGGGGTGAAGTGAAATATTTCCTTTTTTTAACAAAGCTTTAAATAAACTTATTCAAAAACAAGTAAGATGGGTTTTCAAGATACACGCTTTAAGTCATGATATACAAACAAATAAGGTTGTTTTGACTATTTCTGATACTCTTACTCTGTCTTTTGTTATTTTTCGTCTACTTTCTCACTTGTACAGGCTCATTAATATACATATAAAGCCTGAACTACCCTAATCCGTATGTTATTTTGTAGCTTTATGTGTGTTTGTGTGTAGAAAGCATGTGCAATCTGATACTTATCTCAGCTTATGCTTGCGCCTCTGCTGTTTTAGCGTTGCTTCAGGGCAGCCCTCAACAGGTGCGAGAACGCTCCCAAAGCGCTGAAATTACACGCACACACACACACACACACACACACATGCAGACAAAGACGCAAATGTACACCCACGTTGATAGACCTACACAAACGTTGGCAGTGACGTGCAATTTTAATGCAGCACAATGGACAAGTGCATGTCAAATAGAAAGCGGCAACAATGCAAACGACCCGAGTGTCCCGTGGTTCCTCCAGCAACAGCATCAGCAATCCAACTAACGCCTTCCCGCCCACCTGCCACTTTGGCCCCCTTCGTTTACTTTGTTCCACATTTCGTCAGCATTATTATTCGCTGTCAGGCTTACAAGCTTTTAAATTTCATGTTGCCTACTTTTAGGCTTTCGTTTTTACATTTTACTTGTTTCTTGTTGTTGTTGTTGTTGTGGCTGGTGTGTACATTGTGTTTGTGCATAAACTAAAAAATGGCTGCACAATTCACAGTTGATTGCTGGCTGCCAAATACACACCCACACACACACACACGGATCGAACTACATGTGGATATTTGTATTGCACGTTTTCGTCAGCTAATTTGCATGCATTTACGTTCTTCAGCCGCATGCCTCGCATTTATCCTACAAAAATATTGTTTCTGTTACTGTTTACCGTTTCTGCCGCTGTTTCTGCCACTGTGTGTGGGTGTGCATGACGTGGGAAGTTATTTTTCATGCTCGCTGCAAACCTATAGCGACAATAACAACTGATTGAAGCAACAACAAAAACAACAACATCGACACCGATGCAGAAAAAGAAAAACAGAAACAGAAACAGAAATGTTGAAGAAACCAAAATAAAATTGCAGTAATCAAATCAATATTAAATAGAAATTCAATTTGTATGCAGTGCAAAATGCGCTTGTTAAAGTGAAATAAGTACAATTCTATAAATACACAAAAAGAGGAAGCCTTTAAGCCAACTTGTTACTTATGATTACACAAAGCAGGTTGTGGCAGCTGCTGCAAGCAGCATTGGTATTGAAGCACAGAAAATACCTAGATCAATAAGCTACAAATTTTTCGTTAAGGAAAAACCATCCAGCAAGAGTTAGCATAAAGTTTAAAAGTTCAGGTAAAATAAAGAAAAACAAATATATATAAAATTAGTTTTGTTTACCTTACTCAGTGTTCACTGTACACCATGTTGAGCGCTTTTATAACCAAACAGTTTCTGCTCCCTCACTCACGTGTTTAGCCTCAGCTCTAGTTTAACTGCCACTGATTATGAAAAAAAAACGTATAAAATAAATACATGCCTTTTACTTTGTTCCTGTTTAAAGTGGACGTGCTTGAAACGAATCTATGTTCACTTAAGACGAACTTATTATGCAATCAAGTCTAGCTTAAAAATAAGAAACTGGCAATGAGACCTTTTGCGACTGTCTCAAAAATATTGCACAGAGACAAGTTCCGTTTTGAACAGTTCTGTGCGAAGTGAATGCACCTATTAAAATACTAAGAATATGTGTGTGTGTGTGCGTGTGTGTGTGTAAAAGGTGTCTGCTTATCACATCTCCCCCATAGGTCAAAGGCTAGGGGGCTAGAGGCGTCCATTTAGTCGGCCATTGCCCATCAATTTGCATCTTGAAATGGAATTTTACGCTTAGCTTCTTGCATTTATTCATTTTTTTTGTCTATTCTTAATACGTGTGTGTGTTCGTGTGTGTGTATCTAAGTATGCCTTAGCTTGTGTATGCTCTAATTATTGACCGCAAATTTTGATGTTGCCTGTCAACGTTCGTTATCGCCATCGTTTCACAGGCACACAATGAAATTTCTATATGCGAATTATAATGGTTTTTTTTTTGCGTATTTCTAGGGACATAGCGCCATGTGGTGGTAATCTTTGTCTGTAGCTATTGTTAGTGTTTAGTATTGTCTAAGCAAAGAAAATAAGTACAGAAACTTATTAGTGAAAACGCAAATACAGCAAAAAAGGGAACGTTGAAATAAGGTTGTACCTAAGCAGCTGCATTTAGTTGAGGGAACGTATGGCATTGGAACAGTAGCAGCAGCAAATAGCCGTTATCTATAGTTGTAACTTAAAATAGCATTGTCCGATGTTAAAAATAGCTATAACTATTGACATGATCATCCCGAGTCCCGCTAAGCGAGCAATATGCTAGAACAGGAGCGGATTGCGGATCTAAAGTTCTATTCTACTCTGCCAATAATAAAGAAAAAACTTCTCTGGCATAAGAAACATCGTCGTCAAGCTAAAATATGTTATGTATGCATCCAAGACAGCCGCACTTTGTCCCGCACCCGAATGCTATCAGTGTCACTGGGTATATGGTTTGGAGTATCTGAACTGGTCTGGGCTTCTAATGGAAGATCATAAGATCATTCTGCTGCTATAATCTTCGCTGAACTGGACTAGTTTCGGAAGAATTTATCAATGTCTATGCTCTTCAGGGCTATGACAAACATGCTTTAGTTTTTCTAATAAACATAGTTAAAATATACAGAATTCATTTTACATAGGTTTCGATTTAACTTTTGTTTAAGTTTCGCTTGCTCAAATTGACTGATAAATACATATTGATTAAAACACCAACAAACAACTTAAACGAAGGCAACCCGTTTTTGTTTAAGTCCGCCATTGTGCACTCCAAGTGAGCAGTGCACAAATGTAATTGATTTTCGTTCCACTCTATTTGCAATCGTTATCGACGCTGTTATCGCTGTAAAGGCTGCTTATCGAACGCGTTAGCTGTCAATTGCAAACATGCAGTTCGAAGAGGCGTGGTATACGCATGGCATGCAGCAGGCCAAAGAGCTTATGCGCTATAGGACAATGTTCGAAGCGGCAGCAATGTGTTGTTAAATGTTTAAATTCTTTAAATATTTGCTGGTAGAGTATTTGTTCAGTTGCTAGTGTAATTGTAACACTCTTGTTTTTCTGCTGTTGCGTTTTGAATTCGATGCGAACAACAATATCATTTCGCTTATCAATAATGCTCGAAAGTACATACAAACATTTACTCGCATGTAGCCAAGCTGCTTATCAGGTCGCATTACGCCGATCGTTAATCGTGTGACAGGGGAGCAGCGGGAGCAGCTGAAGTGGCGCACGATCACGAGTTGCGCTACTCTCCTCTTCACCTCCCTGCATCCTGTGCTCCTGCAGCCTTTTTATTCACAGCATATGGTTAGTTGTCTAATCCGATTGGTTGGTTATGCCAGAAGCGCGTTTATGAAAGTATTTTGAAAATAAACCAATTTCCCTCACACATTGAACCTTTTAAGTTCGTTTATTTAATAAATTAAGCGACAAGTGCGAACAACGCTACAGTTATTCAAAACTAACGGTTTGCGCTGCACAGTGGGACGAGCACTCACTCTTTGTAATGCAATAGGGTTGTGAAACTTAAATTAATTTATCGTAGTTCTTGTCCCACTGTAGCGCACGCTTCTCTAGTAAATACATTTTTAACGTTTTTTTTTATTGGGCAGAGCAAAGAGTGTGCGTTACGATTGAAAACAAATTAAAGCAAAACGCTTTGTTTTGTCTGCGGCGCACACCGACGCTCAATATACTCTATACGCTATTGTCGAGGCTGCAGTTATTTGACATTAACTTTCAAGTGAATGCAAAACATGGCTCAAAATTATTTTTATTTAAAATTGTATTTTTTTTTCATAATTTTAACAACAAAGTTTATTTTGACACTTTCTTGTAAAGTGCATTAAAGTTTTTATAATTTCAAACTTTTTGTCACGTTGCCAACTTGGGCATAAAGTTAATGAAGCTCATTTGCCAAAGTGCATACAAAATGAAGAGAGAGTAAAAATATGCCTATGTAGATATGTGTTGCATTGCAGACTATGCTATAAATGATATGCTAATTTATATTTAACACTAATCCAGCGTTCCCTTAAGCCCTCCCTACTCCTGCTTCCTGGCCTGTTACGAAGCGGCAAGTTGACGATTAAAAATCAATCTCTGATAACAGTTCCATGATTCAAATCAGATTGTGCGCTCTCTCTCTCTGTCTCTCCCTCTCACACTCCCACTTTATCTCTTGCTCGTTTGGTCGCGCTAGCCTGCTCGCTCGTTCTCTTGCCATTCGCGGCCACTGATAAGAAATAAAGAGCGCGCGTGCCAGAGAGCATTGATAGCAAGTAAGTGCAAGCGAGTGAGAGAGAGCGACAGAGCGAAAGAGTGTTGCCAGTCATTTGTAGATTTGCTTTTGGGCTGCCCACCGCTGCTGCTGCTGCTGCTGTTGTTCATTTCACAGCATTCTCATAATTTGTTCTTCTTTGAGTTTTATTTGGTCGCGCACTGACAACGGCAACGGCTGTGTCCCATTCCAGAGCCAGAGCCAGAGCCAGAGCAGCCAGCAGCATTTACCAGAAGCCAGCCAAAAATCCCGCTGCTCTCAAGCTAAATAACTGCTCAAGACACATATTTTACACATTCGCGTTAAACTCTCTAGCCAAACAACAAATCAAAATCTATACACATTTTTTGTTTTTTTTTTTTCAATTGTTTTTCCGTTAAAGTTGTTGGTGTTGTTGTGTTGGATTTTTTTTAATAAACGCATCGTTAAACGTTAAAAGTTTGACGCGATTTCAGTTTCAAAACGGCAGCTCAGCGACGCGCATCTGAGTGCAAAGTGAAGTGCTTCAAGTGGATGCAAAGGACACTTTTAAACGGCTAAGACACATCAAATAAACATAAATCTAAATCACAGAACGCAAGCAGCAAAAAAAAAAAACAAAAAACAAAAGACAAGGTAAGGAAAAAAATAATAACATTTGGCCAAAATGCATGGCGTGCAGCTGACAAAGTTAAGCTACAAGAACGAAAAACAGCTGAAACGTGCAACTATTTATAAAATTTTTACGATTTCAAACATACACAAAAAACAACGAAAAGAAACACTAAAAATATACAAAATAATATATATAAATGGCAGCAGAGAGGCTAAGCAATGTGTGTGTGCGTGTGTGTGTGCGGTGTGTGACATGGTTAATAGCAAACCTCCACAGGTGGCAAAAACAGTTGCAACCACATTGAACTTGTTAGCCAGCCAGATTGGAAACAAAGCCGTCTAAGGGTTCAAGTCTTATCTTGGGGCAAACAACAATCGTTTACTTACAATTGCGTATTTTATTTTATCGTAACACAGATTACACCTTATTGAACTTTAATAATATTTTGTTCAACAAGTAGGTTAAGCAATCAAAAAAAAAACAAACCCTTCTCACATGTGTATCAATCGGATGCCTTATGCCTTCAATGTATGTCACTGGCTCCTCTGACGTGTTGTCAAATCAAAGCCAAGGCCAGAGTCGTCTGTTTTCTTATTGTCTGACCGCACAATTTGACTGCAATGCTGGGCAGAGATGTGTTTAATAAGTTATCTGTAATGAACAAAGTGCAAGTCCAACTGATAAAGATGGCAAGCGAGAGAGAGATGGGGCGAGAAGACAAAGAAGGCGCATATGCAAGTGCGACAGTTTTTTCCAGAAGGTTTACAGCCCCATTAAAGTCAAGAGGAAAAATGCGTTTTCTTTTCGCGATCTCTCAAGGTTAGAGATCCAGCTACGTTTTGTGGCGCAAAAGTCCTGACCAGAAGCTAAAGTCAAAACACTTTTCTCTTTTTTCCCGCCCTCTCTTTGTGTGTGTATCTAGCACTCACGACATTGGCATTTTGTTTATTCATTTGTTTGGGGTTCAACGACTTGCTTCTGCTGCAGTAATATCAACAATAACAACTACAACGCAAAAGCCTGCCAAAAACACATATCCCCCCTCTCTCTCTCTCTCTCTCTCTCTCTTTGTCTCGATCTGCCAGAACCTGAGGTTTGGCATTCTATTTGGCAATTAATTTACTTAAATGTTGCGACCAGGGCATAGGGATAGGTCAGTATGCCTGCCCACACCCATGCACTGCGCCCAAGCAACAAATGAATTTTCCCATCGTTCCCGCTCCGCTAGATAAACTGCTACGAACTTAAGCTGTTATCGGTCAGGTCAGGCGGATTGATACGTGAACTCGAGCGAACTTTAGACCGAATTCGACAAACAATAGAATAGGGTGAGATAGAAAGAAAGAAAAAAGTTGCTTAGTGTTGCGCTTGTGTTAACTAATTACATTAATTAAAGCGTAGGCGTTTTTATAGTGTAAATATTAATGCTTAATATGTTTCTGTTTCGTTTCATTTTGCTTCAACTAATATTGTTTTGTGTGGGCGGAAATTATGAAAGTATTTCAATTAGTTCAACGTTTCATGCTGCGTATGCGCAATATTCGTTTCATGTTCCTGCTGCTGTTGTTATTATTAGATATATTTTGTGTGTAACAAATTTAAGCTCACGAGATAAGAAGCCTTATCCAGTTATCTATCATATGTATGACCGACTGAAAGTCATGGTCAAGACTTTTGATTTCATTAAGAAACCAAAAAGAAACCTAATTTAATTTTTTAGTCAGGCTGTGATTCAGTTACCCAAACACAAACTTTTTAATTGCCTTTAATTGCACAAAGCCAAGCGCCGCCGTACAGTGACCTTAGCCAGGCGTGACATGTCACTAGTGACTAGTGACAAGTAACTCGTGACTAGTGAGTCACGAGTCGCGCAGGCGCCGTTTCCTGTTTGTTGCTGTTGTTCTCTATTTATGCCGGAGACGCCCCTTTAGCTGCCCCAAACGAAATTCTAATCAAATTTCTTTGTTGCGCCTGAGCTTGCCGCTTATTGTCGCATGCATTGAATACATAAACACATTCGCTGATAACCAGCGGTTAGGAAACTGGAGCACTTTTGTTCTCACTTACAACTTGAATGAATATTTGTTTTTTATTTTTTGTAACAAAACAAACGAAATATTTTAAGGAATTGAGATAAATTCCTTTAATGACTTACCAAGTTGGTCTTTGTAAGCCTTAAAATCCTATTATCTGTTAAGTTATGAAAGCTTAAGTCACATATATAATATAAAAATTAAGTTTGCTGTTGTCATGGAAACAATCGATTATAAATATGTCTTAGAACTTAAAAGATATAGAAAGTTGTCTAACGCAAAGCTCAAAGTGTTTCGAAAAAAACTTTCTTTAACTCTATGAGAACATGTTAAACGATATAGAACCATTTGTCTTACGAAAATCAAGCAATAAAAGACTTTCAAGATATGTAAAGTAAATATGGATTGGCTGTCTTCAAGGGTATTTTGACTTCTATATTAATTGAATTGCTGTTGCTCTTCCTTGTTATTATCATTCTCATTTTTGTTTCGCTCTCATTTGCCTCTTGTCTTTCTTTTGGCTTTGTTATTTTTTATAATTATATCTATATATATTCCGCTCACTGTGCATTATTCTATCATTATTATCAACGTTTGGCATTGTTGCAACTTTTGCGCATTGTTTTTACGCGAAAACAACAACAGTAACAACACCATCGATTGAACATGCAAGAAAATGTTAAACATGTTTAGAAAAATGCATATGCAGGTAAAATCTTATATACATATATATCATGCTCGCTATAAGGTGATTAATTGACTGACGTCAGCTATTGTCCAGCAAGACGAAAACAAAAACAATTCACAATTCACACCCTTTTTGCATACATTTCAAGTGTGATAAGCTCGTGTTTCCAGCAAGATATCAACTTTCGAAAGATACAAAAAACCCCCAATAAACCTATCCAGAGTTGTTAATATCCACTTGCTAATTTGGAAGATTTTAATAGAGGGCAATAACATGAATCCTTTTCTTTATGATTATCATGAAACTTGCGTACACATTAACATTTACGATTGTATTTGTTTTTTTCTTTTCTTTTCACAATTTCAATATCATTATTATAAGTATAAATTGTTTATTGCCTGCCTGCCTGCCAGCAAAACAACTGCTGGGGGTCTGAGACCTGATAATCAAAGCTACTCAATAGTAAAACTGTTTTCACTTTGCCATTTGTTTTGATGATCGTTCAGTTTTTGATCAGATGATGTCTCCCTCCCCTCAAATTAGCTGCCCCTGCCTGCTGCTGCATCCGCGCCAATAAAGCATTGAATTCCCTTGCAGAGTGACAATCGATTAGGTTCGATGTTGACTATTTATCGATAATAACAAAAGACACTTCACTTTTTTGCTAAGAATTAATTTCAAGAGCAGTTTACCCCGATCTGCAAGGGTATTTAATCTTCAAAGAAAGCAATTCGCATTTGTTGTGGGTTTTATTTATTTTTTTTTATTTGAATATTTGCTCATTGACAGCGTTGCGTCGTCCGTTGACGGCTGTGCGATTGACGGGCAGTTCAGAAGGTGGCGCCTCAACGTGATAACCGCTTCGATTCAGTTTTTCGCACATCAACGAGCTGCAGCGGCCCATTTCTGCCTCTCAATCTGAAAAGGCGTGCGTATTCACTTTTTATTGTTAAGTTTGTGACGCTCAAACACAAATTGATTCCGGTTTGTGCATACACTGAAAACAAATTCATTTCTGATGTTTTGGTATATTTGTTACTTTAGCTGAAACAAATTCTATTACTATAACTAATCAAGCTTAAAATAGATTAGTTTTTGAAAAATATAAACCAGAAATAATATTGTAATATTTTGTTCAGCAAGCGACACAGATCAACGCAATCATCCTGTTAAACTACAGACTTCCTTGCTTAACATTGTTCTTTTACATAGTTTATCGATCTTAACATTATTATCTTTACTCAAATGGGTCTCTTAAGTATATTGGCTGTAAACTTATTATGTTATTGTGGTATGTCTATCCTACTGCAATATTGACCTATAAAAGTTGTTTTCAAATAGCTTTGCAATCAGTTTGCGACATTTTTACATTCTTAGCCAGGGTCATTTAATTCAATGGACTACTTATTTATAGCTTAACGTTTTTTTTTTAGATTCTAAGTATTCAAAGCAAACATTTGAATCCTTTTAAATGACGCCTCCCACAACCTTTTCTATCTAATTGTTTGTAAAAACTAATTTCAGTCAACCCACTTGGATACGGAACAACATGCCGCTGCAGCCGCCGCACACATAGAAAACTGCTGCAACTAAGCCAAACGCACAAGAAGTAAACACAAACAGATAAGAGAGAGATAGAGATAGAGATAGATAGAGAGATAGAGTGGAATACAGGACAAAAGAAGCTCATTCGAAAGGGCCAACACACAATATGGTACACGGAGCGCCAGTACGCAGAAAATCACAGCAGCTGCAACAACAACAACAGCAGCAGCCAGGCAATGGAAAGTCGCAATGTGAAATGGAAATGGATGCGATGCCAACGCCACCAGATGGCGGCTGGGGCTGGGTTGTAGTCTTTGGCTCCTTTATGATTCATATTGTCAGTAAGTGCTCATCCTGGACTCAATTAACTAACATTGCCACTCAACGGGGCCCACACAACAACAAAAAACAGTTCGCGCACAGTGGAACAAGAGTGTCACATTGTTGTCATATTAAATCAAAGTTTAGTTAACATATCTAATCAGAGCTTAGTTTCACGTTTTCAAAGAATATGAAAGTAATGTGTTTGTCCCATATATGCCATATCTACGGCTATAAAAAAAGCTTAAGAACACAAAGTCATCAAAATACATTTATAACGTTTGATGTTGATTGAAAGTTAGTTGAAAACCGTTATCATAGCAAATAGCATATGCTCTATTTTTCAGTTATGCAAACAAACAAATAATAAAACATTTATTAAACTTGCAGTTCTAGTAAGTATTGTAGTTTGTGAGAAGCATTTTGATAAGATCAAAAAATAATTTATTGGATTAGGATGTTGTCAAGCACAAAAAGCCCTTGGTTTAATCAAATAGATACTGAATCTACTGATACGAACTACTTTCGAGTACGTTGTACAAATAAGATTGGGAATGGGGAAGCAAGCAAGCACATGGTGCCTATCGATGACATATCTAAGCATAATCTAATAGAAAGAGACCTTATCAAATGCCTTATCGTATAGAATATACCCATACTTTAAATACATTGATGTCTAATCTGTAATCCAATAAAAAGTGTTGCTATCAAAATTCGCAACTATTGATAAGAAATAGTTAAAGATTATACTGGACATTAACTTATACTCAATTCAATTTTCAATGCATAATCATAGACTTTCAACCACGGCATTCAATTCGATTTAAAGTGCCAATTGTTGCTTCAGCTTCAGCTTCTACTGAAGCCTCCGACTCTTGTGTCACATGACAACCGCATGAAGGAGCTGCATTCATAAATCAATAAAAACAAGAAAAAAAATAACAAACAAATTATAAATGAAATAGGGTAAAAAACCTTGGCCGGCATATGACGATGGATCTATAAAAAAAAGTGCAAATCAAATTTGTTACCCAGACGCGATTAGCGCCAAGTCATAAATGCTGGTTAACAGTGGATTTATGATAGCACGTGGTTATTTGGACATTAGATCTTGTGGCCTAGTAGACAGCCATATAATGGCTAATATGTTAACCAAATACTAAATGAGTAATTGCTATAACTAATCTAATCGAGCGGCTAATTGCTGTGGCATAAGGAACTAACTTCACATGTGACCAACGCTGCTCAATGCATCTTATCGGTTCTTGTTGTGGACCATAAATATTTAATCAGTAGTGGCATTGCTGATAAACAACATTGAATGGGAATGCCATTAATTGCCAGCTAAACTGATTTATGAGCAGTTGTTGACATTTTTTGGCTTAAAACAACGAAATTTTAACGAAAGTGCCTAAGTTAATCCTTTCTAATCCATGTTCTTTTGTATATACCCCTAGCCGATGGCATGACCTATTCCTTTGGCATATTCTACAATGAGTTTCTCAGATACTTCAACGAGGGCAAAGGCTACACAGCCTGGATAGCATCCATTATGGTGGGCGTTACCTTTTCATCGGGTAAGTCGTGGCATCTGCAAACTTTCAGTGTAGACTTAATGTAGCTTTGCCATGTAGGTCCTATCAGTTCGTCCTTTGTCAATCGCTATGGCTGCCGAGCGGTGACAATTGCTGGCGCCATTCTGGCAGCCAGCTGCATCATTGTCAGCATGTTTGCCCAGAATGTGGCCACGCTAATTGTGACCATCGGCCTGGGCACTGGCCTTGGCTTTGGTCTCATCTACCTGCCAGCCATTGTGAGCGTGACGCAGTACTTTGAGGCGCGTCGCTCCCTGGCCACTGGCATTGCGGTTTGTGGCTCTGGGTTTGGCACATTTGTGTTTGCTCCATTGACCGAGCTGCTTATTGGCACCTATGGCTGGCGTGGTGCAATGCTTATTATTGGCGGCGTTGTGCTCAATTGTATTATATTTGGTGCCATGTTCCGTCCACTGGAGGCACCGCGTCCCAAAAAGCACAAGTCCAAGAAGTCGACGATTATTGATCAGAACGCTACGCCCGGCGAGCTGGAGCCGCTGAAGGCAGTAAAGTCGTCAGGAGATCAATACCTTCAGCTGCCACAACGCACAGATATGTCTACAAATGGCGGCGGCGGTGGCATTGCTGGTGGTAATGGCCTGTGTCGCTCCAACAGCGTTGGTCACAATCTCAAACCCAGCTTGGTAAGTGCTTAATCACTCTACTCTACTTGGAAGCTTTTAACTTAGAGCTGCTTGCAACAGAACAACAATTCAAATGGACTGATCAATGGCCAGGCCAACAATGTGTCAACGGTGTTGAAGAGCAACAGCAATGATGACATCGCTCGCCAGTTTGCCAGCCAGCCACAATTGATGCCACTGCGGGAGACGCATCGGGAGCGCAGCGCCAGTGGCACTATGTACCGTCCAGATGCCTTCTATCAGGTAAGGCCTTGGTCAATCAAACTATAACTATAATTTTCGATAGTGTAATTCAATAAAACCTCGAGGGGTAATATAATAATAAAATAGTTTACTAACCGCCCGAACCTGTTCTTAAAAGCAGGTGCTTTTTATCAGCTATGGATGTAGATATTGTTGAAATGATAAAGCTATAGAGGCTAAAGAATTTGTATTAAGTTTAGTTACAACATGGATAAGTATTAACATTCTGCACTTTCATTCGTTTCCTTTTTAGGGTTCTCTGCACAATATACCGGAGTATGCCAGCTCTCGCAATGATCTCCCCCGCTCCCGTTCCGGTTCTGGCGTCATCAAACGCTATGGTTCACTCCGACAGAGTCATCCATTGGCCCAAAGTCAGGTAAAAGCGAAGTACAATTTTGATCATATGTGGTTTTTTCTTTTTTTTCTTATTACTTGTTTATCTAAGCATAATGAGACTTATGACTTGCAAAAAAAAAAAACCAATTCTTCGGTCAACTAAAGGTAAAATATCCTGGGAATCAGACAGAGTATGTTTTTTTGTAGTTGAACAAATTGAAAAAATAACTATAAAATAAGTTGAAACTGATAAAGATGTAATTAAAAGGAAAAAAGAGCAGAACTTCCAATCGGTTTCAGGTTGTCAGATTACTAGAACCCCAAATCCTTAAGTCGATAATCGTTGCGAAAACTAGATCATATAGCAATACCACAGCCAGTTAAGCAGCTTGTAGAGCACATACATAAGAAAGGCCCGGTAGATCCAAGTCTTGCTGCAGTCAGAGATAGTTGAAGAGATATCAAGATACATTTATAGTTTCAATACTTACATGCGCATTATGATCTGAGCACGAGGAAGCGTGCTGGGATCCTCGTTCATCAGATCATGCCGTATGCTGAGTATCATTTTGTTGCAAGCAAATGTCAAAAATTCCGGCTTATAGGCATTCTCGTAATCTTCGCATTGATCAAACTCAGTGCTGCAGTTTCAAAGTATGGATAGTTGAAATCAAACTTGATATGGATAGGGGCTTAGGAAACTTACTTCTTTGTTTCTTCCAGCATACGCTTAACGTCTGTGCTGCCGGGACTATCATAGTTATTGAGCATAAACGGTTTCATAACCTCCAGCGTGTGATAGAGCTTACGCATAATGGCCATAAGAGCTGGCGGGCGTCGAAAGATCACGAGCAGCATATCCACCAGCAGAGCAGGTAGTATTTGCTTGGTGAAGAGTAGAAGTTTGTAGATAAAACGGCTGGACGTATAGTGGCAGCCGGCCACCATTAGGGTCTTGAGAAAGGCACCGTTGTACCACAGATCATTTTTGTCCATATGTGCGGCCATTTCCTTGAACGTATACGGTACGTATGTGCGTGACGATGTCTGAAACACCAGCAGTTCCTTAGGTATGCTGCACGGCAAGGGGAGGAGAAGAGCATAGAGCATAGACCGCTAGAGGGTTGCGTATTCAAGTACTTACCCCTGGCGATAGATATCGTAGCCACGTTTCGTATAGTAGATCATGCCCTTGATGCCCAGGTCCTGCGGTGTTATGTCCAAATGTACGGTATCCCCAATGTACACGGTCTTGAGCAGACCGGCGCCAACAAGCGAAAACAGGCCCATGGCGCCCATAAGCGAGGGTGCATAGCCAGGCAGCGGATCACGAAGAGTAAATAAAACTACACACAGGAATAACAGCAATAGAGAAACGTTGATTCCCAAAATATTCCTCAATACATACCTATCGAAGGTCGATAAACGATAACCGGCAAACGAGTGCGATAATCGTTGATCAACGATTCGGCAAGATTCTTCGTAAATGTGTAGGTATTGGGAAAGCCCACAATGAGTCTAAAACGAAACCAAAGATTATCTAAACGGGCAGTGGAAAGAATCTGCAATCTCCGAACGCCTCAAGGTCAATTAGTCATTGTTGCTTGTGCGACAAAGGACAATTGCGTTGCTACTTACTTGCGCGTCAGTGCATCCAGCAGGCTATCGTCCTTAATCTCGTTCACCAGACGAAGACATAGGCGCCAATCCATGGGCGAGGAGTAGTACTGTATCAATGGGAGTTAAATTAACGATTGAGTTAATAGATGTGAGATTATATAGATAGCAACCTTTGGCTCCACACGCTGCAAGTAGGGATTGCTAAAGAACGTGGAAACATGCACGAAAACACGCAGATTACGCAGCTGCTCGGCAAATTTGAGTGCCTCCAAGGTGCCGCCGACATTGAGCCGAAGGGCAACGCGTAGGGGTTCATCGAAGCGCACAGTAGCAGCACAATGGAACACCAGCGAGACTTGACTAAGCAGCTTCAAGTGCTTGTCATCGATGCCCAGCGCCGGCTGTGACACATCACCCGGTATGGCAATCAGTTTGTCCAGCTCATTTGGCTTCTGAACGCGCAGCACCTGAAAGATCTTGGCCAGCCGCAGCTTCTGCAGTCGCTGCTCGGCGTTAAGATCCCGTCGCGGTCGCAATAGCACATAGATGCGTCGCACATTGCAGGAGCGCAACAGCTTCTCGATCAAAGCCTTGCCCACCACACCCGAACCGCCGGTCACAAAGATCTCGCTGCCCTCGAAGAACTTATCCAATGATTGTGTCATTGCCACACGCGTATCTCAAACTCGCTGGGCTCTCTGTATGTAATACGCTATCAGGTGGCAGTTGTTGCCAGCGTTACGAACACGGACGCACAAAACGACTGGCAGCAAATAGCACTGGGTTTTGGCCAATGTTCGCGACCCGCTGCAGTCGCTTCAATTATTCATTAGATCGTTGTCCATTAAACTTACATGAGCTGCTTACTTACGTACGGCGGCTCATTACAATGTGCGTACAGTGGCATGCGTAGCCCCTCTTCACTCTCCTTCCTTCCATGCCTTCCCAAGAACAAGAACACGAACACGAACGCGAACAACAACAACAACAATAACAACAACAAGACAGCAGACACCGGATGACCCGAAGACCGCATTGAAGTACACGGTTCATTTGCCCTTGATCCAATTGCTTTGCTATTTGCATTTTATACCATAAATAATTTTATTACCATAAAGTGAATGCTAATTGTTTTCCGAGAAGACTTGAAGACTTACTTAGATCCTATATTTTACAGGAGGTGACCAAATGCTGCGGCTGCATCAGCTGCTCCAAGGAGACACGCGACACGTTCGCCGAAATGATGAACTTCTCGCTGCTCAAGGATGTCATCTTTGTGATATTCTCCGTCTCAAATTTCTGCACAAGCATCGGTTTCAACATGCCCTACCTCTACGTCGTCTCCCAGGCGGAAGCACTTGACATCAGCAAAACGGATGCCAGCTATTTGATTGCATCGATTGGTGTCGCCAATACCGTTGGACGCATCATCCTTGGCTATATTGCGGACAAGCCTTGGGTGAATCGCTTGCTTGTCTACAACGTTTGCCTCACTGCCTGTGGCATTGGTGAGTAGTTCCCCACTCCTGTCTAACCAAGCTTATTTGGAATTATTTGTTATACAGCTACGGCAATGGTGCCACTGTGCGTGGATTTTAATTCGCTGTTGATTTACTGCTCGGTGTTTGGATTTACCATTGGCGCCTATGTTGGCTTGACCTCGGTTATACTGGTCGATCTGCTGGGCCTGGAGAAGTTGACCAATGCCTTTGGTCTGCTGCTGCTCTTCCAGGGCATTGCCAGCTTCATTGGCCCACCCATTGGCGGTAAGTTTTAGCTTCTAAATGCTTCCACCACACCATTGTAAACTCTGTGAATTTTACGTTTTCAGGTTGGATGTACGACATAACGGATTCATATACGCCAGCTTTCCTTCTGGCAGGTCTAATGATTGCCATCAGTGGCGTAGTCATGTTTGCCATTCCGCCGCTGCAGCGCTATCAGGCCAACAAGGAGGAGCAGAAACTTAATTCCGAGCAGTTGGCGCTTAGTTAGCTTTGCTTGCGTTCGTCGCCAGGGGGCGCGGCAAAGTTTGGACTTTTGTTAAATCATTAATTAGAATTGTAATTCTTTTTATATTGTTATTATTATTAATATTATTTTAATTTGTTTTTTTTTGTCTAGCATGTAAGAAAAATTAAAGAAAAAAACAGCAAACGAAAAAAAAAATAACAAACAATATATTTGTATATATGTAAATATATGTATATGTATGCACAAAGCCAGGGCTGCATGCATACAAAACAAACATACACGCACACACACACATACACATCTATGTATTCATAGCTATAGCCATCAATTATTTATAAACAACATAGTCAATAGGTAAAGTAACAACTGGAGGGGGGATAAAGTAACCACAACAACAATAGCAACATGCAAATATGACGCACGCGACAATGTTTCTATTAACAAGCATGTTTTTTTTTAATTTTTCGTTTCGTCTGTTTTTTCTTTTAATTACACGTACTTTCAAGTACTTGGTAATTGTGCCTATATTATGGTAGATTCGGCAAACGTGCACAAAGTCTGGACATATACATACATACATACATATATATACTTTTTTTGTTTAGTTTTAATGGATGGACAATTATATTTACTTCTATGATATTTGTTATACCAATTAAAGAAAAGATTAAATAATCCTTTTTGTACAAACAATGTGTTTTATTTTTTGGTATTTTTTACTGATCCATTGATACAAATTCATGCTTGCGGTACTTGTTAGTATATATGCATGTGTGTGTGTGGCAAAACACAGCGACGTCTTCACCGTTAGCTTTGAGACACTGACAAAAAGCTTGCCTTGAGTGTTGAAGCTTTTGCAAAGCTTGCATTTCTTTGATCAGTTGTTAAGCAACGCAATGCAGCCTTTTTAGTTCACTGCAAGAAATTTAGTGACTTTGCTTCTTTTGGAATTGGAATTTACATATTCGTTAAGACAAGCGACAAAGTTTCTGTGTAAAATACATCATCATCAATTGTTGCTGTTAAGCTTATGCCAGCTGCTGGAAAAAACTAATGAGTATATAAGTATTTTTGGGATTATTTCGATGTTTCTTTCATTTTTAGAGCTCGATTTTTATTGTATTTCTAAAGTGATTACAAAATAGAGTCAAAAAAAAAAAAATAGAAATAAAAATAGATACAGCATAATACAACTCAATTGCCAACAGTTGACCCAATTTACATACACAAACAAGCACACACATATACACAACCACACTCACACACATAGTTGGATGGATTCGGTTTGGTCAACTGTCAGCTCTCACTGTTACTGATCACTTAATCTCCTCATTGATTAGCTTCTTTAGAGTACACTCGCCGGCGCCCAG
The DNA here is from genome assembly GCA_035044725.1 of Scaptomyza caliginosa. Lineage (NCBI taxonomy): Eukaryota > Metazoa > Arthropoda > Insecta > Diptera > Drosophilidae > Scaptomyza > Scaptomyza caliginosa. Next base: position 351,919 of record JAWNNR010000102.1, on the reverse strand, counting down.
CTTATGCAATATGGCCAGAATTTCCTCGCGATACCGATCCTTGTGGGCCAGCTCCTCGGGCGTATACTCCTCGGCGCCCACACGTGTCATCCGCCAAATGACATTCAGCTTCGCCTCGATCAGCACATAGTTGGAGGGCGGACAGAAGCGTGGACACAGATCATTGATGAAGTGTATCATGTCCCGCACGCTGCACGTATTAATGCGATTGTTGATTGTGTTCAGGGCAAAGTCCTGATAGCGCGCCATCTTTGCATGCGGAAAGACATTCTCGCAGCTGAGGCAACGCCAATCGGGCTGCAGTGTCTTGGTCTGCACCGGTATCACCAGACCCCTGCAGCCCTGCTCCCTGCAGAATAGTGCCGACAAATAGGTGCCATTCTCCTGGAAAAAAAAAAAAAACATGAAGAATGGAAAAGCAAATTGATTAAATCTGGATTAGATCCTGTTACATACGTTAGCACCAGACCAACACACCTTTGTTTATCTACAGGGTATAACAATAATTACACACTATATTCATAACAAATAACAAACTAATTACATTAAAAGTCTTTTTCCTACAATGACGTCTCTTGGCAAACGGTAGCAAAAAGCCACAACTAAGCATTTTACGTTCTTATACCATATTTTGTTTAAAAACAAATTAACACAAAATAAACAAAGTGCACATTGACGTAAGTATTTAGTTTGCTGTTGTTGTTTACTATTTTCAGTTCATATATCGATTGTTTTAATTGATCAAAACTTGTGTTTGGAAAGTATTAAAAATTTAAACACTTAATCAACTTCCTAACAAATTGTTATGTGTGTTACGAATATCTATTAATATTCATCACTTAATTTGTTTAATGCACAGATTAAATTATATCTTGTTTTTAATTTATTAATTCATTTTTTTCGTTCTTTCTTCAGCATTAAAATACCATTTTATTGTTAAGCAAAGGTTTTTAGATTACCACTAAAAAGACCAAAAGGAAAGTTTACTGCTGTGTATTAAAATGTTTCTCAAAGTGTTTAAACTTTAATACCAAAGACAGAAAAAATTATAAATAAAAATTTACTAATAGAAAAAAAACTATAAAAAGTGAACCTGAAACGGCAAAGAACCTCTGCAAAATATACCAAATATCTTAGAGTTGTTATAGAATATTCATATAAACTCATACAAATATGATAAAAGTAGGTTTTAATTGTGCTTAAACACTGTTTTCGAATTGGATGGTAACCAATAAGCATTAGAGCAAAAGGCATAGATTTGAGCATAAATTGTTCATAACTAAAAACTAAATATACTCAATTAAATACCAAAATTGTTCATATGAACCAAAAGGCGTTCATTATTAATAGAACTTATAAAATTGTGAATTGGTTGGGATCTTATACTTATTTGGTATCTTAATAAGCCCTTAGTAAAAAACGAAATAGATTTTATTGATTTTATTCTACTTTAGCCAATTGCCTTTGATATTCTTAGCTAAGCAACGAGCAAATGCTGCTGTTAACGTACAACCCAAAAGCAAAAAGAGCATTGAGAAGTCGTACAAGTCCACCTGTTTCGAGTACTCACATCCACTATATATATATATATATATATACATATATGTTTTTGATTCTGTTTTGTCGCCGTATTTGATGGCGCCATTTGCATAACCCGCCCGCATCGTTCAAAGACTTGACTATGCTGGCCACCAGGCGGTTTGTGGTGTGACTTTTTGGTGGGCTGTGGCAGCAGTAAACGGACATGCCATGCCCAACCCAAAACCCAAACCCAACCCATTTCCCAGTAGCAGCAGCTGTCTTCGTTCTCTGTGTGGTTAGTGTGGGTCTGGTCATGTTGCACTAATGAGCTCACGCTCATGTTCCCGCTCACGTCCCCAAATTAGTTGGAGCTTGGCCATACACACTATACCACCATATACATGTGTTTGTTCTGCATCATCAGAGCAAGTTCATGCAGAAAAAAAAATATATTCATACAACTAATCTAATTAAGCGCATTTTTGTTATGTCGCTGCCAAATGTTATTATTCATCTAATCCAACAGATATGCATATAGACATAAGGTAAAGAGCGCACAATAATACTTCTAAACATTAACACACACACACACACACACACACACGCACATACACAGCTGCAGACTTTGACGTTTCTATTCAAAGATACATATTTCTCAAGAGACAACGGCATATTTGAAATATTTTCGAAATTCCATTAATTGTTTTACGTCTGGCTAGAACTAAACATTCTCAGGCTCTAAACCATAACCGACCTTTAATATGATCTCAATGTGCGGTTAGCATTTCGTTGATTAATTCTCCAGTGAATGTTACGAAAACAAAAATCTTGCTTAAAGTCATAATTAAAGTTATTAAAGCATCAAAATTAGTTAGGTATATGAACTAGCCGTAAAACTATGAATAGTTTTTCAAACAGTCAAGAGAAAGCATCTCCCAACTTCTGAAATATAACTTAGAAACAAGAAGAGTTCGAGTTAGTTTAAGATTCAAAGACATGGACAGATAAAGTTATTCTTACATCGATAACTTTTTGCGTTTCCGGCATGAACACTTTATCGATAGCTAACTGAGATCAAATCAATGAAAAACTGAACAATTTTAATAGGAACCAGAAATATTTGAGGTTAAGCCAGGAAAACTTTATATATTGAAGCGAACTATCTCTCTAAATTGTCTTCGATCTAAAACTTCTCTCTAACCACAATTGAAAAGTAATGGGAAATAAATGATGATAAAAAAGCATTAATAAAAAGGTTCATCATTTTACTAGCCAACTTGATTAACTTACAGAGTTATCATTGCATCGATCGCAGTTGCACACAAAGTACTTGGTCATCTTGAGGAAAATGCCACGTGTCAGATTGCTCCAAAGGATCTTGGTATATGTGGTAGTTATTTCGCCGCCCTTGGGTATCGCACGTGCCGCACGCACCACAGCCAGCCGACCATTCTCAAAGTAATGGCTGGCATTGGGTGTGCACTCGTGATTCATGATCGCCGTCAATGGAAACAGGCCGCGCAGCAGCGTCTCGTGTGTGTCCACGCGGCAGGGTGCCTCGAAGGCGTTCGTATTGAGTACGCCAACAATGCGAAAGAGTTGATCCATAAACGCTTTGTCTGTGGTGGGAAACTTGCGGAAACATTGGGCCGCCTTCATAATCTCCTGGCGATAGCCACGCTCAGCATTTGCCTGCATCGCATCGACCAGAGCACGCTGCTCCTTGCTCAAGTAAAAGACGCGCACCGCTGTCAAGATGCGCAGCGACAGCGGATTAACCTCGTTCCTTGCATCATCATCATCATCATCTGTCTCCTTATCCAGATCCTTGGGATGCCAGCGCTGAAAGTGCGCACACTCATTGCGATGCAGCTCCGCATCGGCACAGCCGGCGCAGACGGGCAGCGTGCAGCGATGTGGACAGAGGAAACGCTTGCCAGTTAAGAGACGATGACAGCAGACGCATGTGTTCAATTGACCCTTACGCGCTGTTGGACCCACAACCAAGGCGGGCTCACAAAAGATTTGCTCGCCGGCGGCAATGTCACGTGTGGCAAAGACACCGCGTCCTGCCACTGGCGATGGTGCCAGCATCCAATTGGGCTGCTCCTCACGCAGATCACCCAAATGCACATCGATTAGCCTGGCCAGCTGCTCCGGTGTTGTATGACGACTTGGTGCCATATGCGCCACCATGGTAGCCGTCGTATTAATGCGTGCGGTCATTTCAACACACACACACACACGCACACACACGACAGGATCGGCTACGTTGGACAAACAGCGCGAAGAACGAAACGAAACAAAACGCGCTGTGTTTGACTTTTTGTATCTAGTATTTAGTGTGTGTGTTAGCGACGCTGGCGACTCACAACTGGCAACTGGCAAACTGGCGACTAGGCGACTATGAGCAGACCAGGCGCGCGCGAGCGTTGGGCAGCGACGCCGACGGCCGACGGCCGATGGCAGTGGCAACGACAACAGCGACTGCGACTGCGACTGTGACGCCCTCAGAGAGCATTAAAACGCAACTAGTAAAATGAAATGAAAAAAAACCAACAAAACACACACAAATTAGAGGCAACAGCAGCAGCAGCAGCAGCAAACAAGAAATATGATTTTCCACGGCGTGACATATATATTTATATATACATGTGTGTGTGTGTGTGTTTGTGTGTGTGTGTGTAAAAAGCCGCTTACGCTTCTGCTTTTGACTCTTATTCAATTTTGCTGTTGCATTCAATTGGATTCGATACAAAAACACAACAGCAACGCATGACAACCACATGGCGTGTTCGTTGACGAGGCATGCCACATATCCCCCCCCCCAACCAGCAACCACACCAAACCCCCCCCCCCCCCCTCACACCTTTCGTTCCTTTGCCTGTCACTTCGATTTATCATTTCAATTTGTTTGACGCACTCCCCCACTCCTTGCCCTCCCTTGCTGCGGCTATGAGCTCTGGGCCAAGGAATCATTGTCACTGCCACGTGGTAATAATGTTCGTTTTAGTCGCTTTTGCGGCTTCCGCCAAACAAGCAGAGAGACTCAAATGAAATACTTAATAAAAACCGCAGATGCACTCGCTATCGCAGTTTCTCTCTCTCTCTCTTTGTGTTGGGTTTTTTGTATCAAGTTTTCTTTTCTTTGTTGCTCTTTGCTTGTGCTTGCGTGTTGATGCCACATAAATTAGGACATTCCCGATCTGATGATTGCGTGCCGCATGCGTGTCCCTGACAATGGCCAAAAGCCAAATGGCATCATCGGCCACAAAAAACGTGACCACATTTGCTGCAGGTGACTGCCACACATTGTCACCGAATATATACGCACGCACGCATTGCGTATACGCAATGTCTATACATAAAAAAAATGGAAAGACAAAAGAAAAAAAAGCACACACAACTAATAACAATTTAAGCGGATCTTTTACACACACACAAATATATAAACCGCACTCCGCACCCCTTTCAGTTCCAGCATAGTTTAGGGAAACAACAGCAAATAAGGCAAACATTCTAAGCAAAAAATTAAAAAAAAAAAAACAGTTAAACCACAAACAAGAAACAATTTTGTTCTTAGTTTTTATTTTATATCGAATAATTTTGCACAAAACGTATATTTAAAGCACATAAATAAAAAGCAATATGTAAAAGATGAAACGTAAGAATAAAAAGTCAGTGTAAACGGCTAGCAGATTCCCTGTAGTCAAATGATTACCACAAAAGTTTAAGAAGTTATCATTAATTTTGTATGCTATTTCCCTTATTAAAAGTTTTATTAAGCCAAAAACAGCTTTGTTGCAAATATTTTTGATTTACTTTTATAAGTATTTTTATTATGTTATTGGATATGCATTTTGCATATATTCCTATCGAACGCTTATAAAATAAAAAAACCAATTCAAAAGAAAAGAACAACTAAAAGAAGAAGAAGAATTGGATTGGAACGCACGTCATTTGAATTTGAATACATACATACCAGCGAGCATGTTTGTTTTTTTGTATGTGTGCGTGTGTTGTCTGTCAGTTATGCCGTTATGTATATATATATGTGTATGTGTCGCGCGTCTTTTGCCCAAAACGCCAAAAAGATTTACAGCAGCGCCCCCTGGCGCGTAAAATGTGCGTGCATAAGCACACAACCAAACGAAACGTGTGTGTGTGTGTGTGCGAGTGTTGGTGTATTTGTACTTGAACTAGTTTGGGCCTCCATTAGCTTTTAACCTGGCAGCTTGCCCAGGCCCATGTGAATACGCATTATGAGTGAGCCCTGCGACAAAGTCGGCTGCCGACTGCTCAAAAGAGGCAGAATGGAAGTTGTTCATTCAAAATGTTCAACAACAGCAATGCCAGAGAGAGAGAGAGAGAGAGAGAGAGAAAAATATGCTAGATACAATATGATGTAAAATGTTGCCGTTGGCCGTTGACATGCAACAAGTTGTCAGTTGACATGTTGTGAGGCATTTGTTGTGTTATATTGTATGAATGGGCGCCAAATTGCCAGTTGCAACGCATGTTGAACGAGTTTGCGTTGAATGCTCTCATTGCCAAGCAGCATGACAATTAATTACATTTAATGGCGATAAAACTAAAGAAACTTATTTGCACAGTTTGTTATCATTTTATTAGTTTTAATAACAGTCAAAGGCATTAAAACGGTTTTTTTAATCTTGATTTTTCTACCAGTGCTGTGTAAAATTCGCATTTGTTAAGCGTTATTTGCTTTTTATGCTAAAACTTTAATTGTAAAATATATAGTGGCTTTGTATAAAAATTGTTATTTTTTTATGATATGTTTTTAATGGTGAAATTTGAATCTTTTTACGTTTTTAATTAATAATATTTAACAAAAAAAACCTTTGGAATTTTAAAGTTTATTAATAATACTTTGTAGCTTAATTGTAAAACCCAAGTATTAATGTCAAAGCTTAAAAATCTTTACTTATTATGGTATAGTCAAGTAGAACATAAAAGCTACTAATTGTTTGAACTGCTGTTGCTCTAACGGATTTAATTCACAATAGATACATTTTTAGAGTTGCCACCTGGCAGTACAGCAAATTGTTACTAAAAGTTTCAGTTGTTTCAGCAACCAAACTATGCGAACATCTTAGGGAATAGCAAGGAAGGAAAAAGAAATACAAAATGCACCCAATTCGTATTAGCAATGGTCGAACGCTTAAGCCATAAATCTATTAATTGCTTAATCAGGTGAATGAACCTGGAAACAGAAAGCCAAGTGCGGACTTTAGACAAATTAATATTTAAAAACGATTCATTGATGGCAAAATGCTTAATTGCTCGCCTCGCATGTATCTATTGGCCCACATACACATACACAGATACAGATACAAATGCAGCCATAGATACACAAGCAAATGCAGTTGCAGTTAAAGATAGATCTCTTGATAGATCTATTTTGGTTGGTGTGTATGTGTTGTGGCACGCGTTGATTGCGACACGTTGAATGCGCTGCTTGAATGAAAAATACAAACAGGCGCATTTTACTCCGAATCAATCAAACATTTGAGCTAAACAAACAAATTCCCTTAACTTCAATGTTTATAATTATCTCTTTTCCTAGCAGAAATATTCCACAACTAACAACTCTTGAGGTAGGGAAAGCAGAAAGTAAGTAAGGTTTGGAACTTTTAGGCCATTGTTATATCAACTCACCGTTGGATCCTGGCAACGTGGACAATGGCACATAAAGTGCTTCGTCATGCCGAGAAACATTTTCCGTGCTAGCGTTGACCAGAGCAGCTTGGTATAGGACATGGTGATCTCAGCACCTTGAGGTATGCGCTCCGTGGCCGTCACCACAATTGTCTCGCCATCCTCAAAGTGATGCGCCGCATTCGGTGTGCACTGATGATTGAGCAGGCCGGCAAGGGGAAACAAGGCACGTGCCACGACCTCCTGGCCATCAAGATGAAAGCGACTCTCGAAGGCGTTTGTGTTGAAGGCGCAAACGGTGCGATGAAAGTACTCCAGCATATCGGCCGCACGTGGAAAGTGCTCGAAGCACTCGGAGGCGCGTTCCACCTCGCGTATATAGTAGCGATCTGCGTTCGCCTGCATTGCATAGAGAAGCTTGCGCTGCGACTCATTTAGGAAGAAGCAGCGCACCACACTGAGAATGCGCAGGGCTCGCGGCTCAATGCGGTCCGCTGCAGCCTTGGGCTTCCACTTGCGGAACAGCTGGCATTCCAGCAAATGAGGCGGGGATTGGGCGCAATTGCCGCAAACGGGCAGGCCGCAGCCGGCGGGACAGAGGGCGGAGGCGTCAGTGTCACCTGGGGGCTGGCGGTAGCATTGGGTGCAGGTGCGCAGATTGCGTGCACGATGAGCTGTTGGACCCACTAGAAGTGTGTGCTCACGGAAGAGCAGCTCTCCCTTTTCTATGTCGCGTGTGGCGAAAATGCCACGCCCCGAAATGGGTGAGTCGGCCACATGCCATGATGGAGCTTTCGGACGCAGTGCACCCAAATGCTCATCGATAAGTGTGGCCAATTCCTGTGTGGATGCACTTATTGCCATCTGTGGCACATCCTTGGTCAGCTGCTGCAACTGTGACTGCGACATGCCTGACCTCTATTTCGTTTGCTTTGTGTGTGTTTGCTGAGAATTGAATCGCAGCGAGCCGAATTGAACCGAATCGAATTGAATCAAATTTGCCCCACTCTCTCTCTTGATTATCGAATCGCAACTGACACGTTCCCAATTGTGTGATGACGATGCGGTTGATTCCGTTGATGCTGCTGTTCGCTCGCCCGATTATATCTCAATATCTCTGTGTATCTCAATTTTTGTGTATCTTGCTACAGTGCAACCTCAACAAACTGGAATGCTAACATTTTCGGCGATTGTATGCTATGGAACCATGGAACCGAGTTGAGATTATATTCGTTTGAAAACTACATGTTAAGTAGCCTAAGGAAAGGCATTGCACTTATGCGAGTGACTACTGTATTTAATTACGCGATTCGCTCTGTTTGATGTTTAACCGGAGGCAACGAATGCCGCCATGGAGGAAGCAACAGGCAGCTGCTAGCTAGCAGGCGTCTATAATTAGTTGACCACATACACACACACACACACACACACACATTGGCTACATCGCCTCTCCAATTTCCACATTTTCCAGTTGCCACCACCTGTGGAAGGGGTACTAAAGTTGGGAATGGCAATTTTCGCTACTGTTGCTCGTTTAATGGGACAGCCTAAAAGTATGCAACACTTTTCTTGCGCTATCATATTGCGTTGCGTATACGCAAGGGTGGCGGCTGCAAATTACGCATATATATATATAGAAAAGTATGAAAGAAAGCAAACCATTATCGATTTGTAACACTCGATATATATTTTATTAAAGTTAATATTCTTGAACATGACACAAAAACGCGTTGATCATTTTAGGCTTAGTTTGTTAAGGGCTACTACTTCTAGTTATAACTATGCAAGTACAATATGAATTAGGCACTCAAAATACACATACATGTACGTGCATGTATGTCGATATGTATGTTGATATTAAAATGTACAGATTCGCATATTTTCAAGTTAGTCAAAGGTCAATTAACAAAATTTAAGGTTTACAGGGTGTTTTAAGGCTCTGTAAATGCAGCTACAAGAACCAACTGACAATTAATTGGTAGGTGTGTGTGTGTGTGTTTGGTTGTTTCTCAATATATATATATATATATATTCAATTGGATTGCTTTATATGTACATTGCACCTGTAAGTGTGTGTTTGATTGGGTGTGAGTGTTGTTTTTTTTTCTGTATATGTATGTACATTTATTTATTGCACGCCTTAAACATTAAGTTTATAAATACAATAATTAAACAAAATGAAAGAGAAAGAGAACTTAAACAACAACAAATGAGAAAAAAAAAAACTAAACAAAAGAAAAGAAAAAATATATAATTGTTGTGTGGTATTAGAAATGGATTTTTCTTCCTTAAGCAGAGCACAAAATAAATGAATGTAGCTGAAAGGGTTAGGTGTGTAGGGGGTTGGGTTTTGGGGGGTTGGGGGTTGGGGGTTGGGGGGGGGGGGTACATTACGGGCATTAATATTAAAATAGCATCAAATGTTTTAAGATTAGTTTTAGTTTATGTTACACAAGGCACGAATAACGTTGGATATAGCCAATAAAAGCTTATGTTTGCCTAGTACTGATACCAGGGCTGGCGGCGCACCCATTGCAGTCGATTGCTGGTATGATCCGAGCGTATCTTAATGCTGGCGCCCTCTGCGGCACGCACCGTTTCCTTAACCTACAAGAATGAGAGAGAGAGCGAACGAGAGAGAGAGAGAGAGAGGGATGATTAATTTCTATGTAAAATGTATATGTTAATAAGCAGGACTTACGCTTTGCATTAGATTCTGAGCATTGCCCACAAGCATTTCAGTTGCCTCACGATCCTCGTCAGAGCCCTGGGCACCCAACATGGTCGCCTTCACAGTGGACAGTATCTTGAGCTGAGTGCCAATGGTTGGAATGCGCTCGCACACCTGCAGCAGATTCGTGCGTATGCGACGATCCGTGCACTGGCGTGCCAGCTCCTTGGCCAATCTCGTTACATCTTCGGATGCCTCGGCAATCTTTTTGGCGGTGGAAATGAGCTCACGCTTGCTGCCGCTCGAATCAGACAGCACCAGTTCACTGAGGCGTGCCATTAGCTTGGCCATGCGCCTGGCTGCTGCAATTATCTCGTTGTCCTTGGACGACCATTGACGCACCTCCTGGTGCAGGCCACGTGCCGCAATCTAACCAAACAAGGGAGCAAATGTTAAGCAAGACGTTCTTGGTAGTGAGAGGTAGGTATTTACCAATATTGGCTGATTGGCATGCGGCATAGCGCGGAAGACGCCCTCATCCTCATCATCGGTATCTGGCGGTGGTGGACGCACTGGCGCCAAACCCTCACGTGGCAGTGGTGGACGTGGTGGAGCACGCTCAGCTGTGCGAAATAAACGTAGTTAGAGATATAATAAAGCATTCTAGATTCAAGATATACCATTCTGATTGGATAGATGCAGGGCACTCAATTCCGGTATGGGCGGCGGCAGAGATGTGGGCAATGGCGGTGGTTGCGGTGGTGCGATGGCATCACGCACCTCACGCACATCGCCAAGCAGACGCTGGAATGATTTCTTCCAGGCGGCAGCTGCAGCAGGATCAGCAATATTGGTGGCCACCATCTTGGCATCACCGACCATGGCGGGCAGCGAACGTTCCAAATTGCGGGCAGCCGCATTCAAACGTTCCGTAAAGATGGGATCCTCAGAGTTATCCGCCTCCTGTTTGGCCACGAGCAGCACACGATTTATGAGACGAGCAATATTCGATGTGTTGTCCACCATCTTCTGTGGCTGCCTGCCATGGATGGCATCCTCGCACAGCTTGGCATACACCTGCATATGCTCCTCGGACGTCTTTATAAAGTCTGCAGGATCAGTGGCCTGATCGCACAGTGTCCGCATACGCAACACCGTATCCGCATACTGTTGCTTCAAGTTCTGTAGATGCTCATCGGCCGCCTTGCTAGCCGGATAATTCATGCGTATGCGTCCCGCATTGATCAATTGTGGCGTCAACGAATCCACCTGAGCTGCCGACGAGAGCAGTATTTCGGCTATCTTCTTGTTGCCACACGCGCCACCCGCAGCCACCATGCGCGATGTTTTCGAGGCACGATCGCTAAACGCTTGCAGATTGTTCGATTTCTGATTGAAGTTTTGCTCCCGTCCGGGCGTGCCCTCTGGCATCATGACGGCCTCGGTGAACTGTTTCAGCGGTGTGCTCACATCCATAAAGTCCTGTACAATGCGATTGACCAGCGCATTCTGGATGGCCGCCTTCAGCTCGTAGAGCTTCTGGGTTAGCTGTTTGGCTGCCTGCTTGGCAGCGGGTCCCGTGCCAGCTGCCTGGCGCTTAAGTCGCTCCACTTCGTCGCACAGCTGCATTATCTCCGCCTTTTGATGACCCGGGCAACCCTCGGCGACCTTGCGGCCCTCCTCGACAATGAGATTAATGGCACGCTCACCGAGTCCACCGTCGTTAATTTCGGGATGCTGCAGCCATTTGACCGCCTGCTCCAAACGACCCTGAATCGTGTGCGCGGTCTGCTGTACACCGGCCTTGTCCACGCCCAGCACTGCCTGACGCACCAGAGCCTGCAGCTCGCCGAGACGGCCACGAATGCCATTGGCCAGGCCCACTGCCTGTGGCGAGTTGCCCTTGCCATCCTGACGCAGCTCGCACAGATTGTTGGCCATGGCGCTTATCTCGTCGGCTAGCTTGCGTATGGGATAGGAGTCTTGGGGTAGGCAACGTTCCGAGATCTCGTTGGCATTGTCAATGACCTGACGCAGTGCCTTCTCGCCGACACCGCCGCGCAGGGCATAGGGATTCGATAGCCATTCGTTGGCCAGTTCCATTTTGTTGCTAATCGCATTGCTGAGCTTCTTGAGAACGGTTAGATTGTCCAATTCGCTGGTATCCTCATCATAGGTGGTCAGCTGCAGCACACGGATAATCTCCTGCAGCTCATCACTCATGCGGGCAGCTAGATAATTGCGATTCTCTGCAGCCTCCTCGGCGCCCTTGCCCTGCTGCTCCACAATGTGAATGTAGACCTTCATGCTGCAAATGAGAATGGGCGCCAGGGTCTTGACCTGTTCGAGACAGCGCACCAGAATCTCGCTGTGCACTTGATGGGTGAGCTCCTTTTCACGGGCGCCAACCTCACGCGATACCTTGCTGAGGCAGGGCGAAAGATCCTTAAGGAAATTCACCAAATCCTCCATGGTGCCAATGACCTCGGCCACGGCCAAATAGTCAAGCACACGCTTGCACTCCTGTATTATCTTGCGCACTTCGCTCTCGTCAAAGCAGAGCAGCAGCGAAGAGGTGCCCTGCAGTATGCCGCGGCTTCCCTCAATCAGCTTCTTGCGCGCTGGCCCCGAATAGGGATCCGCGCGCAACATATCCGAAGCCTCCTCGAGCAACTGCGAGGCAGTCTCCACGCGATGCAATGCCGACGGCATATCCTGCCTCAATATCTTATCATCGGAACTGTTGATCGTCTCGCGTCCCACCTTAACCAGATTCGCCACTGCCGCCGAGACCACCTGAACGGGTCGGCTAAGATCGGGCATTGCATTGCCATCCTCGGCCTCCTCGTGTAAGATGACCAAGCGAGATACCTAAACGATCATAATCAACGATTAGTTAACTATTTAATTAGTTCAATTCAAATCGATTCGCTTTGAAGCTGGGAAGATTTACTTGGAAGATAATCTTCAGAAAAAACTATTTAAAGAAAAAAAAGGAAGGATCTACTTATATGGTATACAAATATTTAGCTATTACTTTAACTTAAATAACTATTATCTACATTTAAGTTTGCTTAGTCTTGACTTAAAATATTTCTTCTTTATAAGGTTTCTATATATTTTTTTTGTCTACTTCCATTTATTGCTCGGTCATTTCTTCACTTTGTCCCCAACACTTGAGTAAATTAATCAAATCTTCAACTTAAGCTTATGAGAAGCTGCAAAAGACAAAAAACAAAAAGTCAAGTGTCATTGCGTCATAGCCAAAAACATATCTCTCTCACTCTCAACATCTGCAGCTCTCTGTCGGAATGCGAAATGTTTTGCTCGACATACTCGCAAGACCATAATGAGACTAACAAACAGACAAATCGATGGCGTGGGTCTTGGACTTGGACTTGACACCAGCAGCGTCAAACTTGGAGCTAAGCATTCAACTTGTTATGGCTATTTTTAGAAATGAACTCTCGAACATGATACGTAAGTGGATTTTTATCGATTTCAGTTCAATCTCATTGATAAGAGCAATTTATTTGAATTGAAAAGTAGCTTAGACTAGACTGTTAACTAGATTTACTTCGACACTTTGACACTTGTTGTGGGTTGAAGAGAAAATGATCATTTTATTTCTTTTTGCCATTGTTTTTGACAGCAATTGGACATGTTTTTTTTAGCCATTTTCTTGATGAATTAATTATGTAATTAATTTTATAAGCAACCAAACGCAAACGCACACCAGCCGTCTGGTCCCATGTCCCATGTGGCTGCGTTTGTTCCAACCAATTTGGCAGCGTATCTAAATTTAACCAAACCATCTCATTATTCTAGCAGTGTATCAACATGTGTGTGTGTGTGTGTGTGTATCAATGTGTTGATTGATGTGCTGAATGATCATTTTTAATTCGTTATGCCAGCCATTCATCCCACTGTAAGATTCATCCCCTAACCCCACCAACCAGCCCCTTGCATTGCGATGAGTCATAGTTTGGGTTGGCTTTTTTGGCATCAGTCAGTTTGGTCGCCACAGCACCTAAATACACCTACACCTACACCTTGTGTCTGTTGGACCCGCTGCCCCTTTACCACTCTTTAGAATCCGTTACGATCCATCAGTTCGAAACGGCTTCCACATGTTCGCCACCAAAAGAGCGATTTTCATCTCGCTTCTCAATGATTTCATTTTCCTTTTGGTTATTTTTTTTTTGTTCGTTTGCTCGTTAATGTTTTTATTTTGTGTGTGTTTCTTGCTGCTATTTTTGGCATCTCACAAATCTAATTCTCTTTTACGATTTCTCCCTTTCGTTCTGTCGTCGCTTTAGCGTGTTTTTTTTTGTTTTTGTTTTGTTGCTAACAAATTTTCATTAGTTGTTTTATTAAAATTATTTTCAAATTGTTCGCTTGTCCTCAGGCCTCAAATCCCGTGCGATATCAGTCTTGTCTTTTGTTTTGTTTTTATTATGATTATTTTCCACCTTATTTATTTTTAGATTCAACGTTATGTTAAGTAAAAATAATAACAACAACAAGCAAAAAAGACGCTTCTTTAAGTTTGTTGTTTTTGTTTGTCGCTGCTTAATTCTACGTACTATATATACTTTAAATTAATGTATGCATGTATACTATAACTAACTTCACATGTTTTACAGCTGCAATAATATTATATTCTGAATGTTCTTAAGTTCTACAGGTGCCAAAATAAATCTAAAACCTATTTTTCACTGATTGTGCGCAGCCAACTTAACAATAAATAACAGTTATTTCTTTACTGCATTAGCGTTGCCATACTCTGCAAAACTACTCTTCTTAATGTCTATTTACCTTTTTAGGCGCCAATTTGCACGCTTGTTATTGCTATGTATGTTAATGTTAATTATAAAAGTGCATTGCTTTAAGAAACATAAATTCATTACAAATCGCTTACCTGCTGGGCAACAGGATCTAATATGCTCTCGATTGTTTTTGTGTGAAAGACGGGCATTTTTTTTGTTTTGCTTTCAGTTACTTTTAAGATGCTTCAATGTGTAAGTGCGTGTGTATGTTGTGCGGTGTTTGTGTGGGTGTGTGTGTGTGAAAAGTATAACTTAAGTAGTCGTCTCTTCCAAGCCAATTTAATGAGTTCTGAAATAAATATGTATATAAATGTTTTGGCTATCTTATAAAGCTAATATTTTGAGTTTTAAACTTTTACATAAGAAATTCTTTAAAAAAAACAAAAACAAGTCTTTCAGTATGTGTGTGTGTATAGAAGAGAGGGGCAGAGAGAATGTTTGATTATGTGTATAGCGAGTGTTATCTGGACAAGTTAAAGATTCAGGTCGCAGATAATGCGAAGCTGCCACCTGTTGAAATATTGCACATACATACATATATATGCATAGACATATGCACATACATACATACGTACATACTTTGGTATGTTTTCTTGCCCATATCTAAGCTGAGCAATGAAAAATTCGAATGAAGTTGATTTTAAGAAAATTCTTTGAATAAATTTGCACATATGTGTAAAATGTTTTTGTGTATATATGTATGTATATTGCTTGCAAATTTAAATTTTTGGTCTGTTTTGTGCTGCTTCTTCTTTGTGTTCCACTGTTCGTTTCGTTCCTTTTATGCGGCTGTGTTTCATTATTGATGACGCACACTGTGAGCTCATTGCGAGACATTTCTGTCTCAGCAGTGTTGCTGGTGAAGATGTGGTGAGGGGACATGGGATTGGGAGGGCTCGAACCAGACACAACACAACACTGATGACGCACTGTTTACAATCGCGTCCACATATATGTATGTACGATTGTGTGTGTGTGTGTAGTGTTTAATGCGATAATCTGTGGCAGTGCATTATTGGTTGGTCGATATCCACACCCTTCAGCCAATACTCGTAATTGGCAATGATTTAGAGTGAAAGTGAAAAGTCAGAAATAGGTAAAAGACATTGAAAATACAAGTTCCGCATGAGCTAAAAGCCAAACAACAGCAAAAAAAATAAAAATTGACGAAGAAGAAAAAAACAGGTGGGTGGGTTGGTTGTGTGGGTGTGTATGTTGTCTACATCAAAGAAAACTGACGCCAAGGCGTTTAAATCACCTTGCTAAAAAAAAATAAAGAAAACATTAACAAAAATCGTTCACAGCTTTTGGTGCCACACGACTGATCGAATGCACCTAGCGACCATATGAATGAAAATGTATATTATATTTTTAAAAAAGCTGTTTAAAGTAAGAATACAAGAAACAAGGCCCTACTTTAAGTTATAAACTATAACAACATTGTTTCGCTCAGTGTAGACATAAATATTAAACTCATTGGCAAGAATGTATGGATATCGATATGTGTTCAAATATAGAAATGTGTGTGCACACTTTTGTTAAATGAATTCCACTTATGGCGTTATGTTTGCGATTGATTTCTGCATTAAAAACAACAACAAAAAACTAAACTAAACCAAAAAATTATAACAGCACGAATATTTTGAGTTGAGTATGTGTGGGAAGGGGGTTTATTGACTCACTCTTGCCATTTATGGTTAGCAAATTGTTGCAACTAACAAAAAAAAAAACCAGGCACAAACTCGCATTCATACATTATTATTACACAAATGATCTATTATCGGAGCAGGTTTGATTGATGCCTGTTTAACAGTTTCAAATGCGGTTCATCTTTAAACAGTTGATCGATAAACATACAAGTATTTAAATAATTCTTATCGAAATATGTAAATGCAATAGGTATACACTGTCGACAGCCGCGAAGCTCCAGCAATGCAACAGTCGCAGTAGCAACAGCTTAAAAGGGTCTGAGGAAAACAAATTGTGGTTGCGGCTGCTTATTAATTGGAAATTGCTTTGCATTGCATTTTGATTGCTCTTCATTGGCTCAACAAAAAATAGAACAACATAATTTAAAAGCAGCAGCAGCAACATTCCCCATGGAAAAGCAGCTAACTGCCCCCACTGTGGACATTTACAACTACCGAATTTGGGGCAACGATCGCAGCATCGAAAAGGGGCTCGCGCAGGGCGGCGTAGAGTGATGCGCGCGCGCGTGCTGCTCTAAGGCAAACTATGCCCATGTGTATAAATGTATGCATGTATGTACATACATATATTTAACGTATGCATGCACATAAAAAAAAAACTCATTTGTACGCATATTAATTTATTTGGGGCATACACACACAGATGTATCTACATATATACATTTGTATATATTGTAAATTGTTATTATTTCGCGCATATTTAGCTTTTATTGTGCTCATGTCTTTGGCATTTCTTCGTACGTAGCAACAAACAGCTAACATAAACACACACGCATACATATGTATGTATATGTATATAACACTGTCAACAGAGGAAGCAACAATTGGCTCACAAACAAAAAAAAAGAAGTAAGAATCAAGAGCACAAAACAAAACTCCCGAGGCCTGATGACAAATGCAATTTAGCTGCTGATTTAATGCGAAGTTTTGACGATTCATAAGTATGCAAACACACACACACACGCAAATAAATAAAAACGTATTGCATGTATATGTAAGAATATATATTTTGCCCGCTATTTACTTTAAACTTTTGCCTTATTCGCTGTGGCTGTCGCTCTCGCAGCGGCTTTTACTTGCTTGCCCGACTGTTCTTTAAATACTAAAAAAAATGATTGGGGGCCACAATCTACCTTGCGCCGATGGCGACGACGACGCTTTTGTTGTGCGCTACGTGCCTATCTTCTTCTTCTTCTTCTTCTTGTGCTCTCCATATCGCCATCACTTCTCTCTTGGCGCTCAGTTTCAACATTCTCTCGCGGTGATTGTGCTTGTGTGATTGCGAGTGGGTGTGAGTGTGCGTATGAGTAAAGCGTTTTCCCCCCATACATTGTTGGCATTGTTATTCCTTTTGTTGTTGCAATATTTATTGGTTTGCTTTCGTCCGATTTTCTTAAAATTATTTTAAGTTAAACCACAAATACATACATATGTACATGAGCGTAAACATATCAGTCTATGAAGCTATTTTTTTGAAATATGTGCTGTAAGTGAAAATAAACAAGTTCAAAAATTTTTTTAATAAACATGATCATTTGTCGGCCACTGTCGTTTATAAATACCAAAACAAAGTAAGAATTCAAACTGAAAAATGGTCCAACTGCTAATTGTGACAGCTGTAAATAACACATGTTACACTCAGACATTCTGCTGATAACTGTGTGGTATTTTCTGGTATTTTAGTATTATTGTGGACTGCCAACTTGTTGCGAAAAACACTGCCAAAATCAAATTGCTCAACACTGACAAAAGTATATATATACATATACATATATACGTAACTCATACAAATTAATTGAAGGAAAAATTGGAAAACTAAATGCTATGTGCAAAACGAAAGTAATTGAACATATTAAGTTCATGCTTTAGTCGGAATGCACAGCGAGTGTAAATATGTAAATCGCAACGCGTGTGCAGTGCAAGGCAAAACATAGCAAAGCAAACAATACCAGCAGGCAGGCAGGCAGCAGCAGTAAAAGCAGCGCAGCAGCAGAATCAGAGGCCGATCTGACGTGAAAGAAAAACGACGCATGCAGAAGGAAAAAATGCCGCAGCCGTATTGATAAATTAGCATAAAAAAGTTTAACTGCAGAAGTAAACGGCAATAATGTAAGGAAAACAAAACTTTCCATAGTTGTATTATATATTTTTATATGCATTTTGTGCTGGCAGGCGACACAAGTAAGTGTTTGCTTGTATGTGTGCCTTTTGTGCGGGTGTGAGTGTGAGTGCGCCGCAGCCGTATAGCGAGAAAGAGCACGCACCATAGCTTTCTATGTAACTGCCTATGTCGGTGTACGTGCATATGTGTCTGTGCAATGTGCAAGCAAAACAATTTATAATTGTATAAAATTGCTTTAAGACTCAAGTGGTCACAACTGGTGTATATAATATATATAACAGAAAAAAAAGAAGAGAATTCGCTATTTTAAAAATGCATGCAACATCTTTGTTCAACGACAAGAACAGCAACAAAAACATGAGCTGCCAACAGCGGCGTCGAAGTCGATGACGACGTCGCAGCGTCGTGCGATTTGCTTCTTGTATGTGTTTGTCCGCACCCAAAAAAAAAAAAATAAAAAAAAACGATCGAAGCAAATAAACAAAAATTGAATCAAATAAATTAGATGAAAATTAACAGGCATGCATCAAAAGACAAAAAGTCATCAAATTAAATTAAAAAGCAACAGCACACAATGCTAAATTGAATGCTGCCTTCAAGCTTAAAACGGCAAAACGACCAGTGAAGAGACAAAAAGACGGGGCGAATGCAAAACAACCGACATCGCACACACACAAGCAAACGCTTATTTATACATACACACATACGTGTGACTGAGACATGGCTGCCTTGTGTGTGTGAATGAAAAAATAGGCGTGTTGCCGTTTCGCTTTTAAACAAAAAAAAATAAAAATAAAATAAACTCAAACATATCAAATACAAAGTTTATACATTTAGCACAATTCCAAAAACACTTATCGTTAAGTTCATTGAACAAACCGCATGATTTCCACTACAATGACAAGAAATAAATGCAATGTGCTGCAACCCTCTTTTTATATATATTTGGTCTTCATGCGGCAGCTGGGCAATAAATAAATACCTCTGTTACTTCTATGCCTACTGTGAATTACCCAAATTCACACATGCATATGCATATATGTGCGAATAGTTTGAGCGTGTGTTATGTGTCGCATATGCACGTGTGTTGGTCTCACTTGGCTCACCTTACCCCCACCTTAGAACATTTAATTTAAAGCTAAGTATCAATAATAATGTCAGATTATGTTGAGCACATGCTAATCCATGTCAAAGCTCTCTTGGCCATTTCAATTGTGCGAAGAGCTAAATGATGCAGCGCTATTTAGACAACTCTAGTGAATATAAAAAATTAAAAAAAAACTGCAAAATATATCAATAAAAAGAACACACATATTTTTGATAAGCGGCTTCTTGTCACATATAATTCAGAATGAGATATGAGTTTGCGTTTGTGTGTGTGTGTTTGCGTCTGTACATGTGATACAGGCGCTAAATAAACGAAGAACGAGGTTGTGAATCATTTGATCGATTTGAATGCGGCAACAGAACGCAGAAACTCTCCTTTAACACACACACACTGACATGTATAAACGCAATTGTATGCTTTTAAATTTTCATATTTATAACTTATTATTATTTTAATTTGCAGAGAAAACAACTATATATTTAAAGGAAAAACAAACAAGTTGTCAACTCTACCAAGAGCAAAGAGTGACCAAGAGAGGGAGAGGGTGAGAGTGAATGTGAGAGAGTTGTTGTTGTGTTGGGCATAACATGAATAACAGAGATGCCATCGGCACGTCCTGGTAGTCTCAAAGATCCGGAAATAGCCGATCTATTCAACAAGCATGATCCGGAGAAGATCTTTGAGGATTTGCGAGAAATTGGCCATGGCTCCTTTGGTGCCGTATACTATGCCCGCTGCAATCTCAACAAAGAGATTGTGGCGATCAAAAAGATGTCGTATACGGGCAAGCAGAGCCAAGATAAATGGCAGGACATACTCAAGGAGATACGGTAGGCCAGGCAATAGATACATTTAACCCTTTTACATACTTATCTTTAATGTTTCGCTTGCAGCTTTTTACGTCAATTGAATAACCCAAATACGATCGAATACAAGGGCTGCTACCTTCGTGAGTCAACAGCCTGGCTGGTCATGGAGTATTGTGTCGGCTCTGCCTCAGATATTATTGAGGTACACAAGAAGCCATTGCACGAGGACGAGATCGCTGCCATCTGTTTGGGTGTGCTGAGTGGATTAAGCTATCTGCACTCGCTGGGCCGCATCCATCGGGACATCAAAGCAGGCAACATTCTACTCACGGATATGGGTGTGGTTAAGCTGGCCGATTTTGGCAGTGCTGCCATCAAGTGTCCGGCGAATAGCTTTGTGGGCACACCATATTGGATGGCGCCCGAAGTCATACTAGCCATGGATGAGGGTCAGTACGATGGCAAGGTGGATGTCTGGTCTCTAGGCATCACCTGCATTGAGTTGGCCGAGCGCAAACCCCCATACTTCAATATGAATGCCATGTCCGCACTGTATCACATTGCACAGAACGAATCGCCCACGTTGCCGGTAATTGACAATGCCATTAACAAATTTATATATTTATTTTAAACGACAATAAAGTGAGCTTTTTGGTTGTGTTCGTGAATTGTTTGTTGAAATAATCGAATTCAAATGTTTTGCAGAAAAATGATTGGTCCGATACGTTTTGCAATTTTGTGGACCTCTGCCTGAAAAAGATGCCCGCGGAGCGACCCTCATCAGCCAAATTGTTACAGCATTCGTATGTGACGCGTCCACGCTCCGAGACTGTGCTGCTGGAGCTAATCGCTCGCACTAAGTCGGCGGTGCGCGAGTTGGACAACCTTAACTATCGCAAAATGAAGAAGATACTCATGGTTGACACGTGTGAGACGGAGAGCGCTGTCGGCGATACTGATGATCAGCAGGACGATCATGCGGGTGGCGATAGCAGCAAGAGCAATAGTATTACTTCCGAACACTCCATACACTCGGTGGGTGTATCGGCGGCTAGTAGTCAGGTATGTAAATTATAACTAAATTTATAATTAAAAAGTTTTTAATTTGTGACACTTATCTTGCAGAGCTCCTCGTCAAATTCCATACCGGCTGCAGCACAGAATCATCACCATATCGGTGCGCATCATCACCAGCAAGTGGACGCCTTTGCTGCGGCCATGCACCATCGGCTGGAGCTGCAAAAGCAGCATCTCAGCAATTGGTCGAGTGCACAGCAACAGCAGCAGCAGCAGCAACAACAGCAGAACTCATCCGGAGCTGGCTGTGGAGCTGTCTCGCGCAATTCGTCGCGTCATCGTAACCTGCCGCCGCTGCCAAATATAATGCACTCCATGAATAACAATGTAACACCCACGAATTCGGCATCGGTGGTTCCGGCGCCAGCGCCGCCGCTATCGGTGATGCCGCATCTGGGTGTTTCTTTGGGACATGGTAACACTGGTGGAGGAGGAGGCGGTGGCAGCACTGGTGGGTCTCCAGCGGGCGGTGATCATCGTTTGCCGGGTATTCAGCCACGTTATCTATCGACACCGGCCGCCCAGGCGGCTGTCTATGCGGCCTCATCGGCATCCTCGCAGCAGGCCATCTCCAATGCAGTCAATGATCATGGCCCAAACAATTTTGCAACCATTCGGACAACGAGCATTGTGACTAAACAGCAAAAGGAACATATGCAGGTGTGTTCTCGAGTTGCGCTTGTATACATACCAACATACATACTATATATACAACAACAACAAGTCATTATGATGAGCGTGTGTGGATCGCGTGTGTGTGTATCGTGTGTATCGTAGTTGCTGTTGAAACACTTAGATTGCGTTTCATGTACATCAAACGATCAGTTTAATTCGGTACCTTATCGATAAATTTCTCTCTCATTCCTGCTCTCATCACTATGTGCTTTATTGCATGTTAATTGTGCGTGTGTGTGTGTGTGCGTGTGCGTGTGTGTGTGAGTGGGTGTCCTGTCAATAATGTTCCTTTGTCATAGTTCCAGTCACAGCTGTCATTTCCCGCCGCTCTCGTTCTCCAAATCGTTTTCGTTCTAACTTTTGCTCTCTACTACTACAACCTTTCTTTGTTGTTGTTTATTGTTTCTATTTCTACTCTCCCGCATAACAAATAGGCGCGCTATAACTTCTGTTCACAACTGTGCGGCGGCTGTTGCACTTGTTTCTGCCGTGGCAGAGGCATCGAGCCGGATGCTGAAGACTTCGCTAGCCACGATGACAGCTTCTTCCACAAGGCTAAAAATAGTAGCAGTCCAAAAAAAAGCCAAAGTCTAAATCATTGTCCCTGTGTGATCTCTTAAAATAACTTAACAAATACAAAACAAACAAAAAAGTAACAAAAAAAAAAAAAGCGAAAGCCAAAGAAAACTAAA
Source organism: Scaptomyza caliginosa (assembly GCA_035044725.1). Taxonomy (NCBI): domain Eukaryota; kingdom Metazoa; phylum Arthropoda; class Insecta; order Diptera; family Drosophilidae; genus Scaptomyza; species Scaptomyza caliginosa. The sequence continues at coordinate 329,027 of JAWNNR010000102.1, read as the reverse complement.
CTAAACTAGTACATTCGCATACATATTTATGTACATACATACTTATGTGTATATTTATTAATGTATGTGCGTGTGCGTGTGTGTATGGGTGTCGAGTCCATGACAATAAATATCTATATATAAATATATACAAATATCAATAAATATTTAAGTAACCGAATGCAACAAACAAGAGACTTATTTGCAAATTGACACTCTCAGCCAACACCTCACCTACACAATCACATGCTTAACCACACCCTTTGCTCAAACTGTTGTCTATGCTGATATTATCTTGTTTCCTTTATTTATTGCTTTCTTAAGTACACTTCTATCAAATCTTCACTCCCAAATACAAACGCACGCACTATACATGCACTCTCCTACACACACACTCTCTCTCTTTCTCTCTCTGGCTTTCTTGACATTTGACATCTGACAGCAGCGTATGCAAATGCCGGCATTTTATCTTTTGCTTTGTGACGTTGCCATTTTCAATTGTTAAAGTTTAAGTGTTAGCATTAAATGTTTTATATGTTTTTAGATTTGTGTGTTGTTCATTGTTTTTTGTTCCATATAAATATCACTATTATATTGCTCTGAAACATTATTACTGGTTTTTGAGATAGCGATTTCGTGATTTTTTATGTATGATTAAGTATGATTTTTCCTTGCTTAAATTTTACTCGTTTTGAGGTTAAGAACGAATGGGAACTTAATAGAATTGTTGTAAGTTATAATTGTTGCTGTTAATGTTGTTGTTCTTGTTGCTCTTGCTGTAGCACTCCATACACAAATACATACCTTTACACAGACATGTAGTTAATTAGCTTTTGTTTTCTATGTACATTATTGTGTGCCTGCTAATTTCTAAAAATACAGGAGGAGATGCACGAACAAATGTCCGGCTACAAGCGCATGCGAAGGGAGCATCAAGCGACGCTGCTTAAATTAGAGGAGAAATGCAAAGTGGAAATGGAGACGCACAAGTCGGCGCTGGACAAGGAGTATGATAATCTATTGCATAACTTTACCAGAGAACTGGAACGACTCGGGGTAAAAATTGTTTTTTTCAAAAACATAATACAAGTGCAGACTTGAAAGAAGTGTGTTTTTATTAACATCTTTATCCTTAAACCTTTACAGGCCAAGCATCAGCAAGATGTTGAGCGTCGTTCGAAGCAAACAACAACGGCCGAAAAGAAACTACAGAAAGAGATTACACTGAAGCAGGAGGGTGATCGTAAGGCGTACGATTTGAATCGCAAAAAGGAATACAAAGCAAATAAGGAGCGCTGGAAACGTGAACTCTCAATGGACGAGTCAACGCCAAAGCGTCAACGTGATTTAACCTTGCAATCGCAAAAAGATAATTTGAAACAGCACGAGGCCCAGGAGGAGCAACGCATGCTGCAGGCCCAAAAGCAATATATTGAGCTTGAGATGCGCAAATTCAAGCGAAGACGCATGATTTTGCTGCACGAGCTAGAGGATCAGCTGATGCGTGATGTAAGTTTTGCTTTGTTACACAAACTAGAATAAAATATATTCAATAACATATCGTTATCAATGCAGGAGCTAAGCAAAAAGCAACAGCAGCTGGAACAAGCCCATGGCATGCTGTTAAAACACCACGAAAAGACACAAGAGCTGGAGTATCGCCAGCAAAAGAGCGTTCACCAATTGCGAGAGGAACAGGTGTGTTTGTGTGTGAGCCATTGGCGCTCTTAACTTGATCTTTAACTCAAATCGATGTTAACTTGTTTTATGCTTTTTACATTAGATAAACAAGCAGCACGACACGGAGTTGCACAATCAAAAAGACTACATGGATCGCATTAAAAAGGATCTGCAGCGTAAGCATGCGCTCGAGCTAAGACAACAACCCAAAAGTCTAAAGGTAGGTTCGATAATAGTTAACATATCTTAATGCAACGATTACAATGTGTGAAAATATTGAAACTTTACAGCAAAAGGAACTGCAGATACGCAAACAGTTTCGTGAGACATGCAAAACGCAAACAAAACAATATAAACGCTATAAAGCGCAAGTGCTGCAAACGACACCCAAAGAGCAACAGAAGGAGGTCATTAAACAGCTCAAGGAGGAGAAGCATCGTAAGCTTACACTGCTGGGTGAACAGGTAAATACTTGAATAAATTAAATTTTACTTTCCGTACATTAATTTTTAATTGTTTTATAGTATGAACAAAGCATATCTGACATGTTCCAAAGTCAAAGTTATAAACTGGACGAGAGTCAAGTGATTGAGTGCCAACGTACCAATGAACAATTGGAATACGAACTGGATATGCTCACAGCCTATCAGAACAAGAACAAGAAGCAGGCGCAGGAGCAGCGCGATCGTGAGCGTCGCGAACTCGAGAATCGTGTTAGCGTGCGGCGGGGTCTATTGGAGAATAAGGTTCTTGCATTTTTACAACTGTTTAGTTTATGCAAAACATTGTAATAACACACATCACACACACACACTCTTTCTCTATTCAGATGGATGCCGAATTGCAGCAATTCAATTTGGAACGTGCCGAACGGTTGCGCATGAAACACGAGAAACATGCTAAAGAATTGGAAGCTTTTGATAATGAATCAATAGCCTTAGGTTTCAGGTATGAAACAACGCGAGCACTCACATTTCACACTATTCACGACTGTATATAAATATATATATATGTATGCTATATATTACAGCACATTATCACTAACTGAGGTATCACGCGAGACCTATCCGGATGAGGAGGGCAGTTTATCTGGTTCCATGATTAGTTTAGCGCATAGCAATAGTTCAACAAGTTTTCCGGCTGGTTCCCTATAGCATAGGCAGCAACAACAACAACAACAACCACCACCACCACAACAAAAGCAAAAACAACAACAAGAACAACACCAACAGCAACCATATAATAGTAATATAAACTATTTTAATTTTAATGGAAATTTTAAAACAAACACTACAACACCAACAACAACAGCAACAACAACAACAAACAGAGCCCGACACAAATTACCATAACAACAGTTATAAATAATAACAATAATGATATAATACAAAAGCATTCGTTGTTTTTGTAGCCGCATTCATTGATAATTAAACAAACAAACAATATAAATATATATATATATATAACAAATGGCAAACCATTTAAACAAAAATTACACACATAAACATTTTCTAATCGTTACAACCATAAGAACATAAAGATGCAATAATTTTGTATTAAAAACGTATTCAATTCAAAACAAACAAAAAAAAAAAACATCAACAACAAAAACACAACCGACTAATAAATTAATTCAACGCAATTAAATACAAAACAAACAAGAGAAGAGAACATAATATAAATATACATTATAATATTATAAATAGAAAATCAACATAAATGCATAATTTAAATGTAAGCCTTTATTGTCATACACAAAAAGCATAAAACAATAATAATAATAACAAATATAACAACAGCAACAGACAGACAACCGCAGGCGATAACAATAATATCGACATATTTTACATATATATATAATCGACAAAAAGCATACATATTGATGTGTATATGTCTGCAATTGTTTAAGTTTTATTTTGAGAATTTTGATATTATTAAATCATAATTTTAATTAATTTTTTTGTTATCGCGCGAATTCGTACAATTATGTTCAACGTCGAAACGTCTAAATGCTTGCACTAAGACAAACAAACGAAAAAGCCAACAAAACATAAATTCTATTTTCGGTATTAAAGTTTTTAATGAAAACGACTCCCAGAAACTTCACCAGTTTCGATTATTCATTGCCAGCAATTGTCGCTGCAGGCAGAGCGAAAGAGAAAGCAACAGAGTCGCCATCAAGTAGCATGACATTTCACTGGTTAACAAATGAGAACGGAACAGAAAGAGAAAGAGAGCAAATACCTCTCCTGCCATGCCCAGGAGCAAGCAAGCAAAACAGACTTTACAAGAACAAATGTTCGAAGCAATTGCTTGGCGCCATTTTTGCATGTTGTTGAATTCGAAATTTTCAATTTGTACGTTACGTTTACCTTCGGACTTGCTAAATAAAACAAAAATAATATATATATATATATATTTAAAAACATAAAAGAAAAACCAACTAAAAGAAAGCCTATTATAGACTTAATTAATGCAAGTTGCAAAATGCTTAGTCAAACACAATAAAAATTGTATAGAAAATTAAATGCATATGAATGTTTAATTAATTACAATTTATGTTTATGTGAGAAGTCCTCCCCTATATATATGTATATTTTTTTTTTTGTTGTATACCTAAAAATAAATATACACCCAAAAACACACACACACATACACATACACCTATTCAGATATACACTAAAACATGATCATCGATCAGAGAAGCCCCGATCTTAAGATATAAAGTTAAAAAATTTGTAGCAATAAAATTTTTAAGTAAACAAAATGATAACAAATGAAACAAAAACAAACAGAAAACAAATTAATTTTTTCCGTTAGCAATTATTAATGAAATTACACAAGTCAATGGGATAAGTGCATAGGTATGAAAAGCAACAAAAACAACAAAAAAAGAAAAAAAAACTGGTATTGGGGTGGCACTAATATGATATCAGATAATAAGATATGTATTAGTATTATGCTAGTGCATAACTAGTGACTTTTGCATGTTGATTAATCAAGGAACTAAAAAACATAAAACCCAAAAATAAAACTAAAAAAACTTTATAAACATATTTAGGCACGAAAGTAAAGCAGTAAAGTAATGAGGGATATATAACAATAGAGCAAGCGCTTTGGAAATGGGGGTGAATGGGGAGTGGGGAGTGGGAGGACGGGGGGAAAGGTACAGAGAACACAGAACATACATATGTAATATTTTTTATGTTTATAAAATTGTTTTTTTTTTTAATTATTATTATTATTATTATTAATAAATTGTATTTTAAAGTGGAAAAACGAATAACAATTAAATTGATACACGTCAATAAAATAAAACATCAAATAAAAATACATAAAAAAAGAAATTCAACAATATTTACATAAAAATGCATTTTTAATTCAACTCTAAACTCAAACTAAAAAAAAAAATGCAGTTGACATTTTGAAGTTTTTTGTTTATTGAACGCAATAAAGTTGATAAATAACTAACACACACAGATCTGCTATATAATGAATCAAAAACTATATAGATGTAGATTCAAACTTTTTTTGTTTGTTTTTGTTTTTTTTTTTTGTGGAATGTTTAACAAATTTCAGCATTTATGCCTATATAGTTTAGACGTTTAAGTCATGGATATATATATTTTTTTTCTTGCTTCTTGTTCGACTTGAGTCGCGAGCGATATTCGTACGTAGTTTTATATGCACCCAGGTACATAGTATATATGTATGTATATATATAATTGTAAACACATAGTAAATATATATATGTATGTTGTTTTTGTTTTTTTTTTGATTTTCACACAAAGAATTCCAAAAGCTTGAGCACTTAAAATCTGTGCATATTTTGTGGGTTATCATAAATATAATAATGAATAAATATATTAATAATATGCTGGTGCATACATATACTTTTAGGTTTGTTTGTTGTGTCTTTGTGTGTGTGTGTGTGTGTGTAAATGGTATAGAAAAATATCATTTATACACTTGGTGTCAGCGTTGTTTTATATAAATATATGGTATGTATATAATATATATATATTCTTTGTATATGTATCTTTTATAATTGTTCATTTTTTAAATAGTTTTGGTATTTTTTTGTTGCTTGTTTTGTTTTAATCTTGTTGCTCCGGCGGCATGTGCACCCATCTATAGCCAACGCTGCGCTCCATTTCGATGCGAAACAGTAGAGGTCAGGGCCTCCGTAACATGACAGCATTGCGTCCTCGAGTTAAGCCGCAGGCGCTGCATAAACAGTGTGCCTCCCAGCGGCTTAGGCGTTGCCTTCACAAACCAATCAAGCTGTCCAGGAATGTATGCTTATTGATGACCTTCGTCGTCGCAATAACAAACTCCACATTGTTGTCCTCCTGGGCGGCAAGAAAGCGCAAAGCTGCGATCTCAGCGAAAGTGCAGCCGCCGACAAATAGAACAAGTACAACGCGACGAGCGTGCATCAGTGATACCTCATTGGATGTGCCACCGGCCACTGGACGCCCACCAATGCCAATCAATTGCACCTGGAAATCCTCGAAAGTCGGCCCAGGCAAGTTGTTAATCTGGCTCTTCAGCGTCTGCCAGCCCAATGGCTTCAATGAGTGCTCGACCAGACGTGCGGTCAATGGTGCATAGAAGCTATGCACATAGCTAATGTCCCGCGGATCCACCTCAACGCTGTCGTCCACGGTCAAGTGTAGGGTCTGAAGAACAAAGCACATTTACAGTTTTAGAATTGCTGAATGCATTTTGCACTTACCTTGCGCAGCACGGCGTAAGCACGCGACTCAGACTGGGCATGAAGAAGTCCAGCCCTTTCCAGATTGCTTATCTTCAGCAGCACCTCTAGACCGTACACTTGGGCCAGCTCACGCTTGTAATAGTTGAGCACACGCTCCTTCAGGCCAGAGCCAGCAGCACACTGCAAGCAAATCAGACGCAGCACATTGCGCAAGTTGGCACGACGAGCAATCTGATCCTCAATGTAGGCGCTGGGCCGATCGATGTCGGCACATATCATAAACTCCTGCTCGGCAGCCAGATCATCGTTGAACGAATGAACGCTCAGCTGTGCATCAATTAGACCGGCAATGGCCGTGTGCTCGGACGTTGCCTTCTTCTGCTCCATTAGTTGCGGCAAACGTTCCACAAAGCTCTTGATCTCCTGCACCGACTGCTCCTGCCGATTGACATTCATCTGCAGCTGGATGTCTCGTACCTTGCGAGCCAGCAGCATTCGCACCTCGTTGAAGTTCTTGTTACGCAGCTCGGCATACAGTTGTTCACCGGAATGCAGCATAATCGTCTTGCGATCGTTGTCGCCCAGCAGGCTGCGCTCGGGCACATCGCCGCCACCGCCAACGCCAGCACCGGCTGCATCGTTGCTGCCTCCGGCACCACCAGCATTGTACGATGGGAAGTGCTCGGCTGGTAGGTTCAATTGGTTTTGGCGTATGCCAAAGAACTCATCGATCAGGCCCTCGTAGGTGAGCTGAGTGGCCAGCGGTGTAAGCAAATCGATGCTACGATCCAACAGGATAAGCTGATCAATGGCGCCCTTGTCGCCATTGTACATGGACTTCTCCTCCATGGCCAAATGCTTGGCATGATCCCAGACCATTTGCGCCTGGATGCCCTTGCCGTAGATCTTTGGTATGCGGCCATAGAGACGCTGCAGCTGCACCAGCCCAATGGCTGCTTGGAATAGCGATGAGCTATCGCCATCGACGCACACATCGCGATATCCAGTTGGTATCTCCATGCTGACAACGTCCGAGTCCAGGGGCAAAAAGTTCCAAGGCAGCTCATCAATCTGCCCAAATGCACCGAGTACATCCCTGTTCTCCAGCTTCTTGATGCACATGCACGAGCGACGCGGCACAAAGAAGATATGGAAGAGACGACCTGGCACGCTGTTTGCCTTCACATGGTTGGCCAGGTGTTCCATCAATGGCGCCTGTGGTCGCACAATGTAAATGATGTTTTGCAGCTCCTTGGTGAAATGCTGCTCCGGCTTCAATGAGAGCAGCTTAATGCCGCGTTCCGTGAATAGTTTCGGCTTCGCTACTAGACCCAATGGCCCAATCATACCATCATCCAGTACGATTATCTTGCTGCCCTCAATGCGCTCGAGCAACTGCACTAGATCTCGACAAGCTCTCTCCTGCAGCAGTTGCAAATTCACGCGTTGGCTGCGCAAATATGGAAACATGGCGATTTTTTTCAAGGGTGGCCCTGTTGCTATTGTTTGCCTTTTTTTCACTTTTTTTTTGGTTTGCAGTCGAACGACTGTACAGCCGTCGATGGAGTTGACGTTGTTTAGTCTTCGAGCTCGGATATTCTTTTAATAGATGTAGGTGTAGGCGGCAACTGCAACACCCACAAACCGCACGGCAGTTCGGCAAAACAGCTGTTCTGAGCCTGCGCAGTGAACAGTGTGTACACACCATGAAAATGTGTAAAAAGTAAGACGTAGAATCGAAATACAGAAAATAAATGCATTAAGCTAGTAAATATTAAATTGAATATCAATTGCTAAAACTGCATTATTGTATATTATAAGGTTCTGAAGTGATTCAGTGCCCAAAATTATAAGAAGTGTATACACACCTTCCGAAAACAGATGTTGTGAAATTAAATTTGAATTTAAATACAAAAAAAAAAGTAATTTTGTTGTTTAACGGAGTTGTTAATTATGTTTTCGGTATTAATAAGTGCACTTCAAGAGTTTGTGTAGCTTTTTAATTTAATATAGCTATAATAAAGCAAATAGTCCCACTTAGTTCCTTTTTAAAACTTATTTTATGCGTTATTTTTATTTTAATAAATATTTTTGTTTAAAACGCAACAAGTAAAAATGATAAAAATGTATATAAGACTTATTGACAAGGACGTTTTGTCATTTAATCCGTGTACAACTAACTATTTGTTATTTCTGATAATCTCTTTACTCTCAAAATGCTTATAAAAGCTTTGGTAAGCAAATGTGTGTTCTTAGGAATATAAAAATAGTTTTTAAACTCTATTTTCAATTTCGATAAATCATAAATCGATAGTTGCATTGAATGGTTTTGACAGTCACAGATCCGTGAATTTGTTGCTCATCTCTATGAAATATACAACGACAATATATAGTACTAGCAATATTTAAGCGTGTGATAGAATTAGGTTTTTTTTTCAACTCTGACAGTTGGTCGGAGTAGAGTGTGTGGAATACCAAAACCGTTTCGTTTACCACATTAATGGTATCCAAGGGCAATCATTTTCAACAGAACCGGGCAATGCAACAGCAACAGCGCTCAAATGTACGTGCCGCACTTGCACCATACCGAAAGCCCTTCCGGCCCCAGACACAGGTGCAGGCACAAAATCAAATGATGTACTCATCCTGCCAAATGCCCAGCGATCCGCTATACATAGACTTTAACTGCCCAACACCAGCACCACCGACAAAACCCCAGGCGCAAACCGGCAATTCCAAATCGGGGTCGGCTCAAGCAGATGGGAGCAAAAAGAAGCCACTGAAAGGTAAACAGGCCAAAAGCAACAAACAGCTGCAACAACAGCACCATCCGCACAACATGCCCTATGGCCCACAGATGCAGATGCCGATGCATGGAAATAATGGCTGGGTACCGCGTTTCCATCCGCCAAATGGCAAGCGTTTTGACGAACCAATGCCGCTGCCGAATCGTGGTCGTGTTGGCGGAGGGGGACTCGCAAATCGCGGTGGCGGCCGTCACATGATGGGTCCAATGGGTCCAGGGCCAGGACCAATGGGTCCACGAGGTGGGCCGTGCCTAAATGGTGGCGGTCCAATGCCGCCTTATCCACCAATGCGTTACCCACAACCAATGCCGCCCATGCGATGTCCTATGCCACCAATGGGTGGTCCACCACCACCGCCATTTATGCGCCGCAATGGTCGCGGTGGTCCGCCACTGCCGCCACCGCTTATGGGACCGCACATGATGGGACCACGTATGCCGCCACGCGGCATGCCACTCGGTGGCCCAGGTCCCTACAACATGGTTCCCATGAACGGCAATATGAATGGCGGCAAAATCAAAAAGCCCAATCCCAAGCTTATTAAGCAGGTAGTCAAAGGCAAAAGCACCATCAAGACGCTCAAAAATCTAGTGAATCAGTATCCCATTGACAAGCCCTGGGTGAACGATGAAATACGTGCCGTTCACGACACAAAGCTGGACATTGAGAATCGCCTGAAGGGCAACAAGGATGACGAGCTTTTCGCCCAGTACCGTGTGCAGCGTGACAAATTTGTGTCCCTGTACGAGACGGCGCGGGAAACGTATTTAAAACAGGAGGCCGCTACGGTAAAGGCCAAGGTAACGTTTCATATTTCTATACTCAAATATTTCTAATATTTTTCGTTTGTTTTTTTTTCCATCACTTGAACACTTGCACACCTCAATACACACACACACACACATACACACTGACAACACATGCAGCATCAGGCACAACATATTTGCAAAGGTTTTAAGTTGCTTTGTAGCCGAGTGTAGTGTTTTGTTAACATTGGTTTCTACTATATCGTTGGCATACATCAATACATTGTCTTTTTGCAGGATGCCAAAGAGAATGAGAAAAATGCGAACGCCGTCGCAAAGGTCGAAAACACAAATGATGCAACAATTCCAAGTCCAAGCAAAAACCAAAATCAAACCGAATTAAGTGCAAATAATGTCACAGCGATCGTTGGCGTTGAAAATCAAGCGACTGAGCACAATAACTAACTATATTTATTTATTTTTGGTTCGCCTGCGTCACAACTCCCAAAGCGAAACATAGAAATGAATGAAATACAAGCAACCAAAAAGCCGCATAGGAATAAATAATTAAAAACAAAACACTAGGAACTATTTATATAAGAAAAAAGCAAACAAAAAGCAATCAACAAATGTTAGGAAACAAATAAAAGCCTTTTCAATAAGCAAATGCAGCTTGATTTTTGCGACTGATTACTGAGAGCTTAATTCAAAATGCAATAATTTAAATACAACAAATTGCTTGTTTATCAGGAGAATAATGTTAAAAAAACAAAAGCATTTGACTTTATATTTGTTTCATTTTGATTGTCCACACAAGTTCATGTATTATTTATTATTATTGTTGGTTGTATCGTAAACTAGTTAGTATTTGCACTTGGCTTTGAAGGTTTTCCTACGAATAACTGTAGAATAGGGAAAAACTTTAAAAGAAAATCTATGTTTTTTGTCCTGATGATTATGAATTCAACAATTGTAAACAACAACAATAACTATTATGTTAATAATAATTATTTGTGCTTAATTGTATTTTTAAATTTATTCTTAAAAATAACAAAATTAAGATTTAAGTTGCACAGAAAACAAAAAAAAAAAAAAAACTCAATTTAGTGCATCGACAATTTGTTTTCTATTTGTTCTATGTTCGTCATTAAATCATAACTAATGATTCGTAAACCATACAGCATAGCTTTATAATAATACTGTCCAAGTTTCTCAAAACCATTCTCTCACTAACTAACTATACATAATACATATACTATAGTATACTATCGCCTACGATTGCTTCTAGTTTTAATTAGTTTTGCAAAACTTTTGTACATATTATTATTATTATTACAACACATACATACCTATACACTTATGCCTGCTAAGATTATGTAAAAACAAACAAGATAAACACAACAACAAAATATACAATGCATACAAAACACATAATCATACATACATTTTTGTTAACACCTTTCAGAGAGAGAGAGAACCCAAAACAAAAAATGCCTTTAACGAAGACTTCTAGTGCAGAATTCGAGACGAGATTGACTCAGGCAGAACTTGTATAACAAAAAACAAAAAAACGAGATCCTACCAATTAGGTGTTCAACTGATTAAAACATAACTTATGATAAGCTTACAATTAGATCGAAACGTTAACAAGAACCGAATAGCAATACCCAAAAACCAACTGCCAAAGCAAATAATCGGTTTTGAATATTTGTAAAATTCAGCACTTGACCAAAATCATTTGAATACATCTAGTATATAGTAACAATTGTGTATTCGATATGCTTTCGTGGCATATCCCAAAGATAGTTTAACTTTAGTAAGTACACATTATTAGCATTTAGCAGTATGTCCATTTAAATGCATCCTACTGTCGGGGACAACAACTTTTTCAATTATTGTTGTTAGTTGTGTTTGTTGTTGTTCTTGTTGTTGTTGTTGTCGCCTTTACCCGAAACAGCTGCAGGACATTTGGATAATTGGTTCGATTTCATTTACCTTTCTTCAATATTTCCCCCCGAGTCTAGTTTCCCACTGGACCCGATATCTGAATACAAATAAAGACCGAATTTTAATGCAATTACCATTGTTATTTATTTTGTTCGCAACAATTTGGCATTTAAGTGCATAATAGTGAGAAATGGAACAGCTTGTCTTGGAGCGGAAGCTACTATATAAAGGATCGTTGGGGCAAACAAAGCGAAATCAGTTGCAGCAGGACGTCAAATGAATACCAAGTTAGGCGTTATGCAACTGGATACACATCGAGCGGTTAGCTATCACTGGAGGGTGTGGGAGATAACGGGCCTGATACGACCGGCGGGCACAACGCGTTTCCGTTTTCTGTTGCGTGGCATATTGCTTAACTTTCTGGTCACGTTTCTCTTTCCGCTGTCGCTGCTGGCCAAGCTGTTCTTTACGCGCAGCCTGCGGGAGCTGTGCGAGAATCTGACCATAACCATAACGGACATTGCGGCCAATTTCAAGTTCATCAATGTGTTTCTGGTGCGCCGGCAGCTGTGCGAGATACGCAGTCTGCTGCTGCAGCTGGACAGGCGCGCTCTTCTGGTGCATAATCCTGACGAGCTGCATGCCCTGCACTCTGCCGTGGGCACGGCACGCAATAGCTTTCGCACCTTTGCCGGCATCTTTGTTGTTGGCACCGTGCTCAGCTGCATTCGCGTGGCCATTGCCTCGGAGCGTCATCTGCTGTATCCCGCGTGGTTCGGTGTCGATTGGCAGCACTCAGATATTGCCTATGCCTTTATCTATGTCTATCAGCTCTTTGGCTTAATTGTGCAAGCGCTGCAGGATTGCGCCAATGACTCATATCCACCTGCCTATCTGTGCATCATAACGGGTCACATGCGCGCCCTGGAGCTGCGTGTGCGTCGCATTGGCTATCCGGAGTGCTCCACAACATCATCGTTGGCCAACAAGCAGCGCTGGTGCCAAGACGTCTACATGGAGCTATGCGCCTGCATTGAAGACTACATCAATATTGTGCGGCTACATGCCATCATCCAGCAGATCCTATCGATTGCCTGCCTGGCCCAGTTCATGTGCTCCGCCGCCGTGCAGTGCACGGTCGGTATGCACTTTCTCTATGTGGCCGATTCGCATGATCTCTATGCGATGGTGCTGTCGCTGATCTTCTTTCTGTCCGTCACGCTGGAGGTGTTCATTATCTGTTACTTTGGCGATCGCATGCGCGTCCAGAGCGAGGCGCTGCGCGATGCCTTCTATGCCTGCAACTGGGTGGATCAGTTGCCTCAATTCAGGCGCAATTTGATTATAACGCTGGTGCGCAGCCAGAGGCCAGCATTTATCTATGCCGGCGGCTTTATAGCCGTCACTCTGGAGACATTCGTTCAGGTGACGTTCTTGTTTTACTTTACTGATTGTTGATGTTTTTTTGACAATTGATTTCCTGTTTTATTTCCACACACAGGTCATAAGATTCACTTACTCTGCCTTTACCTTGTTGCTGCGAGCCAAGTGAATTGTTTATCCAACAAATTGAAGTAAAATATATCTTTTGTGTAATAATATTTCCCTTTTTCCCTTTTTGGGCAGCTTTGTTTGAGTTTAATTTTCTTAGATTTTCGGTCCTGTTTTTCCGGATTTTTCCTCCAAATGTTTCCTTTTAATAACCTAAAAAAGAAGATTTTTTCCCTCAACTCCTTTCATTATATATTGTTAAATAAAAAAGTTTTCAAAGTTTTCAATACGAACGTTTATTTTGCTTTAGGATTAATATATATAATGCCAGTTGATATCATTTGGTCCCATCTAATGATTACCAAGATTTGACGGATAAGTTGAGGAATATCTCTAATAATTTTTTAGTTTAGTAGATTGATTAATTTACAATCAATAAAATAAAATAGCTTATGGAACTTTACCATCGTATAAACTATATAACTCTAAAGTAACAAAATATATGATCATAATCCTTAATTGAATAACAATTTATACTCAACTATGTAGTTCTTGATGTTAAAAACATATTTTCAACTTGAAATCAGATGCTTTAATATTTGGTTAAGGTATTTTCAGCTTTTAATAGCAAAACTTTTCAAATAGTACAATGCTAAAGCAATTATTTAATTCTTATAGTTTTTTTTGTTCTCTTTTTGTGGCTTTAATTCCATTAACTTTAACTTTATTTAAAGTGGAATCAACATTAATTTAATGACAACTATTTTAAGTTGACAACAAGTTTAAAAAAATAGCTTTAATGCCATTCAAGTCTTTATAATAACCACAAAAATTGAAAATATTTAAGAAAAAAAAAACTTGCACTCAAAATTAATGATAATTTTTTTATTCTAAACATGAAATAGGAGGGTTTGGAGCATTTGGTTAGCCATCAGGAGAAGCTGCTGCTGCTGTGGCATCATCGGGAGCTGGCAGTGTGTCATTACCATCTCCATCGTTGGCCTTTCGCTTCTTCCACATTTTGGCAGCAGCAAGCAATTTGAGATTGGGTCGTGCCATCTCATCTTCGGGAAATACATAGTCGAAAATCTCCTCCCAGCCCTCCTCGACGCCATCCTCAGAGATGATCTTCTGTCGCCGCTTAATGCGTCGCGGCATTTTGTCCAGAACCTTTTGCAGCGCGTGCGTATCGTTGACGTTGCGCTCAAAGTCACGCCATGCCTCCAGGAGCAGTACACGTGACTCCTTGTCGTTCATCTGGCGCAGAATCTCATTGGCACGCTCATAAATGCGACGAGCAAGGCGAGCATTCAAATCCGAATCGTTATCCTCATCGCCCTGGCCATGACTGTTGTTCATTTCGAACTTGGCAAATGACATCCAGATCTTAACATGCTGCGTGCGCTCCAGCAAGCGTTCGTACAGCTGGCGAGCCAGCTCTGTTTCGCCAAGAGCCACCTCAAAGTCAATGTACGCCTTCCACAGTAGCTCGGGCATGTCCAGGCGCGGCTGTTGCACTGCCAGCTCGAAAATGGCACGGGCACGCTCTGTATCGCCGAGTAGATTCTCCAGTTCGGCAAACTTCATCCATGTGATACAGTTCTCGGGCCCAAACTCCAGAAACTTCTCGTAGAGCAAACGACAGCGCTCGAATTCACGCAGCTGTATCTCCATATCAATGTAGCCACGAAAGAGTTTATCACGCGGACACATGCCAATGGCCATGCCTAATGTTTTGCGTGCTGTTTGCAGCTCCTTGCAGCGCAGCTCGAACTGAGCGTACAGCAGCCAAAATTTGCTGAATGTGAACTGCTTGTGAGGTATTAGATCCAGGCAGGTCTTGTATATTTGCCGAGTGCGCTCAGTGTCCTCTGCCTCAAGCTCCTCGTACAGAGCATAGTTGATCCACATGTAGATGTAGCGGCGCCAATAGTTCTTCTCGTTGGCCGGCGGCACATTGGCAATGGCGCGCTCGTAGGTATCACGTATAAGATCCTTGTCGCCTTCGGCCTCGATGAGGCGCAAGTAGTCGAACCAGGCATCATAGTTGGTCGGATTGGCGGCCACCTCTTGTTCGTATTGATGCTTACGCTTTGACACAATGACATCCTCAATGCCAGCCCGATCGCCATACTTCTTCTCGTGTATGGTATATGCCTTGAAGAGCTCTGGCGTTCGCTCCTTGGGCAAGTGATCTAGTGCATATTTGTAGATGACGCGTGCACGATCGTGTTCCTTTTGGCCCTCCTCGAAGCGTGCAAACGCAATAAACAGACGCTCCTCAATGTAATCATCGCCAAAGAACTCAACGGCCCGCTCGAAGACACGTCTTGCACCGTGTATGAAGCCATGTGTTTCCTCGAAGCGGGCAAACTTAATCCAGTTCTTTACGTCCGGATGCACATACACGAAACGCTCGTAGACTTCGCGAGCACGATCAATCTCCTTGTAGCGCAGCTCAAAGTTAACGTAGGTCTGCCAGGCCTGCTCCTCTGGCTGCCATTCCATCCAGCGTTCAAAGACTTGTCGGGCTCCGGCCACATTCTCAAGCATTTCTTCCATGTAGGTGTACTTGTACCAGAACTGATTGACTCGCGGCATTATGGTGACGGCACGATCCCACAAATTGCGTGCATGATTCACCTGTTTGTTTTTCATCTCCATTTCGGCGTACTTCAGCCAGATGGTTACGTTGCGATGCTCGTTGTCCAAGGCACGCTCCCATATGGAGCGTGCACGCTGTATCTCCTGCTGTTGTTCCTCCCATTGTGCATATTTAATCCAATGGCTAACCACCATGCGATTTTTGCGTAAATTATCCTCGAATGTTTTGCGCTTTCTTTGTTGGTAGTCGGCTAACTCGGCGGGATCGGAGATCTTTTGCTTTGGCGGAGGTGGTAATATCTCCAAATCGCGCTCCTTGGCTTCGCGCAACAACTGTTCCGCCGTAATTTGCACCTCAGCCGGCGCTTTGTTTTTTACCTGAAAACAAAACGTTTGTGCTTTACAATGCTGTATCTATTTGATTGACTTTTACTACGTACCTTTGCCACTTTGGGCATTTTCTGTGGTCGATCCATGTTGTGTTTTTAGTTAAACTAACTTTATGCTTCTTAATTAATTATAATTCCTAACTCGAGCGGAATTTTGTGTACTGCGTGTTTTGGATGCTTTTGGCATGTACACAGCATTAGTGATGTGCCGATGTTAGATTAATATTTTTGCCATTCACATTGCGTCTGCAATGTTATCGAGCTAGTTTCGATATCAAGCGGTTATTATTAGCGCATTTAAAGTAATATACAAATATCTCACATTATTGCTTTATTGTTATTTATTTAAATTCATAAAATTAGGAATCCAAAAAAAATGCAAAACATCTTCAGTTCAATAACCCATCAAGGGACAATCCCAAATTTTTATTTTAAGCTACAAACATTAATAATATATAGCCAGTACAAAAGCTACACAATAAGAAAAGAAATTTTACAGTACAAAAAAATAAGGGCTTTAGCCTGCACAGGCAACTTAACTAAATAGCTTCCACGATTTACCGCTACGCTTCTCAGGCTTCTCAACATGCCAATGGTTCGGATTCATTAAGTATTCCCTAAACAAACAAACAAAAACAGCAATAGTTAATGGTATAGTTAGGAGAACGAGTTTGTTGTATGCTTACCGCTTTTCGGCCAAAACCTTTTGGGTCTGATCTCGCAGAGTAGCCAGCGATCCAGCAGAGCCGCCGTACTCCTCGGGCAGCATTATGCGCGGCACAAACGTGTATAGTGAGTCGATGCTGGATGTGTGAAAGCGTATCTAAAGTAAGAGCTTTGCTATAATATATAACAGGCAAGTGTGGTTTAATAGTAAAACCCACCAGCTTGAAAACTTCATCGCTTATGAAAGGCTTCACCACGCTCACAATACGATCAATGTACGTGGGGCAGTTAACCATGTGTATAGCCTTGAGACGCACTGGAAACGCCAATTGCAGGAACTTGACATAGACACGCAGTGTGCTGATTGTTAGACGAGATATATGACGCATGGTGGTGCCCTTCATATCAAAGATTTGCACCTCGCCCTCTGACAGAATCTCTGGATGAGCCGGATCATCGACCGTTATAAAGCGGCAGTCTGTAACCATGAAAAATGCACGTGTATCCTCTGTATGATGCATCTAAAAATAGGTAAATAATGTATTTATACTTTTCAATGGGTTTTTCTGGCTAGTGAGCTTACCTTGGATGGATCAAAGTCTTTAAAGCAATAGAGTGAGACCTTATACTTTTCCGGTGTAAGTCCTGGCAGCGGTAGTATATCCCTGTAATAAAAATCAATGCTCAGTTTGATGGTCTGCAAAAATATGCAATTAACTTACGCATAGTCAAAGGTGCGGCGGCTGTCATCGTCCAGTGGATCGCGCTTAATGAAGATATGCGGATGCTTGTTCCGCAGAGCGTAGTTTACCTCAATGAGCTTCTTGGTCTCCTCCACATCACCGTACATGCATTGGTAGAAACGTCGCAGCAGCAAAGGTTCTGAAAATATCAATAAATCAACATTTATACATTGCACATATATATATCCTATATGTATATAATATTCAAGTGCCAAACATATAGTGGGCTTATGACGTAACTGGCGCCCACTAACTGGCGACCAAAATGGCCGAAATACGTCTCTGCCTGCTAACGACCTCATTAAGTATTTTTTGCCGCATATTGGGTCAGTGGCGACAGCAGTCAAGACGAGACGAGTGTTGTTTACATTAGCTGGCAACATTTGGGCCATCCCACATGTTGTTATTGCAGGCAGCGCAGCAATCTCCTTTATTTGCACCCCTATTTTGCATTACATCAGCCTTAGCCGTTTATCCTACAAGATGTTTACCAATTTCCTGCGGTAGATTCTCATTGTCGCGAAACCATTCGCAAAGCTTGGACAAATCACGATCGCGTCTCAGCTGATTCTCACTTTCACTATCGCTGTTCATGCTTTAGTTATCGTATCGTTATCGATGCGCAAAAAAAAAATACTCGTACTCGCAATCGGTATTTAAGTGTGTGCGCAGCAAATGTTCTGCGTACCGTTGCGTTTGAAGCCTGCTAAACAACTGACAGTGCCAGTGCCGCCTTTACTATTTGATTCATTATTGTTTGGGTACATATTTAAATGCGATTATTGATTAATATTGCGAATACGTACATATATGTTTATGCGCGTATCCAAGCCGCAAATACTTTCGCACACACAAGACTCGCACTTGTCCCATGAGCCATCAATTAAACACGTACATATTTTGAATTGCTTTCCGCTGCCATTTGCCATTTAGCTGCCGCTTAATAGTGCCTAAATTTGTATCTGTGCAGTCGGTTACAGCTTCTGCGCATCCATTTAATCACCTGCCCGTGCATAGAATTCACATAAAGCCAATAAAATTTCAACTTAAACCAAAATCAAAATACAATATTAAAACTGTTTGCCACAATAATTATGAATTGATGAACTGATCAAAAAACAATCCCATTCGATATGGCCGCTAATGACTTCTATACTGAATTGCCAGCATTAGTCCATGTTCTCGATCTGATCAAATAAATAATTATTAACATACATTCGACATACATTTAATGGGCCATTAAAACCATACCCTGCTCTTGCTGCATAATAATCCCGAATTCTTGCAATCAACCTGCTGCCGCATCGAAGTGAACGATGCAGTTGAAGGTCTCTCTAGTTGTCTCCACTTAAGCCATAATTCAATGCGCAGCAAGTTCAAGGATAGCAACCACAGAGTCTGATATAACATAAAATTGTTCTGTGTGGAAAGAGCGTATAGCAATTTTGATGTAACCAACACAGTAGACAGAATTGCGCCAAATTTATCGCAGGAACGCTTGAGCATCCCTTTGATAATCAACATCGATTCAATGCCCGTCATAAGGATGCTCAAATGACGTTTCACCAACGTCGGCTCGTTGATCATTGAGTGGCACAAACAGGTGGCAATAAGCACGATAATCAACAGAAGTTTTCTCCAAATGCGGCTTCTCAGACACGTTGTGGCATAGCAATAGTAGAAACGCAGCACTCCCAAGTTCATCAACAGGCTAATGCAATTGGCCGTCAACATGGTCCGATCATCGCCCTGTTGGGCCAAGCGCATGTTGAGCGTGGCATGAACCACAGCGCTGAGCAGCGGCTCCACGGAGCCCATGTCATCTCTGGGCTGTAATGTTTCTTGGAATACTAAGCCCACTCCACGCAGCAGCTTGATATAGCTCAGTGCTATGGTCAGGTTCTTTAAGACAAGCCATTGGGGCTTTAGGAATTGCTGTATTGCTTCCATTTGGCAATGTCAGCAAACTGAACAAAAATAGAAAATATAATTTTGCATATATAAAAATATATTTAAACAGATTTGAAAACTGTAGGAATACTAGTTGTTTGAAATATCAAAGTCAATGCGTATGTGATAATTTTCTTTATTGTTTAATAATTATTTAAAATATTTTCCAACCTTATACACAGTTTAAACTTTTGAAAATCAAATAAGAATCGTATACGATAGTAAACAAAAAACTGTTATACTGTAGCAATAATGCAAGAACCCACTGTTATAAAGAGCTGTAAGCATCCCATTGTAAATATAACTGTAACTTGCCGAAGGCTTCGTTAAAAATTCGGCCAAAGAGAAACTTATCGAAGCGTCAGTCTGGCATATTAACGTTTATTATGATTATGAAATGTTTACATTTTAGCTATAACTTAATATATATATAAAAAAAATTATTGTAAAATTATAACAACACTAAGCATAGTGTTAGCTAACACCATTATAAAATACATATTTTTTTTAATAATTTGTCAACACTTAATATAATAATCACATTTGCGGCAATAATTCTGTTATAACACAAGTGGAACGGCATTAATTGTCCTCAAAACCAGGACCAGCGACTTTTACTTTCCGATGCTACCTTCCAGTATTTATCATCGCTTAGATATGCTCTAAAATATATTTATATAGTTAGTATGGGAAAAGTAATTATGTTCGCATTGTCTCACGTCTTCTCTTTGAGGATTTGCATCCAGCGCTGCTTTATTTCGGCAATTGTGCCAGCCTTACCGCCATACTCATTGGGCAGCATATCTCTCGGCACTAGCTCATAAAGACTGTCCATGCCTTCGGTATGATAATTAATCTGTTTGTACAAATAATATTATAACCTTTGAATGTAGTATAAGGAATTTATATTGGTATTCACCATTTGGTAGACTTCCTCTCTTATGAACGGTTTCATCATGGCCATCATTCGGTCCAGAAATGAGGGACAGTTGATAATGTGAATGGCACGTAGGCGTGAGGGATATGCCTCCTGTACAAACTTCATGTAAACGCGCAGCACAAAGATAGAGACATAGGCCAAATGTCGCATTGTGTAGCCATTGATATCAACAATCTGAATATCACCATCTGCTATATCACTGTCGTCCGGAATGCCAGCGGAACTATTTTCAGCACTTGCAGACGCCTCTTGATCTTGAGTTGATCTTTCGATATCTGGTTCAGTGAAACGTGCATCGGCCATCATGAAAAAGATTTTGCTCTCCTCCACCGAGTTGCGCTGTGCATTACAAATAGAAACCCATTACTTATGTATTCAGTAATGCAAGTAAAAAAGCACTAGTCGTAGAAAGCTCAGCTAGGCGATAGCCGCAACCCCAGCGACAACGCGCACAGACTCCCTATGCATGCCTGCGTATGCAGAAAGTGCATGCATTACTGCACTACTGAATGCGTGAGTAAATCTGTATCTAAAGCGATTTTAATGAAATCAGAGATTAATATTTATAACAAAGAATATTTAAGATTGCGAAATTGTGATTAAACATTTCTAGACTGGTCAGATAGAAATGTTATCAAAGATTAAAAGTTATTTTAGCAAGCAGCAATATAATTTTACCATCATAACGGTAGACGCTTAAGACAAGCTTCGATTAAAAGAAATGTATAAAAAAAAGGTTTAAAAAAAAAAGAAAAATAAATACAAATCGCAATGGTTTCTAGAGGTTGATTACAAATATGTATATGAAACTTAATCATACGTTACGTTCAATACATACCGTACTGGGATCAAAATCAGCCATGCGAAATAATAACAACTTATGCCGTTCAGGTGTAACGCCCGGCAGAATGAGTAAGTCCCTGCAAGGAAAAACGTAATTGAATTGGTTTTTGTATAAAGAAATATGATAATAACTTACGATACTTGTAGACCCTTGGCTGTCGTTTCGTGTTCCATGTTGCGATCGATGAATATGTTGGGATTCTTATTGCGTAGACTGTAGTTCAGTTGGATAAGGGCCTTCGTCTTATCCACGTCATAATGCATGCACTTGAGAAAGCGTAGCAATATAATTGGCTCTGCAATTGTTGATTAGACATTCAAGTCAAGCAATTATCTATCCGACATATTATTCTACTCTTATAATAAACACACACACACAAACATACGTGAAAAGCTTAATAACAGACGCTGCTGGAATTTAATGGGTTTTTATTTGCGTATAAAACAAACAGTATGTATATAGATTTCTCTGTACAATTACTCATGCTAAGGGCTTATTATATATATACGTTATACGTATTGATAACACAATATCGGTTAATACACTTGTACACATGTATACAAAATCTAATTAGTTTGGAAATTCCTAACCTAACCAACATTGATTGAATGATAAAATCTGATAAGATAAGTAGCAAGTAGTTTTTTTAGTAGGAGTTGTAGTAGTTGGACTTACCAATTTTTTCGGGCAAATTTGGTTCATTTTCAAACCAAGTGTGCAATTCACTAAACATGACCGCCACTTCTTGAGCATTTGTTTTTGTTGTGGCTGTCATCATCTTGCTCGCTTTTAAAGTTTGCCGCCAAGCGCTGGGATGCGATCCACGTCGACCGAGCAACTGGCGAGCGTCGACTGTGCCAAAAATCGCGCCGTTCAATTGATAAAGCGCCCCAAAGCTTGTTTGCCCTACACAAACACACACACACACATGTTTACTACAACAAACAGCGTAGCTTTTTACGCCTGTTTTCTAGGTTTAATTGAAATATTACCTTAGCTGCGAGCAAGCGGGCGAGGGGGTTGCGCTTAATAAGCTCAGCTTGGAATCATTATTAAGAATCGTGCTAAGCGAGCTGAAACGACTCTCGCACAGACCACCCATCTCCCTCTCTCGCTCACACTTTCTTTCTTTGTGTTTCTTTGTCTATGTGACTGGTCTGAGCTTTGGCAAAAGCTTCGACGTCATTAAATGGCGTTGTAAGTAAATAAACTAAACTCTATGATTGACCTCAAACGTTTACACTGACTGTAAAAAATATGTGCACACCTATGTCGAACTTTTGTTTGGTTATTTATCTATAAAGCAACGGAATAGATAAAGCTGACCTGTATGAATATCTCTAAACGGCATTTATTTCTGGTCTTAATAAAATTATAAACTGCTTTTTAATCACTGTTGAAAGCCGGTTTCGAGCTAAAAATAGTCCCATAAATACCTAAACCAGACAGATTGATAGAAATCCAAACGGACTTCCTTATTAACTGTTATATGGCTCGAACAAAAAAACGTAAGCAGTGTTGTAAAAGTGTAGTAATTAAAACAAGGATCAGTGTGGATAAACTCTTTATTGATTTTCTTTTGTACACATATAAATAAGTTTTCATATATAATTTTGTTTTTAATTCATAATTTTTAGTTCTTACATTTATGTATTTTTTCTTTTTTTTTTTTGGTTTTCTATGGATGTATTACAGGACCATTTAATTTATGTTTTTTCTGATTTTATTGAAGTTGTTTACGGGTTAATTTAAAGGTATGTCAATGGTTAACTTTGGTATTATTTATTTATCATAGTGTTTTTTTCAATGGCATCACTGTATTGTTTTTTGTTTTACTCCATTTAATTATTTTACTTTTTCAACATTGATTTAAATTTTCTGAAATTTATCTTTTGTATATGTATTTGTATATATTATATATATATCTGTATGTATGATTCTCTAAGAATTCTAGAAAAAAAAATTTTCACTTAAGAACTCTCTGGAGTATACAACAACATTCATAATGTGTGCCTCAAATGGCACGGTTTTTTTGTGTTTTTTTTTTTAAATACGTACATTAAACATGCGAAAATACATTTATAGTGTTTGTTTAATCAGATCCAATAACTGTCCATGTAAAGTCTCAATTACAAAATGTGTGGTTTTATCATTTTTTGTGTTTTGTTTTAAAATTTGTCTCTCATTTCATCGCGTAAAATGTTAACATTGTTCTTAGATTTTAGGATTTCACCTTTGCTATCCTAACGATTATACATTTATTATAATTATTATTATTATATTTTAACTGCTTTCATATATGTATATATGCTAAAGTTCCGGGCAGGGCTGGGTGTGAATAGGAAAGGATCATTAATCATTAAAACACTAAAAACGAAACCTAAGCACAATATGGAATAAATAATACTTTCTAGAAGCTAGAACAAATTTATGTTTGTCTTTCTTCTTTGTAAATACTTCAGTCATTATCAGAGTTATTATTTTTTTTCACGATTTCCGTCAACAATTTCAAGACGTTCGAACGTTTTGAAATTGAAATTCGAAACGAAAAACGAAGTGAATCTATGATCTAGGATCTCTCTTTCTAGAGACATGCATATCTAAACATATAACTACAACGAGAAGATTTAGTTGAAGAGAAATTTAAGAGACACTTAAAACATTTACAACAAGAAATACATATACAATATTTTGTTGGCACAGAATTGTCACATAATAATAATAATAATATATATATTCAGAGAATTTGTTAATTATTCTTATTTAACTATTTTATTGTTATTTGAATACCTTTAAGGTATCAAACCGAATGCTTCACTACTTTTCTTACTTAAACGCTCATCGCTGTCAAAATTTCGCTTAGCAATTCGTATTCAAAGATTTTCGTAACAATAACATCCTTTATATATATATACAAACATATACACATATATATACTTATAGACAGACATACGCGCTAAGGACAGTTATCTATATGGACTTGGGCAAAAAAAAAAAAAAAATGCTTTTTCTTGAATTGGTTGGAATAAATACTGCAAATACTGTTAATTGCCAACTTGATTTGAATCTCGATTGTTTTTTTTTTCTATCTCCTGTCTCCATTTGTTCAAATACTGATTGAGTTATGCAGGACGCTGCCTGGCATTATAGTTAATCCTTGGATTCAGTCGTATCAGTGGCGTGCCCAGCAACTGCAGCCTATGCCTACGCATTCTACATGGTATGCGTACGTGCCACAGCGCCCCGCCCCCTTGGCTAGCTGAAATAGCTACGTCATAAACTAATCAGCGTTGCCTTGCGCTGCGCCTCCAAGCGCATCTCGAGCATCGCATACGGCGGCACACAGATCACCAGCAGCACCACCAGCGCGATTATCTTCACCGATTCGCAGAGAAAGCCATGCGCCGCAAATGTTATGGCCAGGCCAAGGAAGCGCAAAGCCTGCAACGGTGCCGTCACCTCGATCACATGCTCGTGCTGTATGTGATTCTGTGTGACCAGCGAGAGCAGCAGCGTCTCCCACATGCCATTGCAGGCGCCCCACGATGCGGCTATGACATAGAACAGGGCACTGTCATCGCTCGATGGCTTCCAGCTGGACAGCGCCAGCAGCAGACACGAATGAAAGAAGAAGCCAGCGACTGCAAATGTTAAAGTAATGAAAGAGGTTTGAATGAAGTATTAAAGGGATACTTACGGATGACGACAAGGCGTTTGGTATGGCGCAGCAGCATGCTGAGCGTACAGGAGACAATGAGCTGCATGAGACCCATGCCAATGAGTGCGCCCGGTACCAGGCGCATGCCCAGCGAGCAGGAGAAGAAGGCGCGCAGGAAATCGCCCAGCATATAGCCCTGCTCGGTGCCAACGAAATATGCCAGAGGTCCGGCAAAGAGTAGCGTATCGGTGACATCCTTGGCAATGCGTTCCTGCCGCACACCATGCCCGGTGAGCAGCACCTGGCGACCGGGCATCAGCGAGAGAATGAGCGCAATCAGCGAGAGCAGCACATATAGCCAGAGCAGGGATTGGCCGCCGGCACGAGAGCCGCTATCGATGAAATCGAAATAGATGGAGCGCGAATCGTTGTCCATCTCGTATTGGGACTCCTGCAGCGGGCACAAGTCGGCGCCACAGATGCGCTCGCCATGCTCGTTGCGATTGTAAAAGTCCTCCGGTTGGGGCCAGCGTTTCTCGGCGGTGGCATTTGCTGCCAGGCAACTGGAATCGTTGGCATTGCACTGCAGCAGCAGCGAGGCAAGCAGTGCGCCCATAATCAAGCCCAGATCCTGGGCAGCACGAAACCAACGCGCCAAACGACGCACCTTCTGATCCCGATTGCAAAACATCTTGTGCTCCTCGTGCAATGCATCCGACGTCGCGCTCGGCACAGTGCACTCCTGCTGCGAGCAGCTCAACCTGCCGCCATAGTGGACAATCAGCGATGCCTTGCAGCTGTTGGCGGCGCTCAGTGTGATGCCGAGCAGCAGATAAGCCGGCAGCAGCGTATAGATGCTAGTGTATAGATGCGCCAGCAGGAAGAGGGAAACTGCTAGACAGTTGAGTGCCAGCAGCGTTGTGTAGCCAAAGCGTCGAATGATGCGTGCGCTGAGCAGGCTCATGCCAGCGGCCAGAAGGAACAGAGCGCTGAGCAGCAGCGAACCAATATTGGGTCCCAGGGGCAACCATTGCTCGCGATGATGCCACACGGAGTTGGAGCCTTGGAGCGCCATAACCGGCAGCAGGACGGCACTCATTAGGCCATGTGCAATGCTGAGGCAGGTGAACTGGCGCCACACCTTTTGCCTGACATGGGCGGGCACCTTGTGCCGGCAATTGCGATTGTTTAGTGTGATCAGGCGTCGTATGGATGTTGCACCAATGGAACTGTTAATGGACTCGCGTCGACGTGATGCCGCCAATGCGGCTTGAACATGGAACGAGGACACCGGATTGATGCGATGCGAACGCGTTGAGATTGGCGATGGTGAGTATGCGGCCAAATGCTGCAAAGGATTTGGATTGCAAAAATATGCTTTAAAATGATGTGCAGCTGGAGCAATTGCAGTTCAGTTCAGTTTATTAAAAAAGAATGCAGCTAACAAGCATTGCTGTTCTCAGAATATGAAATTGTCTGTTACGTTTCCAAGAAATAGCAATAACTTTCTTATTTACCCATCTATAAAACTTATTTCCATTGAATATATATATATTACTTGTTTACCTGTTAAGTGCAAGCGGCATCATTAAGGACCAAGGACAAGAGAGAGACCAAGTACCAAGAATTTGTCCGTTTTATGCATATCATGCAGTAATAAGTATAAGGTAAGCATTTACACTTTTTCAACCCAAACTCAACTTGTTGATTTTATGTTTATAATTGGATTTAAATGCAATTTAATTAAGCTACGAATCCAATCAAACGGCATACACAAATACCAAAAGCGTAGGATGCGTTGCTGAAATCCTTTTAGTCTTGTTTACGCTTTGGGTTGCCAGTTGCCAGTTGCCTGTTGCACGCATGACAAGGTCAATTAGACCAATCAATTCACTCGACAAGGACTCGACTCCCAAACTCGCACTCTGTCAACAAATTTGTGTTTAATTACCGACACACACACACACACACTATGCTAGTGCAATTGCAATTGAAAGCTATTGACTTGTGCACTTTGGACAAAAAGACAAAGCCACACACAGTAAATGCGGTTGCTATTGACAACGTAAGCTGAAAACATGAATGGTTTCTATTTTTGGCTACGCTCGCTGTTGCCTCGACCTTTTTTCTTTGTTAAGCTTAATGCGAAATTCAAAACACGTTTGCCCAGAGCCCACGTCGAGCGTTGTGTTATCTTTGTTTACGTTAATTACATATGGTGCAAGTGCTAGAGTTAATCCTGTTTTTGTGATTACTGTTGCCTGGTTGCCTGGTTGCCTGGTTGCTTGGCTGCCTGCCTCTGACGTTTGCAACAAGCTGCCTGCAACACGCAATACGCAAAACTCAACCCACACACACACAAACACATACTTGGGGTTTTGGGGCCCGGGCTTTCTGGCTTTCTGGCTGGCTGGTTGCCTGGCATTGAGCTAAATTACAGTTGAAACTGATGCTGTTGCTGCTGTTGCTGCTGCTGTTGCTGAAAGCGAGTGCAGAGACGCAGTTTGCATTGAGCCCAGAGCAAAAGCTATAAATAAATGACGAGTACCAGCTCCGTTGCCCAGGACTAGCTTCGTGTGTATCGTGTATCTATGTATACTGCGCACAAAAAACCAACCAATTGAAAATTTAATGTCAAGTTGAATTGTCTAATTTGCATTCTCTAAAAGTCTAATTGGACATATTACATATGTATTGCATTCAAAAAAGAATTTGCAATAATTTGGTACAGTGCTGCTGCTGCATACGCCTACGCTTACGCCCACTTATTGGCATTTATTGACAACCCCGAACAGCAGCAGCATTAGTTGCTTTTCAAACTTACCTCCATCATTTGCTCGTCCCAAAGATTCTGGGCACCGCCCGAACTGCGTGTTCGAGTCCGCAGCACGCGATGCCTTGTGGTCAACGAATGTCGATGTTGATGCGAATGCGTATGCTGATGTTGATGTTGATGCATATGCTGATGCTGATGCTGATGTTGGTATGGATGCTGATACCTCTTGGTCGTGGTTAGACCAAGCATGGCAAAGCCGCTCAATGTTGTTGCTGCTCCAGCGGCTGATAATGATGTTGTTGTTGCTGCCGCCGTTGCCGATACAGCAACGGCTTGAGACCTGTCACCAATGCCGCCGCCATGTCCATTGGTTGCCATCGTACTGGTCGCTGACGCTGTCGCTGTCAGACTCAGTGAGCCGCCGCCAATGCCCAGGCCAGCCATAATGTAGGCATTATAAGTCGATTGCTGCAAAACCACAAGCACAACAGCAACAACAAGTTAGTTAGATTAAGCGAAACTTCAACATTAACACTCGAATGATCACTTTTAACTGTTATTTTCCAATTGGATCACAAGTATCGATACTTTAAGCATCGAACTCACCTTACGCTGCTGTGCGAACATTGTCAAGCGCTCCCGCTCGCGACTGGTGTCCCTGGCACGCTGCTCCAATAGCAATTCGTATTCCCTGCGCTTCTCCCGTTTGCGTTCCGCTTCCTCCAGTTCATGTAAATTCGGTAGGCTGCCCATTTTTTTTTTTTTTTTTTGTTAATAGCCTTAGCCTTAATTTATTTTCTTCTTCTTTGTCTTCCTTTAATTGTTGCACAAATTTTTCTATTTTAATTCGTTTTTTAATGCGTTGATGCGTTTTGCGATAATGTTATCAGCACCAAAGCTCTACAGCTACTGCAACGATGTACGCTGCCCAGTCACTGCTGCTGCTGCTGCTGCTGCTGCTGGTGTTGTTGTTGTTGATCTGGACGCTGCTGTTTGATACAATCTGTGCATGTCGGAAACGGAAACCGAACGAAGTGCGGACATGAATCAAAAATGTTGAGCAAGCAAAATTATGTTATGTTCTTGTTGTTTAAGTGCTGCTGTGGCGATATTAACTGTTAACTGTTAACGCATTTGATTTCCAGTTGCCTGCCAGTTCATCTGCTTCGTTTGCGTTGTCGTCGTGCTCAACGCCAACTTTGTTCTGGCCATCGCTGCCGCCATTGATGATGCTCTCGGCCGCATAATATGCATGACAAGTCCTCTGTGTGCGTCTATGCATGTGTATGCATGTGCATGTGCATGTGCGTGGGTATGTCCATATGTGTTTGTGTGTTTCGGTTTTTTGAGAGTTGCCGTTATTGAGCGCACTGCATTTGCGAGTTCATTGTCCGCTGCCGGCTGCGAATGGCAGCGGCAACAGCAGCGTAGTTTGTGCAGAAAAAAAACTGTTAAACTCGATGACAGTATTGTTTTTGTTCTTCTCTTTGTTGTTGTTTTTGTTGTGGTTGCTGCTGCTGTTGTTGTTGTTTATGTTAAAAGGATATGCACCAGTTGCTGTCTTCTATTTATCGATATGCTGCACTGTTTCTAGCCTGTTAAGTTCGTTGATGTGGGCGAGCGATAGAGAGCGAGAAAGAAAGAGAAAGTGTGGGAGTAAAACACACACATATAATAAGTAATGATTATATGCAGTAAATAGCTGCCAGAAAAAAAAAACAACAAAAAAACCCTACAAAATACATGCAAATTAATGTGCATATGTATATTAATAGGTTAATATGTATAAATCTTTACACACACACACATAGATAGATAAGCACGCACTTAGAGAAAGGAGTGCATAAAAAAATCATCAGGTGTGTCTATTGGTTGTACGCCCACAACCACACACTCACACACACACACGCTTGTGTAGGCGGACCAAAACGTAAGAACGCAAAAAAAATAGAAAGAAAAGCTCTGCTTGTGTGGGCGTATATGTTATAGCGTTTATTTTGTATATGCTCTTCAGTTAACTGTTAATGCAGCTAACTCAAGAATTTAACGGCACTTTTGCGTATACATATTTAAGCTTTCCAACTGCTGCTATCAACTAATTATGCAAAGTGATTTTAATATCTAGTTGCGACCTTCCGAAAAGTTATGTACTTGTACTTGTATATGCATAAAATGCCAGTAAATGAATGAATATAACAGTTACTGTGACATCAACACACACACATACGTATGTACATATGCGTGCATTTGTGTGGGTGTACACAATGTTAAAATGTTTTGTGTTTTTTTTCGTATTTAGCTTTTGTTACACTGTTGCAGCACATTACATTTGAATACACAAGCTCACCTTATTTGTTTAATTGTTAATGGCATTTTAATAAATAATTAAAGAAATGCACAAACACAAAACACTGCACTTAATGCGACAAGGCGACCAAGTTAAGGTCCGTTCCCGTTTCGAATCGAGTCTGTCTGTGTCCCTGTTTTTGATGCTGCTTCTGCCGTACTACACTTGTCTCGTTGTGTCGCTCGTCTCTCATCTCTCGTCTCGCGTCTTTCGCCTTTCGTTGCCTTTCGACTTTGTCGACACACACACACACACACAGGGCTCAGTCAGCCACACGCAAACTCCTTCAATAGCACACTGAACCAAAAACCCACAACAACTGCTCCCGCTGCTGCTTTCAAATGTTACTGTTGTTGTTGTTGTTGTTGTTGCTGCTGTTGCTGCTGTTCTGATTCTGCTTCAAATGTTGGCTGTTGTCGTCTCGCCATTGTGTGTGAGAATGGTCCTTGCCAGCAGCTGACATGCGCACTGATTGATGTTGCTGGCAAAACAACCACCTCCACCTGCCCCTTTGCCGCTCCTCCCTCTTTATGGCATCTCAATGAACGCGAGTGGCGAGAAGCGTCCTCCCCCCCCCCTCCCACTGTTTTCAACCTCACAACTGCGTCTTTGCGGCTTCTACGAAAAGTATAATCAAGATTAATTTCACTCGATTGAAAACTGAAAACCTTAATGGGCCCTCTTTGACTATGAATGGAAAAAAATACAAAAACAAAACATTATTATTACTTTTATTTGATTGCGTTTTATGTTAAATGCGATCTTAAACTTACACCAAATAAAAGGATTTAATTAGTTAATATATATTTTGAATAATTTTGTTTTTTTGCTCATCAAAAGGGAAAGCTGAAAACCTTTTTCATTAATTATTCAAGTCATTAATCTAGAATTGAAGTTCGAAAATAAACATTTTTCTTCACAAATTGTGTTGTATTAATAATTATTCTTTCAAAAACACAACAAACCCGGTCAAAATCAGATTAAAAGCTAAGTTTTAAGTGTTTTTTCTAGTTGAGCTTTTTTAATTTAAGAGTTTTTTGCTAAAAAAATCTCGTTGGTTTTGGGTTTTGTACATTAAAATTATATTATTAATTAACTAACTCTATTTGAAGAGTATAATTAACTGGTTTATGTAATTTTTCATGTTTAAAAATTGACTTTCGAAAATATCTTGCTAAACAAAAACCAAATTTTATTAAAAATGCAAATATTTCTTTTGAAAACAAAGTTTTCTTTTATTTTAGCTCTTCTTTATATAGTTTAGTCTTTAAGTTAAGTTAATCACAGCTTGGGCTGAAAAACGTTCCAATTATAATCGGGACGTTTTTCAACCCAACTCAAACTTATAAGCTTCAAGGCTTCAAGGCCAGCCTTAATTCTTAATTCTATACATATAGAATATTCGTTGTAATAATATTTTTTGTAATATCTTCTTGGTTTCTCATTCAATTCTTAAAACCTTTACATAGATATTAAATCTTTTATCAAAATTTAGACTTAATATTTCTGGAATCGCCTTATTAAACAGTCTGTGAAACGAAAAGAGAAATAAAAATATGTATACTTTTTGCCTTTTTGACATTTAAACTACTTTTCAAATATATTTTAAATCATTTTCATCAAAAAAACATAAAAAACTTGAACAAAACAGACAACAAATCAAAAATAAATATTTTAAACTTAATTTTAAAAAAAGTTCTAGATGAAAAATGCACACAATAATATTTAAAATAAGTTTATCAATTTCATAATATATACTTGATTCAATTGCCGCATTTAATGATTACAAAATTCAAATCACAAATCACAATCCGAATGACATTTGATTGATGAACTGATTGTCCCAATCGAATGTCAATACAAAAAAACACGAACAGTGTATGAAGATTTTTGCTATTGTTGCATTTATTATACAATAACAAACTGCAAATTGGCTAACAAGAGAGCATTAACTGGCATTATCATATACTAGAATCAAGTATATATATAGTATATAACTAAAAGAGTATTTAATATACATATTGTTATTTATGTATGCATAGAATACGAAAACATTACGATTAAACTCGATTGAAATGCATTAGATTTGCTATGATTTAGTTGTTTCTGGTTTAACTCAATAACAACATCGTTTAAAACAGCCCGATGTTATATCTCTACTCTATATAGTATACAGTGAACTGACAAATCGTTTACATATTCATTTTGATTACATTCAACGCCCACTGTATAATAACTATATTGGTTTATATCAAGTTGTAGCTAAAAGTAGACAAATATTGAGTGGAATATAGAATAGATAAATGTTATTGCTTTGAGCTTAGACTTAAGAATTGCTGGTCCACTAGTGTAGACTCCATAAATAACGAGCACTACTTGCTTTATGCTTTCGATTCTGCTTGAGAACAAAAAACAGCCTCCGTGAGCACTTAGCGCTGGCATCTAGTTGTTAAACTTCTGCTGCTGCTCCTGGTAGGCAAAATTCAGATGCATATTACACCAGCGCCGGTGCTTGTCACCCAACTCGAACTCCACACGACGCACCGCCACGAGAAACGGATGCGAATCGCAATCAAATTTGCGCAACTCATGCGTTTGACTGCCGCTGGTCGGCGGCAGATAGCGACCCGGTCCACTGGCCAGGCCAGTTAGCAGCCGCACACACTGCTCCACAATGAACTTGAGCGAGGCGCGCCGATGCAGCTCAAAGCAATCGCGTGCTCCATACAGTGCACGTTGTTCCGCACACAAACGCATATCGCTGGCTGCCACATTGCAGCAGTAGAGAAAGGAGCGCAGGCGCTGTTCGCTAATGCCGCTACGATTGAGATTGGGCAGCAGCAGCTGCAGCAATGATTCACTTGGCTTATCCGCTGGCTCGCATTGCAAGTCATACTGCAGCAGCAGTTCCCGTAAACTGGCCCACAGTGGCTGCGTTTTGTCTGCGCCATAGAAGCAGAGCTCGTAGGCGCGGCTCAGCAGCACTTGGCGATAATGATAGCTGCTGTAATCACTTATGTGCTTGCGCATAAACTTCTCCGTACGCATCATCTCCGACTGCAGCAGGCAGGGCGCATTCTGCAATACCCATTGGCGATGCGACCAAGCATGATAATTGCTGGCACAACGATCGGCGGCTCGCTCACATATGCTAATCTCGTGTGGCCAGTCAATGGCATCGGCGCCTAGCAATTAACAAAAGAAAGAAAGGGCAAAGATAAGTATACGATCAAATGGTAGTAGATGAACCTACTTTGAAAGGAGTAGAGCCAACGGCGATAGGCGAATGCCTCATTTGATTTTGGCTTCATGGAGAGCACAAGGGCAGAGAATTGTAGCTCCTTATTGATGCTCAGGCGATTCTTTTGCACCAGCTGGCGGCGTATGTGCCAGAATGTGGTCACATCCGGATTAATCAGTAGCGCCACATTCAGATACTTGGCCAGGCTATCGCTTTGTTGCTGCTGTTGCAAGGTGCGCAACTGTTGCTGCATCGTTTGGCGGCGATGCGAGATAAGCGTGCGATGTGCATGATCATACACATGCTGGGCACACCACGATTCTAGCCCAAGATTATGATCCACATGCACAACCGGTGATTTATTGCAATTCGTTTCTTTTGGTATAATCTCAAACGAGGATCTGCAATAATAGTGCATTTAAAATTTCATTGTAAAGAACAATTTTTAGTTGCGATTCACTTACAAATCGGCATCCTTGAGAAAGACAGCGTTTATGTCGCGTATGATTTTCTCGCACAGCACTTTCTTCTCATTGTTGGCATCCACATTCATATCGTCTTCCATTTTGGTTTAGTTGCTCCGTTTCAAACCGTTTCGATCCGTTCTTCTCCAGCTGCTGACGACTATTGTGAATTTCTTGCATTCGATTCAATTGTATTAGGCACATTTATTGCTGTCCAATTTATTCTGTATATTGCCATCAAATTTGCCACATATTGTGCTTATTATTATTGATATTGTTTCGCTCTTTATTGTTCTATGTTGTTTTGTTTCCATCAAAGCAAACGGGGTCCCATCTTCAGTTAATTGAAAGATTCACTAGTCGAGCATTTTGTTTTCGGGGGAGGTGGGGTTGCCGGTGGTGGCGGATGGAAGCGTCACTGTGACATTTGCTGGCAGTGCATATACATATGTATGTCTGTATGTAGATCGCCAGCATTCAAAACGAAACGAAAGCGTAGCGACAACGGCGACAGCGACAGCGACAGCGTCAGCGTTGATAAATAAATTTCAATTAAAATTGAATTTATATGGTGCTCGTTGTCGTTTTCGTTGTTGTTTTGGTTATTCTAACGAGTGAGCATTGCCGCATACGAGACTTTTAAGTCAATCACGCATTGCCGCTGCACTGTGTTTGGCATCAATTCACATAAAGCGCTAACGAAACACGTTAAACAAATTAGTTTGTAAATAAATGTGCCTGATTGTTGTTTTTGTTGTTGTGTTGTGCTTTCATGTATCGATACTTTAGTGGCAAGCATCGAGTAAACGCTAACTTACATTGAAATACGGTCCTCTGTTAGGTTAACATCGGCTTATTGTTAACATTCACATGTTAATGTAAACAGCCATTTTAAATCATTGTGATACGATAAACCAACGTTATAACAAGCTTAATAGTATATTTCATAACGTGCGAAAGAATAGTTTGCTAAGTTTAATACAGCTAATAAACTCTTTAGTTACTGCTTTTATAAAGACCGCTTCTGTGCTTCACCGCTGTTATGCATTACAGTTTGGGCAAGAGTGTGACCATACCAAAGCTATTTACCGATATCGATACCCTGAAAATTGTTCCAGTTGTATTTTCATTATAATGTGTTGATTTCCACGTGCGCGCGTAGACGCAATTTAACAGCCAAAACACGGAAAATCAAGATGAGCAATTTTCAACCACTCAACACACGCAGGTTCCAGCAAAAGGCACAAGTGGTCACACCAGACACAACCTACTGGAATCGTTTAACGGTAGGTATAAGCAAAGAAGCTGTCTCAAATAAACATTTACTAAAAACTATCACTAAAAACACAAACAGAAACCGGAGCTTCTCAAGGAACACACAACAATCGACTACT
Source organism: Scaptomyza caliginosa (assembly GCA_035044725.1). NCBI lineage: Eukaryota > Metazoa > Arthropoda > Insecta > Diptera > Drosophilidae > Scaptomyza > Scaptomyza caliginosa. The sequence continues at coordinate 293,641 of JAWNNR010000102.1, read as the reverse complement.
TAGACTTCAGTCCAACCGAACCGGATAACTTTGTAATAACATGTTCGGTGCGTGTGCAGATCTATCACCTGATAACAAAGCTAGTCGTCAAGAATTTATCAAGATTCCAAAAGACCGCATATGGAGCAACGTTCAGGCAAGATGGTCGCCTGTTGGCTGCCGGTGATGAGGAGGGTCATGTGAAGCTATTCGATACGGGCAGCAGAAATATACTGCGCCTCTTCAAGGGTCACACGGCGCCGGTTCATCGCACATACTTTACCGCCGACAAACTGCAGTTGGCCAGCTTTTCCGATGACAAATCAATTCGTCTGTGGGATGTGGCCAACGAGAAAGTAGTGAAAACATATGAGAATGCGCACAGCGATTATATACGCGCTGGCGCCATGCATCCCCAAGCGGGCAACATTTTCATCTCCGGCGGCTATGATGGCAAAATCAAACTATTCGACACACGCGCCGAGCAGGCCATAACACAGACCCTAGATCATGGCAGTCCCGTTGAGTCAATGCTGTTCCTGCCCAGTGGCTCCATATTCATAACTGCTGGCGGCACACAGGTGCGCGTGTGGGATCTAATTAGTGGATGTCGCCTGGTTACAACCATGTCGCAGCATCACAAAACTGTCACAAGTCTACGCTTGGGCTCCGATGGCCGACGTCTGCTGTCAGCTGGCCTGGATCGTCATGTTAAGATCTATGATGTGGGCACCTATAAAACGGTCCACACGCTCACCTATCCCAATCCGGTTGTCAGCCTGGCCATTGCTGCCAAAGATCAGGCTATCGTTGCTGGCATGGTCGATGGCCTCGTCTCCATACGGCGCATGATGGTCGACAGCAAACCGAGTCACCTCAAAGAAATCAAAGCCACCCATCGTCAAAGTATACGAAAACGCCTGGCGCCACCCAATAAAACAACTCCAGTCGATCAGGTTGTGACAGGTCGTCGCAAAATGCCCGGGCTCAAGGCATTCGAGAATCAATTACGCAAATACAACTATAAAAAGGCACTCGACTGTGTGCTCACTCACAAGAACATCAATGATCATCCCGAGCATATAGTGGCTGTCATTACGGAGCTACTGCATCGCAGCGCTTTGTCTGCGGCGTTAACAAATCGTTCCGAAGCGACGCTAATTCAATTTATGGACTTTCTCTGCGATCATATTGGCGAGGTGCGTTTCATGCGTCCTCTGCTGAATGCTGCCAGCGCTGTGATGGATGTCTTTGACAATGATGTGATTGCGTATAGTAAAACAATGATGAGTGCATTGGAGCGTCTGAAGACGACCATGCAGACAGAGATTCAGTTGACGGTGCAGATGCTGCAGCTTAAGGGAGCGCTCGATCTGATCATTGAGGCAGCGTTGGACAGCACTGATGATGGCAGGAAGATCAACTTTCAGCATCATAAAGCGCCCAAACTGCATCCCTCAAAGGCCGCATCAAACTATGCTGTCTATGTGGATTAGTTTAAACTGTTGTTTTTATAAACTTAATAAAACTGCAATGTTTTTACTTATGTTAAATACGCTTCGTCAATTGTATTTGTTTACATTTTTTTTTTTGTCGCATTTATTTAAATTGGTTGTGTTATTTTTTTTTTCTTTCTGTTTTGTTGTTTTTATGATTATTTGGAAAGACGAATTTACAGTAAGAATTTGCTTATGCTCATATCTTGTTTTTGTTATTCTTTTTTGTTATCGATTCGTTAATATGCTTAACATTTAACTCTTCTAATTGTATATACTACTACATACATATGTATATATATATAATTTTATTTTCATATATGTATATGTATGTATATTTATTGTGTGCTATAACTACATCCGCATTTGCAATCCCTTACAACTAAGGAGACAAATTAAGGTTACACGCTTTTATAACTAAAAAAAAACATTAGTATTTTACGTTAAGACTTAACATAATTACAGTTAGGTATGTAAGGGGATGTGTGCGTGCGTGTGTGAATGTGTGTGTGTTAGTCTGATTGCTTTTTTTCTTCTAATTTTTCTGTGTCATTTCGAGTGTCAATAAAACAAAGCTCATCTCTCCCATTGCTTAACCGTTAAAGAAACGAAACATATAAACATACACACACATACATAAGTACATGTAATGCATGTGAATTGCTTAATCAATATGCATAAGACAGTGTGGCAACTCCTTTTCGATTATTGTTACATTTACATTTACATACATAGTATATTGCCATTCAATTTACTAGCTGCATTTTGCTATCGCAAAATCGATATTCTTACTATTTCACAACATACGTATTAATTATAATATTAAAGTTATTGCTGCTAACTGTACAAGTTAAATTGATTAGAAATTAAAATCTATATATTTGTTGAATATGCGTATACACGCATACTTAAATATATATATATACTATATAATTCAAAGCAGTTTATCTTAATTGGCGGGGATATACATATTATAACAAAAAAGTACATAATGGTATAACATGGGGGATGTTTTCCTTTTCCTTTCTTCTTTTTATATATATATAAACACAAACACACACGCATTACATATATGTAGAGTATAAAAAAAAATAACATAACATATGTAAATGATAGATTACAAGCTTATTTCGATTTATTTTTGTTTATGTTTTTTTTTTGTTGTGTTACGTTTTCTGTAGTACATACAGTACGGTAAAGTAAAGTATTTTAAACTTTTCATTCATATATCAAGTATACAGAAATTTTGCAGAAATTAACATGAATCGGCGCAACGTTCATTAATAACATAACATAATGATGAATGGCGGGTTTAACAGTTTTTTTTTTTTTGTAGAGACTGCTCATTCTGTGTGTGCTCCTGCCGCTTGGCTAATTTGTTGTTGTTCTCCTCGCACTCACACTATGTTAGGGAGCTACGGCAGCCATGTGTGTCTGGTAAGGGTTGGGGAGGGGTAGGCGAGGGTGTTGGGTGCTGGTAGATGCTAAATATTGATGATCGGCGACATTTGGCAAACGTCATTTCCTTTCCTTAAGCTTACACTAAATCTTAGACATAAGAAAAAAAAGTGGAGCCAACCTTAGCCATCCTCTTTTGGCGGCGTGAACCAACCTAAAAACACAATAAACGAGCATATATAAATTGATAATCAGTTTGGCTTGTTGGTTTTGTAACATTTACCATTCTTTTCATGGATTTGCACTAGGGATTTGAAGCTTTGTTGGGCCCGTGCTAAACTATATTGGCTCTGGCTGAGCGCCTGCAAAGCAAAAAAAAGTTATTACATATAAAAATAATAATTAACAACAACGCACCTTTGTAGCACCAAACTGTATGCGCGCTTTGCCCTTGACCAGTGTCGCGGCAATTTGCATGATCACGGCCTCGACCGTGTAGGCGGAACTCCAGCCTTGTTTGGTCAACAGTTCCATGCAAATGGCACCGCCAATGAGCACATAGCCACCTGGATAATAACAAAAGCAAAACTATATTACAACAACAAGGAAGTGGTTTAATTGATATTGTACGCACCTGAGATGATTGGATGAACGACACGCACGAAAGGCGGCTCAAAGGGATACGTCTCCTTGAAGAGTATGTTGAGCAATATGTTATCCTTGCCCTCCTTCTCTTTGAGCTGCAACAAATCGCTGTGCAATGGACTGTCCGGATCCACATGCTTGAGCCGTATATTCCACTCGTAAATGGAGTCGTTAACGAGCTCAATTGAATACATGTTCTTTTTGAACGCATCGGACCGATAAATATCACGTAGTTCTTTCATGAGGCGATCGGTTGCCTGCACTGAACCAGAAACTGAACCCTGTTTACATCAATTAGATAAAGAGAGAGAGAGAGAGGGAGAGAAAGAGAGAAAAACACATTAGCTTTCCGCAAGTGTGAGTGAAACAGACCAAAAGGTGTTCTGTACTTTGCAATATTTACGCACTTTTAAATAGTCTTGTCTTTGACTTTGACGCAGTCTTTCTAAAGTCGCTAAATGTTCCACCTCCATGTCATCTTTCTGCAACAAAAATAATTGACATTAATATAATAATGCTTTGCATAAGGGTCTTCTCTTTGACAATACGCACTTTATTTGTACTCCGTACATCATCCATTTCCAATGGTAAGTCCTCATCGCCTTCGCTCTCCTGCTCACTTTCGCCGATGGGATCTTCAATCTCTTCCTGATCGGAATCTGTCTCCTCATTGCCATGGTGCCCGGATACACCACCGCCGCCGCCGCCGCCACCAGCAGAACGCTCTAAGCGTAATGGCGATGCGGAGGGCGGCGGCGTTTGTAGCGGCAGCGCTAAATTATCAATGTCGGGTGGCAGTGGAACATTGTGTAGACGGCATAGCTCACGCAGCAATATGCCAACCTAAAACCATATACAAATATTAGTTTCGAACGATTTGCACACTCCATCAAGGACTTGCCTGATTAATCACGTGATTATCGCGACCATTTGTGTTGCTAAGGATTTGCACGGCATTTGTAACGCTCGTTTCCTCGCTTTCGGCAAACCAAACTGGCGGCGATGATGGATACGTTTCCTGCGAATAGCCAACAACAACATTAAAAAGTAATCAATGTACAGTTAAAGTTTAAAAGATAGATGTTTGCTGCCTACATGTCTCTATGTGCCTAGTAAACTTTAACACCTTTCTGTTTTCCGTTATGTGCAAAGCTTCTGAAACTTTTCATGTGGCAACCATACATACAACGTGAGAGTACACAAACACGTGAAAAGTTCAAAAACAACAAAAGACGTCCAGAGAGAGAGAGAGAGAGAGAGACATCGTCAATGAAATTACACATATAACCTTTAATTAGATCGTTGAACCAAGGCAGAGTCAGAGTCAGGGCAGAGTCAGAACAGAGAACAGAGCAGCTTCAAGGCGGAAAGACGGCAAATCAAAAATAAAACCTGGCAATGTTGCCAACTGTTGTTGGAGCTTCCAGCGCAGGGCAATGAATCATAAATTATTGAAGCACGCTGTCCCTAAAAAAGAAACAACGAGAACGCCAACAACAACAACAGCTCGACAACAAAAGGTAAAAAAAATAAAATAAAATAAAAAAAAGGTAAGCGAAAAAGTTGATCAAAAAAGATGACGCGAAAGACATTTTATCGGCAGCAGCTGAGCTTAGCATCGCTTCACTAAGGGAAAAACGGAGAAAGCAAGAGCGCCATTGACGCGAAAGAGCGAGCGAGCAGGTCCGTGAGATTAAAGTTTGGAATTGTACCGTAAAAGCCGCAGATCACAAAGCACTGTTTGCTGTTGTTGTATCTGCTGCTTGTGTCAAAGCTTTTTCATGCAATTTGATGCGCTCTCGTATACAAAAATTGTGTGGCAACATTGTTAGCTATGAATTTAGCTCAAGAAATTGTTTTAAACAAGTTAACATTATATACGAAACATCTTAATAATCAGCGTGCATTGGGGCAGGCTTTTTCATCAGCTTAAGAAAAGTTGGCATTTTGATAAGATTTGATTTGTGTATGTAAGTTTTTAGTTTCTTAAATGTGTAATTATATTAGAGACAAGTTTGCTGATAGGCTTAATATAAGAGTTTGTGTTGAACTTACCGTTATGTTCGCATGAATGTCGTAACGTTTGCCATTCTTATCGATGAACCGGCACAGAAGTTCGTCTACGCTGGAATTGAGTATCTGAAAGCGCTCGTGATTCTTCGGAAAGATTTTCTCCAGTGTTTTAATTTCCTGCTTTAGTGTGTTAAGGCACGCCATATTGGCGGGCAAGGCAACGTGACGACAAATAGTCGAGTCACGGTTTCGCCTCCCACCGGAGCTCCGAGTCACCCGTTAAAACAGGCGTTTGGTGGTGGGGGAGGGGGAGGTACAAAAAACCAGGGATGAGGAGCGGTAGCACACTACTACTAATATTACTACCGCACAGGTACACACATGCACACAATGCAAGTGTTTTAGTTATAGATTTATCTTATATTGCTTTTAATTTTATTCCTCTTATTGTTGTTGTCGTCGTTTCGTTGTTATTTTTGTTCCTGTATGGGGTCCCTTTTTTTTTCTCTCTCTCTCTCTCTCTGTCTCTTTCGGTGTTACTCACTCGTCTTGTGCGTACACGGCAATAGGTGGCGTTTGCTTTGCTTGCAGCCTCTTCAGCTTGCTGCTCTTTGTGTGGCGTTTTTTTGCATTCAGTTTGCTGTTGTTGTTATTATTATTGTTGGAGGTAGATTTTATTATAATGTCATTAAGGCAGCAACAGCAGCAGGCAGTAAAATTATCATCAACATCTTTGCCATCGGCAACCCACACACACTTTCTTTATAATATTGTTGGCAGCGGATTAATGCTATTGTTATTGTTGTTGCTGTTTGTTTGTTATTGTTGCACTACTGCACTTGAATCCAATCCAGCGCATACTTCGTCGTCTGCGCCCCAAACACAGCATGCGCTCTCACCTTTTGACACTTTTCGAAACGATTTTGCTTTACTCTTGCCGCGTTTGCTTTGCAGATTCGTTATGCTCCGACTTTTAGAAATGTCCTCTTTCTCTCTCGCTTCTTATCTATCAGGCTCCTTCTCTATAGCGCTGCTTCTCTCTCCCGGTCTCTCTTTGTCTATTTGTTCCTTAAAGTCCTTTGATTGGCTTCACTCTGCATAGTTGAAAACGATAACGATATACATATATAGAAGCACGTGTTTCAATTTCAGTCGTTGCAAGCAAAACAATAACAAAAATAATTCATACAAATTTATATATCCATTCAATCACAACACATTAATAGCTTTTTGTTAGTCTAAAAGCCAACAATAAAACTAAAAAGAGAACTCTATCAACATGGCATACTCTGATATTAACCTATTGCAGGTGCCAAAAAACTTTCTTTGTCAAAAAAAAAAAGATTGTCAGCGCTATTCAACTGATGGTTTCGATATGTGTGGAATGTCTAACAAAATTTTCTATTTCACTCCAACTTTGGCTCTCAAATAGCAAAATAAATGTATATTATCGATTTTTAGTATTTTAAAGTTATCGATTTCACAGAGAGACACATTGTCTGACAGAAACATCAACAAATGCTAGTTTAAAGTTTCACATCGTTTGGTAAAAAACAAATAAAGTTTTTATGGACAAAGCGAACAGCAATATGATCCGTTTAATGTGCAAAACAGCTGCGTCAACACATTGTAAGAAACGAAAGTGATTTTTTTCCGCCAAACTTCAGTTAGTATACATACACAGAATAAAACATCTCAAGGGGATAACATTTTTTTTTGTTTTTTTGGCGCCACTGTGCACGGCTTGAAGATAAAGCCTAAATTGACCCACGGGCAGCTGTGAGAGAGCAATGAGAACGCTCCCATTCCAGTGTTGCTTACCAGCTGCTGGACTGGTAAGCCGAAGAAACATCCGCACACACACACACACACACAAACACAGGCATAAATATTTAGACATGAACATTTACAGTGTCAACGAAACGGTAATGCCTTAAAAAACTTTTAATGTTTTTCTATTTTACATATGTATACAATGTGTAAGCACATGTGTATGGGTGTGTACACACAAACGCAGCAAATTGAATTTTCACTGCTGTTAGCGTCTCAGCTGCCGCCGCCGCCATGCTGCACTTTGTTTTATTCAATTTACCTTGTCCTGCACTTTACACATTCAAAACAGAAAGAGAGGCGAGATAGAAAACGCAGAGAGCTCCTTTGTTTGCGTATACCACACACACACACACACATGAACACGCACTTATGTACACAACATTTACACACACACACAAACACACTCATGAACAGACAGCACACAGACGCATTTTCACATTGAACCCGTTCGCAATAAATTCTAAATGAATATATAAAAAACAACAAAATAAAAAAGACAGGTAACCAATAATAATCGCAACTACACTAGTGAGTGTATGTGTTACAGATATTGTAAAAGGTAACAACAAACACAAATAAATAAACACACGCACACAATAATAAAAAGAAACGGAGTCAGTCGCACGCCCGCTTGGCACCTTTACGACATCGTCGATTTGACTTTACCGGACCGATCGACCTGCACTGCACTCCGTCCGTCGGCTTGAAGCTGCGAAATTTTACTGAAAAATCACTTTCGCCAGACAGGCGCCGTCGCCGTGCAAACCGACTCACACAGATGTACAAATGTACGCAATACAAATGTACGTGCCGAAAGCAACCTCAACAGAATCAGTCAACGGAGCAACAATGACAATCGAAAGAAGTTATCGGTGCGCATATATATCGCTATCGAATGAAGGAAATTCGCACTCTGCACTATCAAACACACACAAACACATATGCATAAGTTTGAAAATACATACGTCTGTCTACGCATGTATGCATGGGAAATGTAAACTTCAAATGTGAAACAACATTTGTCATTTTTTAAGTCTTAACTCACACTGATATGCTGTCGAAATGGCTGCTGTGTGCACATACTTTCTTATTTCATCTCTGCGCAAGCAAAATCAATTGCTTGCCATGTAAAATACATACATGATTTCATTACCTCTCCCAAACATTACAATAATCTCACATAAACTGGCATACATACATATGTATGTTTGATATGTAGACACATTTACACTTTGTAGGTATTTACCTGTGCACAACATATATTAATATAAATAAATATTTAATTATATTTGAAAGTTTTGCAAGATTGCACTAAATCGCCTTCGCCATATTTTTTGTGCTAATGGCTTTTGTGTCGATGTTATTGTAGTTGTAGTCGTGTAGACGCGAGTTGGTTATTTGTTATTCCTTTTATGTTTAACAAGTAAGTTATTGGAAGTTGAGTTTTGTTCGCTAACTGAAGACGTGTGCAGTATTAGCTAGAAATAATAGCTTTAATTACGATATGCTTCCGAAACTTAACAATCACGTAGGCGTGTAAAGTCTGCGGAATAATAATCTTTGTACATCGTCTTCCGCGAACGTCTGGCGATATTTCTTGCGTAAGAAGTGTGACCAAGCGCGCGAAGTTAACTAAAATCATAAGCGTACAAATAATACCAAACAATTGGTTATCGTCGATTTCATTTATTTTGTATCGCTTTAAAAGACTATATTTGCAACTATAAAAATAGTTTTAATATTTAATTTAATACCACTTACCGTTTATTTATAAATTGGTAAATCAGTAGTATCCAAACTTATCACATTTAATAGCATTTTTATTTCTTCAAAGCATTTAATACACAACCATGGGCGCTTTTTAAAATGTATTCGCAAAAGTTTGCCAATTAATACGTTGTAGCTTTCAATGTTAAAAATATATTTTGGGACGTACAACCGTATCAAATAAATAATATGTCAAAACACAAAACTTTTCGATAGTCAGTGGCAGCGAATTGCGCGCGATAATTAATCGCCCTAAGTGTTGCCAGACATTCCTGTTTAACTGCTTAGAATCGAACGTACGTCGTTACCATATCGGTCTGTTGTTTGGGCGTAACTGCTGACTAATGTGAAAATAAAGTTATTTTGGAGACGGCCGAAGGTTTTGTGAAATATGAGTTGCATATTGGAACATATTAAGTTATTGCGTCAAACGCTAAAACCAACAAGAATAGCATCAGGCGACAATATCATGAAGTTTTGGCCTAGTCCAGAAGCTGGCCAATTGCCTAGCTTGACCGACTTTGCCAAGCAACAGTTGGCAATATGCAAGGAAATCAAAAAGCCAATTACAAAAGCCGATGCTGTAGACTTAGACGAGTTTATGGAAATATCTGAGGACTTTCCCGTCGAGGCAAGTACTAAGAAAGCACTAAAATCATAGAATAAATTTCAACTGCAATCATACAAAACAGTTTGGCACAGACAGTTGCCGCGTGAAGACGCAGCCGGAGATGCGCAGGGATAGGATTAAGGAACAGATAGCCTCAGCCTATCCGATCATACACGAGCTGACCCTTCTGCTCTACATTAACTTTCTGGAGCACAAGCAAAAATTTGGTAAGTTTCTTTGGGGATTCCTTTTATTTACATATGCAAAGATTATAATTGCTTTATGCTTAGGTAATTCCAAAGAATTGAGTGTTTACAAGGATGCTACGCTACCCGAATTAGTAGATCGCTTACTACGCAAGCGTTGCGTCTGCTTTTACGAGCCATGGGACATATACACGCTGTTGGATGGCACAAAGGGCGTGGATGGCTTTGAGCTGGTTGGCACCATCAATGAGCGTGCTCCACTCTTGCTGGAGAACGTGCTCAGCTATGATGAGATTAAGCTTTCGGCATTGCTGTATGCCTCGACGCACTCGGAGTTCATCAACGATGGCAAACGCTCAAATATGGGCAGAGTGGAAGAGTGCAAGTCGAATATTGAGATTGAAGGCGTCATTATGGGTCTTATCGGTGCACGCTTCGAGCGTTGCAATGTCATGGAGTGTCAGGATATATTGATAACACCAGATCAGAATACACCTGAACGTGGCTATGGTGCCGTCGATGATAGCGAAAGGCTGACCCGGGAGCAGGATTATCGTCGCATATGGCGTGAATTCTATCAGGAGCCCAAGGACTTTTGCCACAACGATCCATTCGATGATAAGATCTTTGGCTATGACAAAGAGAAGCGATTTAAGTTTGACGAGGATGTGATGGCCAAACGCTATGCCATCACCTTTGACACACTGCTGCTGGAGGCAGAGTCGCGGGCTGCCGAAGCCGGCAAACCTGCTTACATTCATGTTGTTGGCATTGGCCTGGGCGTCTGGAAGTATTGGGACGCACAGGAGATGATCTTTATTGCGACCCTCGAGCAGCGTTTACGTGCGCTTAGTGAGCGTCTTAACCACATTGGCATCGTGCACTTGTCGTGGTCCAAACTGGACACATGGGGTGGCATGTACGATGGCGCGTGCATCGAGGATCCAAGGCATCCCCAGGGCGGTATACGGGTGCGCATATCTATGCGTAAACCTGCTGCTAAACTAACCGAGGATATGCTGCTCATTGTCACATACGCTTGGGATGGCAACGCACTGCCGGGCAATGAATTCTGGGCGGTAAGTTTGTGACATCAATTCAAAACGTATCTTAACCCTATAGCTAACGTATATACATACATATGTAGCAAGTGCTCACTGGCTCTGGTGATCCGGCAGCTGCTTGCTCCACACTGATCAGTGAACTGCAGAATCCGCACATCAACAGAAACTATATGAGCGCTAATAATCTGCACATTGCATCCATCGAACATGGTGTTCTCCATATTGCCGACTATGCAGCAAAACAACTCGAGTCTTCGGGTAACTGAATTTATTCGGGGAGCAGTTTATTGCATTTAAGAAATATTAAAGTCCCATCGTTATACGGATCAAAAATTTGACGTGATGATGGTAATAATTACTATATACTATATGTGTAAATACATTTGTGCCATTTAATGTGCTTAGACTCTGCGTTTTGTTAATGTTAATTACAAAACATGCTTTTATTTACGTATTATATGTATATTAATCTTGTGAGATGCTTAAAAAAGAAATCCCTTAACGGATTCAAAGCACGACAAAGTTGTATATTCAGATATTTACAGAATATGATTATAGCCTATTTATTATAAATTACACATAATCAATAAATGTTTCCTTGAATAAATCTGTAATGGTTGTGAATTATGTTATTGTTGTTCCTTGTGTAAAGAGTTTGGGGTTGAAAACTGGAAAGTGGCATCAAGAAGCCCAAATCTTATCTATTCAAAATGCCCATCCTGAAGTCCTTATATTGACGGCGGGGGCATAAGTACAATGGATGTTTGTATTGCAGCTGATTGCCAGCCCACAGCACGAGTGAAAAATTGGTAAAGTCAGCTATTTGTAGTTTTTTTTTTTGAATTTGTTACAAAAAAAAGTATTTAATTTATCATTTAAAATTAGGCTGAGACTGCAACACAATCGCTCTATACACGCGCCCTCTCTTTCTCTTTCTTTTTCTTCGCTTTCTTTCTTTCTCTTTACACATCTATGGGGAAGGATTACACGACGCGCTTGACCTCGAAGAAGCGCTTGAGATAGTAAACCTGACCGATGGTCATCAGGACCAGAACCAGTGCCTCAAATGTGGACCACAGAACGAAACGTGAATTGGTGCTTTCGTTAACGGCACGATGGATCTTGTCGCGCACCTGAAACAACAACAAATTATGTGTGAATGCTTAGGCTTAGAGAAAATTGCAAATTGACTGCACTTACATGCATGTATTCCTGCTCGTGCTTGACGCTGGTCAGCGTGCCAGAGAGCTCACGGATCATATCCTCGAGCTTAGTGTGGCCTACTTCCTCTTCGCCAGGTGCGCCGGGTGCGCGTTGCGGCGCATCGCCCATCTCGATGGAGAACATGACTTGTTTGGGTGTCATGCTGCTGCGCTGGTTGTTGAAGCAAACGGTATAGACACCCTTAGCGGGCGCAACAAATGTGTATTTGCCCGATGATTCCTTCTCGCTCTCGTGCATGATGTGATTGTCGGGACCGGTGATTTTGATGTCCACATCAAGGAAGCCACCCTCAATCACCTCAAATGTTACGCCTGCAAATTTGTCACTGTTTATTTAGCTATTTAAGAAGGCTAGAGCTTAGGTTTGCTTACCGAATTTGGTGCCACCTTCGACGTTCTCGAAGAAACATTCTTCGTTATGAGCATCGACATTGATAATGAAACTAATGGCCGGCTTTGTCAGTAGTACTAGACCACATAATGTGAGCAGTATTTTTACCACCGTTGTTTGCATAGTGCTGTGTCTGATGTTGGTTAATTTCTGTAATTTTATGCTTCTAAATAGCGGCAGCCACGTAGTTGTACTTGTGTCGATTGGCAATGACGATTGGAACTATCGTTTGGTTGTGCCATGAAGTTATCAATTGGTATTTTCAGAAAAAAATACTAACACAGCGAAATAAATGTTTGTTTTGGGCACACTAAAGTAAGGCACCGTCTGTATATGTTTGAGAATGAAAAAGCTATCAAACTTTTTATCTTTTCAATATGGAACGTAAGTCGAGCACACTTGTTATGTGTGGGTGTGTTTACTTACCTACATACAAGAATAATAGAAAATCTTGCTTACATAACAATGCTGTGGGTAATTTCTACATTTGTTTAATATTTTGCTGGCACGCTTTATTATTTTAAAAATTAACAGAGCGCGCACTTTTGTAACAGACAGTGAACAGGTGCCTATTTCTGTTAAGTCTAAGAAAATACTAGAGACTATCGAAACTGCACGCAATGGGACCTTCTAGAAATGGTGCTTTTTTGGTATTTGATGAAGTGAAGAAGTAAACTTAATTTTGAATCTGCTAAATAACAGTGAGCTGTAAACCCTTAAACCCATCGGATGCTGCGTACGCAAGAAAAACAGATTGGACGCGCTTCAAATAGATTGGTTGAGGACTCACATCACGTGCATTAGCATTGTTGTTATTAGTTATCTTTTTTTTGGTGTGGTGGTGCGAGTGCAGTGACATAAATATCTACTGTTGTTGTTTCCTAAATGCGACAAGTGTCCAAAAGTGTTAACCGCATATTTAAATTAAACTACAAACTGACAATAACATAAACAAAGCCTGGCTGACGCCATGGCTGCTGATTTGGACGCCACGTGCAGACGGCGTCGTCGCCTATAGTTTGTGTTTCGGACAACAATAACAATCAAAGTCGCAAACACCGAGAGCAACAACAGCAACAAAAGTAACAGTTGTAGGCCATAAAGCTCATAAGCTGAAAGTGGCGCCGCAGCATCTTAAAGTGTTTTGGTCGTAACACCATAAATCAAGTGACAGGCTCCGCGAAAGACGCGCATAAACAAAACTCATTTGCACACGTTGTCCAAACGCCGTGTCCTTTTGCCTTGCTGTTCCCATTGGCAGCACCACCATCAGCATCAGCAGCAGCAGCAGCATCAGTATTGCCGGCAGCGGCAGCGCATAAATTTACCAACAGTTGGCAACGCCGCCCGCACACTGTCCGCGCACAAGAGCGGAAGCGACCAAAAGCCTTTGGTAAGTTTTTTGACATTAACACACTTATAAGTTATATTGCATACTTTTGTGTCCAAACAGTGATTGCAAATTTCAAATCGTCTAATAATTCTTATTGGCAAATAATTTATTACGCCAATAAATCAAGTGTTCAATTATATTTCAAGGTATTGTAGTGCCATGAAAAGAAATCTTAGTTTCGCAAATGATCGTCAACGCAGGTGTTTACCACTGTGCGCTCACAACATTCTACCGTTATGTTGTGCTATTTAGCAGGCAGTACAGTTAATGAGAAGCAATGAGCTAGAAGCGCAAAGTACCGTTAGTTGTCAGCAGCAGCAGCTGCTGCAGCTGCGTATAAGCGACTAGCGGTACATTGACTCTTTGCCGTTTTATGTATACAATATGTTTCAGGTTATTTTTTTTGCTTTTAATTGACAAAAGGTGAAAGATGAGCCTTGAAATCCTGGACATTGGCTTGCTGTCGCGTATTCATTAAAACAAATTCAACTTGGGCAGCGCTGTAATTATTAATGTCAAAGAGTAACGGTAATAACCATCAAGCAGCGCCAGAGAAAAGGGCAAAGCGCAGCGTTGCAGCGTTGATTATTTCGTTTTTTTCGTTACTTTTGCGCTGGGAGCCAGCTTTAAATTTGTGTCGCCCGTTTTGTGGCGACTTCAAAAATGTTGCCCCTTCATCGCACTTTGCTTTTCGCTCCTTGCATTTTTGCCTAATTTATGCCAAAGGCAACATAGTAACAACAACAATCAAAGCAAAACACATTGCAAAATTATGAAAAATTGCTACAAGTCGCAAATGCTAAGCTAAAAATGAAAGGAAGAAGCAAAAGAAACCATATTTTTTTCGCAGCAGTTTTGGCACCGTTATTTCCATGTCGCAATTAACATATACAAATTTGAAATCAACATAAGCATAACATCATAAACATCGACTTCTTTCTAGTACAATACACACTTAAAGCAATGTTATATAAATTGTAATAATTTGCATAGTCTTTGGAGCTTTGGCTCCCAGCGATTTCTTTATGTAGCAAGAGAAAGAACAAGGAACAATAAGAAAAGTGTTGGAAGGCGAATAAAAAAGTGTTGCTAATGGGAGTAGAAATATAAGGAATGTTTTCGAATAGATAATCATATAATAATAAAGATATATTAACCAGAAAACTAAAATGCTGCTGTTAAATGGAAACGCCGCTGAAAACAGATAGAAAACAGTTTTAATTAACTCAAACTTAAGTTACTTTAACCTTAAGACTGTGAATGTAGAAAGTCAAAAAAATATAGAAAATTAATTATATTCCAATTGACAATAAGCAATATTTTTTCTTTAACGGCTTGAGAAACTTGTTAATCCTGGCCTTAATATATGTATATGGCTTGTTGGTCAGGTCGTAAAGGTATTCGTTTTGACTCATTTGCATGCTCATTTGGGCCAAAAGTTGACTTTTGGTTAACTTGCTCATTAATATGAAATGCTCAGTTCAAAACTGCAGCAATTAAATATGCAGACTATGGTCACCTTGCACACCACACACACACACACGAGACACACACACACGCCACAGACAGGGAGCGAGAAAGAGAGAATACCGCAAAAGTAAGGGGAGCTCAAAGTGGCCAACACTTGACTGATTTAATGCATGTCAAAGTGTCGAAATGTGCAATGCACACAGAAAAGGGCCAAAAATGAAAGCTGATGGCGTGGGGAGGGGGGGGGGGGGCTGGTTGTGAGTGGAAGAACAGAGCCAAACAATTATAAATGATAAATGTCAGCTGGCAAAGCAGGCTGAGAGATGAAAGATTGTGGGCGGTTAAAAAAAGGGGGAGGGGGGGGGGTGTGGCAAAAGGGAAATGGGAAAGGAATTCAGTCGTTTAACATTTAAACGCATATATATTTAAGTTAATTTGGCTCAGCTCATTAATAAAACAACAAGCACACACACACACACACACACACACACACATGCACATCAACAGTTGCCTGGTGTTATTTAAACTTTAAATTGTTGTCGTTGCTGCTGTTGTTGGCGCTGTTTGTCCGCATTGTCCTGACAAATGACAGGCGCTTGCATAATTTATGCATAATAAACCGAAGCGACAGCAAAAGCAACTTATTAAAAAATATATGCACAACAAAACATAACAACAACTATAAATAACATAAAAAGCATGAGTAGACAGGCTACTCAAAGCACAGAAAAAGCGAGAGAGAGAGAGAGGAGAGAGAGAGCAGGGACAGCTGCATTAGTTAGAAAACTTTTTTGGTTTTTTTTTATTATTACAAGTGCCTGTGAAACTGTAACTGCTGCTGCCATTTTCAACGCCGCCAAGTCGACCAACAATTTGGGTTTCATTTTCGTTTAGTGTCAAGTGGCAACAGCAACAACAACAACAACAACAACAAAGGCTTACAACAAACGGTAATCGCTGCACATGACAACCGACTAAAACTGTTGGCATAATATTCAGCAGCAACAACAACAACAACAAACAACCAACAACAATAACAACTTGTCAAAGCCAGCTGCTTGTTATGCTCTCACATTGTGTATCAAAACTTTATCAACACGTTTGTAACACAAGCATATATATATATATCTATTTGTATCTTGCAACTGATAAATATATAGTGTTAAGGACAGCTACTTTGTAGAAAAACATGCAAAATGTTTTGGCACTTTCAGCTTCTGGTCTTTGGCAACAACTTTAAGAGCTCTGACTTAAGTTCTAGCTTTTAAAAACCATAAAAGTTACAAGTTGAGCAAAAAAAAACGAAGCGAAAAAAATAAAAATATTTTCCATAAAGATGGGATATACTAACGAAACTATTAGTTGGTTAGGAAAACATCTAAATGCTTCATGCACTTGCTGTGCCATAATAAGCCAAAAAGCACATAAGCAAAATTATGTTTTTTTTTTTTTAGCATTTTTGGTCGAAACATTTGTGCTTAATGTTGTTTTTTTTTGTTTTTATTTTGCAGACCATAAGTCATAAGCACTTTGGCCGCATTCAGGGCTTTAAGTGAGCCAAGCTTATGGTCGCATCAGCGTATAAGAGTATTAAAATATTCGTTGTGCTACACACAATCTATTCTAACTATTGTACTCTAAATTTATAGCTATTGTTGTTGTGGCAGTGGCTTTTGCTGCTTGCTTGCTTAGCTAAGCGTTTCCCGTTGCTTTGCTGATTTATGCGCACCAAATAATGAATGCAAACACACACACACACACACACCAACACACAGACAATCTTGCAATGCTGCTCAAACTGTTCTCAGTGCAAACACATAAATTAAGGTAAATCAACTCTCCGATTCATTCTTGCTCTGTCCTTTAAGACATTCTCTATGCATGCGTGTGAATGATGCGTTTTCTTAACCTTCTTTTTGTGTGCACTACTTAAACACACACACACACGCACACACACGCACACACACATGAGTTTTGCCATTACGATGTGCATTCTGTCGTCAATGACCAGCGTTGAGAGCGTTGTTCATAATGATTATGATAATCGTGCTGATAATAATAATAATAATAAGACTTAAGCCAGCGAGACTTTGTTGGCAAGCAATTTTGTAAATTGCACAAACACACACACACACACGCACGCACCTTTACCTTTACCTAATACCCAGGCCAACCTAGAGCGGCCCACAGTGCGTATGATTAATTTAAATGCAATTCTATTTGCATTGAAGAAGCAAGAGACACGCTGCAAGCTGTTCTGCCGCTGCAACATCAAATGCCATTGGCTGAGCAGGCTTCTTTTGCAACGAATTCTCTTCTCGTTTTTCTTTCGTCATCCGTTTTTTTTCTTCTTATTCGTTTTCTTTTGTTGCCATTGATATTTGCATTTGCCTTCTCTCTCTCTCTCTCTCTCTCTACGTTGGTGTGTGTGTGTGTGTGTGTGCTTATGTTAATGTGTTTGTTTCTTGAAGCGTGAGCTGCATAACATTCAGCTTGCCTTCTTCCCATCTCTCTCTCTCTCTCTCTCTCTCACTCTCGCTTGGTTTGCTTCCACTATTTGTTTGTTTAAAGCGCTTGAAATCAATTAAATGCATAGTTTCGAGTTGCTCAAGTGCCGTTTGCACTTTGCAACAGCTTCCCCTCTTCCCGCTCTCTTCTTCTCCAAGAGCACCAAAAAAAAAAAAAAAAAACAAAAAAAGAGGCGGAAAAAAATACTGCTGCATACTTTTGTGCGCTTGCAAAAGCATTTTTATGCGCCACGCTCGAATTCATTAGCACGCAAATGTCAAGTTGCTTGCCGCTCGCCTCTACACTTTTCTCCTCTCTGTCTGTCTCTCTCTCTCTCTCTCCCTCTCTGCCTTCTGGTAAGGCACTTCAGTTGCCCACCTGCCACCCTTTTCTAGCCCTTTTCTTTTTTTTGCCAGTTTAACTGCCAGTGCGTCTGCTGTCTGCTTGAAGTGTTTAGCTTATTGAAAAGTTTTCATTTGACGTCGGGCACAACTGTGAGGCTGGTGCGGGCAGGTGGCTGGGCCTAAAGACGTAGGCGCCTCAAATACCCTAATGACAAAGTTAACTTAACTGGCAACTGCAGCGACGACGACGACGACGACGACGACGTTTGTGGCAGCAGCGGCGACAACGTCCCCGGCAACTGTCGTGCTAATCATCTAGCATATACAAAAGTCTAACTTCAACGCTTACTTCGACTTCGACTGTGGATGCGAATGCGAATGCAAAAGTTGCCTGAATTATGTAGCGCGACAGTAATTAGAGGCAAACTTTGATTCTCAAATAGTTTTCGACAGCGTCGCGCGAAGGCAACACAGCAAGCAACGATTCGTACTTGCTGTGCTATCGATTAACCTATCGATAGAATGCAAAAGTTTTGTACCTACTTAAGACAAGATCGAAGTTAATTAAAATTGTTTTCTGTATTGTTTTGTAATTGCTTTTTGTGTATCGAATACAATTGATAACGATAAATCAAAGGAAAACTTTGTTTTCGCTTGTTAAAGTTATCGGTTAATGGTTTGTCTATATGGCTTGACTTGATTAGCTTAGCATTAGAACAGTCAAAACACGCGAACTTACAAGCCGATAAGTCATGTATCGATATGTCAATGCAACTTTTATCGAAACATTTTTCAAACACAGCAAAAGCCATTAGCTTGACCAAACATCACCAACTGTTTAATTATGCTGACGCTTTTGACATTAGTTACATAATTTATTGGTCAATCGATATTTTAAGCTATTCGTAATGCATTCAATCAATTAGCCATTGACAACAATTGATGAAAATTCGGGTTGTTATGCTCGAAATCAAACTAACTTAAATCGTTGGATAGTTAATATTACTGTAAATGTGCGCTCATAACAAGTCAATTCAAATGTCATTTACGAAATAATGCGAATAATCGTTATCGACTAAACAACAGAAACTGATTTATGTGCGTTTTGTGTTATTGCTGTTGCTGCTGTTCACTCTTTAGCGCAGCTTTTAACATGTCCACACCCAAGCAGGCCACCTACCACTTGGCTGGCCGACCCCAATAAACCTTAACGTACGAATCGGCATCGGCTTAGACACCGTTAAGCCATTAAAAATGCCATCAATGCTCTCTTCGAGTATGCTCAAAACCCTTTAACGGCCAACAGGCAACTACTACTACTGCTAACGGTTGGCAATTGCCAACTGGCAACGACTACCAAAAATGCTACAAAAAAGCCAAACCAATCCAATTCCTGCAATATAGCAACAAAAAAATAAAAAACAAATCCATTGTAGGGAGGCAACGAGGCAATACAAGCGAATGGCATAATAATAGCCGCCAACTTGTCACCTCACCGTGCCACCGCCACGAAGTCAACCTTTATTATGGGCTATGGGATGCTGTATAGCAGACAAACTCGTAAAAAGGCATGTCGGATGACAAAAAATTACGTGTATCCTTTTTCTAATCGTAACTGCGTGCGAGACTTTCTACCAAACCAAACGAAACGAAACGCAACGAACTATTACATTTATATTCCATTGTAAGGACACCTTTCAGGGGGAGGGGCTGGGTGCGTAGGGCAGAGGCTGTCACTTTGCGGTTTTAGTTTGTTGGCTTAGTTCATAAATGTTGCGAACTTTAAATGTTGCCAGACTGTCGAGTTTCAATCTAAATTCAAGTTGCAACCCTTTTCGACGCCCGCCCCAGCCAAGTTCTGTTCCATTTCATTTCACATCGCTGCGGTTGTGTTTTTTTTTTTGTCGGGTGTGCGTGTGTGTGTGTGTGTGTCGCATACAAAGTGATAACGAAATACATTTTTTATTCGTACGCAACGTCTCGCACGGTTTCTAGGATACTAGTTTCTTGGCAGCATAAATAAATAGCTGTCTTGCTGTCAGACACGCCAGTGAAGTTCCCAGCCACGCCCACTCAACTCAACGCCTGTCATGAAGTTTGTCGCTTGCTCAGCTAGCTGTGTGTGTATGCAAGCCATTGAACATGCTAAAATACTGGCATAAAACCCCCAACTGGCCAGCTCGAAATTTAACAACGTAGCGAGTTCATAAATTCTGCGCGGGTCACACAAAATGTACTTGCTTACGTGCGAATGAAATAGTTGTGACCATAATAAAAAAGAGAGAGAGAGAAAAGCGAAACCCAGAGCGAGAGAGAGAGAAAGTAAAACTAACTGAAGTGCGGGGCCAAAGGGAGAGAGTTAACAACAAATGTTTCCACTTAACGTTAAGTGAACAATGAGCGCTCAAGCAATGAATAAAATGCATTCAATCATACTTTGCAAAAGTATTTCTTTAAGAGTGTTGCAATGTTTAAGTTGAAATCAACTCAAAAAAATGCTTACGACATTTTATTGAGAAAAAAATTTGAATATTTAACGCAAGAGGAGTTATTAAATTGGCTTTTTGAAGAGTTTCTTGCGAAAAACAAAATCCATTTAGTTTAAATGCTTGACATACTTTAAGTAATTAATTAAAATTCAGTTCCTTAAGAGCTTAACAAATATATCAATATACAATCTATCATCCATTTTCATGTCGTTTCGCATACTTTCACTTTCACCAAGCCTAAGTGCCTTGTGGCACATAAGGAAAAATAATACTCAAAGCAAATGGAGTTGGCTCGCTTTTTGGCTGAAAGCATTTTCAGCTTTATAAGCTGCATATTTGTAACCAACCGCAGGCAAAAACATACATAGCTTGGGCAAAGTCACGTTCGGTCTTAGTCCTGTAGCCTGTTGTCAATCCCCTTTGGCTTGCGAGCCGACTTCTCACTGTCTGCCAGGCAGACAACAATTAATCATAACCAGCAGATAAACCTTGAGAGTTGCTTACCGCCCACAGCCCACAGTCGCTGCCCCTTTTGACATTAGCACCTGAGCTGATACAGCTAGAACTTAAGCGAACTCACCGACTCGACTCTGGGGGGCTTGGAGGCAAGCAAAGGCGAGGTCAGTTAACAGTTGTGGTTCGAGCCAGTTGTGAAGTTGCGATGTTTGCTATGTAGTTGGCATCTGCTTGAAGGTGGACTTTGTCAGGCTGTCAAATCCCAGAGCACATACACATGGCTCCTTGGAGGCACAGCAGGGCGTACGGCATGCACAACGGCGAATTAATTCGGTGAGCCGCAAAACTTGCTGCAAAAATATTGCGTATACGCGTGCCTGCTAGCGAGTGTGTGTGTGTGTGTGTGTGTTGGTAGCTGCCGCAATGCGTAACACGTGCTGCGAATGAAAGCTGATGTGAGAGAAAAGCTTTTTTTTTTGTTAGTGCTTCTGCTCTAAAATGCCCAACGATTTGCTTTTACACAAAAAGAATTTCCAAACATATAGCATATGCAATGACTGCTATTTGTACTATCAACACTATCATTGCATATAAGATGTACAGGAATCTTTGATTAAAACTGACATATTGTGTTTATCGAAGATTTGTTTTTTCAATATTTTACACTTTTTTCATCACAAAATGCTCTTTGAGGATTGCCTTAAGCTGTTATTTAAACCTTAATTTATGCAAGAAAATACATTTTTGTTTTGTAATAAATTGACTCCAGTTGCTTTGAATTCTCTTTGTTAAGATTTGACTTAAATATAGATATTTTAAGTAATAAAGAAATAAAAGATCTGGATCTTGATTTTTTAACATATTACTAAGGTTTTTATTTCACTCATATCTGTTGACAATAATTATTTCTAAAATAGTTTTTTTATTTATTTATTGAATTGTTACGTCAATTTAAGAACTCATTTGTTATAATTTTTCCTTATCAAGTATTATAGATTCTTCACCCTAACCCTTAATTTTTATTTGCCCATTATTTGATATAATTTTGTACAATATTTTCATGCTTTATAGCATACTTAACTTGCTTATCAGCAACATATTTAAAGTAAGACGTTGCATTTTCTTAGCCTTTTCACCTGTCTGTGGGCACATTTCCCCTGACTCTTTGTTAAAGCCATAATTTGGAGAAAGCAGTCTATGCTTTCTATACCTTTTATGCTTTCCATTCGACGCCTGTTAGCAAAAACCCTGCCTCTGTCTGCCTCCGAACCCCCGCCCCATTGTCTACACACACACACAGACACACACACACACACATATACACTGTTTTCTTTCACTCTGCGTGGTAATTTGCATTTAAATTTGCCAATGTTTTGCCTTTTCGCTCGTTGCCAAAACAAAAGAAACAACGCCGCATCGTGTGAGCTATAAAGGAGTCGGGGGGAGAGGGGTTTGG
Source organism: Scaptomyza caliginosa (assembly GCA_035044725.1). Classification (NCBI taxonomy): domain Eukaryota; kingdom Metazoa; phylum Arthropoda; class Insecta; order Diptera; family Drosophilidae; genus Scaptomyza; species Scaptomyza caliginosa. The sequence continues at coordinate 270,900 of JAWNNR010000102.1, read as the reverse complement.
GCGTGTTATCAGAACAAGTTGACAACTTTGGCAATGCGTTCGCTTAGATTTGTTTAATATTCACCCGCAGCATGCCTCAGCCAAGTCACCCAACTCAAAAAAAAAACAAAAAACAAAAAATAAAAAATAAACCTGCCCTTCGCTCCTTCGCCCACGCCCACGCCCATGCCACTTTGATGTTTGTTATGAACAAATGGGGGAAAAAAAAAATAATAACAAGCAGCAAAACCAAAAACAAAAGTGCCAAGTTGGCTAAGTTGTTAGTTAGGTTTTGCGAAGGGAACAGGGAAAGCAAAAGCTGCTGCTCCAAAACTGTAGCCAAATATTAAATAACCTTTCGTTTATTGGCTCAGATATGACGGGCTCCACGTGCTGCCACTCGTCTCACCCATTCGCTGCCCCTTTTCGCCCAGCTTACAGTATCCCTTGGCTGTCCCATTCCATTCCATATCATTCCATTTCATTCCGTTTCGTTTCGTTACGTTACGTTACGTTTTATTGCCACAAAATTCGTTTGATAAGCCGGCCAACTTTTTACAGTTGACAGTTTTGCTTTTCGTCCGAGCACAGCCGACTCGACTCTTAGCTGGCCCCTCCCCCCAACCACCAACCCCCAACCCCCAAACCAACCCCACTTTAACACTCCTCTTCAAATACGCAAAGTTTTATCGAATCACAAATACACACACACAAAAAAAAAGAAGAAGAAGAGAAAGAATTTGACGTAAAAGCTCATTAACGTGATATAAATTAGATTTTGGGTGTTAGTGCAGAAAATTTAGATACACTTTGCAACACTTGGCATAGTTAATGGTTGGTCCTCGAGTTCGTTAGGGTTGTCTGCTGTATGTGTGTGTGTGTGTGTGTCATACTCGTTAGGCATATTGTTGCTTACCCTTTGGCCCCTTTTTCGCATGACTACTTAGCTATGTGTGTGTGTGTGTGTGTTTGTATATCGGCGATTCAACTGAAAGTTTATCACACATTGCTCGACCCCAAAATGGCAGGCAATTAGTTTGGGCTTTTCGGGGTTCGGTTATAGCATTATATTTTATTTCTTAAATGCTACTCTAGCCGGATTTTGTGACTCTAACAATGCGTTACGGTTATTTGTAGAACCTCTATTAAATCTCAGGTCAAATTACTTTGTATCGTATACTAAAATTAAACTATATACAGCTTTATAATAACCAGCCACAAGAAGTAAAAAGTTGTCTGAATACAAGTTATTGTTTTCATTATTTTTGCATAAACAATTCAGCATAAAAAAAAACATGCTGTTTATTATTATTTGAAATCCCCTTTTTTTGGTTTTAGCCAAGTCACATTTTTACGTATTTTTTTTTTCGCCTGCGGTAAATTGAATGCGCATAAATACCTTTGAACATGGTACATTTGGCGCATTGTTATTTATTGACTTGGCAGTTAAAGAGCCGTAATAATCCTAAGCAAATACCATCATAATGTAATATAGCGTCGTATTTTATTCGACAATATTAGCTTTGTACTATTCAGAATGGTGAAATCTCAACAAATTGTTTCCAATCCAATGCCTAGAAGTAATCCCATACCGAATGCCAAGTAATTTGACTCAATTCGAGTGGTTTGCCTTAGCCATTGCACATTCCAAAGTTTTTTTTTGTGTTTCCTTGTTGGGCGTGGCACGCGTCGCACAAATTGCAGCACATGCGTTCCACACAGCTTGTTCACAGCTTGTTCTACGCTTCCACTATCTTCTTCTTCTTCTTTTCGAACGCCCCCAAAAGCCCACCCACTTTGGCCTGGCTTGTATTTTTTATTGTGCTCGCTGCTCTCTCTCTGTGGAGCTCTTGCCAAATAGCAAATAGCCAAAAATGTTCGCCTGCTGCTGCTGCTCCTGCTGCCTTTTATCAAGGAACGAACGGAAAGGAAAACTGTGTAAGCCCTAGACATCTACTGTTCTCATGTGTGTGTGTGTGTGTGTGTGTGTGTGTGTGTGTGTAGGTGCCGTACTTGAACGCATTGTTGTTGTTATAGCCATCTAATATCGGATTTGTTATTGTTGCTTCCCGTTTCTACAAGCATTTTGCCATTTTTTATATTATATATACACGTGTGTGTGTGTGTGTGTGTGTGTGCCAATATATATACATATGTATATATGTTCACAAAACAATATTCATACGAGCATAAAGCAGTCGAAAGGCAGTTGGGAAGGCAGCAAAAAAAAAAAAAAAAAAAAACGAAACCCAGAGAGCAGCCCAAAATTCTGCGGCTCGTGTCTGTTGTTTTAGGCGCCCAAAAAAAAATGTTGTCGTTGTTGTTGTTGTTGTTGTTGTCCTTCAACATGGCTGCTGGTGCGGCCCTGCTGTCCGCTGCTAAGCTCGAGATTTATGTACTGAAAGTACGTTGAAATGCAAAAAAAAAAAAATGAAAATAAATAAAATAAAAACAGTAGAAAGAGAGAAGAGAGGAAAAAGAAAGAGAGAATAGAGGAATGGAAATTTCTATATAGAAATAAAATAAAATAAAAAAACTATTTTATTATTTATATTTGTCGTGACTTCGATTTATTATATGGCTCTATGGCAGAGGCTCACGCAATACACATCAATGTATGTGTGTGTGTGTGTGTGTGTGTGTGTGTGTGTAATCGCTATAGTTCAGTTAGATGCGCAAATAAAGTCAACTCGGTTTTTCGGTTGACTGCCAGACGCGTCGCATATGTCTATCTTTATGTATCGTTCAGCCCCGACTCGCCCTCTATTCATACACGGATTGACTATGCATGTGTATGTTTATCTCTGTGTGTGTGTGTTACAGTTGTGTGTATGGTACTTTCTTTTCAATACGAGCCGCTTGTTTATAACCCGTTGTCCCCTGCTCTGTCTTTTTTGTCGCATGTGATATCAAATTTTTGTTCTATCTCTCTGTGTGTGTGTGTGTGTGTGAGAGGTTCAATGGGCAGCACAATTTTCCCCATCACTTTGGTTTGTTGTAGTTGTTGAAGTAATTGCTCGATATACATTGATGTGTGCAATTGAGAAGGCAAGTCGTTATTTTCGTCGTCGTGGGCTTAAGAGCCGTTTAAAGGCTCTCATTTGTGGTTGTATTTATCCAATAACAGCTTTCACTTGACTGCGCTCCTTTGCTCCGCTGCCCACTCCCTATCCTTATCTTATCTATGTAGTTTTTTTTCTAAAACAGATTTCGGTATTTAAAATTAAACAATTCTTGAACAACAACCTTATTCGAGTGAGCCAACTGTACTTACGACTGGGAGAGAAAAGTCAGTCAAACAACCCAGCTTAGACTTACAATTTTGATAACATTTCAAAGTTAAGCCATTAAGCTTATTATGTATTGTATTGCGTAACATTTGACATTTGTACAAATTACAATACGTTCTGATATATAGAAATTGTCATAATTGAAATAAATGTATTTTTGAGATCTGGAAATATTTTAATTTTATTATTAATTGCTGATCCTAAGCGTGGCCAATATAAATGTTGTGTGTTGCCAACTATTATCAATTGTAAACCAAAAACTCGACATGCCACGCCCATTAAAACGAACACACAAAGCAAGTGAAATTACGTATACGCACCGTTGGACGAGTGTAAAATTCAATTAGAATGGCAAAAATCATGTCGAAAACAATTATAATTACTTCCGGGCTTTCGTTTTAATGCCAGCGCCATCCAACCTTTCAACCACTGGCCCAATCCACGGCGCCACCAACGCCCTCTGGCATTGCCGTTATTGTTTTTGGTTTTCTTTTTTGTGGTTTTTGCTGGCCGGCTGCCATTCGAGTTTATATGTATATAAGCTCATTAGAGCTAGCAAAACTTTGCCTAATGCTTAAAGCTGCTCGGCTGCTAAACACAAGAGCAGCAATGAAAACAACAACAACAATTGTGCTATATAGATAGAATATAGAAGAAGAAGAAGCAGAATGTCACTTGCCAGATGAGAAAGGAAATGAACAAAAATCAAATTTAGCAAATCAACAAATTAGCGCTGTCAAAAAACTCACAGAGTGTTTTTCTTTGTGTGTCTGTGTGTGTGTGTGTGTGTGTGTGTGTGTGTGTGTGTGGCCATTGTGCGGTTCTTGGCTATAATATAATTTGAAGTGACCCTCAGCAGTAAACTCCCATTCAATAAGTCAATATTTACGCATTTCATTTAGTCAACTTTCAATTTATAGCCATTAAATGTAATTGCCCAATTGAGGATAAGCATTGCCCACCGCCCACCCCGAACACAGACCCCAGCTCTTCACAAGCTTATCTTTAGCCTCTTTAGCCGTCAATTTGATCCACCCTTAAGCCGTTTCAGTTGCTCATTTGCGCATTCGCACGCATTTGCCACTACAATTTTTTAGCGTTAATTTCACAGCTACTTATGCGCTAAAGAAGACATTCCATTCCTCCTCCTCTCCACCCCTCAACCCTTGGCATGTTGTACTGCTTTGGGTAATACATCGAAGTGTTTGTTCCAAATGCTTCGTTTACATAGCTTTCGATTGAATCAATCTATTTTGTGGCACATTTTGCTGCCTCTGTTCACTTGCTTTTGTCTTGTTTTAAGTAAACGATTATTATCTTTTGCAACATGGCAGAAAAAAAAATGTTTTTTTTTTTTTTTGTTGTGGCTCATTTGCATCAATACGAATTAAACGAAAAGTTCCGTATTAAATGCAATTATTAATTGAATTCTTGGGAATTAAACGTAATCTTGTCAAAAGTGCACTGCAGATGAATATGCGTAAAAAAATGCGTTAAAATTTACTGTAAATTACTTGCTACTTAACTTTTAATTCTCGCAGATAAATGTTGTTTTTTTTTCTCTGCTTTTTTATGAACAAATAAAATTTACTTTAATTTGTATTGGTTTTAAATATTATTTAACGAATGCTAAGGTGCATATTAATCTTAATATGTATTCAATTTGCTTTTATAAATACTTTAAATGCTGTATAAAAAAAAATGATTTCATTTTTCTTTGTTCTTTTTACATTTATAATTCTTTCTCTCAAATGTTTTAATAACCAATATCTACAGTGAGCTTAGAGATTATACAAAAGCCAATATTTAAATAGTTTTTAATTTTCCTTTACGCTTGTATTCCGACTTGTGAATAATAAAACAAAACTTTTAAATCTACATGCTTTTTAATAAATCATTTTTCCACACGAAAGGCTTATTTAGTTTAACTTTTTGATGTTGTCCAAATCTAGGCAATGAATCCAATATATTTTAAGCCTTTTACTTATATTTTGACCAGTAGAAAATAGCTTTTTTTTGTGTTTTTTCTCTAAAAATAGTCTTAAATACTAATTTTAAATCTATCTTTGTGACAGTTGAGTTTACAAATTGAATTCAATGCAGACAAAGCATTCAGGCCACTTAGTTGTAGGGCATTAAGAGTTCGTTGTGCGCCAGTACATTGAACTTATTTCATTTCATTTTGAAATTCCGTTTTAGTTTTTCTGCTGAAGGCGACGGCATTTTTAATGGTTGCCATTTTTTGTCATCGTCATCGCCATCGTCATCGTCGTCGTCATCGATCTGCACACAAGTTGTAAATTTGGTTAGTGGTGTTGTCATCTACTTGCCCCCCCGTCGTTTGTTTCCCCTCTTTCATCCCACCACTGCCACTTAATGCCAACGGCTGTTTCAATTGTTTTCGCTAGCCCATTGTCATCTAATTTTTTTTGTTCTCTGTTGCTTTTGTTGTTGTTTTTTTTTGGGCACTCTATCTCATATCTATTTAATGTAACTGCTTGAGGCATTTTTGGGCAGAAAAGTTTTTGCTTGGCGCTCAATTAACGCTTAGTTTTATGGTTGTTAAAAAAGACGCCGTCAAGCAGGCAACAATTTTTGGCATAACTTTGCGTCGTCCTCGTCCTCGTCTTCTCCAACAATTAGGCAACAAATAATGCTCTCCCACTACCCGCTCCTCTCCTCTCTCTCTCTTTCTTGGTTAGTTACCTAAGCAAAATAGCTTCATTTCGTCTTGGGCAAGACAGCAACAAATCTCCGACGCTGTTTGTAGTTTTTTTTTGTTATTTTGTTTTTAAGCCAATCTGCGCAGCGCCTATGTACATAAACTACCACACCACCCACGCCCCCTGCAGCAATTTGGCTTGGCTCTATCTGTTGCCATGTTTTTTTTCCTATATATATGTGTTTAACTTAATTTTTTATTCTCTCAAAGAACACCCCAAGCCATGGAAAAGTTTTCCACTTTACAGCGGATCTTAAAGTTTCCAGCCCCGTATTTACCCCCAAAGCGCCGTCGTTTAAGGCATAGACTGACTGCCGCCCACAAAAATATAGTGAAAATCTATTTTCGAATGCTAGTCAGCAAATCTTTACTCATTTACCCCAACCACTCTTTGGTCTACACACCCGCTCTATGTCTGCATTACAAAAAGTATTTTTCATTACATTTGCCAACAATTCAACGCACACACACACACACGCACACCCTCTCTCCGTCTCTCTCTCTCTTTTGGGCTCACTTCCTTCGGTTGGCAGTTGCCAGTTTTGTAACTCCCTCGCTTCTGACCAACGTCGACTTAATTTATAATTACGATAATTTGCGCGTTACGTTTTCTTTTGTTGGTCTGCTTCGCCGTTTGCCACGGGCCCCCCTTACCCTCTCCCTTGGCCAACAGCCTCTTGTTACGTCAAGCAAACTTTTGTTGGTCGGTTGGTTGGTTGGTTGCTTGGTTGGCTGGTTAGTTGAAAGCTGACTTAGTTACTCGGGCGGTCTTTGGCTGATGTCGCCGGGGGCGCTGATTGGTCACCAACCAGCAGATTGGATGGAGCTGCTCCGCTGCGCTGCTGCTGACAGCAGGCTCGACTCAACTCGACTCGGCTCTCTCTTACTTCTTGCTTAACGCCTTCCTCACCCTCACAAGTTATTGCTACTTGTTATTTCTTTTTTTTTTTTGTCTTTTCTGCTTGTAGCAGAGCTTCCTTTTGCCGTTGTCCTTGCGGCTTATCAATAATGTTGATTTCACTCTGTGTCGCATAATTGAATTCTGAAGTTGTTAAGTCACAGCGCAGCCAAATTTACGCGCATCTCAAACAGCCGTACCACCCCATCCCGGCCCCTCCCCACGGTTCCACTTTAGTCGCGTTTTTCCATTTTGGGGCCGCGTTGCTGATTGAAAATTTGCCAATTAGAAATAATGAAGCGTATGACATTAAATGCAAGACAAGCAGCAAATCGGTCGAAGGTCTCTCTCCTAAGTAGTAGCAAGGCAGGAGGGGGGGAAGCTGCCACTACTTATACGTAATATAGTATAGATATGCACATTTATATACTATATATAAAGTAGATTGCTTGCCAGCCTGTCGATGTGATCACAAATTTAGCTTAGACGGAAGTGGAAGCTCTTAAAATCTCATTGCCGCTTAACCAGACCCCGCCCTTCCTTTTTGCCCCACTGTGCCGGTAGTCGTTAGGCACGGATATCGAACATTTTCATGTCTTCCTTTAGTTTGTCTTAGGTTACGCTTCTTGTTCAATGCAGCAGAAGCAGCAGCAGCAGCAGCAGCAGCAGTCATCATTAGGCCAGCAATACCCTTATCCTCACACTCATGCTGTCTCATTTCCTCGTCCCACTGCTCCCCCCCCACCGTCCGTCCCTGCAACTCGTTCGCCATCATTCAGGCTTCCCATTCCGTTGGGCTGCCGGAAATTTATAGTCTTGAGACGGTTTGGCCATCATGGCCATAGGTAAATGCGCATTAGCAGCTCTGCTAGACGCAGCGACGCCCAATCAACTACCAATACCCATTTCCCTTGCCCCCTTTTGTCTCCTATGCCCATTTGCCATTTACACGTGATGCATTTTTATACCATCCATACCCATTGAAAGCGATCGCAAACAATGGGTATAACATATATATTTGATTGAAAGTGCTAAAAACATTTCAATACAGGACCAAAATGATCTCACAACTAGAACAATTTGGCTTAGTTTGTTAAACTTTTCCTTTATCGATAGTCCATTTCCATTTCGTGTAGATATCTTAAAGTCGAGCTATCCAGCAACTTGATGCTCTTATTTTTTTTGTTGGGTTTTTTTCTCTTTTTGCCTTGTTTGTTGATTGCTCTTCGGCTGCATTGCAGCGCTGCAGGCAATAGGGCGTGTGTTGCATGTGGCAAAGACATTCGCACATAAACACACAAACTTACACGCTCACATATTTCCTTTAAGTAGCTCATTATTTTTGCCCGATAACTTTCAATATGTACCAATAAACCAACAGCTGCAGGTTGCGCCCACAGTGTTAACTTGGCCGCAGGGACTTGAAGCGAAAGTCTCATCGAGTTGTTGCATCCCTTTAAATGTTACGCCAGAGTTTTAACTTTGGCTTTTTGCTGTTTTGTGTTGTTGTGCTGTTTTCGTGTGCGAAGCTAAGATCGAGGCTTGAAATGAAATTAGAAGCAACTTGTCTTCATGCCATTCAACAACTGCCTCTTAACCCAGTATCTAAACCAAACCCAATCTGAATAGCTGCTTTATATATATTCTCTCTCACCAAGGAGGTGAGGTGAGGTGCGTCTAAAGCATCGCTCACCTTAAGCACATAATTACATTTCTGCTTTATATTAACGTGTATTTATATTACCTTTTTCCACATAGCCATGCAAACGTGCCGCACAGTTACTACGAAACTCTACTACAACTCTCGACAGACCTACAGCTCTTCGAACCCCTCAAACCGCCCAGAACCTGTAGCTTAATAAAGTTGCCAAGCCGAAGTTTTTATGCCCTTTGCTCGAGTTTTAGTTCTTAATTATTTAACACTTGCGCACTTAGACAAGACAAGAATAGCATTAATACTTAGGGAATGGTTTAAGGATAGCTAGAATGATGGACAAGTTCCATATGCAGTTGCCTCACTTAAATATCCTGGATCTATGACAGTTTGCATAGGTCCTTGTAAATGGTGGTATATATTTCACTGCAATTATCCTTTTGACACCTGTCTGCACAGACAGCTTCATTTATTTCAATTACTACTATGTGTGACAAGCTTGATGACTGCGTTGTGTTACCTCTGATGAAAGTTTAACAGCATTCAAACACCAACACACACACACAGAGAAAGATACTAACTGGGCTCGTCGTCGCTGCCGTCACCGTCGACATATTTCACGTTGATGTATGGTTTAATTACATTTGCGTGGCAGCAATGAGCGTGTGAGAGGCTAAGAACAGACTGGGACAAAAGGATAGTAATAGAAAGAGAGAGAGATGAATGGATGGAGTAAGAGCGGGTTAACACAGTAGTATATCAGGCTCCTAACCCCAATTTCGTGTTGGTTTATAATACGCAGCGCGTAACAAACTGGCGACGTCAGTGAAGTGCGGGCGGAATCTAAGATGAGCGGGCTGGGGAGGGCAGAAATCAAGCTTTCTGGTGGACTGACTCAGATGTCTTTCAGCACTTTTGTTTAGCTGTCGTCGTTGCCATTACCGAGCGATGTCTCAGCATCAGCAGCAGCAACATCAACAAAAGCAACAAACATCAAGATAGGTGACTGCCTCGAGCTCATAATTATCAAGCCTTTCACTCCTTTAACCCACCTGCTATTCCTATTCCCGCACACTCCGAAAATTTGTCCAGGCAGCTGCTACTTTTATGACTTTTTCCACGTCTTAACGGCAAACTTTCTTCTCGCTTTCAGCTCGCGGTATCCTGACAACTTTTCCCAGCAATTTTTTGGCTGTTCTACCTGCCGTTAGGCGTTCTTCGAAAGAGAAAGCAACACCGCTAGTTATGGGTTAAGTGGGTATATTAGGTTTGTGGGTCTTTAATTGATGTTAAGCACATAGTTGACGCGCCAACTTGTAAGTTTTATTGCAACTTGCGAGTCTCTTAACAATTTCCCACAATACATATACATACATATGAACCATACCAAACCAAATCATATACATGAACTGCACCAAACTCTCAGCACTAACCAGCAAAGATTGCGGTTTGCGTGCAGCATTTTTCATTAACAGCGAAACGATAATTTCAATTGCTGCACGCACCCGAGCTTAGTGGAAAGAAACTCAAACTTAAACTTTTGCCATCATTAAAACGATGCCCGAAGGACTCGTCTTTTTTCTTCTTTGACACATTTTCCCCAAAAAAAAAAAAAAAAAGTACTAAATGTATATAAATTTCTGAAAGCACAACACACCTGAGACAAGGTGTTATTTTTTGTGCTGGCACGAAACCCAAATGGTAAATAATAATTAAAGCTTGGCTATATGGGCTGCCAAAAGTAAAACGAGCTAAAGGCGAGTACAAATAATTGTTTCAAGTTGCATTTGAGTAACTATTTTTATGATAAGCATTTGTCATGCTGTCAAGCTTTAAACTTGTTTAGTCTGGTACTGCTTGCAAACAACAAAAAGGGTTTTCCTTAACGTCAAGGGGAACATGTCATATCCTTAACGCTCTTTTACTTCATTATGTTTGCCTTTGTCCAATTTAACTTTACTTAATACACTGTCAACAGGGTAAATTTGACTTTAGGTAAGCGGCTGCTTAAGTTTCTTTAGCCATCAGCTCACCACCACTTGGCCACCAATTACGTTCCATTCATTAAAGGCTAACCCCAATTTGACCACACTTCAATTTCAGTCAAGCATCGCACAAACACAAACACATCAGCAACACTGTACATCGCTGAAGGAAAGTTTCAAGTTTCTCAGCTTTAGCCAACCCAACCGCATGTCCTTTCTAAGTTCGCCATTTTGAGCGCGTTTCCATTACGCGCTTTGCTTACCTCGTTAACGACCGCTTCCCATATTTCTTCACCATCTCTCTCTCTCTCTCTCTCTTAAATTTTTTTTCTTTCTTCTCTTTACTCGGCTTTATAGCACTTTTCATTGCTTGTTTTTGTTGTTGCTGATGCTGCGTTTACTTTTCAGCACATTTTATTTATTTATGAGGAACTTGACTTTAATTAATGTATTTATCGCTCCAATAAGTCGCGCACATTACATTCAGATAGTCGTTCCATTCGCTTGCCTAACTGCCTGACCGCCCGACCAACGACACTTTTCAGACGCTACGATAGTTATATTTACTCTTGCTGTGTTTATTGTAATGCTGACTAGGATAAATGTGAGGAATTTCCTTGATTTTTATCTTTGTAGAAATAACCGAATCTTATATTTAAAGTCTAGAACTTATTTTACTATAGTAAACAATATAGATTCTTCTGCTTTAGCTAAGAACCTTATTTGATTATAAAGTTACTTTTAAGTTTATATATTGTTAAACGTAAGTTTTTCATTTAAGTTACGTTTAGCATATCGTCTTGCTGCCCAGGAGCATTTAATCTTGGACATTCCGCTCGTTAGTTATTTGTATATTTACAAATGCTTTTGATTCGATTCGTTTGTTGTCTACTAAATGCAATAACAGCCTTAATACACACACACACACGCACAAACTTTGTTGGTTTCTTTGGATGAGCTTGCCCGGTGCAAAGTTTTCTCAACTGTCTGACTGTCTCTGTTGAACGCTTTGTCTTTTTGTGTGTGCCTGGTCATTCGCTTTCAAGTTTTGGCTCATTAGAAAATCTTTTGCAATTCCCCTTCCCAAGCATTGTGTTGACGCAAACTTGTTGTGCCATAAAACTTTAAGCTTAACAGCTTCAGCTTCAGCTTCAGCTGTAGCTCAGTATTCTAAATTATATTATTATTATTTGTCGGTGTCAGTTACTTTAGCTCTTAGCTCTTAGCTCTTCAACTGCCGTCTGTCCAGTGGCTCCACCTGTTTCCTCTTTATCTTATGGTAAAACCAGCGCACCGACCATCCCTTGCACGTACCCATAAAAGTGACGCCTCCCCCCCCCCCAACCTACAGTCAATTAGGCACAACGGATACCTGGCCAGTTTGCCAAGTAACTTGAGTTCGTTGCCGCCTTGCTGCCGCTCCGCAATTCCTGTAAAATTATGCGCACTTTACATTTTGCGGCTTTCGAAATTCACCAACAACAATTGAAAGTGGAGCGGACGAACTTTGGGATGATTATTAACTTAGTTCTGTGAACGTGAATTTAACGAAATCATTTTGTATCTTAAGCACAAATGAATTACTTAAGTAGAGAGACAACAACAACGACAACAACGGAGACAGCGAAAACAAGCCAAGGCAGAGATTGCCAACATGGTCAGAAGTTGGCAGTCGGAATTGTTTGCGGCCAGGCTGGAAATTGCACAAGTTGCCAGCCAACAATTGAAACAATAATACACACAGATAACAATAGCAGCAGCAGCAGTTACAAAAACAAAAACAAACACAGGACCTAAACCAGGAGGAGTTTAAGGCCAAACCTTAAGGTGTGCTGCTGTGTTGTGGGCAAAAGAGGCGTGGGGATTTTTTGTTTTCTTGCTGCTTGGCCCGTAATAGAAAAGCGATAAGCGTTTTTTGTGTTTCTATTGCTTCAATTCCACGGAGAGTCATTGAAAAAGGTCACCTAGGCCACTAAGCAGGCAACGTGCCAGGAAAGAGTGGGAAGGTGCACAATTGAAGGTCAAGTTTAGCCAAAGAAATGGCTTGAAAACCAACAAAAAAAATCATGAAAATTGCATACAAAATAGGGAAACAAAGACGATTCGCTGAACCGTGGGATTTCTAAAGCCAAAAAAACAGACGAGCGGAGAGTGGAGAGGACAAGTTGCTATCGAAAAAGCAGCGGTCACATTAATATGATTAAAGGCAGCTCATAATAATTGTGGTTCAATACGTTTGCAGCAAGCAGACAGCAAACCAAAAGAGAAGCTAGATAAAAAGAACGAGAGAGCATGAAGTAAAGAAACGTGCAACCTGGTTCCCATTGCTCTGAGCTTTTGGCCATTAAATGATTTGCGAAGAGTGTGCGACGATGCGATAAGTGAGTAAAGTAAAAATGTCAGGTAGTGCCTATAATAGTTAATGGGATTGAGATTGAAAGAAGCAGCTTGGCTTGGCACTGTCAATGCCCCAGTCTATCAATACCAAAACACTGAAATGGAAAATGGGTTTAATGAGAGGCTGATGAATAGACAATGAGTTGGCTATAACACCAAAAAGTCCGAATAACAAACGAAATACGAAAACTTTGAGGCACAAGTGAAAAGCTAAAAGGGAAAATTAAATCCAATCCAATATGAGAAAAAGGACCACAATGGCAAACACACACACACACACACATAAGCACAGGCACACATAAAACAATCGATAGGATTGAAGACAAATAGTGTTATATTGTTAGGCTTGACTCGGAAAAAGTTAACATCCATTTACGCACAGTTTAGAAGGGACCAGAGACCATGCATAGATACCAAAATGAGTTTTATGGAAGATTGATGAAGACATTTCAAGATGCTATTGCCTTGGAAAATGTGAATGACAGCTGACAAATTGTAAGCAAAAGTTAAATAATATTTTAAAGAGTTGTCTCATCTCATCTCATCTTTATCTTTTTGCTTCTAGCTATTTATTTATTTTATTTGTCTTAATACCCTGGCATAGTAAATGAATTCTTCAAAATAGCATAATGTTAAGCTCTCTGGGCTGCTGCACTTTTTGTTTTGTTTTTTTTTGGGGGCCAACCAGCCGTACTCGTGTACTTCATAAGCCATTATCCATTATCCGTTTTATCCGTTAGCCGCAATCCGTTGCCCAAATTGACTGGCTACGTTCGGTTATACTTTTCCACTTGGCTACCAGTGCACAGGGCCAGAAAAAGATCGGGAGGATGTAAGCTGGGTGCAAGTGGGAGGAAAATCCCACCATATAAGTTTATACAAATGACATCCGGAGCACACACACACAAACACACACACGCTGCTAGTTGCTCATTGTTGAATGATGTATGTAGCTTGGGGCGCCACGCGACTGCTTGCCTCAGTTTTGTGTTGAACGGCCGCCGCAGACGAGGTGTAAAACCATGTTTGAGCATCCAACAGGCAACAAAGACCACACACAAATACACACCCACACACACACACAGCTGTAATTTATTTGGTACAAGGCTCGATTAGTTGGCCGTGGTCAGCGCTGCCCCAAACAAATTCACCATTGCCTCACAGCCACAGCTTAAGCTACAACGGCTTCACCTACACTCCTCGCCCCGAGGCATGCCGCCCTCAAAAGCTGTATCGAAATAGTCAGAGATAGTTAGCCAGCAACGGATTTCGTGTCGAATTCCAACTCGTATTACGCCAACTATACATTCTGCTATCTTATTTCATACAATTTCTAGAAGAAAAAAAGGGTAAGCGATTGAATAAAACGAGTGCTTTTAAATGTGGTGTGGGCAATGGGAGTAAAACAAAATATCGTATCTTGCCAAGTTGTTGAACAAAAACAGGGAAACAATATTATAATGTCAGTGAATTAAGATCAATTATTCAAAGATAAGACTACTATAAACCAAGCAACTTTAAAAGGCGCATTAGCTTAGCTTCAATTCATGACTGTGAGGTGTTTAAAGAAGCATTTGCCTGTGACGAGAGTTAGGTAGGGTATTCGAAAAAAAAATACCAAAGTAAATAAACGAAAACGAGAAATATAAAAAAAATACTGCTGCTCGTAACGGCAAAGCATCATGCGTGTTCTTACACTCCCTGTATCTGTGTGCAAGTGTGTGTGTCTGCGTGTGTGTGTGTGCTAAATGCCGCAAATTGAAATATGGTTCTCGATTTTCAGTTTATATGCAGTCATCTATAACACAACCGAAGCGAGTCAAATAATTTCTATGCACGTGAGTGTGTATGTGTTACACACACACATACGCGTGTTTGTGTTTGTGTTTAATGTGTTTACTTTATGAAATTTGAAGTCGTTCATTTTTATGCAGCTTGTAGCTGCGCTTTGAGCTATTAATCAAAGCTAAACAATTTTTAACCACAGCTACAATTTCAATTTCGCTTTCCAACTGTTATGCTATTTCCTTAATTTGTGTCACTCATTGCTATTGTTATCTAACTTTTGAAGCACCATATGGTTTACCGTTCGGTTCGTTTGCCAATATGCATTTAAGTTTCATTTGTATTTACAAAAAAAAAAAGAAGAAAACTGCCAAATTATTTGGTTATTTTTCGGGTCATAGTTTTGTGATTGAATAACGGCTTAGTTGGCCCATTGTACGTAAGCAAATAAAAATATCTAAACACACACACACACACACGGGCAGTGAGTGCACAGCAACAAACACATTGTCATATTAAATCATACAATTGGTCAGGGGCGTACAGGAGCGGCCAAACAAATTTGTAAAAACCGAATCTTGACCCGTGCAGCAAATGCTGACACATTTTGCCATTCACTTTTCACGCTCACATTCACAAAGCCACACATACGCACACACACACACACACGGCTGCGCGTGAAAATATAGCGAAAATTTGCGTGCGGCTGTTTTATTTTTCTTTTGAGTATATACTTTTACCTAAAGCTAAGCGGGTTGTCTCAATCTGCCAGAGCCAAGGAGCAATATCATTTCAGTTTGCTTTCAACAAACAGTTTCAATACATTCAATATCGATTGATATTACACCATAAACGCTTATAAGATCTTGCCTACAGGGTATCACATGACCAAGCACAACAAACACACACACACACATTCCATTTTTTTTTTTAACACATTTTTGTTTGGGTTTATTTTTCCTCTGGTCGTTTTGTTGGTCGTTGGGTTGCTTTATAAACTTTTCGATTTGAACGCATGTGGCGGAAAGGGCGGCATATGTGGGCGTGTGCAGCTGTTTGTCTATTTTTGTCATACGATTTGGTTGTTAGTTGGTTGGTTGTTATTGTTGCTGTTGCCAGCAATAGCTAAATTTGCATTTATTGTTAAAATGTTTCATTTCACTTCATGTTGTATTTTGCGCCCCCAAAACCGTAAACCAGCAAAACAACAAAGCAAAAAGGAAAAAGAAAGGAAAAACTGAAATTCATTGCGGAAAAACTGCACACGTGCGTATGTGAATATCATCGGTTCGGTGACTCCGGTCGCTATCCGCTATTCACATGTGGTTTCTCCTTTCCTCGCTTCTCTACTTATTTCATTTTTTTTCTTCTTCTCTTTGTCGTGTTGAATTTTTGTGAACGGCAGCGGTGGCCGTGCGGTCTATTGGTCGATTGGTCTATTGGTTTTTTGGCTTTGGATTATGACAAAAGTTTTTGGCAATTGTGATGACGACCAAAATGCTGGAGCGAGTTGGAGCAGTAACTGGAATAGCTGATGGTGGTTGGCGTATATAGAAAGTGAGGCTAACATTTTGTGTTTGTGGGTTAACGTAGTAGTATATAGCAATTGCTGAGGCATTAGATTCAGCATTGTCATAATGTAATCGGCTTATATGCTTAAACAAAAATCAACGGTTTTATCGCTTAAGTTATAATTTTCACACTTTTTGACTATTATTACTTTATAGGTAATTACACAATGTTCAGTTAGGATAGAATAGATATTTAAGCCCTATGTTAGGTATCAGTCTTAAAAGACTTATCTTAATCAATTATACAAAACGAAAAGAATGAAATGGTTGCCATTAAACTAAGCCCAACTTATCTCCCAAATGGTACAACTTTCACTGTACCTTGATTTTTCGGTCAGGTAACAATTGCTTGCTGTCCATTTGCTTCTGTTCATATTTCTCTACTGCTTGTTCGGTTAGCCCCTTTGAACTACTTGACCTGCCATGCAGAGGCAGGATACCACTCACTCACTGGCTTGGGCCAAAAGCATTTCAACCATATAACTTAATTTGGTTGTTAACAAGTAACCGAAACAGAACAATGCAGAAACAAACAGAATAAGCTTGGGCTATGCGAAACAAGAGAGAGAGGCCAGAAACGGCCACAATGTCAACACGTAACGTGGCTTGGTGTCGGTTCTGCCTCCCCCTCCCCCTCCCCCTCGTTCCTTTTTCCCTTCTCTCTTGTGGCACTACTTTCTGTGTGTGGTAAGTAACAAAAACGTTGCATACAATAGGGCGTTGCGCTTTGTGCCGAATTCGTTGCATGCTTTTCTTTTCGGTGTGTCTGTGTGTGTGTGCGTGTGTGTGTGTGTGTGTGTGTGTGTGTGTGTGTATAGCAAAAGCAGCGGGTGGACAAAGTGATGAACTGGCAAATTGACGACTGCCGACTAGCAACTAACGATGACTGTTTCAATGTTTATGTGTCTGTGTGTGTGTGTGTGTGTGTGTGTGTGTGTGTGTGTGTGTGTGTGTGTGAGTGGCAGGACATTTTAAAAGGCATTCCCATTGCATTTTCATTCATCGCTCGTAATTGTGGTGTAAAAACGATCTGAACTGCTTTTCCTTTACGTTTTCCTTTTTCTTTTTTTTTTCTCCCCTTTTATTTTCGGTCTCGGCTAAAGCAAATGGCAATAACTGTCATTTGCTGGCGACCTACTAAATTGTGGCTCTATGTCTGTCTAAATCTATGCGTGTGTGTGTGTGTGTATGTGTGTGTGTGTAAAAACACTGTAGCTATAATGGAAAATTTTGCTGACCTCTGCAAAACGAGCCTAAGGCTCCACAAATGAGGCAAGCTCATGTTACGTGCGTGTTGAGGCGCCTTTTTACTAGACACAAACACACACACACACACACACACACACACTGCGATGTAGAAACGTGCAACAATTGTAGGATGCGTGTCCTGCTGTCTTTTAATTTTACAACATCCAAAAAAACCCATCCTCTTTGAGTGAATGAACAAAAAATACAATTTTCTCAAAAACAATTTAGTTTGTTTCGTTTTTATAGTTAATCACCATTAAATCTATAATAAAGAAAAAAACTATTAAACAAATCTCAATGGGAATGGAGGCTCGTGAGTATCGTATAATAATCGTACACGCACACATCTCAATGTTGTAACGGGCCAAAAGTCGAATTGAGATTGAGCATTGAAAATAAAATCCTCCAGCTTCTTAACACGTTTCAAGGCATGAATGAACGTGACGGGTAACACACACTCACACATACAAACACACACACACCCCTCCATACATATGTGTGAGAAGCAGATAAACCCTCACTCAGTCGCCCATTTGGAGCATTGCCGTTTCTGGGATTTGTCCGTGCAATTTCAAGTTGCTGGCTCCTCAGCCAGACCAACGGAGAGTTCGTCAGTCGGCTCGTCAGTTAGTCACTCTGTTGGCTTCTTGTTGTTTATGCATTTGTAGCACCCCAGTCAAACGCAACAGTCGCCAGTGGCACTAGTGGCAGCCGCATCGTTCTGGCCTCGTCCTGGCCAGGACACGTACTTCATTCGCTTTCGATGATGCAAAAGATTACCAAGTTGCTGGCATGTGCTACAGCAAGCAACAACAACAATAACAACAACAACAACAGCAGCAACAACAGCAGAAAAGTTTTTCTATGCTTGTGGGTCATTATGCAGGCAATCCCTCTGCATGATGCCCGCTACGGAGCAAGGGTGCAACCTTCCGGCAAGGTTCCGTTACGCTTCCGAAATGCCTCTGGCACACGAACTGACAGCACCAGAGACGCGTCAGTTAGGTCTGTCTGTGTTGGCTTGGTTCGGTTCGGTACGGTTCGGTTTTGGTTTGCATCGATGACTGCCCCAAAAGATTTATTTATTGCGGCTTTTAAGTTCGCTCCTTGATTTGGGTCTTCTTTGATTTTCACCATCTCACCATCTCAGTTGTGACCGGTTATCGTTGCGTTTCGTTTTGTTTTTTTTCCTCTTTAGGGTTCAACAGTGCGTCGTCTCTGGCGCCGGCAACACGAACTCGCTGAGTGATTTACTTAACTGATGCACGTCCAATGCCACACGCAGAACGGGTTGCTCTTCTGCAGGTGCAATGATGCTTTTTATTCATGCCAATGTGGGTAACCAAAAGACGTGTGAAATTTGTATTCAAAAACAGCTAGTGGATAATTTGTGTCCATGGCGGAGAGCACAGTAGTTCAGGTAGCTTTTTTATTTTACAGATTTATATGATTAGATCCTTAGCTAGTTAGTTGCCTTTACTGATAACTACTTAATGCAAAAGCGACCAAAGTAGACTAAAGTAAACTGGGCAAAAAGCAACAAGATCGGCTAAGCTGCCTTTAAAGGCTTAGAAGAAGAAATAGCTAACAAAGATTTGTTGAGCAAACAACTTTGCTACATAAGTAACAGCAACAACCAAGTGAATCTGATTCAATAGGCATATGTTTCTATTGCGGATTTGTTTCTTATTTGTTGTTTGTCATACAGAAGCAGCAGCAGCAGCAGCAAGGGCTTATTCATTCATACACGTACTTTGAAACAGCTGTGTGTGTGTGTGTGGGTGTGTGAGATGCACACATCTCAATGCCAAAATGGCCGATTGCTAATTGAAGGCACTTGGTCATTATCTGTGATACACATTCGCATTCATTTCTGAACAGCACTTGAAAGTTGCGAGCTTGTTAGGAAGAGACGCCTGTACTAGAATCCGAGCTGAGCTGAGCTGAGAGCCAACCGGAGGAGATTGAGATGAGAATTCAGCACAGCGTCGTCGTCGTTGTTGTTGTTGTTGTTGTTGTCGTTGTCGTTGTCTGGCCTTGTGCCAATCAAAGGCAGCACGTCGCCTCAGCGTCAACGCCACTTGTGGCAGTGACCCAACCCACTTACCGCTTCTCCTTTTTCCCTTTCCAACAGTCCGTGCTTCATGTTGTGCTTGGCATCTTTATTGTGATAAACATGTGTGTGTGTGTGTGTGTGTGTTTGTGTGTGTTTGTGTAGACAAATGTGTAAGACGCAGGACGCTTTGTTAGTGCATCAAAATTCGTGGCACAGCACTTTGGACTTGCAGCTTGTTTTGCTAACGTTTTAGTCTTAGCCTCTCAGTTTCAGTTACGTCTTCGTCTCCATCTCCGAAATAAACCCAGAGTCAGTTTTATAGTATCTGTCAGCATCTCGTTGCTTTCAAAAGTTTCCATTTCTTTTTCACTTAGTTTACCTTACATTTTTCATGATTTGTTCGCATGTGTCGCTCACTGCTTTTGTGTGTGTGTGTGTGTGTGTTTGTATTTCTTTAGTTTTCTACTCCCCTCCCCCCCATCTCTGGGTTTCAATGTCGTTTTCCGTTTGGTTTTTATGTTTTGCACAACAATTTTATGTTGGTTTGTTGCCTGGCCGCAATGCCAAGCTACAAACGCTCAACCTTTCACAACCTAACCACACCCTGTCCCGCTCGCATCTCTTCTGCTTTGTCGTACGTGCAGCTGCTCTAGAAAAATGCACAGAAAATTCTTCATTTGCTTTTACAGAAACGTCAACTGTCGACGTCGACGGCGACGCCATCGCCAAAGCTGAGCCCAAGCTAAGAGTTTCAATTGAATTTAGAGCTGAGGCTTTTATATACAGACAAACATACATAAATTTATACTTACACACAAACACACCCACACACACACACACACACGAGTGAATGTGTGTGTGTATTGTGTTGTGTTTGTGTAGGGGCATTCAATCATTGCAAGTCTCGAAACTGATGAAGGGGCCAACTTGGCTGCCAGCTTGAACGGTATCAGGGCTGCACTTTGGACTGGGATTGGGTATGGAACTGAGCTTGGGCCAAAGCGACCCTTTCCACTCCATGTAGCTGACTGATTTTCTTGCGCATATATTTTATTTTTCTTCCTGTTTGTGTACACAGTACAGCATTATTTTGATACCCTGGCAGCCGTATATTACAGAATGTGTAAAGAAAGCATTGATAGAGTTAGTTTGTTGTTCATTGTGTATACACAAAAACAACATTTATCACGACTTAAGCTGATACAAATAAGATAGTGTATGGACAAATAAACGATACAAATTTATTTTGCAGCAAGCACAATTTGAAGCTATATCAGAAGCTGATAAACATAAGTGATTCAATTGCTATTTGTATACAAAACTTAACACTTACCTAAATTTGGGTAATTTTGGGCGTCAAAACAGTTTACGAAGACAGAGCTTAGGTTTGATTATCGTTTATTATATAGGGTATTCAATTTTCGATGTTTTTAAAACTATTCTATTCTATTCTTTCCAATTTTTTCTTTTCTTGAGCAACGTTTCTGTTCAATTTTTTTCTCTCACAATTTATTTGCTTGCCCTACAAAATCAGCAGCTAAGGAAAAACAACAACGACAACACCAATAGGAGAAACTCGTCGTTGTCAGACGTGACTGTGTTACAGTTTGTGCAGTGAAATTGTTTTTTCCATTTTCCATTTCCATTACGCCTCGTTTTCGTCTACTATTTGTTAGCAGCAGCGGATAAACCACATCTTTGAGGCTCCACTTTGGCCGCACACTTCACTTTCACTACAATTTTTGAATGTGTGTGTGTGTGTGTGTGTGTGTGTGTGCCTCCTTAAATATCCGCCCATTTTGAAGCACTCTAATGGGTTAACTTGAGTTTGTTACAATCTAACCCAAGGGCCGCTAAAGTGGGCAAAGCCCAGGCATTTGTCTGATGACGCCCCAAGCTCAAGGCCCAAGGCTCAAGGCTCCGGGCCACGGACTCAAGTTCAACTTGTTGGCCAGCAAATTGTGAGGGTTTTTACGAGTTATTGTTGACCAGTTCAGACTCTGCCTGCCTGCCTGCAACTGGATGAAGTGGCTGAAAGAGGGCCGCCAGGGTAACACAATTGGGCCGACTTATGTAAGCCGAATTAGACATGCATAGCTCGTAGCTAGTGATAGCTTTGCAGTTGTCTGTATCATCTTTTAAACCATAATTTGTACACCAAAACCAACTTCAATTTGCCCCATCCTTTTGTTCACCTCTTGTGAACTATGAGTGTATAGACTTTGCTTCACTGTACTGTAACAAATCTCTCACTCTCTTTCTCTCTCTCTCTTGGTTCGCTTTCTTTTTGGCAAATAACTCTGCTGTTATCTTTTCAGCTGTTAATATATGAATAAACCATTTTTACTTTTTGGTTTGACTTAAATCAACAGCTTTTTATTTCATCTCACTTCATTGTTATTGCTGCGCTTCTATTGCTATAACTTTTTAAAGTTATTTGATTAGCTTTGCTTGCCCTTTATATACTCTCCATCCAAGGAATAATAGGGAACACTAATTAAGTGTGAACCTATACAACCTTATAAAGTACACATATATGTTCCCGATTAAAGGCCTGCAATTGGACTTGGCTTGTTCAATTGTTGATCATTTGTTATAACATAAAATATTTGTATTTTATGAATCACAGTTTCTTAATTTCAATTTATAACATAGTTACTTTCCTTCTGTCTGTCTTACAGCACTTTGCCATGTTCCAGTTCCAATTGCAGCCGCTTTTGTGGCTCATCTGCTTAATCTGTATCTGTATCTGCATCTGTATATCCGCATCTGGCAGCAAAACTGTTTCGCCCTATTTGGCCATTTTTGGCCCAAAGGGCTTGTAAGCCTTGTTTTCTTTGGTTTGGCTTGACTTGGTCTGGTCTGGTTTTTGGTTTTGGTGGCTTGGCTTGGCTTCAGCTACAGCTTCAGCTTCAGCTTTGGTTCCTGGCTAGCCTTTGGCCATGCTCCAGTTTTTCTGCCATTTTGCAATTGCTTTTTGTGTGGCTGCCGCCACTCTTTGTAGCTGTCGTTGTTGTTGCTGCCGAGTGTTGTTGGATGCCTTTTAGCAAATCTGAGGCGTGATTTGCAGTTTAATTGTGCAGCAAGGCTGCCAAAAAAGAGGCGCATAAACTGTGAAATGGATATACCAGGATAAGGCATACTTTATGTTCGATTCTCCTCAATCGCCCCTATATTTCAGCGTTAAGCGTTCAACTGTTAATTGATGTTTGGTTTTGTGTTTTGACTTTCAAAGCATTCAATTTATTTTAATGCTGGCAAACAGTGCGTATGCGTAATGCGAGTATCAACTACTCATTATTGAGGCAAAGCCAAATAAATCGAACAACAAGGCAATGCAATTACTACCACATCTGTTTAGCAATGGACGCGCTAACATTAGGGACAAATAGCAGATATTTATATGGGTCTAAAGGGTAGGAGCGGCAAGTCAATCGCTCCATTTGATTTGGCATGTGGGACAAATCAGTTGCAAGACGCTAACAAAATTCCGCAAATACTTGCTGTAAACACACGTGTGCGTTCTGCTTAAGTAAGTTTTTCGATCTCAAACAGGAATAATGCCAAGCCTTTTGAAATTCAGCCAGAAGACAGGCAGCATCAACGGCTTGACAAACGACACAAGACCTGATGGAGACCAGAGAGACAAACAGACAGACAGATAAGGCAGCTGCAGCTGCGACAAGTACTTTGATAAGTTGTGTCTTTTACTTCTTCGTGCTCTTTGTCGCTATGTCTTGCATTTGATTAAGTGCTGGACGTTGTGTTTAGTGTGAAGAAAAGAACATGTGAACTTTCTCATCTGAGCTAATGATCCGTGTAATCTGCTTGAGTTCATTCTCTCTCCCTCTCTCTCCCTTTCTTTTTTGCTTTTTCTGTTTGGCTGTGTGATATGGCAAAAGGGAAAGCGTTACATAGCTGGCAAAAGCTGCACATAATTGGCATAAGTTTGCACTTAAGTCAAAGGCATACATTCATGTGCTGTCTGCTGTGTGCTTACGGTAGATTTAACACACGGCAAGCGTTCAATAAATGTCAGCAATTAAAAAGGTGCGATGAATGTGTATCGAGTGTCAGAGCGAGCACACTCTATATGCATGCTTTTGGAGTAGGGTATTTGCTTAAGCAGCCAGCCGCCCACTGGCAACAGTCAACGTCACTCACTCGCCATATATGGCAATTGTAAATACTTAAGCGAGCTTGGTATTAAGTCAAGGCTCAGCGCGCGAGACCCAAACTACAGCGAATGTGAAATTGAAATGATATTTTTGTTTGTATCAAGGTGCTCATTTATAAAATCGATGGCATTGCCATTTATGTTTCCCCAATTCCTGTGACATGCTAAGGATTATGCCAGACACACAGACAGACAGACCCAGCAGAGCGTTATTATAAAAAGCACAAGTAAAAAAATATCAACAATATTTGTGAGTAGAAATATGACAGAAAGACAGTTTTTGGCATTAAGCAAACGTTAAGTCGTAAGTATCGATTCGGAAATTTATTTATAGAAACTTACACATTTATAGAAATATACTCACATTAGCAATAAATGCAGCTGCTACAGCTCACAACTTATAATTTGTTTTTTTTTTTTTTGAAAAGCAATATTTAAGAATTGAACTCTTAAAGATACTGAAATAAATGCGTATGGGCTAATTTAATGGGCTAATAATTAAGCCAAAAGTTCTTTGCTAATAACTAATATCTGCCCTAGTCGGGAATAGTTTCTATATTTGGTTACACAACTTATCCAGCAGCTTTCAAGTGGTTTCTATGGAATGCATTAAGCGGCTTATGTATGCGTATGCCTGGCTGTTATATGGACTTCATAATTCACATGTGTACAATCAGCTTTTGAATGTTTGCCATCTCACACATTGATTTTTCAAGTGACAAGCTCAGTGGTGACAAATCATGCATATGTATTTAAATGCGTGTGTGTGTGTGTGTGTGATTGTGAATAATGTTAGTAAGCGCTGTTAATTCGTTTGATTCATTAAATTCGTTTCGTTATAGCCATAATTCAGTTTACGCCTAGTTTCTCTTAAATCTATCTCTTACTGTCCTGTCTTTGTGTGTGTGTGTTTAGCAATTACCCCTTAAATGAGTGCGTATGTGTGTGTGTGTGTGTGCTTTGTTGTGTGGAAAACGTGACGTGATTATGCCTCGGCTTTTCGTAATTAGCACTGAGGCTGAGCCAGCTAAAAATGCAAGTCATAAGCAAAATATACAGCAACATATTGTTAACAGGGTCCTAATTGAAGTGCCCATTGACTGAATGAACATGACAGCTCACACACACACGCGTGCTCTTAGCCACAACAACGGCTCGATGTGCTTGGCGGACAATCTTTAATTTAAATGCTGGCCATCTTCACGTTTATCAGATTACGCGACAGCAACACCCACGATACACACACACACATAAGTACACACATGAACACATGAGCATTGCTGTCATTGCTCTATACACTAACTCGCAGTGGTAGCATTCACTATCACACTGAAGTGAATGAAACGATGTTCAGGGCTTGCCAACATTTGAAAGTATTTTTCACAATTTCATATTGGTTTTAAAAGTTATTGTCGAGTTATATGCAAAGTCGTCGCAAAATCGCCATAAACAAACGTTAGCAAAAACTTTTACAAAAAAGATTCGTTTAGTTGAATGCAAAGAAAGAAAGTTGATAAAAATAACTTTTAAGATGTTGCCAAACTTGATTAACGTTTCAATAAATGTTTTTGTCATTTATATATCTGTGTATATGCGTAAAGACATAAGCCATGGAGCCAAAAAAAAAACAACAATTGTCTGCAACTGACAGGTAAATTTGAAACTTCAAATTTACTCACATAATAAACTTGTTAACAGAACAATGAAGGCAAAGTTAACAAGTAAACTAAACTTGAGCATATTTCAATAACTTTAAATCAATTCAATTTATTGAGATATTTAAAGCTAACTGCGATGATAATGAATTTCAACAATTCATATTTAAATAAAGAACAGCATTCTTCTTTTTTTTTTGTATTGTCATGCCACTAATTTGAAGTTTTGGAATTTGAATTTATTTGCCTGATTTACCCAAGCGGTTTGCAATAATGCAAAAACTTTTGTCGAACTGTTGAACTCTCAGACAAAGTTTTAACTCAACTCAAACTTGTGCGCATTGTTCGACACAAAACTAAATCTTTTATAACACACACACACACACACACACACATGTCAACGGTGCGGTGTATAGGGTATTTAATGTATCGGTTTAATGCGAGAGCAATGCTGAAAAATTTCTTCCGCTCTTTGTTGCTAACTCAATTACACAGCATTTGCCATGCAATTTGTCCGCAACACATGTGTGTGTGTGTGTGTGTGTGTATGTGTGCATGTGTGTATGCCCAGAATCGCAATTCTCATTTCCATTTCGCAAGTTTTTCACGAAAATATTTTGCATTTCCAGCATCCGGCGACAATTTTTGCCACAGCGCCCAAAAACATTTCCGAGCATCATAAAAACAACAACAAGGAAGAATAATAACAACAAAAAAAAAGCAACGGCAACAGCAACAGCAAGAACATTTTCATTGCTGTCGACAACATTTTATGACGGTCACATAATAACGTGAAGCGACAAAACGCTAAACGTTGAGCAGCGCACCCGGAGAGGTAAAAGGTAGGGGGAATGCAAATTACGTGCCACATGACGCGCCAAAAGCTTTTGATTTGATTGCAATACGCTCATTTGCTCATTTGCCCATTTGCCCATTTGCGCATTTGCGCACTAAAGTTGCCCATTCCCTGATTGATTGCAAGTAGCAACAACAGCAACAACAGCAACAACAGCAACAACTGCTGAAAGATTGGTCAGCTGAGATAGATAGTACAATGAACAAAAAGACATCAATGCCGCTGGCCTCTTACCTAAACAACGAGAACGGCAACAACTTAAGTAACATCAGCAACATAAGTAACATCAGCAACATCAGCAACTGTGCAACAGCAACAACGGCTGGCGCAACAACTGGCATTGGTCGTCAGAGCGGTTCAAGCATGTGCTTTGCAAGTGGCGCTACAAATGGCGCCCAGGGCGCCAGCAACTCATCGAATGGAGTTAACGGAAGTGGTGCCACTTCATCCACAACGAAGGCGGATAAACAGAGGGATGGCAATGGCAATGGCAACGGCAGTGGCAACGGCATCATCAACAGCATACTCTGCGGTTGCCAAAAGGCGCCCAAATCGCATTGCATATCAGCGACAGGTGAGTGAGTGACTATGTCGTGATTTAAGTGTGCTTGCGCTGCACTGCACCCACAATTCCCCACACCCCATTGTCGGTTGATTCAATAACAGGCGACCACCAAGTGCTTGCAGCCAGCATATTCAGATCACAGCTCAACAACAAACTGAAGTGCAAATGGATGTGCGGTTGAGTTTGTGGGTGGAATATGCAAGAGCCGTCTGTGAACGTGACAAACAAAGCTAAAAGTTCAAGATAGATAGATAGTTGGGAACGCTGTGCGGCTTTAAAGAAGCTCAACAAATAGTTTGTTGTTTTTTTAAGCGTATTTTCTTGGATTTAATATCGTTAAGCTGTTAACAACTTAATGCCAGAGAACTGTTGAATTACAAAACAACACTTAATTTTTTACTGTTCTGTTTTGTTGACCCCTTCAGGTGTATTGCTATTGGTACTATTGTATACGGCCATGGGTTCAATTATATTTGTAACGCTCGAAGGCGAGCTTGAGGATGTGAATGCATTGGAAACAGCTGTTGCCGCATCCAAACCATATCCACGCACCGAGCTGGCCAATGCCGAGATACGTTCCCGGTAAGTGCGAACAACAATCGGATCAATAATCAGATATAAAACATTGATGTCATACTATTACAGAACCGTTGATCGTTTGTGGTCCATAACCGAGGATCTCAATATACTCTACAAGGAGAACTGGACACGACTCGCCGCCCAAGAGGTGCAATTGTTTCAGGTGAGTGTTCAGGTGTGTATAAACCGAATCGTGTACATCACGCAAATGCCATATTGATTGTTTTATGTTGTGTTGTCAATTGCCTTCTACTCTCTCGCTCTCTCCCTCTCCCTCTCCCTCTCTCTCTCTCTAGGACACCCTGCTGCGTGCGGTGCGCCAATCGAAGGTCTATCAGCCCGGTGGCGTGCAAATGAATGCACCGACGCACAAATGGACCTACGCCTCGGCCTTTCTCTACTCCCTGACATTAATTACAACGATAGGTGAGTGAGAGTCAAAACACACACATTGGGGAGCAACAGCTCCTTGTCTCAATGTAATCCACACAACCCATCATCCCTCCTCTCCACCCCTGTATGGGACAATTTATTAGCACTCGGCTGACGTTTTCCGTCTGCCAACTGCAGAGCTGTTCGCATCAGGATTCACTTCAGCATAGCTCCTCTACGCACCGAGCGTTGAGGGCTGCGCTGGGCTGAGCTGTGGCTTGGGATTGTATGTAAGGGACATGCTGTGTGCGTTTGAGACGTTGACTGAGCGGCTGACCGCCTGGCTGGCTGGCTGGCTGGATGACTGGATGACTAGTTGACCGCCGCCTGACCTGGCTGCTGGTTTTAATTAACAAACTGTCAACTGGCGGCAAGGGCCAAGCATCGTCTATATTTCCTTTTTTTTCTCTTTTCATTTTTTCATTTTCATTATGGTTTTTTTTTATTCTGTTTGTTGTTGCTGTTGTTCTCCTGCTTGTATTATATATATATATTTTTTGCTCGATATCCGCCCACTTGACAACATTTTTCAATTTACGAGCGCGTTGATTTTGCAATTTCCCCCCAATTGGCGACAGAAGTGCAGGGCGGCAGCGGCGGCAGTGGGCGTGGCTGGTTGTAGGCCAGTTTCAACTGCCTGCTGCTTGCTAACTGCCATGTCTGCTGGCCCACATTCATGCGCCGCGATTTCAATAAATTATAAGCAGCTCGAGGGCTAAGCAATTTGGCTGACAAGCGCAGAGCGTCGACAGACTTGCCTTTTGGGCTCTTCGGGCCAATTGGCCTGAAAGCTGCGCCAACAAAAAGCCAAAGACACGCAATTAAGATGTATGTAAAATATCATTAATTTACCGCAAATTCCCTTCACTCGCACTCTATAAATAGTGCTTGCTTCCGCTATCTTCTGGCCTTTTGTTTTTTTTTTTTTTTTTTTTGTTTTTTTCTGTGCTTTCTCTCATACATTCTGTCGTTGTCGGCTTTGGGCATTGGGCATGAAAATTGTGTTGTAGGTCGGCAAAATGGCAAAAGGAATTACAACATGAAACGAACTTTGCAACTGGCAGCCTACTTATTTATATACATACATGCATACCAACATACAAACATAACTGAATTGTCTATTGAGCCATATGTCAATTTGGCTTTCTTTTTTTGTTTTTGTTTTTACCCCCAATATCGATGGAAATGAAGTGAAATTGTAATTTAAGGTCTGTTGAACCTTTCTCTATGCAATAAGTATCTTTACCATTAACACCCACTGCTACTCAGATTAAAATGCTCGGCAACACGAAATCAGACTGTCAATCGAATACAAACTGTTTGATTTCTATAGCGTATATCTGATTATCAAAAAATTTGCGGCAGAATTCACGATATACATGCATATAAATAATTGATCATTATGTGTGTTTGCCCATTTGTTTTTAGCCAGATGTGTGAAGCTTTGATTGTTCATTAAAATTGTTGATTGGATGTATTATTGTTTTATAAACGTTTGCGTATATTAACATAGACAGCAGGCTCAAAAATAGCTAGCCATATTGTTATCGATTGATTTCCAGCTGAATGGCCAAAATTGTACTTAATAGAAGTTAAAACAAATATAAATGCATACAAAGAGATAAAAAAGTTAATGATATTTGTTGGGTTAAATTTCGCTTAACTAGCTTGATCCGTGCTTTGTTATATTCTTCTTTAAACACACATATATATTGTATATGTTAAATTAGTTATCGAAACCAGCTGCTGTCAACTTACAGCTGCAATATGGCGGACAAATGACAGATTCTGTCATAAAGCTGATGCTTGTTAGAACATTTTAACGAGCGTACTCAAATGTTTATGTGTGTGTGTGATTACAGCACACACACATAGCGTAAAGCTCAAGTAATTTAATGTTCAGCTCAATACTTTATTAGAGTCAAAGTCAAGATTAACGATTTAGGCTTAAATAAACTATTACCCGATATCATATTATATCATTAAGTGCAGAATGTACAAAGCACATTAACACACAAACCACAAAGCAGCAGCACACAGCGCAAGAGAAACACACATCAATGGT
This sequence comes from Scaptomyza caliginosa, assembly GCA_035044725.1. Taxonomy (NCBI): domain Eukaryota; kingdom Metazoa; phylum Arthropoda; class Insecta; order Diptera; family Drosophilidae; genus Scaptomyza; species Scaptomyza caliginosa. The sequence continues at coordinate 240,986 of JAWNNR010000102.1, read as the reverse complement.
GGCTGTTAGCATTTTGGCAACATTAACTAGACCAAGTCAAACGCAGCACAGCAACATCAAAAGTAGCCACTGATTTGCGGCTTTCGAAATGGACCAAAAGGAACGGCAAGCAGCAAATATATATATATACATTTTTATGTATATAAACCTCATTATAGAAATACATATATATACTGTTCAGTGCTGCGCTGTTAAATCAATCGAATTGTTGCAATGTCAACCGTCGCGCATCGCATTATTGGAAAATTGGGTTTTTTTGAAAATCAAAACTCAATTTCAGGCACGCTCCATGCGCCAGCAAATGGCTCAGGCTATCAAAAAATCTGTCTAAATAACTCAACTGCTAACCTTCCATCACTCTAACGCACCCTTACCCCACCTTACTCGGCTGACTAGTAACCTACATTGATTTGACTGCTGTTGTGCTTGTGTTTGTGAGGGCGTCATCGAAATTATTTTGACATCATACACACAGCGTGCTGCAAACGTTTCTGCGGTTGGCAGCTGGGCCAAAAAACCAAAAAACCAAAAAAAAAATAAAAGACCAGGATGAAACACACACACACACAGATGTACGTAACCAACTGGCACAGTAGCTGGACAGAAACAGTAAACCGACAAAACCCCAAAAACAATCATGGAAGCGCCTAAGCTGTCCACATGTCCTCGACAAAAACACCTCGTCCAATCTCTCTCTCTCTCTTTGCAGTCACATAACCTATCTATATGTTAGACTGATTGTATCTTGTTAGTATCTGTGTGAGTGAGAGTGGTAGTGGGAGTGCATGTTAGCCAGCACATCAATCAATTATGAAACAATTTAAGCAAAATGCGTTTTGTTGTGGGCATTTTGATTGTTTTTATGCAAGGCCCAAGAACGCCTCCGCCCCGCCCGCTAGGCCCATCAACTGTCGCAACTCTAAAACCAAGTTAATGTGCTTTCTATAAATATAATAAATAGCCAGCGTCTAGGGAATTGCCATGGGCCAAATAAATGAATACACACACACACACACACACACACATGATACCAAAACTAAATCGGGTTTGAGTTATGATATGCCATGCCCAGTCGGACATGCCTTGGTGTATTGCCAAAAGTTGCTGCCTCAAAGTTTTGTTATTTGTTTTCTTCGTTCGATTTGGTTCGGTTTGTTCTTGTTAATGCGCTTAGCGGGCATAAGGCCAGAGACCGCAAGAAGCTGCCAAAGCAGCAGCAGCAGCAGCATTGCCAAAAATAACAGTTAGCGAGTTGGGCTATTAGACCGAATTGGTTAACTCAAATCGATTACCGTGCCATTGCTCATTATGCGCATTTTCTAGCCATTCTCTTCTGAGCTCTTTGGCGTCAGTCATTCAGACAGTCAGGCAGCCAGTCGGAGGATGTTTTGTGGCCCGCCTTTTACCTTTTAATTAAAAATGTTGGTCTTGGCAGTTGCCACAGTTACGCCTACAGAGGAACACCCAAACCAAAACTATTTAGAACTGTCTACCGCCTGCCTATTGTTTAATCAAATGAACGACTGACTAACTGTCTGAATAACGGTCTATCTATCTGTTTGTCTGCCTTTCTTTCGCTGTTTTGGCTTTTTGCCTAATGGCCGCTGCGTTTGTCAGCAATTGCCACATAAAACAAATTTCATTGCCTACTTTTTGGGGCCTGTGGCGTTTGAAAACATAAGTTATGGTCTAGCTAGACGCCAAACAACTTAAGTGCAATGTCGCATTTAAAACACTCTCGCACACACACACACACACACATACACACACAAATCTATTAAGTGTTAGCTGGCGCAAATCCTTTTTACCCTCTCTCACTTTAAACGTTTGGAGATCATCTGTAGATGTGTTCCATACATACATACGTATGTATGCCTAAAACGACAAATTCTTTCTTTCTCTGCTTTCTGTTCCTGTTTTGTGTGTGTCATTTACATCTAATGAGCCGTTTATGCAGTTTAAAAGCTTTTAGCTCACTGATTGATTGCGCCCAGGTGGCATTTGCTGTGAAAATGCGACAGCTGTGCTTTATTTTAGCCGTAAATCACTTAAATCACAAACCAATTCAATTCAATACACATTTTTTATTATAATTGTTTTTTCATTTTAATTTGTTTTTCGTTTGCTTCTTTTTATATTCAGCTATTTATATGTATACCCTACAGCTGTTAAACAAGTCAAATTAAAATATGTTATAGGTTTGTGGCAGAAATTTTAAATCTATTTAAATATAAATACGTTTAATAAACACAATTAAATATATGAAAATTCACAATTTATTTTATCTGTAACTTAACTTAACTGTTAACAATATCCACATATCTTTAACCATAGAGTATTTTGCTGTTCCGTCTTAATTGTATTTTTATTCAATTATTTTCCGAGTATTTTTGTTGTCATATTAATATGCCACCAGAAAAAAATGTCATTTGTTGATTTAATACGGTTGAAGCAGCTTTACCTAATGACATTGTTGTGAAACGAACTGACGATAAGGGGATGGAGGAATGCGGGGCGACGACAACGTTTTGAGGCAAGCGTTAGGACATAATTCATTGGAGCACGTTGCAACAATGCCGCCAATAACAATTTGAATTTATTTGCGCTAATAAACGAGTCGAGATTATGGCAAATTAATATCACGCATACGCCATGTTGTATACACCATGTATTCGCCCGCAGTGTTTGTAAAGTAATAAAATTAACACATATGCGCATAAATATAAACATCTACGCAGCCAGCAAAATGCGCTTCTATTGAGTGCGCGGCCATCCACAAACGCACCCCCTTCTACCTACCTATCCCCTACGCCCAGCGCTCAATCCTTGGGGCTTTCACCCTTGGACGCTCCCCTTTCTGATCTCCAACGTGACGCCGATTTTGATTTATGCCTTCCACGATTGCTGACAGCCATGTGCTCTGGCCTGCGTGAGTGTCTCGGTGTGTGTGTCTCGGTGTGTGTGTGTTTAGTATGTGTGTTTGGCGAACTGCCTGACTGTTTGCCAGCCATTACTATATAGCCCATCCACCGCCTCGCTGCACTGTTAACATAACGTAATTATGACTGTGACAGCGCCAATTCACTTACGAGGCACTATTGCACTCTCAGCAGCACACACACACACACACACACACACACACATATGACAACACAGAGATGGACAGACAGCTGTGTGTAGAAAATTTGTTTACCCTTAACCTGTTTGTGTGCTTATTATAAATTGATTAGAATTAATTTGCATCGCTGCTTCAATTGTCTAGGGTCAGTTTTGTAGTGAATTTCGAATCAATTAATTGCAAATTGCATTATTTATATACTTATCTTATCTATGTTTAACCCTCCATGTATCTCTATTTATTTTGACCTTTTTAAGTTGTACTCGAATTGCATGGCAAAGTTAATTCTACAATTGGGTAATCAGTATCACAGAATCTGATGAGGTTTTAAGAGATTGTGACATAGAAACAATATTAACTTAGCTAAAGCGCTACTGTTCGAAACCTAAGTTTAATTACTCTTTGCTGATGTTCTATAAAACTAAATAAATAAGTTTTATACTTTTAAGAAGTTGAATATCATTTTTCCTTACCTAATGTAGTTTCTTTTTAAATGTGATCGAAAATAATTTAAAGTTTCGTATCGCTTATGTCTTATGTCAATATTTATTCCTTAATTTAATTTATTTAATCTTTTTATTTATTATTTGATTAGATATACAATTTTTTTGCACTCAACAACCGCATTTGAATGCATGAATGCACATTAAGCACCTGCCACACACACACACACACACACACACACACAGACACACAAAAGTACATTCACCAGCTCCGTTCGTCTTTCAATCTGTTTCTTGTCTCTGTGTGTGTGTGTATTAGCTACAAATATGCTACTAGCCTAACACCGGCCATCTTATGGCCATGTGCTCGTACCTGTGGTTCAATGTTATGTTTCTATTGTATGTAGTATTTGCTGTTGCCTATGCCATTGAAGTTGCTGTGGCTTTTCTAATGCAATGTCGTATGTCCGTTTTGACATTATATTAAACACAGAGACGCACCAGCGAGCGCCTTAAACAGAGCTTAGACACGCACCAACGCTTTGAACAATAGCTTTCGATTAAGCCAGTCCTGCCGGCTGCTGCCTATTTAAAGGAAAATCGAGCAGAAGCAAGATTATTTCATGTATATTTAAATGGCAAAAAGGTTTCTTTGCTTATTGAACTTACCCATTGATTTGAGTTGATGCTTGTGCAATTTATCTTATCTTTAAACATATAAATCTAACCTATAAACACTTTAGTCGCTGTTAGAGTATTTCGTAGTCGGTTGCATCTATGACTGAGTGTAAACGGTTTGCATTTTGCTTGATAATGATTGTTAAATCTATATTGCTGTACGTTACTGAAAATGCATGAACCACTTATATATGATTTCACTTGATTAAGTGCAAGCCTTGTCTGCGGTTGCTGTCCACATACTTATTTGCATGACTGTTTGCTGTATGCTGCCATTTGATATTGACAACTTTATTAAGCATATCGGTGCTGGCCATTATTCGATACGATTGCCGCAATCGAATAGTGCCAGCTGCAGCTGCCAAACACATTTCCATACCCATTTGCCATTCTCATCAATGTTGAAGTATCTCCCTCTCTCTCTCTCTTTCTCTGTTTGTGTCTCGCCCACACTATTTCACTTGTTGTTCGACCCGAAACCCAGTCCTAACCTTTGACACCCGTCACGTCACGTTTTGTTGCATGTTATATGTAATATTATTATTACACAATTTGTATGCGTTGACTTTGCTTGTTGCCCCATCTCTTTCACTGTTGGTGTTGGTGTTGGTGTTGTTTGACTGGCAACTATAATTTGCGACACGTGCCACCAAAATCTATGGCCGGTCACACTTTATTCTGAGTGGTATTGGCAACCATTGGAGAATAGCCTCGATACTCTAGGGTGTTGTGGCTTCTTCTTGTTTTGTAGTCTAGTTTTGCCTGCCTCTTGTTCGTTGTTATGCGTGCAAAAGCGCGGCAGTTTATTTTATTTTATTGCAATTCGCCATTCGACATAGGCACTCATTTTTATGGCCTCCACGTTGTGTGTGTGTGTGTGTGTTTGTGTTTTTGTTCTTGTTGGGCGTGTTTGGTGTCAAATATAAAACAAATAATGCCAAGAGCGAGCAGAGCGCCAACAACAACATTTTGCTGATGCGAACGATTTTTGCAGGACGTCGCGATAAGGACAACGCCTACACCATATTATATATGCAGGCTACAAATACACACACACACACACACTCACACACAGACACTGAAACAAGCGCGTAACGAACCACTCAACGCTCTCGCTTGCCCCGCTGCCCCTCTCCCCTCGCATACATTTTTTAATGCCTTGTCGCTGAACAAGAAGAAGGTAAGAAGAAGCGAAGAACAGAAGCTGCCTCAATATGTGTCACACTTACATTCAAACAAATGCATGTATATGCTAGAGACCAGGACTTAACAGATCCCTCAGTTCTCGTTCCGCTGCCCAATTGCCCCGTTTGTCTTTGTCTTTGGGGCCGGACTGTGCAGTTTTTCATCTAGAACGCAGCAGCTGCTTTAGCTTACTGCAGGTCATCAATCTTTTGAGCCCAGGCACAGTAGCGCGGCAGGCTAGGGCGGCTGCTGCTAAAAGGGATGTAAGTGCCAGTATTGCCTCGTTACGTATCACGTATACGCATATGCACTGTGACAATTTTTGCCAATCAATTGCAGCCGCTTGTTTCGGCAACTACGCTTTCAATATTGCTGCATATCAATGCCTTATAATGCCAAAAGTCAGACTTGCAACAGCAGCAGCAACAACAATAACAGCTGCAACACTTTGAATGTTCTAAGCGATTTCTCGTTGTTGTTTGTTTTTTTGGTATTCGGAAAGGCTTTTGCATTTTGACGTTGGTTGAGCCTTTTGTGTAGCCACTCTGTCACATAACTGCCACAATCTCTAGACGTTCCTTTCACTCTCGCAACGTCCTCTCTCTCTCTCTCTCTCTTTCTCTTGTCAGCAGGCTGACAAATTGTTTGGGGCTGCTGCAGAAAAGTGCACAGCGCAGCTGGAAATTATAAGTTTCATGTGTGTGTGTGTGTGTGTGTGTGTGTGTGTGTGTGTTTTGGCATTAAGAACTGCAAAAATGTGCTTTAAACAAATTTGTTATACAAACAGTGCGTATACGCAACATGTTACGAATAAGTATACGAAACGAAAAAAAAACTGCCTTGAGTTATTATGTTAATGTATAATTTTACGCAACTTTCTGACAAGAAGTTTGCGCTGCGTACTGTTATAAAAACTGTTTAGTTAAGATATTATGTTACCAATACTGCATAACGCTGAATTCTTATTGGTGTTAGAGAAATAACAAATATTATGTAGCAGATATTTGAAACGTTATAGTTGAAAACTATACGCTTAGATAAACTGTTATACAATCTGTTCTACCACCATCTTCTGTCACCATCGTTATACCAATGTTCACAGCATCGCTGTCTGCTGTCGGTTGTAGCATTAAAAACAAAATGCAGCCAGTTGACAAAACTGATTTACGATGATGATTTTTATGACGTATACGCATTGTTACTCATCTCTCTCTCTGTTCTACAGCGCCACGCTTTCTTTTTTTGGCGCTATTCGTATTTGTTGGTCGAACATGCTCGGTCATGCTGTGCTCTCTGCCTCAATACCGTTACATTTTATGCATGTTTTGACATGTTTGTAAGGCCGCTGGCAACACTTCACAATGTCATAAGCGCATTCATCGTTTTACGAGCGCTGCCACGCCCACAGAAACACACAGACACACAAAACCGGGCGCTGAGTGATGGCTGCAGCAGCTATTTCGACTGTTTGCCCATTTGTTGTGTGTGTGTTGAGTTTGAGTTTTATTCTCATTTCCAGCGCATTTGTTGGCCACTTAAATGGTCGATGTCAATGTCGATGGCGTCGCCGTCGCCGTCAGCGTCAGCATCAGCATCAGCGTCTCGATAACAATTTTAATAGGCCATTTACTTTTTAATTAATTCCTCAAGCGTTTGTCATTTGGCAAGTCATAAAAATGTTTGCTGTCATGTTGTTGGCCTCTTGCTGTTGTTGTTTATGAGAGATACGAGACAAATATACAGGCTGATAGCGAGAGTGGGCGTTTAATGACATGTTTTGCCATTTCGCCTTTTGTAGCTGCATATCATTATCACAATGATTATATGTAATTTTAATGACATTTACATAACTTTCCCCCCACTTTCGACTATCGGTTAGCATTGTTCATCGAATGCTTGTCTATTTTATGTGAATGCGGCGTGCGTAAGAAACAGAAACTCAAACACACACACACGCACACACATTAAGTCTAACAGTTTGTAATTAAAACGTTTAAAGTGTGGGAGAAACACAAAGGAAGCATAGAAATGTGTAGCAGAAGAAAGGACAAAGGAGAGCGAGCAACTTGATTTGAGCTGTGCCCCATTGCGATTTGACCTCGTCGTCGTACACACAGGAGTCGTCTGTGTGGCTTCACAGTCAAAGCTTAAACTTCTTGCCAGACGCCAACATCTTTTCAGTCTCTCAGTTGTCTGCCAGTAGTTGAATTCTGTGGCACCACCAACCGTGCTTTAGCCCCCTTTCTGACCCCCTTCTATCGCCCCCCAGCTGCAAAACATTTATGCGCATTGTTTGGTTTTATATTTGAGCCAGTTTTGTGACTCTCGCTCTTAATAGCATTTTGTGAAAATTAATTTCTTAGCTATTAGAGACGCTTCTTGCGCTGGTCGGCGGCGCCTGGGTTGCCCGGCAACACTTGTTACTTACCCTACCTCCCCAAACCTGCACCCACGCCCTGCCTCAACTAAAGCTAAATGCTCCTTTGTGTGTGTGTGTGTATTTTGTAATTACTTTATGCCCGAAAATTGCCGTAGTAAAATATTTTCGTTCGTTGTTGGCTTCAGTTGCGTTCCAAAACCCTCCACTTTCCGCTCTACCCCCTTCCGTCGGGCAGCCTTTAAACTTCGAGGTCATGCCTGCGAGGCCGGACGTTGCTCGTTGTTTGTTTTTTTGTGTTTGGTTGTTGTTATTTTTGCTACTGCTGCTGCTGTGCGTTGTAATCAATGGCCACTAATCAAATCAAACGAGTTGCGTAGCTGCATGCCCAATGCGTTGTAACCAAAACGAAAAGTGGCAAGCAGCATGGCCAAAAAATTTGTGAATCCTCTGGCTAAAACGGAACCGGCTAACTTTTGCTATGAACCGGAAACTCAAAGTGCCACTTGCCACTTGCCAGTTTGCCAGTTTGCCGCACAACAACCGAAAACTCGCTCAACCGAAAGCAACAAAACAGGGCGCTGGGCGCTGGGCGCCGGGCGCCGCGTTAACGCATTGCTAATTATGTGATTGCTACTTATAAACTGCAAGAAATGGAGTATATATCCAAATATCCATACATATAAGTTTGCGAGTGCAAATTTAGATTTAATTATGCGACTCGGGCATAGAAGTCGCATGTATATGTATGTAAATATAATAAATTTTCCCTGCATGAGCTTTAAAAGTCATGAGCTCCCTCAGTTGCTTTTCCCTTTTTTCGTCGTCTTTGGTGTCTTACGCAAGTATATGTATAAGATTCACAGAGCTTTTGAGAATTTGTAGCAGTCATATCTTGATATAGTTAATGCATAAAGGTTTTTTATTTTCTATACAAAAAACGCAAGTAGTAAAAGTAAGAGAAGATAAATCTATTATCAATTGAAAATTCAGTACAAAGGACGCCTTAATATATACTGAATGTATTTTAATGCATTTCAGAAGCAGGTACATAATACTTCATGGACTTTATAAAAGCAACATTACTTCTACAGTTATTAGAACAGAACATAGCATAAAACTTTACCCATATATATATATATATATATTGTGTTGTGAAAATATTCAACTTCATGCTTTGGGACATGCCATTCATGATTCAGCAATCTGTGCAAAATACAATCATATTTCGCAACTTTTTGTCAAGTCAAAAATTTCTCATCAAATATTCCGCTTTAATCTGCATGTCAAGTTGCTCATACGACATGTTGTTCGACGTCGAATAAAAGTTGCTCCCTCCCCCTAATAATCAACGAAACATATGACACATACCAACAACAACAACAACAACAAGCCATATTTCATATAATTTTACAAGCGAAAACTTGAAAATTTCTACGCATAATTGGCAGTTTTTGCAAGGCCTGCGGGTCGCTGGCCCATTGCAAATCTTTATGAGTTGATAGGTCCAAGCATTGCAAGTGCCGGGTTTTTCGGACAAAACTTGTGCCGAAGGTGTGGGGGGAAGGGGGAGTTTAACTAGTAGCCGACATGTTAGTTATAACCACATACAATTTTATGCAGACCATATTGTAAATGTTATAATTTTCACTAAAAATTTTGCCAAGCGCTTACTGCTGCTGGTGCAAATTCATGAGTTTGGGCTATGTGTGTGTGTGTGTGTGTGTGCTGGGCGTGTATATGACCATGGGGCAGCGGGCCTGAGCTTGGATTTTCGAAGGCAAAATGGGGCAAGCTTTAACATGGATGATGATAATTTTTAGTAACTTTTTCGTTGCTAGTGGACAGAACATATCTTCTCCATACCTTCATCTTCTTTTGCCTCCCTTTTTACATTACTTCTTGCCCTCGCTCTGTCATATGTGCACTTAAACGTGCTTGGGGTTTTCAAGTATTATTACATTAAGGGTGCAGCCGAAAGCATTCGCTGTGAATATGTGAGTACGTCATTGTATGTGTATATTTTTTCTCTCCAAATTTGTTATGTACATACATAACATACCCTGTAGGTGCAGGTGTAAAGTGAATAAACAGTCGATTTGTGGCTTACTCAGTGCCAAATTGCATGCGAATAATCAAATAATTAAAATCTTTTTGCTTATGCCAAACATTTAATAAAGTTTTATTTTAAGAGAAATAGTTGCTTATGATATGGCAAGCTAACTGGCTTATGTTAAACCAACAACATTAGAGACACTTCATACGTATTAAGTATACGTATTATACTGATACGTAGCATTTTATAGTCGAAGTCATGGACCCTTTGCGATATTTGCTTGTTTTTCTCGGAGATATTTTAGCTGTCGCTATTCTGGCTTTTTATTTTTTTAAGCAATAAAATTTAATACACGGCTACATAGTCGCCTCGCACCCACACACACGCTCGAAACACTCTCACACACGCAAACACTTATTTATACACATTTATATGTATACGCACATTTTACTCAATTATAAAAGTTTCCACATTAAAAGTTCATTGCTGAGGCCGGCGAAGCGAGAGACGATGCTGCTGCCGTTGCCGGTCCAAGCGAGCATCTTTTGGGCTAGGGTAAAAGGGAAGGTGGAGTTGCCATGTTGGGTTAGGTCGTGCCCGTCGGCAGTAGAGTCTCCGCCTTATCCCCTAGTCTCTCGCCCCTTCCCCCCCACTGTGGCTACTGCCGCCACCGTCTATTGGTTGGGGCGACAACATCAAAGCCATAGTCAAAGCAAAACGTCTGGCCGTAAAAGTTGTTTTTTGTGGCCAACACAGGAAAAATGAAAAAATGTTGTAGTTGTTGGTGTACGACTTGCAACTGCTGCAGCAGCAGGCAAATTACACTATCGCTGTAGAGTTTGGGTGGTGGCTTGGAAAGGAGGTTGAAGTAAAAGCTACCTTTGGTTGACCCCTCTGGTAATCCAATGGTAATGTGCTATAAACTTTCACAGCAGATGATGAAACAAACCAACTAAGTGAAACTGCATATAACAGTATTGTGCTACAGCTGTTATACAATATACATAATATGTAGATTGCTTTCGAATTCGAATTTACAGTAATTTAATACATTTTTCTCTCTTTAAATTGTCGCGACATCGTCGAGTTTTAACTTGTCTGCATATGCAAATAAACACTTCAAACATTTATGCTAACATAACCGCATATGTTTTACTATCCTACTAAAACACACACACACACATTCATTACAGGCTATGGCGGAGTTTCACCACGTACCCAATGGGGCCGAATTGCGGCACTTGTGTACGCATTGTTTGGTATACCAATTGTCTTGCTCTATCTATCTGCAATGGGCGAGGCTCTTTCGGCTGGAATGCGTTGCCTGTTTCGACGTCAGCGTGTCAAGGGCACCGTTGCCAGCGGCCCCACTGCTGCACCCAGTGGCAGTCGCAAATCGGACAAGGCCAAGGGTCAGCAACAACAGCAGCAGCAGCAACAGCAGCAGCAGCAGCAGCAGTATAATCAACATTCGGCTGCCAAAATGCATCAATACGGAATCCCACCATCGGTATATCAGGAGCAGCAACGCGAGCAGCAGCAACGAGAACGACAACAGCAGCAACGAGAACGCGAGCAACAGCAACGCGAACGCGAACAGCAGCAGCAACAGCAGCAGCAGCAGCAGAAGAAGGGCAAAAAGTCAACGGCCAGTGTGCCCATCTCGATTTGTGTGTGTGTGCTCGTGTGCTATGTGACCAGCGGTGCCATACTTTTCCACAGGCTGCAGAACTGGAGTGTATTGGAATCGTTATACTTCTGCTTCACCTCGCTGGGCACCATTGGATTTGGCGAGTTGGCACCCAGCGGCAATGTGGCATTGTATTCGGCCTCCGCTTACATAATGGTGGGCATGGCTGTGGTGGCAATGTGCTTCAGTTTGATCCAAACGGAGATTGTAATGTGGCTGCGTCGCTTTAGCGTACAGGATCATGTTATGCCCAAGGCCGAGGAGGTAGCTCTCGTCAACGTGGCTGTTACCCCGAAGCCCTCCTGACAGCGACCCAGTGCCGAGATGCTGGGCATTGGCGGCACCACGGCCGCAACCATTGGCCCAGGTGGCAGCCAGGCGGCCAATAGTCTTGGCCAGCATCAGACCATGTTCTTTGGACCGGCCCATACGCTAACCCAGTACAGTTCTCTACCACGTCGCAGTCACATGCATGGAGCAGGTCCCTCGTCATCGGCTTTTCAACGGAACACGCCCATACGCCGATCCACTGGCATACCGGAGCACCATATGGAATACTTTGTGCCACGCAGCATTAGCGAATTCAATTTGTCTGGCGTTGGGGATTTGGCCTTGCCACCGCCTCGCCGCTTCTCGCCCAACATGAACGGCATGGGTGGCATGCCCATGGGCATGAATATGGGTGTCAACCATATGGGCATGGGCATGGGCATGGGCATGGGTATGGGCATGGGCATGCCACATGGCCTACAACTAGGCCCACCACAGACACTGATCTGTTCTGCCGCACCAGCCGCTCCGCCGCCCGCGCAACTCCAGATTGTGACATTGAAACCGCGCAGCGAGAAAATGGTCACCTTTGAAGATGAGTCCAAGTCAGCAGCGGCCGCTGCTGTATCAGTGGCAACAACACATTGTCCACATGGTGTGCCAACAACTCCGCGTAAGTCAAGCGCTGGCGCCAATGCCGACATCTTTATGTGACCAGCCAGCAGCTGACAATCAGCGGCAGTTGCATCTGCAACCGGTACTCCAAATGGAACTGGAACTCTAGCGGATCAGCAGCCACACGATGACGATGCTGAGCTGAAAGCAGCAATGCGACTGCGCGACAGTATTGATGATGCACTATGCCCCAAGCCGGCTCCAGGCGAGACAATACGTGTCTAAAGTTGCACGTTGCAAGCTCTCTCTCAAACACACGCACACACACACACACCCACACACACACACACACCCACACACACACACACACTGTAAGTATATGCACAAGCACACATAGAAGCATCCAGGCACACACATATGTGAAGGTGTGTTTTGTGGGAGTTTCCAGCTCGGACAGCAACAACAACTACAACAGCAACAACAACAAACGGTAACAGCATTCGCTAGGTGTTATACAATTGATTTTAAGTTAAGCAAATAAATGAATTGTACTTCAGAATATGCGTGTAAACAGCAACAAAACGAAAGGCCTGTTGTAAATATATATACCTAAATGTTTAGTGAAAAATATCTATATACAAATAAACAATGAAAAAAATATACATACTTATATACTAAAACTACATACCTACCATATATAGAACTGTATTCAAATCTGAGTGGCTAAAGTAACAACAAAAAAAAAAGAAAAAAGTATAAAGAAACGCGATAAAGAGAAAAAAAAAATAATATTAAAAATTCCAAATGCAAAAATGTGAAATGCATAAATAATTTAAATGCGCTGGGTTGGGCGTTAATGCCAAAAGTGAAAACAAAAATTAATAAATATGTACAACATACGACTAACAATGAATAATAAATAACTGCAAAATTCAAAAAATGCTAAATAAGTGCGAGTGAGAGTGAGAAAGAGAGAGAGAGAGAGAGAGAGAGAGAGAGATGTGCAAAAAGCAAATAAAATGCAAATTGCAAATGAAAAATGACAAATTGTACGTAGCCAAAAAAGGACAAAGTTTATTTAAGCGATTTGTTAGTTAGTTAGTTTGTTTTGCTCGTTATTGTCCCTTTGTTGTTCGCGCGTCTGTCTGTCTGTCTGTCTCGACGTCCAAGCCACGGACAATTCAGCAATTCTGATGCATTCTGGCATGTAAATTTAATTGCAATTTGTTGTAACACAACAACAACAAACAATACCAAGCATTTGTATAACTTTCAAAATTGCTATGCCTTAAATTAGAACACTTTGTTATACAGTATAACTGTATTTGAATAACGTGCGATTTGGTTGCCATTTTTTTTTTTTTGTACAATAAAAAAAAAACACAAAACAACTTTAATGTCATGCATAATAAATGTCCAACTGTCAAATATATGTATATCAAAAGAGAGAGAGAGAGTGAGAGAAAAAACCACTCGGGCTTTCAACTGTCATTAACACTTGAATTTATTGGTTTTGTTAATGTAAGGATAAAAAAGATAGATAAAAAAAAAACACACACACACACACAAACAACAAACATGTGTCCTAATTAACCAAATTGACCAAACTGCAGCCAATTTAAAACTAAGCCAATTACAAATAACCAAAACAGCAAGTCCCATCAATAACCAATATCCGCTGTCTACACACAAACTAACTAAAACCCTTTGAATGCCATTCTCATCGATATGTTTGGCCTTTTTTTCTTACATATTTTCACGTGTTTTGTGCTTTTTTTATTCGTTTCGAATGTTTTATGGTGCTGTTGCTGATTTTATGCTAGGCAGCAATTAGATTTAAATGCTTTTTAAATGCATTTTGATTGTAGATAATTGGTTGTGATTCATTTTTATTTGGTTTTAGGATTTGAATGGTGCTGCCAACTCGTTTTACAGCCATGCTTGCCACGTAATTCAATGCTGTGAACTGAAAAAATGGGCCACTTGATTTTTCTGTTGTAATTGAAAATAAATTAAATTTTAGTACTCCAGAGTTCGCTTTATTTCTCTGCATGTGTACGATTGTGTGTGCGTGTGTTGGTTAATTTTTTGCCATATTTAATTTGTGGCGTTAAATTAAAATAATCAAATTGATGTAGAAAGAGTTGCGACGCTTAACATGTATTTAAGGGTTGTGGCACAAAATGAACAGCAAAACGAAAAAACAAAAAAAAAAAATTAAAATAAAAAAAATGCAAAACAAAAAACAAATATAAAAAGTAATGAAGTAATAAAGTTAAATGCGAACTAATAAAATGCATTGTTGCATTTATTTGTATTATTGCAAATACGTGTCATATTGTCATACTCACTTACATACATACCTAATAACAAACAAACTGACAGCAAAAAACAAATATTTAACGTAAGTTCATGTAATTACAATTAAGCCATCCACTTCAACACACACACAACCACACACACACAAACACACTTTAATACTATATCAACAGGCAAAGCAAAGAATAAAACCGATATAAAGGAAAGCAAAAAAGCAAAGAAAAACAAAACTACTGAATAGTTATATTGGAAAATCAAACTAAATAATTAAATACAAAAAAAAAAAGAACAACAATTTTTTTTCGATTCTTAGTATGGTAAGTTAATCTCTAAAGTATAGGTGAACAGCGGCAACTAAACTTAGTGTATGTAATTAATTTTAGTCAACATATACGAATAAATGTTTATAAACTGCTGTTAAACACATCTATGTCGAACATATGTAATACAATACAAGATATTAACGATATACGTGAGCGTAAATATATGTGCATATATCTAAGTGTCTATGAACAACATACTATTTTTTTTTTTTGGAGTATTACAAAACATTAAACTAATTGAATGTAAAAGTAAACCTAAAAAAAAATGAGCAAATGATTAACACAGAAATACCGCAGTTCGCATTCAAATTATATAAATATATTAAATGTATAAAAGAAAAAAACAAAAACGGAAATAAAGACATCATGAAAACTTAGTCAAACTTCTGAAATTTGTTTGTGTTTCAATTCAAATTGGATTTGGCTTGTGGACACTTTAAGCGTACTTTGCATGATTTCATTTAGATGTCAAACAACTCAAAGCTAGAACTAAGCCGTACATCAATCTTATGCTGTCATATAGACTATAAATCTGCTATAATACTGGACAAATACTCACTGAAAGGTAAGCCAAATCGATATCATGGCTTAAAAGCAGAAGAGTATAAATAATTGTAACTTTGTTTGAATACGTAATGCCTGGATTCATATCGTATACTCAATTCTAATGCTTTATGCAAATGGAATTAAGTTTATGTTTAAGCTACATAGGATATGGGTAAAATTACAGCTAAAACTGAAATGAAATGGTTTTAACGCTAAGATGAACTATAAAATACATTAACATATAATTTGTATGCGGTTAAGATGTGCCTTTAAAGTCATATTACAGACGAATCATTTCATTGCAGATGGCATTTCAATATAATTATGTTATAACTCGTTGCAGGCCACAAATTGCACGTAATAAACATACAAACACACACACACACACATAATTATGCATGTTTGTATGTGTATCAATCAGTGTAAAGTGAATTGCCAAGCACAAATACAAATGATTATTGGCAAAAATCTCTATTAAAATCATTGGCATTTATCGGAATGCATAAAAATTAACACACACGCTTTTGTTTGTTATTATTACAATTTTATTTTATTTTTACACTTTTTTTTCTTTTAATAATTGCTTGTTTGTTTTATCCTAGGCAATTTATTTTTGTTTTTGTGCATTATTTATAACAAATAATTTACATTTAATTCATTAAAACGTACATTTTTTTTGTCATACTTTTTTTTGTATTTTTTTGTTGGCAATGTTATGACATTTTTCAACAGATATGTTAACACACGAATAGACTGACAAGATGGCAATAGTGAGCAGATTGTTTGAGTTTTGACTAATAGCCACAAGCTAAGCCAGCTGGTAGCTTTTGAGCTAGGTTTTGAATAAGATACAAGCTTGAAAATGTTTATTAAATTCTTTTATTAAAGCATTTGTACTTGATGTATGTATATTGTACTAAGTATGATAGCATGATGATAGTATGATGAGTTTTAAAATGAATCTTATCTTATTAAATCTTAGAATTTTGATGGTGGTTATTAATAGAAAGTCTAATTTAATATTGTACATTGTACCTGTGTATTCGACAATTAATTCTACAGGTTTTGGAGTGTTAAAAACTTGGCTGAGAACTCTTGGGCTTTAAGCAGACTGCATCTGTTTAAAATACTTTCATATGGAATAATAAAAGCCTTTACAAAACATAACTGAATTCAAAGAAGAAAGGAAAATCACTGCAAACGCTTTTAGATTAGCTATATAGACTCAAAATGAGCAGTCCTTTGTCTCTGTCCAAGGTGTAGAAGACGCTAAAAAGGCCATTTACTGGCTGCAGTAAGTAATCTATTATTAGGGCTTGCCTTTTTTTTTTTGGTCGGCAAAGAGTGGCACAATAAAAAACTGAGAGGCAAAGAAAAATAAGAAAGGCAAAAACCTCATCGTGGCAATAAATTCGCTTAAATGCTCTTTGTTCGAGTCATTAAAATCGCATTTGGATCTCAGTTAACTGACTTGCCTCATAATGATAATGATGATGTTGCCGCATGCTCATCATCATGGTTGATGCTACCGCTGTCGCAGTTGGCGTCGCTGCTAGCGTCGCAGTCGCGCTGACATTAACGTTGAATGTTATTCGTTGTCAACACACTTGACATATAATTTGATTACGCATACGCATTTTATTAACTCATTTTTAGCGTGTGAACGGATAACGACAGAGCCGCCATTCTCGTCAGTCCTTGCTTGTGGCAGGCTGCTTATTACATCTTGGCTTGATGTGTATATGATATACTCTCTCTTTCTACCCGCGTTCTCGTTGACAACAAGATGGGAGCTGGAGGTGGAAGTGAAGGTGATGGTGGTTATGGGCTTAGAGTTGGAGCTAGTGGCAAGCACTTTACATTAACGGTAACGGCTTCGCTGTACGCATGTGTGTGTGTGTGTGTGTGTGTGTTTGGTTTTTGCGTAGCATACTTAGTACAGCTTCTTGATCCTACGCCCGACCTGGCTAACAAGGGCTCGCAAAGACAGCGGCTCAAGGCAGCCGGCAACTAATTTCTTTTTACAACTGTGTAGCAGCTCTTAAGCTTTATAGGAAAAACGGTAAATACGCATATGACTGTGCGTGTGTGTGTGTGTGTGTGTTTACATAGCCGCACAGCTGGCACGACGCATAGTCAAGAACGGGCGGAACCAAGCCAAACCAATATTCCAAAGAGCCTCGACAACACACACACACACACACGGCAACAAACACCAGCAGAAACAACAACAACAACAACAGCAATCAGAGTGTTTGCTTAGCAAAACCATTTCTTAAACACACACACACACACAGCGAGTGTTACAGGCAGGCCCAAAACGTATGCTATACCGCTGGATCCATTGAAAAGTCGTTAGCAAAACGTTAGACAACAACAATAACAAGTGAGGACCCTTTATGGGTCTCGGCCTCAGTTTGAGTCCTATTCTGTGTGTTTGGGTTCTCAAAACTGTCTCTGGGTCTGGGTCTAAGCTATTGTTGCTGCTGCTCCTGCTGGTCCTGCTGTTACGTTGTTTCTTTTCCTTACCAAGCGCAAATTATTGATGGTCAAAACTATTTCAGTGGCTTAGTTAGACCCAAACTGATTAACAATAACTTGCAAGAAAAAGAGAGCAATGACACCAGATGTTCCTGTTGCTGCTGGCTAAACAAAATATATACACATATAAATAAATTTGCAAGCAAGACTTGAATTCAATTTTGAACAGCTTAAGCTTAGAAAAATGGGCATTATAATGGAATATTTTTCGTCGAGTTTTAAGGTAATTTATCTGATTTTACTACTTATTGCGAAGGACAAAGCAAATGCACATT
Source organism: Scaptomyza caliginosa (assembly GCA_035044725.1). Classification (NCBI taxonomy): domain Eukaryota; kingdom Metazoa; phylum Arthropoda; class Insecta; order Diptera; family Drosophilidae; genus Scaptomyza; species Scaptomyza caliginosa. Next base: position 222,550 of record JAWNNR010000102.1, on the reverse strand, counting down.
TAAACATTAGACCTAGCAGTGCCTTAAACTGAGGAAATTAAAGTCCTTGTTTTCTGTTCTTAGCCATACGTTAATGTATCGATAACCGATAAATAGCAAATTTACTTTCCACACGATATGCTTTTTAGGGCACGTTTCAAGCAAGCACCAAAGCATTAAAGAAGGCGAGATAAGAGCAGGTTTGTGAACAATCTTTGTGGCTACAGCTGCTGGCTAAATCCAAATTGGAATGCTATTAACCCACTCTAATGTTACCCAACGCCACCTCCTTTCCAGCCCCTTTCCAGTCCAACTAAAGCGCACTGAGCCAAACAAATGGGTTGTTATTCGCTGCAACCGAATTAAAAGTCCTTGCTGTCCAGCAGACCCAAGAGACGCAGCCTGCCCCCAAACAGCACCAACCCCTGACGCTAGTACTGTTTCCGTTTCCGTTGCCATTTCCGTTCGCGAGGGCCAAAGCAAAGTGCAGCCATTTTGCGTACGCCCATAAATCTATTAAGACAATTTGGCAGTGGAAAAAGGCGCAAAGTTTGCGACATTCGGCCAACTGTTTTTTTTTTTTTTTGGGTTTTGCTATGGAGATGGGGTAACGCAAAACCGCACAGATTTTTTTATACACACACACACACACACACACAAACGCATATTCACAGACTTTAAGGCAACTGAGAGGCTAGCAAACAAAAGTCAACTTTTTTATCCATGTTTTTTAAGTACTGTCAAGGGTATCGCTGTCTATCTATAGTCGTGCATATATAACCGTTACCCACTCAAGTCTACTGTGTATTATATGAATAGGTATGATGGCACTCCTCCACAGAGATGATGCACATGAGTCTGAAAACGAGCAAAAGTCGCTGGCAAAAGCATCGACTGATGGCAAACACGCAGCATACGCTTCGCGTCTCAGTTTCGCTTCTTTCTGACTCTCTCCCTCTCTCTCTGTCTCTCTCTCTTTGGGGTATTTCTTTTTAGTTATCTCTTGGCTGCTCCTCAGCACACCCCACCGCACGTTAGTGTCAACTTGGCGGGCTTGGTTGTGCGCCTCGAAGATACTGTCACATTCTCGTTGCTTGTGCCGCAGTCTGTAATAATCTATCAAAAATTGTACGCAAACAAAATGTGATTTGGCGCAGGCTAGCATGTATCTATGTATGTATGTATGTATGTATGTAGACCCTAGCAAGTACCAAGCACTGCTCCCTGGCTGCCTGGTGGTATTGTGCGCTGCTCTGCATAAATTTTCTTTCGCTTTTCGCATTTGACAATTGCATGGGAAATATTAGCATCGCCGCAACGCAGTTTGTTTGCCAATGGGTGGGGTTAACAAAGACAGGGGTGGAGGAGGGTGAGGGGGGCAAGTTGGTGTTAAACATGAAACAGAAATGCAACTAGTTGACTTATTTATGTTTGAATGTATGTTGCTAGTAGATAAAATGCGGCAGCTAAGGGCTATCATTGCACACTGGTTATTACCATTATAATAAGCTTCGAAGTGAATAATAGACGTTGGGACTAGTGTATAAAATGATTCTTGAAGTTGCGAGAGTGCCAAGAACTTATCTAGCTAGAATTTCAAAGATTTGTGACGTTTTTGGTATAGAAATTATTAACTGGCTTAAATAAGCTTTGTTTTAAATGCCCAAAATTGTTTAGCTTTTTGTTTGGGTCGTTTTTGGTTACAAATTCCATTTTCGGCAAGCAAACTCGCTTATTGACAAGTACAATATTTGGTTGTTTTTTTTTTTGCTCTGCATTCAATGCATGTTCGATATAAAATCTGTTTTAGAATTACTTTTTAAATCGTTTTTGTTTCAAAGTTTGCTTTTTGCTCTGTTGTTGTGTGCTGAGCTGTCGTTACGCTTTCTTTAACCCGCCTCCATTCTATCTTTGCACTTTCTGTCTTTTGCTTCTGCTACATCTTGGATATCCCTCTTCTATTCTCGCGAACTTATTCGCTCTCTCGCTCTCGCTCTTGCTCTCTCTCTCTCTATCACTGTCGCAATCTGTCACTCAATCTCCCCGGAGCATTTCTTGTGTGCCTTACACCACTCACACACACACACACACACACACACACTCAAACACATGTACATCTTTTATGCTTTCTTCCGCCTGCAGTCGTCTCCCTTAGCTTACCCATTCTGTGTAGTCTAGTTTTGCCTATCTTATCGCTTGCTCCATGTATTTGCGCCCCTTTATGCCTTTGCTCATATTCAATGGGCGTGGCTGGCAACTGAAATTTGTCCTTGGCTTGAGAACTTTCCCCACACACAAAGAAGACTCGTACGGAATCGACGCGACTTTGCTTTTACTTTTTCCGCTTAGCAGTCAGACAAACAAACAAACAAACAAACAAACAACCAGCCAAAAAGCCAAACAACCTAAGAGTAACAGTAACAACAACAACAACAACAACAACAACAACAACAACAACGAAACTGGAAATTGCAAAAAGCAACACGATGAATTGCAACTGCTTCAAGCAATTGGTAAAGCCAAAAAAGTACTAAAACAACCAGAAACTATCACCGAAGGACAACAAGACCTTAAGAAGAGGGCAACCACGATTGAGTAAGAGATGAAGAGAGAGAGAGAGAGCGAGAGAGCGAGAGACTCTGTAAAGTTTGAAAGTATTTGACAACAAGTATATCCTTTTAATGTTGTTATCATTTGATAAAAGCTATAATTCGTATTGAAAAAATGCATTTAAAGTTGCTGAAAAATCTCTGAAATCTTGGAAAGTAACTAAGCGATTTTAGGGTTAAGTAATTTAAAAGCTTTCATTTCAAGTTTATTTTGCTTAATCAGCTCTCGCTTGAACCAAAGAAATAACAATGTATGTTATCGATCAGTTTAGCCAACACTTAACACAAATCATGTTATTATTTACCCATTGTTGCCAAGTTGCAATGCTAATATACCCTTTTGGTAAGCGCTTGGCTAGGTCACAACAAAAAACCTTGCCAAATCGAAGCAAAAACACTATTTTTCTCGAATTACTCAAACAAGACGTACGAATGATGAAAACAAAAGCAAACTGCAATTTGTGGCTTAGTTGCATAGAAAGCTTGGCCGCCGAATCTGGTAAACATTTGCCATTACTTTTGCTCCGCACCACCCGCCACACCACCTTCTCAGAAGCAACTGCTTCAACCTTCTGCCCCCTGTAGCATAGCGTGGCCAAATCCTATAGAAATTGCATTTGTGGTTGCAATTTGAATTGCAATTGCAATTGCAACACTGTGTGCCAACTGCAAGCTGCAAGCCGCCCGCCCACCACAGCCCCCTCGCTCACATGCCAACTGCTTGTAGCGCCTTTCTAGCCCCTAAGTGCCCTCCATTTGGCATTTGGTATTCTTTTTAAAAAGTTTTCTCATCGCCGTTGACTCAAGCCCGACTTTTTTCCATTGGCCTGGCATTTCGATTTATACCCATGGCTGGTGGAGAACAGAACAAAACAAAACAGAATAGAATAGTACCGAATGGAGCCCAAAACGATGAGAGAACTTAGGACCATGGCTAGCCAGAAGCGAACTGCAGCTCGTTTATCAAAGCCAACGCTTTGAATTTTCTCAAATGTCTTTTCCGCCGCTGAATCGGACGGACAATTCAAGAACTTACACTAAGACAGAGAAAGAGATAGAGACAGGAGCATTGAGAGTGCTGGGCAAGGGGTTTCGGTTACGGTTTCGGGTGCCCGGAAATGTATTGCAGCAAATTACGTTGGCGTTGTCGTTGTCGTTGTCGTTGTCGCTTGCGTTTTTCCCGATCTACGCGAACAAGACAAATAGATTAGGCTAATCTACTGACAGCAATTGCAGTCAGCTTTTTGCCAGTAGTAGCGGCATTTGCTGTTGGCATTAAGGGCGGCGCCACGTTCGGGGTGTTGCGACAGGATATTTAATGATGACGCCCCAGCCGCAATTAGTTGGGCGCAGGGGGGCGAGAAATTGAAACTGTTGCTATTGCTGCTATTGCTGCTGTGACTGCTGTTGCTGTTGCTGCCCTTGCGGTTTTTATATCGCACACATTTTTCTTTTCAGTTTTTCGCTTGTCTTGTTGCGTTTGCACTGTGAAACGTCAAACGCATGAAATATTCACGAGAGTGCAGAAAAAGTTATAAAAAAAAGAAGAAGAGAAGGAAAACAACAACAGTTACAGCAAATCTAGCAGCAACAATAGCAGCTGCAACAATTGCAGCAACAACACTGTCAGACACACGTTTTAAATAATAAAACGGCGCTACGCGAACGTAAAGAATACAAAAAATAAAAATAAACAAAAGCATAAAAATAATGCTCCATGTGTGTGTGTGTGTGTGTAAGTTTTGAATGCACTGTGCTTAAGGCAATTCAACTTTAGCACGCATTTTGTGCAAGGATGTGCGCCCTTTAACGAGGTTTTTTGACAAAAATGCTCCAAATAAACTTTTTATTTAATAACTTTGTTTCTGTATAGGAAGTTATGTATAAGATTAGATTAGTTAGTGTATTTGTGTTTCGTTGTGTCGCTGTTGAGCAGAAGCTTCATTTTATCGCATGTTGACCCACTGACAAAGTGGCCAACAGTCTGATCTATGAGCCTGCCGTTCGTTGCCCGATAGAGAACGAGTAGAAAGCACAACAAAAAAAAAAGAGTGAGGGCTGGGTTCGAAGTGCAGATGTGACCACTGCACATTTATGGATATTAATTTTTATGCAACGCTACAAATTGATAGGCATAATTGCCAATCACATGTGTGCTGCATGTCTCTCTGTGTGTGTGTGTGTAAAGCCAATAAAATAGTTAAACATTTGTCGAATAACAAAAAAAAAAAGAAATTTCTGTTGCAGTTTTAAATCCTTAATGCAATATAAATTTGTTACTTTTTACTGCCAATTAAGCGGCATGAACTGCTCTTGTTTTTGGGCCACGCTTAAATGTGCTCAACACATTTACATACACCTGTATATGAACAGATTTTGCAACTTTTTCAATATATATATAATGTCTGGGTTTGTCTACTTGTCTCCACTGTCTAGCGTCTACTGTCTAGCGTCTACTGTCTGTTACCATCACGAGTTGCTGTTGCTGTTGTCACGCCAAAGTCTATCCAATTAAATCACACTTCTGATGAACTTTTCTTTGCTCGTTTGACTTCTCATATGCGCCGCAAAATGGGGACTGGTAAACAGTTTGTGATTGCATTTTGCTTTTGGTAAGTATCGCATTTTCTCAACTCATTATACAAAATGTCGGCCGCCTGCTGTTTCGCACAGTTCTCAGCGCTAGCTCACCTCAGCCGCAAAATAACAACAACAACAAATACACTCAAAACACACACATTTACACTGGCGAACAAAGCAGGGCGCTCACATCGAGATTCAAGGATCCGGCCACATGGAAAAGCAAGACAAATACAATTTATAAATAGTTTTTGGCTGGAGACGAGAGAAAATTGAAAAAAAAAAACAACAACCAAAGCAAAAAAATGGAAAAGCAGCAGCAAAGCGCCAAGAAGCTAGCTAACATATAATAAAAAACAGCAACAACAATGACAACGCACGAAAAACGAGAAGAAAAAAAAAATTGAGAATGATGAAACGAGAACAAAAAAAAAAAGAAAGAAACGTAGCAAAAGGCAGAAATAATAAAATAGAAAAACTTTTAGCGGCGCATTAGGTAAACCGAAAAACTGTGACTCTGCGGTTGTCCTTGAAGCTCTTGCCATACTGCGGGGTCGACTGGTGGGCGGTGCGTTGGCAGCTAGCGGGCTGTGGTGCAGGCAGTGTGAAAATGTGTTGCTAACTTAAATTTATGCGACACGCCGCCACTCACCCTCTCTCTCTCTCTCCCTCTCAACTTTCGACACTATTTAACACAAATACCCTCGATCGCGTCCCCGCCTGCCACCCTCTGCGGAAGCAGGCGCAGCACGCCAAAGTGAACACACACACCAAAAAAAAAGAAAAAGAACAGGAAAATATTTGAAAAACGGGAAAAACTCGCATAAAATTCAAACGCAAGCGAAAAGTTTTTTTTTTTCGCAAAGCTCAACCCAAAACTATAGCATCCCTCTCACTACATCCAAGCAAAACTAGAGCACTGCTTGTAGACACTCAATAGGCCAAGAACAGAAAAAACAAAACACATACAGACCGGTTGAAATTGTGGCACAGAGCGCACACAACAAAAATCGGCGACATTTTGATTTAATTATTTTGACACGTTTTGCCAAAACGATATTTATGCCACTCAATGCAACGATAAGTAGACCAAATTAAATGGTTTAATTAAGTTAAGCGAGCATTGCTGTCTGGGCTTAGTCGGAAGTAGATCAATCAAATGCTGGTTACTCTTTTAATTGATGTTTACTGTAGAGAGTTGTTCATTATAACCATAAAGACGACTGTATTTAAGTTGAATAGCCTTCAATAGGCTTCCTATTTGTGTAAAAATTCGATTTACTTTGACGCTAGCCTTGTTTTATTATATACATGTTTTGTGCTGTTGAAACTTATTCTTAAAGATTGCATTTAAAGTTTAAATATGCGCCAAACTGTGGGCAACAGCAAACACAAAGCATTTAATAATATTATTATGCGCTATTGAGAAAATATAGTGATGCGGAAAGGGCCACAAGATTGTGAGGAATTTAATTTGGCTATGACAATCAAACACAACCACACAAAAGGCCAACGAGCGAAAGACCACCAAGACAAAGACCTACGCTTCAATGCGTATTTAACGTTGACAACTCTCTCTCTCTCTCTCTCTCTCTCTCTCTCTCTTTCTTGTTTTCTTTGTTGGTCTGTCAAGCATTGAAACTCAAAATCTTGATTTCATCAGAGCATTCAGCGTACTCAATATGTGATTAGTCAATTGTGATTAGGAAAATTGAACCAATCAATAGCAGCCATTTTCAATTTTTACCGATATAATCTTTATGCTTTGAAGGTTTAAGCCAACATTACTTGAGCTGGCTGGCTGGCTGACTGATTGTTTGTTTTCATTGACGATTTCTATTGATTTTGCAAAGCTTTTTAGTTAACAATGAAATGCATATTGGTTTAGAAGCTTGATTATATGTTGCACCTGCTCAGTTTCAATTTCCTCAACAAACTTCAATGTCAAATTGCACTAGTTTTTCGGTCTCTGAACTGTGTCAACACTTTGGAACTAATCTATTTATTTACAAATTTTACTGCAGCTGCTCTCGCAGCATGTGTTCCTCTGGGGTTTGCCGGTCAAAAGAGGGTACAGCAAAGGCTGAGGGGGATTGAAAAAGGTTTGGCTCACTCATTTGGCTTTCCGTTTGAATTTCCTTTGCACTCAATGAAATATCAACTTGATTTCCGTCTAGCGTTTGTTTCTTTTATTTTGGAGCTCAGGCGACAAAATGTCCCCGCACACACACACACACACACACAGCTGGCTGGTGTGGCAAGAGCAGGAGTATTTGTGCATGTGTTTGCTTGTTTATTTGGCTTAATAGTCAGCAGCAGCAGCAGCAGCAGCAGCAGCAGCAGCTATGGTAGCCTTGTGGGAGCGTTGGACTGTGGGCGTCTAGCCTTTGCTTGCCTTGGCACAACACATAAAAAATAGAGACGCACACACAGGGAAAGTATAGAAAGTATAGAGATGAAACATATAGCCAATTTTGCGAATCCGCTTAAGTGCGACATTGATTTCCGTCAACGATTCTTGACACTGGGCCAGCTAGCCAGTGAGCCATAGCAGCAGGCAGCCAGCCCCTTTGGGTTTTGGGTGTGGTCTGGTGTGAAACTGAAGTTCTATATTGAAATAGCAGCTAAAAGTCGAACACACACACACACACACACATGCACACATATGGATATGGACCAAGTGTAGGTGTGCCAGCCAGCAACTGGACCCCGCATCCTGCGAATCTTTACATCCGGATTCACACGTTGCTATTGCCATTCGTGTTGCCTGTTGTTGTTGCCACGACTGCCTGGCGCCTGCGGCACTTTGCAAATCTATGAGTTTGTATGGCTGCCTGCGATATATTTACTCCACACACACACACACACACGCACACACACACACACACTGGCATATCTATTAAATATTGCTGCCAAACGATTTTTACATACCTCACAATCCGTGTGCATCTTATACATTTCAGATATTCAAGTAGACTGTGTAGGTGCTAGATTAAATTCAACTAGGTCAATATACAACAAACTGAACTGGACTGAAGGACTGAGGGGCAACAAACGACTTGTCATTAATAACTGAGCAATTGTATTGGGTGGTCTTGGGTGGCAGGGAACATGTTAAGGCTTGACCTATCTTAGTATTCACTCATCCATAGAGAGAGTGGCAGCCACTGGCTGTAGCTGTGAAAAGGCTTACGGCACAACTGCAACTGACATCAACACACACACACTGAATGACTGATCACAATAATGCCTAAGAGCCATAAATGGAGTCACACAGAGAAGCTAGAGAGAGAGAGAGAGAGAGAGAGAGAGAGAGAGCAGCTTAATGTCAAATTCCAGGGCCAGTAAAAGTAATCTTAACTTCTCCTTGAAGTCGAAATGTGTTTGCGGTGCATCTCTAGCTTTGAGATTTCTCTTATGTACTCATGTTGTTTCACTCTGGGCAATTGGTATTCAATAAATAATATTCAATTCTGACAGCACATCGAATATTTAAACTGCAGGTCAGTTATTTAGCTGACAAGTAAACAAATACTCGTTTTACCCAACATTTATATTATATGCAATTCTAGTCAAGGGGTACGATAGATGTCAAGTGCATAACGTTTGTTTCAATGCATTCTTGAAGGTTTACAAGACTTTCCCCTATATATATATATATATCAATGTCAAGTTGCGTTTTATGTTATGTTTTAGTTGGCAGAAGGGGAAAGTAAACTTGTTCAACGACAGGCAACTGGCAACTGGACAGCCAACAGAAACCTGACACACAACATTTGCTGCTTCACAAATAATTGTGGCAACATGAATACGGACTTATTTTGATCCCTACAATACTTAGGTATGCGTACAGCTTGTTGGCGATAAAATAAAATCAAATCAAATAATATAGAACAAGCTACTAACAGATTAAAAACTCGAAAACTTAAGCAGTGCTCTTGAGGATTCGGTGTGGACATAAACTTGATGTGATATACTTATTTGTGTGTATGTAGTATATACTTGTTGCTGCTTTCTGCTCTCGAAACAAAAAAGCAAGCAAAGAAATTTAAAAGTCACAAGCTCTTCGAGTTGCCTAAGAAAACCCTTCTCATTTAGAATGACTTCAAAATGATTGGAAGCCCTAGGAGATGAAACATAACCTAATAGCCTATCCATCAATCTCAACATTTTGAGGCAATGACCCAAATCCAAACGGTATGTGTGCACGGTCATGTGTATTAGACGTATCATATAAAATATGATGCCAAAAGGCAAATACGTTAGAAGGCAACTAAATCAAATAGACACTAAAGATTCGAACAAAACCAGAACCAAAGACAAGGCCTAAAGGGCAAGGGCGACAACAACTTGCCAAGGGTCAATCAGCCGCTACATTTATCTCCAAAAAGTCAGTTAACTCCCATGGCATCTACTTGCCCGTCAACCATGTCACATTGCTTGGCGCGTGCCTAACTAACGTCAACGACACAAACTGAAAGATGCTTTCAATCAGCGAACGCCCGCCCACCCGCTGCTCGTCATCCGGTGGATCTTCGCTGATGATTAATTGTCGTAGCATGCATTTTCGGAACGTTAATTTGTCATATAAGCGACGTTTCATACGCTTGTCCCCAGCAACAGAAAAAAACCAAAAAACAAAAAAGAAAAATACAGAAAAAAGGCGAGTGGAAGTGGGAGAGGGAGTGAGTGAAAGATGGAAAAAATTAAGAAGAAAATGGAGCAACAGAAATCAAATTAAAAATGTATAATCACCGGATATAGCGAGACATGCTTGTTTCTGGCTGCGGGGCTGGGGCACAAGATGGCAGAGATATAAGGGGATAGATACACAGGAGTGTAATGGGTTATATGCTGGCATACTCAAATAATAATGGAGACGAGAGATAAAGACAGACAGACAGAGAGCAAGAGAGATAGAACTCAAATCAATAATTCATTATTATGAGAACGAACGTTGCGCCAAATTTCGGATTTTCAAGCGAAGTTTCTGTGGGCGAATCGATCGGAGAGTATTTTGTGCTTGTGCTTGGTGGCGCCAAAGCAAATGTAAATTTTCAATGACAACGGTAAGTGCAGGCATCAGACAAAAACATACAATTACAACAGCAACAGCAACAATAACAGCTAAAACAACAACAGCCAGATAGCTGAAAAGAAGCAGATTCGCAACAGACATGCAGCAGTCAAGCAGCTTGAGTAGGATTAGGAGCAGAATGGATTAGGGCGTTGTGGCGGTTGAAAGGAATTGGACGCACAAACAAGCGGTAAGCGCACTCTTGCAGCAAAATTGCAATTCAAATAAATTTTCATCTATTTCTGTTTTTGGATTATTGCTGCCCCGTTGTGTAGCTTTTGGGTCCTTGCTTTTGTCCGCAGCACTTACCACTTTAGCTGTATTTAAATACTTGCACGATTTCCGGTTGTTAGCGCTGTTAACTGTTTCAAAATGGCTGCCACACACACACACACACACACACCAAGTGACTTGCAGCCAACGAAATGGCATAGCCTACATTCGACAGCAACATTGTTGTTGCTATTGTTGCTGTTGATTTCTAGAATTTGTAACTGCAAATGGAGAGCAACAACAATAGCAGCTTAAAAGTGAAACGAATGTTCTAATGGTTGGCACAGCTGCAACACAGCAACAAGCCACCAAAAAACAGCAACACCACCACGACAACCATTACTGAACCGCACCACATCAGGGTTAACTGGCAGACCGACCCTGAACCGTTAGCAGCTGCTATTTTCCAAATGATGGATGATGCCTGATGACCATAGCATGATGTATGCAATTGCACCAATTCGTATTCGTATTCGAACTCGAACTCGAACTCGAACTCTTTTTTTCAATGACATAAACCAATTCAGGCAGCGATCGGTTTGTGTATTGGGTGCAGAAAAAAAACAATTTGTTGGTAGTGGGCAGCACTTAAACGCTTTTAAATTGTTATGAACTTTGAAAATATATTGCGAAAATCCAAATCCAATGAATTAATATATATTTTTTTAGTTTCCTGTAAGAATTTTAGTTTAAATATGCTTTTATTTGACTAGAAAATCACAAAGCCAAGAACCAAACAAGCGCTCTGAGCCAATCTATTGGCACTTGAAGCGCTGCCTTTGCTTTATAACACCCACATTCCACACGCTTTCTTTTCATTCTTGTAGTTGTTTGATTCACTTTGTTATATTCCATCCGTTGCTGTTGAATTTGTATATAAGTGTACCCTGTAGAGGATACAGGAGGATTTAATAAGGATGATTTGATAACAAGAAATGTTGATTAAAGCTCCATATCTTAATTTACCAAATTGCAAACAAATTAAACATTTAACTGCCTAACAAACTTTCAGGTTTGTTATGTAAAGGATATTTTATATTCTTGTATATTTGTAAAAAACAAAAATCACTGTGGACTTACTTGATTATTGGCTCAACAAGCTCAACATTCCCGTTTGGATGGCACACATTTTATGAGTTAAATTTTTGCATTCAGTGCCGGAAGTTCGTTTCAGGTATTTCGCAATGGCATTTCAGAGATGCCGTTACTGCCATGGTATGCTGTTATAGTGTACTGTGTGTTGTGTGTGGTATGCCGTATGTGCCACGCCCACTTGGCTAGTGAGCCACCCCAGGTTGGTATGCTCTCGATTGGCTGAAATTGGTACTGAATGACTGACTGAATGACCAAATGAATGCATGAATTGACTGATTTATAATGATTAATGCGGCCAAGTTATGTATATCCAACAACAACTGGCTAACTGGCATCCCTGTGGATCCACCTGCCGGCCGCCTGGAGCGCTCGAGTTAGAAACAGACGGCTAGCGAATCGCTCGCCACACCTTGACAGACCGCAATTCACTGCCATCTGACAGTTAATCAGTTATTAGACATGGCCCCAGCTGGTTGTCGATTGTCCAAGTGCCACCTGGCGCTGCACTTGACTGATAGCGCGCGGGGCATGCGGCAGGACGAGGTGGTGGCAAGGGGTAGTTACAGATTTTTAAGCCGCTTACCGCTGACTCACTTACTCAGTGCTCAGTGCTTACTGTTTACTGCTTACTGCTTATTGCTTATTGCTTACTGCTCACCAGGCGTCCAGCACTCAATGGAAGCTGCTAAGGTAGCCTAATAGGAATGCCAATAAGAATGCCAATGGAGAATGTGTGTGTGTGTAGAGTGTGAATAGGAATGTGAAATGCGAGAAACAAGGAAACGTGGATGGCATTTGTGGCAATTTGTCTTGAGATGATTTCATTTAACAATTACCATAGCTGCAACACAAACGCTTTCGCAGCGTCTTTCAATTTCAATTTGAAATTCAGTTTCGGTTGCTTTGTGTTGCGTTGCGTTGTCTAGGCATCATAAAATATAATCAAGGAAAAATAAACTGTCAATTTTCGTTGGCGACCAGCTAACAATAAGCCACAACAACACCAATAATGAGCTGAAAATAAGCTATTTGTTCAACAGCTGCAAGTCAGCAGAAAAGCACTGAAAAAAAAAAAAAACAACCCAAGATATATAAAATACAATGTGCAAGGATATCATCAATAAAACACCGATGTTGTAAATACACTAGACGAAAAATCAATTGAGAAATTATTCGCTATTAGGTAATACTTGGAAACACAAACAATGAAAACTTCTTAACTATAAGTATAGATTTAAAACTATGATAACTGATAAAAGCTGAAGGCTAACACAGTCAAAGCAACTTAGTCTGTTAGGGTATTACGAGTGAAATAAAATGAAAGAAAACAGCAGAATCAGTGGAAAAAGAAAGAAAAATTGTTTGGTCCTTCGCCTAGGTGCGATTGTTGTGGCCCTTGCTGCTTGGACGGAAACTGAAACCGCATTTATGCCACGCACGCATACATATAGATACGTAGGTGTATAATGCTCATGTATATATGTATGTAGGTATGTGCGGGTCCATTGTATATATATATACAAGTATGAGTGGGTCGCTTTTAGCCTTAACCGCTGCCTGGGCAACAATTTTTGCCACGATTTTTACCTATGGGCCGCGAGTGTTGCGAGCGTTGAATTCATTTAAAATTTAATGACCTAACCATTGCTGTGAAATTGTTGTTGTTGCGTCCGTTGCTGCTGCAACAACAACAACAACAACAATAGCTGCCATAGTGTAACGGCAACAGCAATATTAAAATTCATTAAAAATGATTTGCGTAAAACGTAATTTTATTTTTGTACATAAAACCCAAAAAAAACAAACACAAGAAAAAACACACGAAGCAGCAGCAAAGCAAAAAAAAATGAAATATTGGCCACGTAAAACGGGAGTGAAGGAAAAAGTTCACGTAAAACATATATACACAACACTACAATAATAATAAAATCAAATAAACAAGTCCAGGCTGCAGCTTTTTGTCTGTTTTTTTTTATTCCCTATAGTTCTTCAGTTCCTGTTCCTGCTGATGGTCAATTCATCTGCTAGATAGAGTGCTGTTGGAGTTGGATTAAAACAAGTTGAGCGTATGAAATGAACTCGAAGCGTGCAACAAGCCGAATGCTTTGTACAATTTTGCATGCAACATATGCAAGTGCAGAAGGACAAGCTTACAATATTCAAGAATATTCTACAATCGAAGTATAAAGTTTGCTTGATTTATTATAAGATCATATTATACTTGCAGAATATTATATTTAATAAAAGAGAATATAGTTTTTTATGTAATGTTAAAACTAATGTTAACTGTACTTGTGTTTTACTTATACCAGGCAAGACTGTATGCTCGTTATAATATAAATACATAAATGCTTGTCACAAAAACATATGCATTTGGTATCGCTTCATAATCTATATGCATTTAACACAAAGATATATTGCCGAGTTTTTGTCCATTAATCTTTGATGCTCCAAAGTTTGGGAATAAAAAAAAACCACAAATTTCCTGTGAAGAATGTCAAAAAAAAGAGCGGATCCTGATTTTTTTTTTTTTTTTTTGTATGTAAAATACATTTGTCCCTCGTTAGTGGCCGTTTTCTATGCTAATCTTTCTTTGCCTTCAATGTTGTGGATGGTGAATTCAATTAATATGTTCGTACGCAGTTGTATATCGCTAGAGTATTATTATAAAATATTGCATATTTATTTTTTATTATTTTATTTTTTCGCTTATTTTTTATCGTTAACTTTTTGCTGTGCGTATTTCTCGCTTTATGCAGTGGTGCAATCAATTAAATACTCTGCTCTTTGATCCACTCACTCACTCTCTCTCTCTCTCTCTGTCTCTCTCTCTCTCTTTTATAGTGGTAGAGACGGGCAGTCATGGTAAATGGTTCTATTTATTGATATGGGCTGGCGCTTTGGCCGCATCAACCAAATAATCTCCTTGTACTCTGCGTGCCCCCTGGTCAATAAAGTCTCTCTCTCTCTTTCTCTCTTTCTCTACAGTCAGTGGACACTAAAAAATTAATGAAAAAATTGCCACACACACACAGTACATATAAAATTAAAAAATTTATTGCATTCTCTGATAGGTATCCAGGCCATTGGCTGCCCATCCCCTTTAGCCTTCTGGCAGCAAATTAAAATAAAACAACAACAAACAGAAAACAACAACAACAAAAGCAACATACAGTTGAAAATGTAAAAAATGTAACATTTAAAAAATATTTCGCATCGCATATATTTTGAACAGTCCATGCATTTTATATGACGCGTCACGCTGATGTTCGCCCAATGGGCGTGCCACATGTTGTAATTTGCCATGTAGACACGGCAACAATATGAATGACAGTACATGCCAACAGCAACAACAACAGCAACAATAACGACATTCACCTTGTCACATTTTCAATTTTCAATTTTCATTTCCATTTGGCATTTGCCATTTTTTTTTTCTACTTTTTTTTCGCTTTTCATTGGCCCTTCAAAGGTTTTTCCTTGGGCTTTATCAAGCGATAGATGGAGTGCCATATTGCTGGGGTAAGAAGCTAAGGGCGACTGCGAATTGGGCGTGAAGATTGCGTTTGCCGTTATTCGTGCACAATTTTGAGGCTCATTAAATTTGACAAAGATTTGCGCCAAAGTTTTGCCGCTGCTCTTAACTTTTCCCTCCACTTGACTTTTTATGAGTTTCCTTTTTACGTCTGCTATCAATTTGATTGCGTAGACATACATGTGATCTTTGTATGTGTGTAAGGTGTGTGCGTGTGCGTGTGCAAATTGCAAATGCTTTTTCAAAAGTCAAACGAAACTCGAAACTCCCTCGCTCGTTCCCAAGCAGCCAACTGACAACGCCCAATTAGCCTCCCACAAAAGGTGACAAAGCTTCCCGCTTTCTGCCGAGCAACAGGCGCAAAATCAACGGCACCTGGCCAACAACAATTGTGCTCCAATTGAGGGCAACATAATGGCCAAGCGTCACGCTGGCAAAGAGCTGTAAGCTAATAAAAAAAGCAACAAGAACGACAAAAGATGCAGTTAAATGCAGGTGCGCATATGCGAAAGGGCTAAAAAGCAGCTTTGACAACACAAATAAACAAATAAATCTGATTCGAAACAATGGTATATATATACCATATGTGTAAACGCAAAAGCTTATTAGAATGAATACTTTAGGATAATAAGTTATTAAATCGCATTTGTGAATAGGAAAAGCAATCAACTTCAACTTGTTGAAGATAGACAGATATATCTGTGTAGTATAAAGTACTATATATTATTCTCATACGCACTTTCCATCCCTTTGATAGTTGACATGGTAATATAGCTCGCGAAATTGTAGTTAGCAGGAAAACTGTGTAATGAGCTCAAAGCTCATATAATAATCTTGATTTTCACACACTTTAATTAAGACCCACTGTCTCTGGTATTCAAAGTGTGCAACTTAATATTCCCAAGTTCCTAGCAAGTTTCCATGCATAACTCGGCACACACCTTCTGCCATAATTTAGTAGCACTAAAGCTGTTCGAGCTTTTAAGTAAAAATTCGTTTTGCATTAAAATAATTGAACATACGAAATATGCGAAAACGTGCGGATCGGGTATAGAGGAAATTTACAAGTACTCTCGCTCCTCTTGCATAACAAATACACACACATTCTCGTTGCCTTAACTTTAGAGCTTCTTCTCTTTCTATGTGTATTTGTATAATATGTATATTTGGGGCATGGTCAGCCCAGAAAGGACCAAAACAGAACGGAGCGGAAAAGAACAGAACAGAACAGTATAGAACCGTAAAGAGGCAACAAGCTTTTGGCCAAAAGCAAATATTCAAAGCTACATACGCATCAACCCACACCCACACACACACACACACAAGCGGGTGCTGAGTTGCTTTTCTTGTTGCTTTTTGTACCGCCATGTAAAAAACAGGAACAAAAACTGTTCGGCATTGCCTTAGTTGTTGCTGTTGCTGAGGCACACACACAAACACGCACACACACACACAGGTATGAGTGCCTAGGCAGTGCCAGAGGGAATATATTGGGTGCGTTGTGTTTTCTGTGCGTTGTGTGAAAAGCAGCGTAAAAAAATGCTTAAGCTAAAATGGGATTAGAAACAGAAACAGCAGCAGCAGCAGCAGCGCGCCTGGACCCAAAAAATGAAAATGTATGGGGCTAGGGTTCGGGACTGCCTGGCAGACGGCAGCTGGATGAGCGAAAAATTGCGCAGGATGCGTGGCTTGAGTGGCATGCTCGGCTCGGGAATGGTTGTGGTGGGCAGAGTACTATGGCTACTACTATTTTGGCTGGCGGTATGAGAAATACGTGTGTTGTTGTTTGCCACGTTAGCATTGTGGCCATGGCAAAGTGCTTAGATGTATGTTTGTGTTTGTTGCCAGCTCGTTGTTGTTACTTGAGTGGTCGCACAGCTGGTACGCCAAAAAAACACCCACACACACACACACACACTCTAAAAGCAACGCTCAAAAAAATTTCTAGGCTCACCTGGCAATGAAAGCGAACAATCGAGTCCAAAACAGAGAGAGAGAAGAGAAGCGACGGCAGCTGGCAAAAGGTGAAAGTTGCCTCTAATTGGAGCACACGAATCCTTTACAGTGATTCAATTGTGCTTTGATCTGTCTGTCAGTCTATCTGCTAATCATATATTGAAAAATGTTTTTCATTTATTAAAAATAAGAAATAAATTAGTTTTTTTCTTTTTAAGCTATTACATTCTAGAGCTACTCAGCCATTACACCTAGATGCACTTTGGTAAGCGTATGAATTATTTATAAAATATCTTTATTGTCAATGCATAAAACTTCAAGTTCCATGCCACAACACAAGTTTGAAGTGCATATTGAGTGAGTTTTGCAGACAAGTTGAGAATGTTTAAGCTATATTTGAAGTAAATGTCGAAAACTTGCTCCTTTTTTTCCCTTTCTTTTCTTTTCTTTTGTGGCTTAAAAATTTTTAGTACTCCCGGGTGGCATTTTTTAAGTTCAGTTACGCATTGCAACTTCATCAGGCTTAGCTTGTGTGTGTGTGTGTGTTGGTTTGTGTTATGGCTACTAAATTAAAGCTCGAACTGAAGCAGCTTCAGTCGCATAAAAATCATATTAAATCTAAAGCACACACACATACACAAAACGAAACACAAGGCAATGAGAGAGTGGAAGTGGGAGTGAGAATGAGAGAAAGAGGTTAAGTGAGAGTAGGCCTTGTCTTTCCTGTTCGTCGGCTTTATTTTTACCTTTTCGACAAGTCACCTTTTGATGTGGGCTTATCAGATATCAAAGCGCATAACTGATAATGTGGCAAATGGAGGACAAGTCAAACAACAACAACAATAACAGCCGCAGCCACAGAAGCATGCACAACAACAGGTGGTTAACGGCCCACTCCTTTTCCTCTTGTGTTTTCATTTTTACCCCCCCTTTCTCTTTTTTTTATTCTGTGCCATTTCCTGGGCAATTATGTCCCCTAACAGCGCACCTGGAGACGCATCTCTGTTATTTGCGTTCGTTGGGGTTGCTTTTTTTTCGTCCCATATAAGATTATCTTGATTGGACTGACTGACTTGGATTTGATCTGCTGCAGCTTCAACCAACTAACTATAAATATATGAAATAAAAAGGAAAACACGCAACAGCAACAGCAACAACAACTAAAAATAACTGCTGCTAATGCAGGACAGAGTAAATATCCTATTGCATTTGTTAATGGCGCTGTGCGTCATTTGCCATTTCTCGGTGTTTGATTAAAGTAAAGACTGAGTTCATCTTCATTTATGATTGCAGCAGCATTCAAATACTTATATTTCCATTTCTTTGTGCAGTTGGAAATAAATAGAAAAATGTTTTTCCACAACTGCAATTTGCTGACGTAAATATATTTCTCTTCTTCTTCTGCAAACATTTAAATCGAATAGAAACCTTAAATACCCAACTTGTTTCTTTCAAAATTCTGACTAACAGGGTATGCTTATCGCCAGTTTTGGCTCTTCTTTTCTCTCTATCTCTATGTCTCTCTCTCCCGGGTATTTGCTTGCCCTATGTAGATTTGGGTCTTTGCGTTTAGCCAGCTTGTGTTGTGATTTCCAGGCATTTGATTTGTTTATGTTGATAATGATTACAATGTTTTCGTTGTCGCAAAGCCAAAGCGCCGGCCCTCGAGCCAAAGCACCTTCTCGCAGCAACAACCAACCCAACATACTACACAGTCAATTGGCATATCGGGCCTGCAATGTGCCTTGTGCCTGCTGTGCCTTGTGCCTTGTGCCACATGCCAGACTCTCTCATTATCGCGGCCATCTTTCAAACGTTGCCAGCATATGTTAGTTTTGCGTAAACTTGAAAAGCTGCTTTACATTGTCAGGGGCGGCGTGTAGCCCTTCCATGAAGGGGGAACAGTAAGTAAGGACAAGAGGTAGCGAAGGATGGTATCTATATATATGTATATGTACACACACACACACGTCTGGGCGCATGCACAATCGGATTTCGCCTCGACAACGGCAGCGCCAGCAAAAGTATGGCCTACTTTTTGGGGCAGCGCGAGCAGGAGCAACGTCTCATTCATAAGCACACACACACACACTCACATGCAGACCAAATACCTGCACGTAAGCATAAAATCTGCTAAAACGTTACCACTGTTCCATACACACACATATATATATATATATATATATGTACACTGGGAGCATATTTATGCACCTTGCTGAGCCACGGCACCTTCTCCACACCTTGTGGCATTTAATATTTGTGTTGGTAGCAGGCAGAAGCAGCAGTAGCAGGACGATGCCAGCAGCGTTAAGTAGGCGACTAACGTAAAATGTTTTCCATTGCACTTTTACAACCCATACGGAAAAAAAAACAAACCCCCGCCCCTCGCCACTGAACACTTTCGCAAAGTGAAAACAAAAAGCAAAAAGCAAAAAAAAATGTAAGCGGAAAGGCTTTTCGGGCGAATATAATAATGTCAGCGCGTCGACTTGTTTACGCTTTGTGCAGGCTTTTGCCGAGACAATTTATGATTGAACGCATGTCCTGTGGTAATACCTTTGCTTGCATTTTGCACCACACACACACACACACACACGCACACACTACACTATTATATATGCCCTGCTCTCGCAAGTGGCTAATTAAAAATGTCTGCCAGACAGAAAGGCTCAAGTACAAGTACGAGCAGAGGTTTTATGCTAATGCATTAGATAATGTGACCAAACAATGCTTGGCTATGCAAAAATTCTTAAATACGAATCTTATGCGTAAATAAATATTCATGTCAAACAATTCTCTCAACAAATGCTTAGCAATTTGCTATAAAAATGTAGTAAACATTCAGGTGCACCAGAAAGATGTAGGCATAAGGCATAATCAAGTGAATCCTGTCAATTGCATCTTTCTTAATCTTTCTTTTTTATTTGTTGTCATTTGATGTGGTTTTGGTTTCTTAATCATAGGTAAGCATCGCTTATTGGATCTATTGGTGAACATATAATACGTATAATAAGTCTGGTTATTAATCAAGTTCTTATACTACAACTAAACGTTATTCCTTAAAAGCTTTTTTGGTTGATTTCAAGCCATAAATTCCATCGAACAAAGCGTTTGCACAACAAATAGTTGTATTGAAACTTTGGATTTGCCAGAATATCAAAACAAAAAAAGTCAATTTTTTCCATTTTTTGTTTAATAAATATTGATGACGTTGCAAGGAAATGTGGCAGTCAAGCTGATTTGTATGCGCGTATGTGATTCTGTTTTGCTGTGAAACTCGTTTAAAAGAGAGAAAACAAAATGTTATAATAACATTATATTGTTGTTATTGCCGCAATTGTTCTATTGTCAGGCGACATAAATAGTTAACTTAATATTATGAGCCACAACAGCAATTCACATGAATGTGGGCGTGCTCATAGTTGGAGGCTTTGCTGTAAAAATTCAAAAATAATATCCAAACTTTGCCAATCAATAAATTTGAGTGACATGCACATTTTCAAAGATGTGTGTTTGCATGGCTGTTGTTGTTGTTGTTTTGCAATCAGTCAGCTGTTTGTTTAAATTAATTAAATTATCAATATAATTGATTAGGTTGCAAATGCAATTGGCTTGATGCAGTTGCAACAGCTCTCCATCCCCACCCTTAAGCTGAACAATTTTATTTTGTGTTGCCCCAGCCCCCAACTACTCGACATTATTTTCAATTTGGGAAACTGCATTTTGAGGCGTCGCATATACGAGTCGTATACAATATAAATCACATTGCATGCCAATATGGCAGCTGGCCGTGTTCTGTGTTCGTGTGAGACAAAGGGTGGCAAATTTTTGTCGCCTGCTGCTTTTAATGGAGCTAGAAAGAAACAGCAGGCCGCTCTGGTCTGGCCTGGTGTGGTCTTAGCCATGGCCCAGAAGTAAAAAGCAAGTTAAAGTGAGAGCCACAACAACAAGTAGAAGAACACAGTACAGAAGGCAGATCTCACAGCGTACTTACATTTATATATGCCCACACATATGTATATACGTATTCAATCGCAGCGGGATGGCAACAAACAAAGAGTCAGAGCGAAAGGAACGACAGTCAGCAGTTAGCAGGACTGGGCATAGGTATGGGAATGGGAATGGGATTCAAATAGTATATCGCAGACAATATGCAAACATATAGCATACTAGACATGCCAAAGTACAAAGTACACTCGCACACTCGCACACACACACATAGATCGACTTGGCACCAGAATGTGGAGATGCTATACGAATTGCTTGTATTGTAAAAAGCTTTTTCACTTTGTCCTCGTCGTTGTCGAGACAACCAAACTGAGAAAGTATTTTCAAGTAGCTGCTTGAATGCCCTGAATTAAACAAAGTTAACTTTGTTAACTGTTTAAGGTTAAACTCGTTGAAGATTGTAGCAATAACTTATTAATGATTTTGCAGTAAAGGGTTGTGAGAAAGATAATAATAAGATCTTTTCCCATGGACAGTTTGGAATATTTTTATGACCGATCCTTACAACAGCAGCACGTATCACATAGCAGAGAAGAGATCCTTGTTTGAAAGTGTAAAGTGAACTCTGACTCTCTAAGCGGCCATCTATCTATCTGCTAGCTGTGGCATATGCAATACATGTGTAAGTGTGTGGGTGTATGGATTGGTTGGTAAGGGATGCCATATGTATGTATGTATAGTATGTATCCATGGCAGTAGCTGGAGAACCTCTTTCATGGCCACCATTCAATAGAGGGTAATGCACATAACTTTCGCCACGTAAATCGAACACAGAGGAAGACAAACGATTGCGACAAACTTGAGCATAAGCTGACCTCCCACACACACACACCCACACACACACACACACACATTGACACGCATGCGTGAACAAGTCAAGCAACAGCCGCAAATTGTAAGGCGATGCAATGCCTCATGCTTGGCCAACAGCAGCAGCAGCAGCAGCAGCGGCAATAGATTGATAAACATGAACAACAGACGCTGCTTGTAAGAAGGAAGTTTCAGATGCAAGTAAAGGACATTGCGACCGACAGCTGCATGATAGAGATGGAGATACTGCATACATATAGGGGTTATAGTACATGTACATGTACTTATATAGTATTACATTTGTAGTTGATGACACACAGCTGTTGCTGTTGCTGTTGTTGTTGTTTGCGGCCTGTTGACCATGTTGGGCATTGTTTGTTAAGCGGCTTAACGGCTTCATGGCAAATAGTTTAGCAAATTTAATTAATAATATTTGAGCTTGGCGTCATTTGGTCATGTGCTTATAATCAACCAATGCAGCCAGCCAGCTGCCTCGGGTTCGCTTGACTGATTCCACATGCAATTGCTGTAAGTGTGCAGCCACTTTGCGGCTTCTCTGATTGCATTGCCCCAATTTGCCCTTAACTACAACACACACACGCACACACGCACACACACACTTGAACGTATGTGTTTGTGTGTTTGTATAAAATGTTTGACGTTAAATCCGATTACTGAACAACACTGATGGCTATTTAAATGCTTACTTACCACAAGCATCAAGTCACCAACACCATTAACAACAAACCGGGTTTTCGAGAAATGCTTGTGAATAGCTTGGAAAATCATAAGCAAGACAAAGGCGAATCTAACTCATTCGTACAAAAAATCGATGATAATGGCATTGATTTATTAAAGCTAAAGTGTTTTGTGTGTTTTTTGGTTATCACTCGACACTAATTGGTAGTTGGCATTAACCTTTCAATTTGATTGCAATATTGTGATAGCTTCATTGTCATATGATATCAATTATTCTTGCTGCTTACAATTTTAATTGAATATTCATTTAAATATGAATAAAGTGAAAATAAAATGTATATGGAATGAATTCAACTTAATGTAGCATATCAAATGCTTTGGCAAAAAAAAAAAGTAGTAAAATCTCTTTGCTAGAAATAATTTAATTGCCCGTAAGTTGTGTTGAAATATTTGAAATGTCTGAGATAAGACCGCCTGCAGAGGTAACTAATTTAAGTGAAATATCCCAGATTTTAGCACCCAAGCAAAGCGCTTAGCAAAATCCTCAAAAAGCTTTTACACACACAAACACACAGTCGTTCACTTTCCATGCTCAAGAACATATTAACTCTGGACATTCAGCTCAAAGGACACACTTACCGCAAGAAAACGCTTCACTTAGCAAGCAGTTGAGCTGCAACAACTTAATGAATTTCAAATCATCATATGTGACAACTGACAACGACGACTCCCAGTCTGTCTACCCACACTTGCCATCTATGCAATCCTTTTCCTTTCTGTGGGTGTGTGTGTGTGTGTGTGTGTGTGTGCTCCTGCTTATCTGTCTGTGCTGCAACTGAAAGTGCCCCTTAAAATGTGTGTGTGTGTTTTAATCTTATGCCACATTTACGAATGAAAACTTTCTGCTAGCATACATCTATGGCATTTACGTTGCTAATTTAAAGCTATCCACTGTCCAAAAGTCTACTTCAGCTTCACCCAAATTGTGTGTGTGTGTGTGTGGTAAATAGCCAAATGCAAACTATTTACCACACATTGAACAACAGTTGCATAACTAAACGTTACAAAACGACCAAGCTGACCGCCTCAAAACTGAACGGTCCAAGAAGCCATCGAATATAAAGGGAACAGGAGCGGGTTGAAGGGATAGCAGCAAGCAAACGATGATGCTCCCGCAGTGTATGCAATTTTAACTGTGCCACACACACACACACACACACACATACAGACGACTTACACAAAGATAGAGTCTCAACAGAGCCATGGAGCAGTCGAGTGGCACTCCATTAAACATATAAGTACACCTATTAATGGTCAAAAAGGAAAGGCAAAATGAAGCCAAAATCAGCAGCACAAGAGGCTAGCGAAGGCGAAAAGGGGGGGATTGTCGTGACCAAATGGCAAACGAACGAATGCGAAATCAAAAGCACAATATTACACTTTATACTTTTGCCACATTACAAAATGGAATTTCCCGCACACACACACACACACACACACACACACAGGGACAGACAATTACAAAGTGCTGCAAAGGAAGAAAGAGATAGAGGCATAAGAAGCGTGAGTAAGTGCGAGTGTGATAGCAAGACACATTTGGCCATGTAATGTAACTCATCTTAAGCACATTAAGCGTGTTGAACCCCAAAACACCAGTTCTCAAACCCATAACCATAGCCAAAGCCATCGCCATCGCCATCGCCATATAGCCGCAGACAGGACAGGACAGCGGGCTGGCCGCCCAAAGATAATAATGATAATGACGATGATGATGATGAGGATGAGGATGGTGAGCTTCTTCATTGGATGGCGGCCACAAAAGTACAGCTATTGCGGTTTTGCCACTTTCTCTCCTTCCCTCAGTCTCGCGCTCTCGCTCTTCTTACCACTTATGACATAATGGGTGTGTCTGAGTGGGTTTTATATACATATATCTATATGTATATGTATAGGTGTATATGGATTAAAAGTCCATCAAAATGTACATAAAAGTCATTGACTTAACAGGCAGGCAAACTTGGTAACCACGTTATGCGACACCTGAGCAAATCTTGAGGCATCATTTGCCATTTGCATGCACCAAAGTGCGTATGTGTCTGTGTGTGTACGTATGTGTGTGGCTTGCTGGTATCGGCTGGCTGATTTCATATGCCGCACGACAACACTGGCGCTCGCGTGTGAAATTAAATTGTTTGTTGGTTCGTGGAAAATGAAAATAAAGTTCCTGCCGTTGTTGTTGTTGTTGCTGCTGTTGCTACAGCCCTGGGCATGGCGCCCTGACACAGTGTGACAGTGACAGCGTCAACGACAGCAACATCAACCGCCCAACCGTGCCACTCTCTCTCCCTTCTCTCTCCATCGTACGCAATGTTTTTTGTTTTTGTTTTTTCCTACTGTCCCTGTGGAGCGATGAAAAGCTGCCGAGCGGCTGTCACCTGGCTGGTGGCTTCTGTGGTTGGGTCTGGTCTGGCTATCAGGTGAGCAATTGATCAACATTTTGTGGCCAAATAAGTGAATTTGCTTAGATTAAGTTTACTTTAAAAGTAAATAAAGTCAAAAGATTCATTCGTAAGCATTTCAATGACCAAGTGAACCTTAAGAATATGTATTTTTCATGCACTTAATTGCCTTCGTTATTAAATCTTGCTCTAATTTATATTTCATTAAAATCATACAAATGTTAGTTGCTTTTTTGTTTGCCAAAAATTTAAGTATTTACAACGCTTAATTTTTCACTTGGCAATGAAAAATAACCTTTTGATTTAGAATTTCATTTTATGTGTTATTTGCAAATAAATAAATCCAAATATTTTGTTTTTCTTTGTGCTTTTTTGAATTGCCACAGCGTTTTAATTATGACGTTATGTTATTATTAATACAACCTAAAATTTCTAGGAAAAACAAATGCTTCCAAATAAGATCAAACCATCAAGTGGACATGACTCTCATGAATTATTAGATTTAAAGTTTAGCAAATGTATATTGAAGAGCATTTATCTAAAATACACCTGTGCAACATTCAATGCCACAAATTTAGTTCGATGAGAAGTGCTTTTGTAATGAGTTGAGCATGATTTTGGCTAATAATGTGTGTGCTTTTTTTTCTTGTTGTCTCGTCACATTCCATTGGCATGTAAACATCATGTACAACACACACACACACACACACACAAAGAGAGAGACTATGCAAGTCATTCAATATGCTGTGGCACCAAATCTCTCCAAAAATATTCTCTCAATTGACCAGCTTTTAATATACATATTAATGCTGTGGTTTTTTTCATTATACCCTTTCCAAACGCTTAGCGCAACTCAATCTATGTTGATCGACATGGTTTTTGTTTAGAACACCTGACACAAACACACACACACACACACACACAGCACTGGCTATTATTGGTAAATTTTTCGTTCGACTTCGGACGTCAAGAGGGAAATGAAAACAAACCTCAAAACATTTTGAGTTAGAGCGAACGAACGTATCCAAAAATCACGACCAAAAAAACCACCAATTCCCCATTTTAAAATTGTGCAGTAATGTTCAAATACGAAATCCATTTGCACAGCATGCAACACGTTCAACCTCAAACTCCTTTCTATATATGTGTGTTTGTGTGTGTGTGTGTGCAATGTACTGTTTGATATATTTGGGTTTATGAATTAAGCCATTGTTTAGATATTAAGCTAGATGAAAGAATAATGTTACGTTAAACTCGTTAAACAACGGGCATACAAAAAGAAAAGGTTCATTATACCAGCTAACCTTTGTTGCATCTGCATAAATGTGAAGTGACATTCATCTATCTGCATGTAGTATGTGCAATATGTTGCAATTTCTGGTTGCACCTGATGGGCCTCAATGCATTGTGTGCATGCCCATGGCAAAAATGAGAACCAAACGTTCGTCAATTATTCACTTTTTGGCTACAGAGCACACGGGGAACAAATGCGAGTGCGAATGCAAATGCAATTACCAAATTGATGCAACGTGAAATATAATTACGGCAAACGTTTGTACCATATACAGCTATACTAGTTCCTCTATAGTTTGGGTTCGCCAGTTAACCAACTAACTACTAATTTTAATCAATTCAAGCACACCATGACCTTTGTTTGGTGTGCAGTCTGTGGTGCTTTCATAATTGTTCAGAGCGTGGCCACAACTTTTGTTTAATAGACCCAATCACAAATGTCCTCCGCCCACACGACTCAGTGTTTCCCTTCGCTTTCTCTCTAACCGCCTGAGATACACACACACTTAACTCAAGTTTCATTCAATTATTGTTAAGCACCTCAAGTTTTCTTAGCCACACACTACGAAATACGCCCATATACGAGGTGGCAGCAGGGGCGCCGCCAAACAAGCTACACAAACACAGGCTCCCCTTGCTCCCTTTGGCCACCCAGCATAACAGGCCCAGGGCCTGTATGCCACAGCAGCTGTTGTTGTTGTTGCTGTTGATGTCTGCTCGGTTTTGCAGTTTGACAAAAATGTTGGCGCACACTTTTCATGTTGCCCAAATGACGCGCCAATGTCTACAGCTAACAAGTAAGAGCCCTGCTTTCGTCGTCATAATGCAAAAGTCCAACTAAAAGATACTCTATATGTATAGAGTTTTAGCTAGATATCGATGACTTACCCCAAGTAAAACACCATTACGACATTGAAGGTGTTAACCCTTTGCACAGTAAGTTTAGGGTATAAGCACACACACACACATACACACAGTGTTCAGACACCATGGTGTGCACTCCCATGGCGAGTCCCGACGAGCCTGACACCAATACTAATGCGTGCGATTAACATTCGCAATGGTTTTCGGCCACGGACTGAAACTGAGACTGAAACTGGAACGATTGGTGAGATCTGGGAAACGGCAACTGGCAACTAAGAGCTGCGACGGGTAGGTTACGGGGAGGGGAGGGGAGCTGAAGACAAGGGCAAATTCTGTTGACAATGAGCATGAACACGTCTGAGTACACGAGCAGAAACACGGTTGCGACACGGTCAAAAACAGACCAACTCACATACCAATACTAGAAGCCGCATGTTCACACACACACACATACACAAAGAGAGAGTTGCATATGTTGTGTTATAAGTTGCTCCAGCACACAAAAATGTGCGATAAACTCCTTGGCAATTGGCAGAGTGCAGACTAGAGTATAGAAGTGTAAGAGCCACGGCAGCAGCAGCGGGTCAAGGAGTCGCCCACAACATGACCCAAAATGGCGGCACAGCTCGTTACATGGCATCGCGCCGTATGTGTGTGTGTGTGTGTGTGTGTCTGAGCCACAAATCAGGGATACAAAAAAGGGTTGAGTAAAAAACAGTGTCAGGTGCCGCCGAAATGAATTGGATTAAGCAAAGTAAGAAAAATAGTTGAAGCTGGGAGCGCAAAATTTGTTGAAGCCAAGTTTAAGGCGTTGCGTGCAATTAAATTTAGCCAAAAGCATGCGGTTCAAGTTCAAGTCGAAACGGTTTAAGGCACTTAGTTTCAATCCGCAAGCAAGTTGGCAGCCCAAAAAGGCAGCCACGTAACGCGCATAACTTTGCTACAATTTACGCCTATTTCACATAAACCTCGCCCCCGTAAACCAAAGCCAGCAAAGGGTTGCCAGCTGAATGGGTATATTGAAGGTGTGTGTGTGTGTGTGTGTGTAAGTGTGTTGTGGTAATATAGGGCGCCAGGGCGCGTCTTGAGTGAAGTTTATTTTCAGTGCGGTTTGATTTTATGCAAATGATTTTGCGACGAGTCACATGCAAAGGGAATGTAAAGAACTTAGAATGCTGAATGCTCAACCGATGGCAACTTGCAACAACTTTCAGCCAAATCAATTCGAGCTTGCCAAAGTGACACAACTCCACAAACACACACACACACACACACTAACAGACTAACAGACTAACAGATCAAGAGCCAAGCAAATAGGAAAAAAGAAATGGTGAACCAAATGCGAGGCTAGGCGTCGTTTTTGCAATTTCTACACGCGGCGCTTGTCAGAAACAGAGAGAGAAAGAGAGAGAGAGAGAGAAACAAACAACAACTGGGGCAATGAGGAGCAACATGTAAATGCCAAATGTTCGTCGAATGGAATGGAATGAAACAGTGCAGGATATGCAAATAGTCAAATGACAGTTTATAACTGAACTTGACCTTCAGCATATTGTGCTGTAGAGTGCGAGTATTAAAATTGCGCTTGGGACTGGGACAGGGACTGGGACTGGGTTTGGCACTTGGGAAATTTAACATTTAAAATGGACGATGACGTTGCTAGGCAACTTTTGACCTTATAATTGAGAGGATTGCCATCAATTTAACTGAAAATGGCCTACTCTGTGAGCTGAAATTTGTCAAACAATTAAGCAAAGTTGTAAATTGAAAATGAACAAAAAAAAGTTGTATTTGTTAATATTTCAATTATACACAGATTAAACACAAATCCGATTAAGTGAAGAGCCAGATATGTACATAAATATATATATATATAGATTTTAATTTTGTGTGCTTACAAAAAACAATAACAAAAAGAACTAATAAAAAAGTGCCAGAGTGGTCGGAATAAAATTTATAGAAACTTTTATGCATTTGTTAAATAATAAATTATATGAAATTAATAATTTACAATGTGGTTATAGTTAAACATAGCTGGAAGCGGATACAATTATTTGATAAACTATTACTATGGGTGTACCTAAACTTATGTCAGCCAGTGTGCGCTCTAAAATGCGAGCTTGTTTTTGGTTTTTCTTTTTTTGCATACGTGCGGCGTGTTTATTTGAAGGTTAAAAATGCATAAACTGTTCAGCACTTGCACACATACATAGACATATAGAGGACAGATCACGTTTTTGCTTAGTTATTAATATTTAAACTTGAAATTTGAATGCAATGCATGTAAAATGTAAATGATCGAAAGAAGGCAAGGACACAGAAAAAACAAAAAAAAAAGATACAGAAGTGAAATTACATTTGCTAACTGTTCTCTTATACACTCTTCACACTCATGGCGCCATTTGTGTATCTATCTCGCTCTCTTCCAAACGGTATGCATCTTTTATGGTCGTTGTAAATAGTTTTTGCTGCTGTTGCTGTTGCTGTTGCCGTTGTTTTATGTACATAGTTGCATGTATTTGCTTTTGTGTGTGGTTCTTGTTGTTGTTTTTAGCAAATACATTAAAATTCAATTTAATACAATTTCAATTGTTTGTGCGTGCAAACACAATTGCTAGCGAGGCCAAAACGGACAACAAACAGCAAAAAAAAAACAAACAAAAAAATGGCAAGCCGAGTAAGTGAGAGTTAAAAAAAGAAACTGAAACTGGAGAGAATGTGCATGAGAGGGGAGGGGGCCCAAAGGCAGCTAGCAGATAGCCAAAGAGCGCATTCACCAAAATGGCGAAAGGTGTTGATGTATCGGTATATATCTGTGTGTGTGTGTGTGTTTGTATTTTTTTTTTTTTTGTGCTGCGCTTTGCATGCAAAACATGCAAGTTGCTTTGGTTGCTGCTGTTGTCGTTATTTATGCAACGCCAGCGTTCCTTTTGCTGATATTTGCATGCAGCGTTGCTTGCGACAACTTTTCTGCCAGTTCTTGTTCTTGTTGTTGTTCTTGTTGTTGTTTGCTATTGCTGCCAGTCGCTTAATGATGAGCCCCAACCTAAGCCTCATGCTGAGCGAGTCGAGTGTCGAGAGTTAAGAGTCGAGAATCTAGAGTCGAGGTCATTTCGTGTGACATGTCAATTGCTATTCGTTGTTGTTGTTGTTTCTTCAATTTGCATTTAATTTCTGCCTTTGTCGTGCAAAATGTCATTAAATTAAAGGGCCAGACAAAAATCAAAAATCCACAAAGCACTCGTTGTTGTTGCCTTCAAATTGTAAAAACGTTGCGAAATCATAGATACCACTGTACACACACACACACACACACATTCATTATTATGTATGTGAGTATGTATTTCTTCATATGTAAACCGCTACAGGCGACACTTGTTTCTGCCATATCCCTGTCATACTTTTCCACTCTACGTTTGTGTGTGTGTGTGTGTGTGTGTGTGTGCGTGTAGCATAAACGAATTTTTCTGCATTTACTGTCACATAAGCATATTAATTATTTCTGTTTTGCATTATTACAGGACACAGAAAACTCGTTTGACTTCTCGGTAGAGCTCAGCAAATGGTACAAAGGTATCAATTAGAGCCGTGTTTGGTAAATGCGAGAAGAAGCTTAATTGAAAAGAGTTTTCATAAATCAAATGGTGCCAAAAATATCATCACATATTTATATACCCAAAATATCTACAGTGATAAACAATAATTAATAGTTACATTAAGTTTCTTTTTGATTTGACATCTACTGTGTGCCGAGCAGTTAATTATATTCAGACATCACTGTATTCACCCTTCAGCTATTCACATTTAAACATTCTCTTTGATCTGGAATTTTTCTCTCTCATTTGGTTATAAACAGCATTTTTGTCGAATTTCAATTTTTGTTAAGCCAATTTTTCATTTAAATATGCATGTACTAGTTAGTATGTTATTAAAAAACATTCTTTGAAGTATTACACTTTGTGCAGAATGCTAAATAAAAGTTCCAAATTGAAAATGTAAAAAATATAAAACAAACAAAAAAACAAAAACAATTTTTGCAAAAGTCATATATGCAACAAATCGTGGATGGATTTTCATGGCAAATGTTCATTTTTATACATTGTATGTTAGTTTAATATGTACAATTTATCAGCTTCTTGTCTGAAACGAATATTAAATATGGCAACAAAAATAAGCTGCACAAATGATTAGAAAAATATTATTTTTATTGTAATTTCAACAATACTTTGGACCAAAAAATAAAGCCCTGACAGTAGGAAAATTAATAATTGATTTGATGTGATTAATATAGGAGAATGTCATGCAGAGAAATAAATTGAGGGCATGCAGGCATTCCAGTTAATAACAGCAAATGGATATGTTTAAGGACACACTGCTGGAAGTGAAGTCCGTTTTGGTTAGCCTAAATTCTTGCTTGCTGGCTTGGCTTTCATGTGGCCACATTGGAAGTCCCCGCCTCTAATTCATGGCCCACAAAGGAGCACGGAAACTGCCAATCAAGTTTCATTTTGCTGTTGGCCTTTTGTTGGCACAACAACGACAACAGCAATGGCAGCGTTTAAAGCAAAGCCAAGCAACTAGGCAACTGGGGACAAGGAAAGGCCCTTTCTTTTTTTGGTTACTTGCCCTCTGTGCACTCGAGTCGCAGCAGTCTGAGCCATAGTTTCAGCCATGTGGCACGCATCGTGCAATTAGTTTGGATGCGGCACCAATCAAATACAGCCACTGCAGCAAAGGGTCAAGCTAGCAAATGCGCAATTTTAAAATTGCAACATACCATTTTTGTGGCAATATTCAAATCCACCAAGCCAAGGCATACACAAATGAACAACAACAACAACAAACGGATAAAGGGGCCAGGGGTCATCGTCGCAGTCTCTGGCTCATGATCGTAATTTACTATTCACAAAAAATATTCAAAACTTCTGCCCAAGTGACACTCAAATGTCTTTTTGCAGTCCCCATCACAAACGCCCCTTAAATTCTCTGTGCCAAGCGATTCCTTTTACTGCTAAACAATTGTGCAACATTGTCATCATCATCATCAGCAGCAGCAGCATAAGCATCATTATTGTTATTATCATGGGCAACATCGTCTGCCGAATGCCAAAGTATTGTATTGCTGTCAGCCTTATGAGAGCAGGGTAGCACAGCTTTAATGTTCACTTTGTTTCCTAATCGTACAACAATGTCGAATTCATTGAACTCGTGCCCTGTTGTCATGGCCAACAATAGCATTTTTAAACTTACAACATTCGATTTAACTTTTTCTTGCCTTACCCAACCATCTTGATTCTCAGCGAACGAAAGTGTATTTTCTGCTCAACATGCAAACATTTTTGATGTTTTCTTTTTTTTTTTTGTCAACTGAACTTACCTTCAAAATGTTTGTCAACTCTTTGGCTTGGATGCAATTTTGCAAGTGAAATAAGACCTTTTAGCAAAAGTATTTTATGTCAATGTTAATCAACTGCGAATCACATTTCTCACTTGCGTACAAAATGTCTGGCTGAAAGTAAATTAAGATTACATTTGATTTCATTAGTTGAGATATAAACTTTATTTGGAGCATTTAAAGTTACTTTAAGTCCATTTAAATGTCCATTCTTTTGTTCAGTTTCTCTCCCTCTCTCTCTCTCTCTCTCTTGTTGCTGCTGATATTCCTTTATGGTGGCTTTGCTCTTGCCTCCAGCAGCCATTGTTCTGCTTCATCTGGAACTCCATTCACATTGGCAGTGCCTGTTATGGTTGCCAAGTGCTGCATGATTTAAGTTCAAGCAGTTGTTGTGGCCGGGAATGCGTTTGAAGCACACCCACACACAAAAACGTACGTCGAGTCCATGGTCCAGAAAATGTTGTTAACCCTATATACATTTGTACATATATGCAAGTAAAAGCACTTTGTTTTACTCGTTCTTGCATATGCAAGAATTTTTAAGAAAACCCATACACTGGAAGTTGAGTTTTGATCGATCAATAAGACATCTTGCCCAGTTTCGAAACAGCCTGGCCAAAGGCTGCGCAAAACTGACAGTCACGTCGCCGCTGGAGTTATCCACTTTTGACCGACTTTCAATTGCATTGCTCAAAAGACAAGATTCCTGCAATATCAGAGCACGAATTAGACAGCTGCTGGTACAAATAATCAGCTTTGGCTTGTTAACAACTCAAAGCAACATTGAGAGCCCAAGTTTTACCAATCCATCCAGCTGCTGCCGTCGTCCACTTAAGCAATCTCGACTAAGCCAAGTGAATATGTTGTTTGAATACTGATAGACTATATGTTGCTCTGTTTATTGTGCGACAAGGGACTTGTATGATTGGAATATATTCCAATTGTGCTGATTAAGTAAGGTAAATAACAACACAGTATAATCTTAAACTATAATATAACGAAACTACCCGCCAATGTAGAGGTTTTTTTTAATAAACTTTAGAACAGAGTATGCAATAAAACAAAAGCCGTGCAAAACTTTTAGCTAACAGTTTGAACCTTTTTTTGTGGATGCGGCACCAATAGATGGATAGTACACACGTAAGTACAGTAAGTACTCGCAGCACAACAACTTGCAGCGCCATAAAGTCAAGACAAACTAAAAAACACATAGGAAAACTAAAAAGCAATATACAAAAAGAAGCAGCACAAAGCAATTACAAACTACACAAGCAACAGCTGTGGGACAAGGTGCGCAAAATGGCGTCCATCAGTAGCACCTGATGCACCTACCACCCCCCCCCTCACACCAGCATGCATATGTTTATGATGCTGTGCAAATAAAAAATCTTTTTACGACTTGTGCGCTACACATTTGCCAAATCTGCAACACTTTTACCACACCATACCCACTCTGCCACATATTAGCAATGCGCATAGTCGTATACTGAGAGTTTATGGCCGCTGCCAGTGGCATATAATTCTTAGGGGCGCCAACGCTGCGTATGCTTGATATTTGATGCAGGTTCCCAGAAACCGCAGCTACTTATCAAAATGTAAAGGATTGCAAGTGGCGTGAGACAATAGAGGATAAGGTGCAGCTGCAGTCGACTGATATGCCACAGCCTGCACTTACGCTTTGCCCGTTCACCATCATTGGCGATAAGTTAATTCGAGCTTGCAACAAACACACACACACACATATATACACGGCGAGAAAGATCGCAAGATAGAGAGAGAGAGAGCTGTTGGCCATAAAGTGCAAGGAAATGTAATGCAATATTTAGCGTACTTTGAGCGCGCCTCTAGCTAAGTGACACAAAAAAACATGCTAAGCGACAGGCAACGTGCAACGTGGAAGTTGCAACTGCATGGGACTTTTGTGTGTTGGCATCCAGCTGCAGATCCTCAAGCTGCTACGTGCAACTCGACGCATATCAAGTTGCAACTTGCAACAAATATTAAATCAGTAAAATGTCCCTTAGGGCGCACTCAAATGTAATTGTTGTTGTTTATGTTGCTCTTGCTGCAACAACTGCTTCATCTTCAGTTACGGAACGCATCAAAATTGCCGCCTGCCCGCGAGTGTTTATGGCGCCACACGGAACTCAGCGACGCACAGCAAATAAAAAAAACACCCATTGGCTTTGACTCTATCTCTCTAAGCCACGCACAGTGGCACAAGGCGTCTAACAAATATACCCAAAATATTGATCATCTTTTTTAGCCTGTTGGTACAAAAGCTTTTTTTTTGACTTAGTTTGTCTTAATATCATTTTTTCTATAGACCTGGTTCAGAGTCAACAACACTATGATTAGAGACATGGTTGGGCGCATGGTGCTGATAGATACCGTTACTTAAGCAGCTGAAAGATTGTGCAAGTGCAAATGCTTTCACGGCATATAAAATTGCGGTCAAGCAAGAAGCTGAAGCGATGCTGCAACCAGAGCCAGAGACAGTACGATAACCAGAAACAAGTGGCATGTGAAGCCAAAGCACAACCAGAGAGACTGAGTCTGTGGCTGAGCCCGAGACTCAGGTGGATACTGAGGTTAGGCTGAGGCTGAGGCTGTAACGGATGCTGGGACTGAGACAAAAGCAGCCAGTTGTGTGTGTTTTGGCCATTGTAATTTGATGTTGCGGTTCACATAGCTGCAGTTTCTTTAGCAGCTGTTGTTGCTGTTATTGCTGTGGCAGCGCGATGCGGTCAACTGTGGCATGCAACATTTTGTAGCCAGTTTTACTCTGCGGATATTCGCGTCTCGGCCACTTTTGTGCTTTTGCGCCTGTCGCCAGCAATTTCCTGTCTCAAACACGTTTCTATTCTATTACCTGTGCAACAAACACACACACATACACATAGACATACATCTACTTACATATGTATGTCATATGCATGGACTCGTATTTGGCATTATTTATGATAGCAGCTACTTGCTTGGCTATTATAAATATGTGCGCATAAATATGCATAGGAAATTTATTAAGTTTTATGCTCGAGCGCACAGAACTCGACACACAACTCTCGCATCATCTTGCCACACTTTTTCAGCTGCCTCTTTCCCCCGACTTTCCGAAAACCTACTTAAAGTTTGCTTGGCGTGCGTAGCTTTAAAGCAAGTTTGTTAACTTCTTTGCTAAGTAGGCTATAAAAACTGGTCTAAATCAAATACAAGTCGGTCAACTTTAAGTGTTTGCTGCAACATACCCTGTAACCAGTTTCGTATTTCATATCTAGATTTTTCTATACGATCTGTGCTTATTTTAAACAGTTAAGTCTAATGCTGAACATTTTCGAAACACATTAAGGCTTGTTATGGCATTTGAGTTGAAACTTTATTAAGAACGATAACTTTACAGGGTATTTGTGTGACATACCCCATTACATATATTACAAGTACAACTTTATTACACCTTTTATTTTTCGGGTCAGAAAAAAAATAACTCATGGACAAAAGTCAAGTCGAAACTCTAACAGCATAATGGGATTTTAAGGATTGGGTCATATGGGCGTGGCATTGTCGCCGCTTTGCGCATTTGACGCACACACTTTGCTTTAACGAGCCAAATTGTGTGCGCCTGCAAAGTTTCGAGTTTTTCTTGCATTCAAACTACGATTTGGATATGTACGTGTGATTTGATTTTTCTGCTCTTCTCTCGTCTGCTCAAAGCGCTTGGCAAAAGTTGAAGCCGCTAAGTGATTGATGGCGCAAAAATAGCGAAAAGCATAAGAAACTGTTATAGTTGGTTTGACTTGATGCCAACGCAATGTGTAAATGGATTGTGTTAACTTCAATGCGACGAGTTCAACAACTATTACCACTTGCCAATTGCTGAGTTATTTTCATGGTTTTTTTTTCTGATTTTTTTTTACAATATATTTCATAAGTTTAAGTTGATTTTATTTACCCACTGCACTTGGGGTAGGGAAATCTGAACGGTTTGTCTGCTCCTCTGTCATTTTTGTTATTGCTCAAGTTTTATTTTATATTACCCTGCCTCAGTCGCTTGCCGCCCCTTTTGGCGACACCTTACAATCCCGGAGCTGTTGCCTTGAAGCAAATTCAGTTTCAGTTTCCTCCGACGCCTTATCAGCTATTAAGCATCTTTCATCTCAGTGCTGACATATTCCTTTACACATTGCTCATCAAGTAGACACCATGGGTGGTTTCCCTTTCATATCCGCTCGGCGCGCATCGCCTGCAAATTGCAGCGTTGACAAGCTGTTCCATCAGCCAAGCCAAGCCAAGCCAAGCCAGCACATTTCCCCTCTCTCCCCCCCGCTTTAAAGCTTACCCACAGCCCCCTCTAGCAGTACAACAACTTAATTTGCACTATTCAGTATCGTTGTCGCTGTCGCTTTAGCTGTTGCCGTTGCTTTTTCCTTTTTTTTTATTATACTCCCGCCCTGCCAAATTGTATCCGTGCCATTGTCGTAAAACTTACGAAGAGCCTCGAACCTCAGTGCGTATGTGTAATATTTGCAGCCATTGTTAGACCTGGCCAGGGCTGGCAACACACACACTTCATCGCATGCAAATACAAATTTCGGTTCGTATCGAGTGAGGTTGCCTTTACTGTGTGACCGTATTAAATGTTTTACTATATATTTTTTTTAATGCGTTCTAGCATTTAGCTTAATAATCTTTATTGAAAGCTGCTGCAGCTATGCATTGCAATCGAAATAGCTGAACTCAATTCATAAGAGTAACATACTTGAGCCAGCCCTGATTGCTTTCAGTTGCTTTTGTTGTTTTTTCTTTTTTTTTTTTTGTTATTTTTAAGACATGTGTGAATGTGCTGCCGTTTTTGATTTGGCTTTCTTTCTGTGGCTGCTGCAGCCAGCAGTCTGTGTCTTGCCACATCTCTGCAAGTTTCGTTTCGTTAACTTGCCACGCCTTTCATATTTCAAAATTTTACCAACCCGCCAGCCACCGCTTTTTTCTTCTCATTTTCTTTTCTCAGTTTTTCGCTTAGATTTTTTTCAAGTATTTTATTATTATTATTATTATTACTTTTGCTGCTCATCGCGTGGCGTGTGTTACAGTTTTAGTGTGTATAAAGTGCAAACAATCAACGCAAGCGAGTTTCTGCAACTGCCGCATGATGCACTTGCCAGGCGAAACCCACTGCTGCTGCCACATGACACTCGTAGTCACACACACACACACACACACTATATCTACTCTTGCCACATAACTCATGCCACACAAGCTTGTCACTTTCACTCCGGTTGCCATTATTGTTTGTTGTTTTTCCTTACTTAGTTCCTGCAGCTTGTCAAACGTTTGCAGCATTGTTTCAGCTTGTTTCTGTCACTATTACATTTCATATTTCTATGCCACGCCCACCCCATTCTATTCGCCCCTACCTCAAGTTATTTCAACTCCATATGGTCTGCGAGTTTGTTTTCTATCCTCTGCGCATTTTTATTCTCGTTTCTATTTTTCCCCCATCTGCCTGCTCACATTTGTTTGTTTGGTTTTGTTCGCATTAAGCTTAGCGTAGAATTTCACCCACCGCACCACACCCCCCACCCCCCCATTGCCGAGATGGCTGGCCACAGCCAAACACCTAGCAATTTGTATGCAATCGAAAGCCAAATGATTTGTGTGGCATATGTACGAGAATGAGAAGTGAAAAGATTTTACCAATAGATCAGACAAATTGAGCGTGCGGTCTCAGTTTACTTTGCCTTTTCGTTTTGCCTAACATGGCCTGGTCAGATAGCAATTTTCTTCGAAACAAATGCTGAAAAGCAATTTGAGCATTTAACCATCAACCATTTTGCTTCTGTAATGTTCTGTTATTGATTTGCAGACCATATTACAAGCTATTCCATGTATTTGCAACCTCAATGCATCTTATGACAACCACAGAACATTTACCATCAGGTACAAATACCTTGATCGGTATGTTATCGTGAAATTCAATCCATGACTGTGACTTGAGACAGCTAACTAACTTATTTTACAGATGAGACAATGGCAGGCTTACACAAACCCCCTTGCGATTACAATCTTCCAGCATCCATCTCTTAACAATGTTTGGGTAGTAATTTTGTTTAAGGTTATGTAGTACTCATCAAAATAAAAACAAACAAATTCATTGAGGACTTAATTCCAACTCGTATATTCTGTGTGCAATACAATTAGTATCTCATATATTTTTGAAGCGTAGCTTAACTTCATCATCATCATTCTTTAGGCAACAAGCGATTCGTTCTTGTTATGCTGAATAAACAAAAAAAAAACAAACATTTTATGCCCACTCTGACTGACATTTTACACGTTACGCTTCATTATGAAACGCAAGTCAGATGGCATTTAAAATTTGAAGTTCTCATCGTATGCTCAACCACTTCCCATTACAGAACCTCTCTCTTTCTCTCTCACTCACTCACGTCTAAATGTCAGATTTATACAGTATGCGGAGGCTAGTAAAAAAAAGAAAGAAAGAAAAAACAAAACAACAATAGCAAAAGCAATAACAACTCTCCGGTCCAGTCACTATACACATTGTTTCTGAATGAGTGATATGAATGTCCAGCAGCAGGAGCAGACCAGATCCAGATCCAGCCATCCAGCGGTAGTCGAAAAGTCCACTCCAATGCATTCGTATGTATAAAACAGTAAAACAGTCAACACCGAAGCAAAACCCAGTTCGCCATGCAATCCAATCTGCTGTCATAAACGAACAGCAGCAGTAGCAGGCACTGTACGGGTAGGTGGTTGCGTTCTGGTCGCTGTTGGATGGTAGAGAGGCTTAAATAGGAGTTTCGGTATAGTCGTTATCCCAAAACATATACTTGCAAGTGCGCTTAAACCAACAGGCAGACAAACAGACCCACATAAAAGCGAGCAAACAAACAAACAAACAAACAATAAACAGGAAGCGTAACGAAAAAACAAAGTGAATGCGTGCAGAGTCGAGCAGCCGAGCAGCCGAGCAGCAGCAGCAGCACTGTGGACCGGGGTTTGGGCTTGAACAGACTGTGGCTGTAGCAAAAACTGACTAAAAATAATTAAGCTGCTGCTGACGCACTTTTTCGGCACGCTAAGCACGTGACAGGGTGCGACGAGGATAGGCGGGCAGTGTGAGGGCGGAGCAGTAAGACAATGGGTTGTTGCTGTGACACGTAACGCCATCAACGAGTTGGCCATTAAGCATGAACTGAGGAGCAGCTGTAGCTTGTAGCTGCCAAATAGCAGCACATCGAGCACAAGTTAAATACAAAAAGTGTGCACCCTTTTAGCCCAAAAGTGTTTCTAATTTCCCATTTGCTCGTATAAACATTTCTTTCATTATTACAATTTTTTGTATTTTATTTCTCTGCCTTGCTTAGAAAGTTCCTCTTTCTAATTTTTATATCAGATTTAAGCCGTTTATGAGCTCTAAAAGCACAACCAGCACGCCACATGGCGCATTTAAGCTGTTAAGCTTTAATAATCTCTTAGATAATTGCCAACTGATGTTTAATATTTCTATTCAATCTAAGCATTTCTATAAGCTGTATTCCACTTTTTTGTGTAACGAAAACCAAAAGCTAACGCAATTAAAGTTAACAATAACAATACAAATTCCATCAGGTTACAATATTGTTGTTAGAAACATTTTTCATTAAAATGTTCTACATAAAAACATTCACATAACACACACACACGCGCATTTGTACTTTGAGCCAATTAACAAAAGAATTTCAACCTTTGTACATATTAAATTACCTTGCAATATTTAATTAACAACTTTCAGCCATAACTGTACGAACTATGCCAATGTAATCCTAATAAAGAATAATCAAATCCTTGTATTTAGATATCCGGTTGAAAGCCACGTTTTCGTCGAGAAAAATATGTTACAACTGGTTCATTAGGTTGCTTCAGTCTTTCCTTTCGTTCGCTCTCTCTCTCTCTCTCTTTCGGTTAGTGTCCCTTGTGCCCTATACATTGCCGCCTGTTCACTCTAATTACATAGTCAGCAATTGTACTTTAGCCATTTCTACGGATGCCACAGCAACAAGACATAATAAAAAAACATAACGCACATGAGCCACTTTGACCCGGATATGGAGCACTAACTAACTAGCTAATCCAAGAGTGACGCTGACGTTGACTGTCGTTTCAGTTAAACGTTTCCATATATTGTGCTTGTTGTTTGCAATACTCTGGAAATATAATAAAAGCTGTTTCAAGAAGAGTTTTGCTTAAGCTGAAAGAGACTTGAAGCAAGAAAGTGAAGATAAATTGGAGCTTTATATTACAGAACAACAGCAAGTCAATCAGATTTTTCTGTGTTATTTTGGATTTCCTTTTCCTTTTTTTTGTTTTTTTTTTGCTTTTCTTTTAGTGTTTCCTTTGCATCGCCTCTAATGAATATGAAGAGAAGTTTGCATAAT
Organism: Scaptomyza caliginosa; assembly: GCA_035044725.1. Lineage (NCBI taxonomy): Eukaryota > Metazoa > Arthropoda > Insecta > Diptera > Drosophilidae > Scaptomyza > Scaptomyza caliginosa. The sequence continues at coordinate 181,483 of JAWNNR010000102.1, read as the reverse complement.
TTACAATGCTGCAGACAGCGCAACAAAAAAGACAACACCGAGTAGGACAATGGTGCTGGCAAGCTCCAATTGCATTAAATGACATGCGTTTCGGAGCAGTCCTAGAACAACCTTACGATGACCGCCACTTTTTCGGATGTTTGCAATAGAAAAAAAAAACACATAACAAAATGAAACGAAAGTAAAATATGAAATGTAACAAAGAGACGAATGACAATGAAATGTGTCCAAAATGTGGCAACTGGCAAAACAAGCTTTTGCATAATTGTTGAATTTTTAGCAATTTTCAGTTGACATTTAGTAGTTGTGTGCCACACAGCGTATGCGCAATGTGCATAAGTGAAATAAGAAAATATACTCTCTATGCCAAATGAGCTGATTAAAGTAACGACAAACAGTGGCACAGGATGAACACCTGGCACGCACACTGTTCCTCAATAAATAAATAAATAAGTAAATAAATAAATGCAAAAGTCCGTTGCCTGACGACTGAGGCATCCCACCCACTTTAATTAACTCCCATGTACTCAGCTTGAAATATATTACAAGTTTTTTTGTTTTTTCTTATTTCCTGTATGTGGGCTACAAACGCATGTCACTCGCCAGCCAGTCAGGCCAGGCAGGCCAGTCAGCGAGCGTAGCTAAAGTTGAAGTTGAAAGGAGAGCTAAGCTTAGCAGAAGTTATGCGCATTTGTCAGCGGCAAAGGGCCGCAAAATGTTTGACGCTTTGACAGCTGCGGCAGCGACGTCTGCGCTGCCAAAAATCAAACTAGCCAAGGCCAAAAAGAAAACGAGAAGGAGATGAAGAGGAACTAGAAGAGAAATGTTGCGCCAATCGATTCGTTGCTTTCAGCGCAACCAGCTCACGCAAAACGTCCTCTTCAATGGGACATTTTCAGTTTGACAGGCCCCATTGCTAGCTGGTGACAATTCCCAATGATGGCCAAGCGACATCATGGCCATCAGCATGATGGCAGCAGTTGTAGTTTGAGTGGAGACGAAGCGTTGGCGGCGCAAGCAGAAGCGGGTTTTAAAAGGGTTGGGAGGGAATACACCTTTTGCTGGGCGAGCGTGAAACATGTCGCGGCTGCTGCTCAACTGGTTTAGGCCAACACTTGGCAACTTCCGGCCAAATGGGTATCGTAGTATGTGTAGTTGCCTAGCCAATGCCACAAATATATTTCACTGCACGTTCTCCTGCCACTTACGAACGCTTTTCGGTTATTTTTAATATGTGTACGTGACTTTCTTTTAACAAAGTGTGTGTGTGTGTGTATGTGTGTGTGTTTGTTTGGCTTTTGACAGAACGAGGGCTGGCGTAAAGCAAACAAGCTAGTACTAAAAAGCTCTACGATCAAGCAAAAAGCTTCAAGCTAGTCTTAAATTCATAGCTTTTACTAGAAAAGAATCTGTTAATCAAAAATGATTAATTTCATTCAATTAGCAGCTAAGCTACATAACACAAGTCAATTTTAATTAGGGATCTGTGGCAAAGCATTGGCCTATAGAAATGTATCAGTTTCAACAATGTAAAGCTTTAATATCCAATTAATATTGCACAGCACTTACCGAAACGCCTTTAAACAACAAACACGCAAACTGATTCACAATTCATTTACTCATTAATTGTGTAATGTGTAATGCTCTGAATGCACTTAAGCTTAAGCTTGCTCATTAGTTCGTTTTGTCGCAGCCCTGGTCAGCCAGGCTAACCAACGCGCAAACATTTTCGCATAGCCCGAAAAGCAGCAGCAAAGCGGCTGCCAAGCTCCAAAAGCATAAACTACAAATGTGCCAAAATGATATCAACATTTTCGGCAAAGGCGAAAATTTAACGTTGCTGCCCAATTGCATCTGCATCTGCAACATCCATCTGTGTGTGTGTGACAGGATGATACCCATCGACCAGGTGTGCTTCTACCTTCCCTATGTGTGTGTGTGTGTGTGTGTGTGTGTGTAAGCACGAATGCAATTCTTGAATGCTCATTTGACTGTGCTTTTGCCTGTCTGCCTTTCTGACACGCCCACACGCAACAAGGATTGGGTGTGCGTACAGAGATGGGCAGAGAGAGAGAGAGAGAGAGGGTGAAAGGCAAATAAATGTTGAAATAAAGGTAAGAGGGAAGAAAGAGAAAGAGTCAAATCTCTTTTGCGGTTGTTGTTTTTGGTATTGGCTGGCGCGTTGATGCGATTTTATGTATTTCCATGATGCGCTTATTCGACTCGGGTATTATGCGCCCAACCCGCAGTGCTTTCCCATGCATACAAATTGCTAAATTATTTAAGCAGCAACAGCAACAACATCAACGAGAACATGAACAACAACCACAGCAGCAGTAGCAGCTACAACAACAAAGCCGCTGCTTTGCTAGCCCGCCCGCTGCTATTAGTTCAACTTGTCCCAAATCCTGTTCAGCCAACTCGCCAATCGTCCGCTGTCCAGTGTCCAATGTCCAACGGCAGCTTAAGGTCAGACCGCACAGCAGGGACACCAAAATGTGCGTGCCATCTCTGTCTCCGTCTCTCTCTGTGTGTGTACCAAGCCAATAATAAATAAGTGGCCAAAAACCGTAGCATACTTTCGTGTGCTGTTTAACTTTTTGCGTAAATTTTGCGTTGAGCGCGCGAACAGCGCTGCTACTTCTACATCTATTTGCTGGCTCTGCAATTTGGGCAGACATGCCTTTACTCCCACCACCCACACACACACACACACACACACACACACGCAGCGTCTGTTGCTGCTCACATGCGCACACGCATTAAATTCAATTTAAAATTCATGGCATTAACTTTAACTTCAAGTTAAGTCCACCGCATGCAACTTGTTAAAATGCCAGTTGCGAGTGTGTGTGGGAGTGTGTAGCAATGAATCGAGAACGTGCTTGTATGTATGTATGTGTGTGTGTGTGTGTTTGTGTATGTGCTGGCATGTGAAGTAAGTTATCTTAAATCTGGCCAGTTGCCACCGCAGCGCTTTTAACTTAGTTTGCTATCTGCGGGGTATGTACCATGCACCCTTTCCTCAACTGTCTGCAAATAAATGTTGTGTGTCCCTTAGTCTGCGTGTGTATGTATGTATGTGTGAGTGTGCAAGCGCATTTCATATGCCCAGCAACATTTTTTGCAATTTAATAATTTGATTGCATACTTTTGGGACGCACATTAACACTCTGCGTTACTGACTTACCCAACAGTGTGGGTGTGTCTCTCTCTCAGTCTGTTTATTATACATATAATAAGAAAGCAAGGAAGTGAGCCCGGCTAATTGCAGTCACAGCGCAACTTTTCCATCCAATTGGCCAGTTTAAAAATAACAAAATAAAAAAAAAATAAAGAAACCTCAGATTAAATCTAACTAACTGACCAACTAAGTAGGTGGCTTGCAATTGTGTTTATGCAAATTGCTGCGAGTGAGCTGTGAAAATGACAGCTGTATAGACAATGTGGCAAGTGTTGGCATTTACATTTTCAGAGCGAGCTGCATGGACGCCTCTCTCGCTGCCATTTCCTTTGTTACTTAGTCTCTTTCTCCTTGCAGTTGGCCTAACACCCAATTAGCTAATAGTAAGTTTTTATCATAATTACAAAGTACGCAAGTCACTCAACCGAAGCTATGAGTATTAAATTTGTATATTTAAGTTGTACAGTCTTGTTTGGCTATAGTGAACTTAGTTTCGTAACCATTCTTCTCTCAGATGCAGTTTTGATATGTTATAATAATAATTTTTAGCTTTATAGCGTGTTTATATCAACTTATGATTCTCTGAGCTTAACTTTAAACAACGTCAAACAAAGTTATTGCCATATTCAGAATACTTCACAAGTACTGTGTACATGTCATGGTTAACTTTTATTCGACGCTTGACACGTCTATCCTGCTTAAGAAGCGCGCCATTCTTAACATTTCCTATTCTACTTATGAGTCTTACATTCTTATGCTATGTTATTAATGGACCGTGTGACGTATGATTAAGGCTAGTATGCTGTAGCATACTATGCTGTTACAGATGGCTTACTACACTACTAACTGTAGCTTTTCAGCATTGATTGCTGTGTGATTTCAATGAATCCCAGCTAAAAAAAAACTTCGCTCACTTTTAAGTACTGCAGAAGAAGTACAAGACGAGCAAAGAGCTAAAGTTGGCTAACAATACTTAAGCTGAAGTGGCAAATGTGACAAATGCGTTCGCATTGTGCCAGCATAGAGCTTTGACAGATGCGGTTGCCTCTAACAACAACAACAACAACAACAACAAAAAGTGCTTTCAGATGCAGAGACAATGCATTTGTAAAAATATCGCAGGTAAAACAAACTTGGCTGCCTGTCTTCTATAGCTTACTCTTCTCTCTTTTTCTCTTCTTTTCGTTCTCTGTCTATTTTATAATATTTATAGCAATCATCCGAATGTGTTATCCCCATGGTTGCAATCAGGATTATCTATGGAAGTCAACTTTAGCACTCTTCGGTTGCCACTTTGATGCTCCACTTTAAGCGCCATAGCCTACTGGCGTGTGTGTGTGTGTGTGTGTGCGTGCGTGCTTATCACGTGTGTGTGTGTATGTGCATGTGCTCTGGTTAAGGAACTTCAAAGAACTTGAAGCTGAAAACACTCTGGTTTATTAGTTCCCAGCTCTCAGTTATAACATATATAACACACATCTAGCCAGAAGAGCCTGGCAAGAGCATTGACGTTTATTGAATCAAAATCGTTTGTGTCCTGCGACGAAGCCTTTGCTCCGCTGCCATGCCCCCATGCCCCCATGCCACTCCACGCCCCTGTTAACCATTTGCCGTTGCATTGTTGCCGCCTTGAATGTGTGTGTGTGTGCAAAAATCCGCGCAAGCTTGCAAACAAAAAAAAACAAACAAAAAAGAAAAGAAAAAATATATAAAACGGAATTTGTTCCGTAAAGCTGAAAAAAAAAAATAAAACAAAAGAGATTTCCCCATGGAGCGTGTTCGGCAACAGCCGAGCTTTAGCGTATAACTCCAACAAACGCCACGCCCACCCACTGCAAACGCCCCCTGCAAACACTCGACGCTGGGGCGCAAACATTTCAAATCGCCGGGTCATGATTCAAGCACTCAGTCAGCTGTATTTTATTGAATTAAGGCGAGGCGAAAGCCAAAAGCGGCAAACGGAGTACAACAAATGCGGCTCTAGGGGTCGGGTGGTGCTGTCGATGCTCCCGATGCTTCTTTGGGATGAGCATGTGGATAGAGGAATGCACTCATACAAACCCACACACCCACACACACACACACACACTTAGTCAATAACTTCATAAATCAAAGCGTTTGCTCAGTCATTTTTCGAATTTGTTTGCTGCAACGAATTGAAACGTAACCCGATCCACCCAACTCCCAAATCCATCGCATCTCATCCTATACACACACACATGCAATCCCTGTCCGGAAAAAGAGAGGTTTTCTACTTTTTGCATTGCGGTGCTTTCTATCGTTGCCATTGTTGTTGTAATTGCTGATGTTTGTTCTTTGTTGTTCCTGTTGGCAGTTTGTCCATTCGTGTGTATGTATGCGTGTGTGTGTGTGTGTGTGTGTTACCTATATCATTGTTTGAACGCCTGCCGTTGCGAGAACAGCCATCTATTTTAGCTCTTTGCCGCTTTTACCCTGTAAGCCATAACCAAGAATCGAGAATAAACGATTTGATAACAGAACTTAGGGAAAATCTTTCTCTTTAACACTTGTTTAATTGAATTTCAGTGCTTTCTATCTAGAAGTACATAAATCAAACTTCAAAGCTAACGATTCATAGGTGTTTAGTTATTTTTCATCTTTGGTGCTGTTTGCTTAAAAGTCTTAAAGTGTTTTTCCTAGTTTTATCATCGGTAAAAAGCCAAATATTATTATTACAGAGTGTTTGGTTAGTCACTGCCAGCTGCAGCAGGGTCTTAAAGAGAAATGGGCGTGGCCAAAAGGTGCGAGTCATTTTAGCTGCTCATTGATGCGACATTTAGATCGCTGGCTTTGAGCTCCAAGCTTTATTAATGGCAACGCGAAAGGTTGTTTTTTGTTTGTTTGTTTGTTTCCCCAACACCCAAAACAATCAAATTCGTTGCAAGTCGCAAACGTAATAAGATTTGCCGTTGCCGCTACTCTAAAAGTATACATATACAGCGAGATTAAAGCCCATTTAAATAATAGTTCACTCGACCCTAACTTGACTCTAAGCAGCTTACCAGTTTCTGTTTTTTCCATCAAGCTGCCCAAGCTCTCAGCCCTTGACTCATCACCTTTCCCTCTCTGACTCGTAGCTCAATTGGAATCCGCATTCTACGGCTGCTTAATTAGTCTGTTGTTTGTGGAAAAGTCTCAACAGGCGGCTCCTGTAAGTATGCAGCAAGTTTCACATTACCCAAACAACAGCAACAAAAACAACAACAACAACAACACTAACAGCAAATTACACCAAAAAATGCGGCAGAGAAAAATAAAATAAGAAAAAATTCATTGAAAACCAGCAAAACGGTACAATTTACCCCAGCGTGCAGCCGATCAGCAAACTTTTTCAACTTTGTTTTTTTTCGTTTTATTTTTTTTACTTTTGCTATTTTATTTAATTATTTTTTTTTTTTTTTTTTTGTATATAGCTTACACCACAAATTTTACACTCTTGTTAGTTGGCTCGTCGTTTTCGCCTTGTATTGGTTTATGGTATTTATTTGTTGGCTATATTTTTATTTACACGCACGCTTTGACTCACTTGTGGCACAATAAATGCCACCTTTTGGTCTAGACTTTAGACTTTAGACGTTGCTTTCAGTACGCTCTTCAGCTTTTATCAACTCACAAGAAGCGACATCAGAGAGAAGCAAAGAGATTCAAAAAATAAAATAAACCAAAGCAACAAAGTTTTTCCGGCTTTGGTCAAAGTTATGCCGCAGGCATCGAACCTATCGACCAGCTGCTGTCCCCAAAATAAAATAAATAATAAGAAGTTGCTTTGGCCCATTGGCTGCGGCTGCGACTGCTGCTGTAGCTGAGATTCACAACAGATCTGGCAGCAGCAGCAGCAGTTATGACTTTGTTAAGCTACAAACTATTTAATTTAAAAAGAAAAGAAAAAGAACTAGATGTGCCTTTAAAGTGGGCTATAATAACATTTGCGCTGCCAAATAGTGCTGTTTGAGCCGTAAAGCTTACTTAAGCGCTATGATGTCAATGCCAAGTGCACCACAAGCGCTTAAAGTTAAGCAGTTAAAGCTAGTTTAAGGGCACCTTTTAAACATGAACATAAAAAATACAAAAATACCAAAATATAACAAAAGATGGTGGAAAGAATATGCGCAGTCAAAGTTAAGCGGTTAAAGTTAAGCCTCTAGGGTTAAGGCATGTTGCATTAAAGCAACACTGGCAACACTGCAACATATTTGTATAGCTATAAATAATTTTAATTTGTTTTCTAGCTTAGGTATAAGTTTTCAGACCTTCATTAATTTGAAATGTCTGCGACTAGCCGAACTCAAACTATGTAAACAGAGCTTGCCACTGCTAGTTACAACGCGTTGTTGCAACTTGATCACTGCGCAAAATTGATGAGTATATTGAGTCCAACTAAGGGAGTTTGTCAAAAGTGCAGAATCACATCGTAAATCATATTTTTCATATGCATAGTTATAAAAGCATTCACTTTTTGTGCCGCTCGCAATGTGTGTGTGTGTGTGTGTGTGAGTGTGCTTCCTCTTCCAACTCGCTGAAAAGTTGGCTTTGTTTGAGTTGGCTTCGGGTTGGTCACACGTGAGTGTCATATGTATATATGTAAGCAGCAATGTTAATCGCTTAACGTAAGCTTCCGAATATGTGGATACAACACATAGTGACACACACACACACACACGCGCGCGCGCGCGCGTTGCCTTTAATGGCGGCTCCTGTTTCGCCTGTTGTTGCATTAAAGGATTAAAATTTTGTAAACAATTGCACAACATTTAAGGCATCCATCGATACCCGCTGTCAACCGGATGTTTTGACAAACGCTCACTTACACAAACAAACACATACACACACACACAACCAGAGAAATAACAATGCTCTTTGGGCATTAATTGCATTCCATCGAAATACTCAACGCTTTTGCTCATTTATTAGCATAATACATATGAATATAGTAAATGCATTTATTTTCTCATTTCTTTTATTTTGTTTGTTTTTTGTTTATTATTATTACATTTACCCATACACTCGCATCACATATAATTGCTACATTATAAATGTTAAGCTCGTTTTGTCTGCGTGCCATTGCCTCTCCTATCCGCTGCGAATACCTGTGAATGTGTGCATATTTTACATTTCTGCGTTAATTAAGCAGCATTTGTATACTGAATACTCAATAACAATTAAAACTGCCAACCCAACCACCCAACCCATTCGACCCGACCTCCCGCATTCAAAAACCAGCTTTAAGCCAACTGCAGCTGATGTTAGCCATTGTATTAGGCGTAGTTAGGCAACACAGGCGGAATGGCGGAGAGGGTTGGGCTATTGATACCATCATTTTGCATTCGCCTACAGGTATCACATGCTGCGCTTATTTAGTATACCCATATATAATTAGGCCAATAGACAGGCAGGCAGGTCGGCTGGCCGACAAATGCCAAACTCAAATGCATGTTGCATTTCATACGATCCATGGCTTAAGCATACAATTACCAGCAAATGCAAACGATTTTTATATCAAATCTAAGATTTATACATTAAATGTATCAATCAATTTGTTCGGATGTCATTGTTATAGTGTCCCATTGTTACCAATTGTAGCAGGCCATCACGTTCTGTTAAATAAGTAACGCACGTACATGTTAAAACAAGTATAACATTATGTTAAGTAAGAAACGCACGTAAATGTTAAAACAAGTATAACATTCTGTTAAGTAAGAAACGCACGTAAATGTTAAAACAAGTATAACATTCTGTTAAGTAAGAAACGCACGTAAATGTTAAAACAAGTATAACATTCTGTTAAGTAAGAACCGCAGGTTCATACAAAGACGGATGAGATCAGTCTTGGTATGTGAGTAAATGTAAATGCGGACGTTTGATGAAGCCTGATTTAAAATAAAGGGCTGTATAAAGATATATTAAACCACGATTATTAATTATTCGCCTACCACACAGCCCCTCATTCTTAATGATAACTTTAAGCTATATTTAACAGTATGTTTATTTAGTGCAAACAAGGAATACAATGTGTCATCTAAATACATTTGAAAGCAGCTTTAACATCAGATTCGATTTTGTACTAATGCAGTTGAGTTTAATTTAACTGCATTTTAGCTTATCTGAACAGTAGCAGATATATAATTAATGTACATTTGTGTTTGCACAATATACACTCGCTATACCGAACAGCTGCATAGTATTAGTCAAAGTAAAACTCACTGCCAGACACTACTGTACATACATATTTGTTTGGTTAGATAATGGCCATAACCCTAAGAGCTTTCCATAAAAGTAAGCTTAATGGTTAACTCTCATTTGAAAATAGTATTAAGGCCTGCCAGCTTACAGAAATAATAAATGAAAATAGAAAACAGAAAACTGAAAACAGAACATAACAGATACTAAAAAAAACGCACATTAACATTAAGCTGCTTTTTAACTTATTGCAGCTTTTAATTATTAAGTCAATAAGCCCTTTACCTTAATTACATTCAAATGATAACAAAACTATTTACATTGTCATTATACACACGTACACGGGTACGTACCGAGTTCTTTAAATTGTAAACAGAATTCACTAAATACTCAGCTTTGCTGCCACTTTGATGGCAGCTTGTTTATGAAATTTCTCTTTGCAAGAAGCCTTATTAAACAATACCAGGGAAACAGGTGTTGGCTTTTTATATGTTTTATTTCACTTCTTTTTGCTTTCCGGTTTCATTTCCCCATTTCCTTATCAATTCTAACCTTAAAAGCAGCAGCAACCACAACAATAATAACTTGCTTTAAAATCCAAACAACAATGGAGCGAGTGCCTTTTTCAACTCGACTGCAATGTGTGAGAGAGGAATTCACAAACAAAAAAACATGCTGCGAATATGAAGCTGCTGCTGCTGCTGCTGCTGCTGGATGGTTCTTATGCCAACTTCTTAACTCCGTGCTTTTGTGCAGCGTATTAACATAATAATCTCAACCGGTTGCTTTTGTGCAATGGCTATCAAAGTGGCCCCCGCCTTCCGATGAGAACGACAATGGCGTTGCCGATGACAACCACTGCCCCAGGATGATGTTGGCGATGATGAGCTTGGAGTTGTGGTTGCCACTACAAGTGACAAAGGGAACACAGCTTTTCTGTGTGTTCCTCTGGACATTGCAGCATTTTAAGTGCTGGAATCTACACAATTTGTTTTAGTGTTGGATTAGTTTTACCACTCCTCGTTTAAGCCCTTGTTGAGCTTGCGGTGCTGGGCAATTTCGCAATAAAGCTAAGTTTAGTTTTCAACATTTCATACGACATTAGTTTGTTTTCGTTTGTCATCAAATCGCTAAAAATGCTTTCGTATAAGTAATTACCAACTAAAGAAGTAGAAATAAATGCAAAAACATGTCATTTAACATACAAGCTCTTAAGGCAAGCTCTGTGTTGCCACAGTCAATAAGTATAAGGTGCTTGCCCAAGAACGATAAGAAATGTATCTACTTAAAACCTGTAATAATAACTTGTTTACCGCATAGAAGAATGTATTCCGTCGGTTTGTATGCAAAACATTTGATTACCAGATCGAAAAACTATCTATAATACAGCTAAAATCAGTCGAATGACAATTAGCTTCTTCAAACTGTCTTAATTAGAACAAGCTTAAATGCTTCCTTTTGTTGTTTCTTCTACTTTCTTTCTGTGCTATTGTCCTTTGTCCATTCTCTTAGTACAACTCTCTTTCTTTCACTTTACTTACAGCGTGTCTTTTAGCCTTTTTGTGTGGCGCTGAGTGCACACCAACAACAGTTAAAACTACAACAATATAATGCCTTGACTTTCAATTGCACAATAACAACAACGAACGAACGAACGAACGAACGAACAACAGCAAAAGCGACAGCGACAGCGACACACAACAATAAAAGCCACGACTGTTTGGAAGAATTGAAAGCAACCGGCAACCGTTGGGTGCCACATCCAAATCAATTCAAGTGCGGAAACTGCTGCAGTTGTACAGTTGAACGGCCAACCAGAGAACAGCCCCTGATATTCCCATTGTTGTTATTGTTATTGTTGGTATTGGTATTGGTATGGCTGCTGTTGCACAGCTTTTGGCCTTGTTCAAACCCAAATGGATGATGCCCCATTAGATGAACCTTTTGATAAGAGCACAGTCACAGTCACAGTCACAGCCACAACCACAGCTATAGCTTAAGCTGAAGTCACGACAGCGATAAGCGTTGACCGATTCAATATAAAATACATGCAAAACAAAAGGGGAGGGAAAGGGAAGTGAACCCCTGACCTATAAAAGCATTTTTGGCTATGTGCGAGAAACTGGTTAAGTAATAATTTGTCAAACGCAAAATGCCATCAATTCGTTAACTTAAGTTTCGTGAGTCTTGAATAAAAAGAAAAATCTTTTTAACCAAACATTCTGCAACAACTTTAAGATTGAACAAAATAATGTGTTTTGGTTTCAGGCGAAATCGTTGGCAGACATTTTTTGTTGTTTTTGTGTTGTGTTAGATGCCACCAGTTGCCGTTGATGGTCACAACTGATTAGAGTCTAATAAGTATGCGTGGGGCGTGACCAACGGCCTATTGTTAATGGGTCTCCGAGGGGTCACACACACACACACACACACCGTTTGTGGCTATAAGAAAAGCAGAGCACGAAACCTTCAAATTGAAGGCCAAACCGAATCTTAATAACAATAAAAAAAAGCTCAGAAAAGTAACGCACAACAACAATAGAAACCTCAACCGAAACTAAACCAGACATGTCGGTCAAGTTAACCCCTTTACGCCTGGCAAACCCCCGCCGAACCCTACACGCAACCCTTTCACGCTTTCAACAGCAAGCAACACATCATTCGGCTCATGTCTTTTGTATTCTTTGTCCAGGCTTTTCTTTGATTTCGATGTATTTATTTGCGCCTGCCACCTAGCAGACAATCTCTTACACTCTCTTTCTCTTTTTTTTGTCTATCGCTTTCTTGTTCACACTCCTTGTAGCTGAACTGAAGGATCTTTTGAGATAAATTAAATTTAAACTGATAATAAAAAAATATACGAGCCAATAAACGCGAACATTGAGTCTAAGCAGCTAACGCTTGTCGAGTGAAGAGCGACGTAAGCCGTTTGCTTGCTCTTGTGCCATAGGTCGTTGGCCTTGGAAGGCGGCCAAGAACGGCAAAGCGAGTCCAAATAAATAATAACAAAAGGCCGCACACAACAATGACAGCTAAAAATTGTTTTAAATAAAAGCAGGAAAGGAGCAGCGGGTAGGCAAACTGCTTTGGGAGAGCTGCTTGCTACCTGCTAAAGGAGCACCAGCAGCGACTTATAGTTGCTTCAACAAAGCCGGCAAAAAGGAGGGGGCGCAGCGGGTCGTGTGGCAACTGCAAGATAAACTGAACAAACGAAGCGACAGAAAAGACAGTACAGACAAGGTCACAAACACACACACACACTTAAACACATACTCGCGCACTACACAATAAACGAGACAATGAAAGCAACGCGAAAGCTGATGAAGAAACAGCAGCTGAAACAGCCAAAGGAGAAGGACCTCTTGTTGTGGATACTGCTTTGGCTATAACAGCAGATTCCAACTGCTTAGTTGATACTTATCTGGCTACAACTTCCACACACACACATACACACACACACACACACTCCTACCCCTTTAGTTGGGCTTGCTTTACAGTGCTTTAAGCAGACACATATATATTACGTATACGCAATAAGTAAACGTATACGTATTATTTGTTTAACGTGCCTGCAATAACAAAAGCTAAAAGGATTACGTATCAACGTCCAGACAGCAAGTAAGTCCTTCACGCAATGCGACATCAATGTAACTGATATACCATACGACAACAAAAAATAAAAATAACAACAAAGACAAAAAAAAAAACGTTAAACAAATATTGTATTTACATGGAAGTGAAATTGAAAATGTTGCTTTCAAAATATCATCATATCAAATAGAATCCAAGGATAGCAGCAGTATTAAATAATAAATTGTTAGCTTGTTGAAGCACTTTTAAGCTCTGCCACAATTAAGTTTCAAATACATAAATATTCGTACAAATAAACAAAATTTAGCTAGAAATAAATGTCAGATTCACTTTTCTATTCGACAACAAACAAAAGATTCAACTATTTACCACAAATGATTTAAAAGTCATGTCTGTTTATCATTTTATTTTATTTACATTTTTTTTTTCGAGCGCTTTTACTTAACTCAGAGAAAAAGCTACTTTTTAATTCCCTTTTGAAAGCAATTTTTTTTTTTTTTTGTATTTCTCAAGTACAAATTCCCCTTGAGCACGTATTGGCCATTTCGTCTTTTTTACGGCCAGTCTAATGAAATGCATATATCATACGTACGTATATCTATGTATATGTGTGTGTGTGCATATTTTTCATCCCTCACACACACACACGCACACACGAAACTATGCTTAATGATTTCAGCAATGGTAACGCGAATGAAAAACCAAAAACACACACACACTATAATAAAAATGAAAACAATGAAGAGAGGAGAAAACAAAACAAAACAAAAACACACACCAACTGTAATTGCAACAAATGAATATATGTGAAACACACAAGAAGGTAGAGGACCCTAACGTATGCTCTCAACTTAAATGCAACGCATGTTGGCGCGCCTTATGGCTCAAACCAAAAACCGAAAACGAAAACGAGAAATGAAATGAAATGAAAGAAAAACCAGCAAAAAAAAAACAACAACAACAGAGCCAAAAATGTTGATAAACCTAGAGCAATACAAGGCCAGACGAGCGAGAGACGCAAACAAACAACAAGGCAAACAAGCCACACACACACACACACACACACGCAGACGCACACTTGCACAAAATGAAAATGAGCAAAAGTAAGTTGATGATGGCTTCCTTTACCGCCTTTTCCAGCAAATGGGAACTCATGGTCTACCCCTGCCGCCGTTTTCATAACTCCAACTCACTCCAAACGCTGTACTTGGCTGCTGCTTCATAAATTCAAATTTGATTTTCATGTTGATTATGATGCGAGGCGCAGATGATGATGGAAATGAAGATGCCAAATGGCAGACGAGCCTCGACTTGGCTCAGCTCAGCTCCAAAGCAAAACTGCTGCTGATTATTGCTTTGCATCACCCTCTCTCTCTCTCTCTTCTTTTGTTTGGTGTTCATTTTTTCCCATTTTAGGCATTTTAGAGCGCTCCACCGTTGACTGGCGCTGTTGTTGTTTTTATTGTTTTGCTTTGCTTTTATTCGCGTTCTTTTTATGAGTTTAATGAAAATAGCGCTATTGCTGCCATTGAACTACTCACACACACACACACACACACACACACACACACACACACACACACACACACACACACACACACACACACACACACACACACACACATACACACACACATACGCACGCACTGAAGGCGTGTATTTGTATTAAGTATTTTCAAGTAGCATGAGTACTACTCACGACCACTTGTGGCCCCACTCGTAATACGGTTTATGGGCCATTTGCTTGGGAGCGACATTGCCATTGCATACAAGTACGACTTCTCCCAATGTTTATCTGTCGGTGTCTCTGTCTCTGTCTCTTAGCAGCTCTTGCAGCTCTTGCAGCTCTTGATTATGCATTGCAAATGCTTAAGATGTTTGCGTTGCCCAACATAACATTAAGTATACGCAGCGTTGGCCAATTAAAATGCATCCATCGGACACACAGCACAGAGGGAAAATAAAGAAAGCAGCGAGAGAGAGAGAGGAAGTTAAATGAAAAGCACAACTGTAAGTAATTTAAGTGTAAAGGTTTTTCTCTTCACTTCCACTTAAATGGCAAGATTTAGACAACAATTAATGGAAATATGAAAGAAAGTTCATACAAACACTAATATTTAATAATAATCTTGAAAGCTGACAAACTTAAATTGTTTTCCATCGTTTTAGTTCTTGTGCAGCTACTCAACTACTCAACTACTTGATAGTCAATCGTTTAAAATGAAATTGCTTCACTGAGTGTGTAGCATCCGTGTGGATATCGTTTTGCTGGCAAACAAACAATTGGCGTTGCGGCAAGTGAATGCATTCATAAAGTCAACTGATTTTATTACCACACTGCTGGCTTGGGGTATGCAGCATGCCACCCTCCCCCCCGAATTGGTTGTGTGCACTTTCTGTTTGCTACTGTGTTGCAACATCCTGGCCAATATTCGTTAGCACGGTTAATGGCCAAACTGGCGACACATACACATTCCCCTTTAGCCATTCCCATTTCCATTGGCATTCACATTTCGATTGCCTTTGCACTTGACCAAAAGACAGAACACTCGATCCAATGACGGCAATGCACTTTTATGGCAACCCAACCAAATGGCCGGCGACATATGGACGCGAAACAATAACAGCGCTGACTAAGAGACAGTGAACGTCGCCATTTGCTCTAAAAGCGTACTTTTTTTTCCCCCACCTTTTTTGGTAAAATGCTTAGTTATAGCTGTAATTGTGAAATTGCAATAACTGCGAAGAAGCGCGAGTAATAAACACTAAAAGCAGCAACAATCATCAAAACAGGTGGGCATCAAACAAGCCACACAAACGGCAGCGGGAGGCGCCACGTGTGCAGTGCGAAAATTCAGTGGAAACAACGCCATTTGACTTTCGTTGGAAAGAGCAAAAGCAAGAGTAGCTGGTTGGCTTGCTATTGAAATTTGTCGAGCGAGTATGGCTGCTCGAATTGGTTGTCAGAGAGCAGGCAACAAACAGCAGAAGGTGCCCATTAAGAATGGCAATTGGTGCCTTATCGCCAATCAAGTGTCGAGTATTTCAATATTTCAGCTGGTCGCTGAATGCAATAAGCACCACAACAAGCGGGCAGCTTGCAATCAAATAGCACTTTATTGTGCCCAGAGACACAATTGCTAATGATCCAAACAAGCTGCGCTTGCACAGAAGTAAGGGCCAATTGCTGCAGCGGCTTATTAACGAGCAAAATAACTTGTTGTACACATGTCTATCGGGTTTTTGCTGCAACTTGAAACTTGATTGTGTTCCACGACGCCGCACAATAACTAAAGAAAACTCTGAGTAGTTCTGCAAACACATAACCTCAATTGTGTGTGTGCTATTCTAATGTGAGGCGGGGTTTCCAACGAATTTAGCTATTGACAATGAGCAAGTAGTTATGTTTGTTAAACATAACCTCAATATGTATTTCCGCTTTATCAGTATAATACAAAACGTAAGCCTCAAAATAACTAAACATAACCTCAAAAGCTAAAACAGCTGCTTATTTGACTAGTGTTATTGCAAGTGTCTTGCCCCAACGATTCGCCATTCCATCACACACATACACACACACACAATTGAGGGCAATCTCACAACAAATGCAATTTAACCTGAATATCTTTATGAGCATATCGCCAGCCAGCTGTGTATTCGGCAATCATAGGCTGCGAACATTTATAAGTGAGAGAGCATTGAAGATATATGTTTATCTTAACCCAAACTAAGGCAAGAATTGTGCGTTACTCTGAGCCCAGAGCACAGCTGTTGCTCTCAAGTGCGTCACTTGCGTCCTTCTGTTTTGGGATAGACGAACGGAACGGGGAAATGGGTTAGTACACCTTCATTTTCGTTTTGCTCGTACATCAAAATGGCAAACAGCCGCCAGCCGCAAAAGGCTACAAAATTCAATTTACTATGCGCGCTTTATGGCCGAATCCTGCCCGGCCCGGCCTTGCCCTGCCCTTTCCCTTTCGCCTTTCATCTTTTGCCTTGTCGTGTCCTGTCATGTCCTGTCCTCCCAAACCACACACACACGCACACACACAAAATATCCCAGTCAGGCGCAACGAATCAGACTTTATGGCTGTAAGGCATCGTTGTTGGCCCGTTTTCGTGCTGATTTCCATGCATGCCACAAACACACAAACACACACACACAGTAAGAGAGAGAGGAAGGGCAGAAGGCGGAAGGCAGGAGGCTCAAAAAGAAGTCATTACAAGTGCTTGCTTATTAAGTTCCATGGCTCATTAGGCGCTGACAATAAACGCTGTCAAAACACCAACACCACGAACAACAACAACAACAGCAACAACAACTAGTTGAACAATTTGGCACCCTGTTGAGCTGGCCAAATGAGAAGAAGCAACAAGACAAGCCGCCTAATCCAGGCAGCATTATCTAATTGTCAGTCTTAGCAGATGATTACTGTACTAATTTCTCTCGCATAACCAGGCCAGGAGACAACACAATTGCCTGCGTGTGTGTCGATGTGTGTGTGTGTGTGTGTTTAGCTGACAAACAAACTAAGCCGACGCTTGAACCATTGGCAATCAGCTGAATTGTAAAACCGTAAACAACAGCATGGACGAACGAAACGGATGCAAAAGCCCGGGAAGGGATTTCGGGTTATCGGTTGTGTTTGTTTTTTGTTCTGTTTTTGGCTAGCCAGAGGAGCAATCGAAGCCGCCAACGCCGCAATCGAAATCGCAAATGTTTATAATGTGTGTTAGTGTGTGTGTGGTGGGTAAATGCTGAGAAAATTGGGTAACTGGGAATACTGGTTTCGAGCCGAGGGCGTTGCGGGGCCGGGATTGTATGTTGTTGGTAAATTGATGGGGCAGGAACTATGGAACGAGTAAATCGCCGATGCCAGCGGCGATTGTGTGTCTGTGTGATTTAAGCAGGAATGTTATGCTGCTTATGGGCTTGGCTCAAGCAGCATGCTATCTAACCCTTTTCTATTTTGATAGATTGTCGTATACTTAATTTGTTTTTTTTTCTGCCTCATTTCGCTTTTAAGTTACCAATTATTCAACAAAACAAAGAATAAATGCTCCTTGGCTTGTCAGTTTTAAGCTGCGAGCAATTTCTTTATCATTTGTATTCTGATAGTGTCTTATTGATTGTCCACTTGCTCTACGCCATTTGTCTCCATTTATCTCTCACTTTAACCTTATCTTCTTCGTTTTCATCAAATACAATAGCATATTGTTTTCAATTTCTCAGCTTTGTTTCGTTTTGCTTGTGGTTTTGTTTTATGTCTAGCTTCTCTGCTTATCCCTTGCCCCATTCGAAGGCATTAAACTGTTTGTAAAGGTAGAAACATTTTACTCAACTGATTTCTTAGTTAAAGTTTACGTTAAACAAAGTGGAAAGATTAGAAGCATTTTCTTAACTATAGTCAAATCTTTAGATCTTTAGCTGATACAGTTTAGGCAAGAACCTATATATACGAAATGATTTCCTACACTGATTTTAGTATTATTAATAGTTACTTCGATCTCTTAGCTGTTAAAAGCAAAGATTTATTTGAAAATCTTTTCCAATTACTCATTTTTGCATTTGAACTTAATTATGCTTTAGACTTCTCCAGCGATTTCAGTATCCCTTCTTTCGCTTAATTAATTTTTAATTTTGTTAGAGCTCTGCTTTTTGACTTTACCTTTTATTTTCCTGGTTTTTAATTATTTTCACATTTTTCTCAACCAAATCGTGTACGCAAAAAAGTTCCTCCACATTCTTCTCGTCGTTTATTTTAGCAATTTTTAACATTTTTTTTTTATTTTTTTCGTTATATTTTGTTTTTTTGCTCTCATTTTTCCATGCTTTGAGAAGAGTTTCCGCTCATTTAATTCCTTGTCAGCAGTTGGTCTGAGATTTGCTTACGCGACTTGCAGCCTCGCATCTGACTATCTTAATCGAATCATATGAGAGAGTGAGTTCCTATACATAACATTACATTACTTGGCTCCGATTCTTCTTTTGACTCAACTCGAGTTGGTAAATTCTGCTAACGTTTCTTTTTCAATATAATTCCATTTGCCTGCCTCTCTTTTGTCGCTTTTTAATACCTTCATTTTGCTACTCTTTGCAGTAGCTGCTCCCCTTCCCTAACCCATTTTTTTTGCAATCACCAATTAAGCTATGTTTAAAGCACAATTAAGCCTCAGACTCCGGTTCTTAGTCCCCCAACTGGCGGCGAGCATCAAGCTCATCATCATCAATGCAATTATTTACAACAAATCTTGACTCAGCGCCAAATCCAGGCAACAAAAGCAACAACAACAAACAGGGTCAAAAAAAAAAACAACAACGAAAACAAATCGACGGGCGGTCAGACAAGCCTCAACAGCAGAAACAGGCATCCATACATACATACATATATGTGGATGCCCATCTGGACCACACAGAGAGAACAACGAACACACACACACACACACACACACACACACACAGAGGCAGAAAAATTTTGGAGCCACATGCGGGTGGCAAGTGAAAAATTGGCCACTGATTAAATTCAACACGTTGTGGGATTAACTAACTTGTATTTTATTTGCGGCCAAATTGTGTTGTTAACTTGGCCGCACTCTCAAGCACACACACACACCCACACACACACAGACAGGGCAGCAATTACGTTTGCCTTGCTTGCTGCCGTTGCGTCTTCTTCTTCTTCTGCTTTCTTTTATTATTCTTCTTTTTTGCCTGACTTCTCCATCAAAGAACTTTCCTTCGGGAGTGCCCCTCGAGCATTTTAGACACTCACACACACACACACACACACACACACACCGCGACTCTCCTGACGCGACAACGCAATCTTTTTTTTCCCCATTTTTCTTTTTTCCTAGTTTTTTTCTTTCCTTTTTTTTTTGTGCCTTTTTGTTTCTTCAGGGCTAGTCAACATTTGTTGCCCCCCTTCCCCACTCCGTTCCGGTCTGCCTCCATCGCCCCCGGCAGCTGTGTCATTAGCGACAATATAGCACAAAACAAAAAACATTCAGAATACCAGAAGGCTGACCGGTAAAACTCTGCTCCACTTTTCAACACTGGTCTAACTCTAAACTGTCAACCGACGAGTTGCATTTTGCAGCGTTGAGCAGCAGTTTTTACCGCCAAAACCGTGCAGCAACAGTTGAGGCAACTTTCTACACTTATTTCGCACGTACACACGCACACACACACACACAGTCAGAGTAGTTGAACAAGTGCCTATAAATACTATTTAGTTATCTCATCTGTTCTACATTTTTTTTTGGGTTTCTTAACTAAAGTACACTTAATATCAGATCTTACGCTTTGGATAAATCTGATCGTTCAGTTTAGAAACTAATTTTTAATTGTGGCTTCTCAAAATACTCTCCAACCACTGTTTCTTTTCTACGCTCACAGAAATTTTTATGTTATTATTTTTCTACATCTTCTTCGCATGTGATCTCTCAGAATTGGGTAGAACATTTGTTATACAAATTTTGTGTGGCAGTCTCATTTTAGTAGTATCTTTTTCCTGTCTGCATTTGTGTTTTGTGGCATATTCTTTAGCGCTTGCCTTGTCGGCTGGCTGCTGGCTGCTGGCTGCTGGGGACAGCCAGGACAATCAGTAAAGGCAGCCAAGGGGATAAATGTGGCGCTTAGCTCGGTTGGTTGGGGCAAAAGGGGATGAATTAGAGGAATCCGACCTACACGAAAATACAGTTAGCTTTAAGCATTTCCCGTATTTTACTGTCACGGCCCTAGAGTGTGCTCTCCTTCCAGCGTGTGTGTGTGTAGGTGAGAGGCCCATGAAATGTTATAGGATAAAATGGAGTTTGTTTAGGGAGGGTTTTGAAAGTTGACGCTAGGCTTGTGCTTCAGTATTGGGGTTTGGGTTGTTGGGAACGGCCGGTGCTTTGGGGTTTTCGACTTAGTCGTTGTAAATTACTTGATTCGTTGTTGGAATTTAATTAACATTTTGCTAAGTTTTACTTTCGACTTTTAGGTGGCTTGTTGTTTGTGTGTTCGTCTAAGCGAAAGAGAGAGAAAGAGAGCAAGAGAGAGAGAGAGAGAGTAAGCTCTTACTTTTTTTTTTTTTGTTTGCCTTTAATCGACTCGGTGCGTGTCGTCAGTGACTAGTATTTAATCTCCCTTTATCCAAGCATACTTTTCTCGCAGCTGTTTCTATCTCGCTCTCTCTCTCTCTCTCTCTACTTGGCATTGCAGTAAATGCGAAATGCGGGCCAAGCATAGTGAGGTTATGTTTACACACTCAACTTTGCATGTGTTGGTAAACAAACACACACACACACACATACATAGAGGCAGGCATATAAAACAGAGAACAATCCATTGAGCAATGCAAATTTTAAAGTGCAGATAATTGCGCGTGTAGACAAAATGCTTTTTCGACTATTTATGTGGTTCCTTTCGCAGTGTGTGTGTGTTTGTTTCTTAAATGGCATACCACAAACAAAATCCAAGCTAAATAAACTAAAAATACATAAACAAACTTACACACATATATATATTTATATATATATATATGTGTGCTTGTATTTGCGTACGTAGACGATTATCTTGCACTGCCACAAGCCAACTTGTAGATTTAGTATCCAGTTGAGTTTTATTCAATTTTGTGCGGCCACACAATATAAATATATATATGTATGTATTGGTACATGCCATGTGACACATACATTAATTTCAAATTGTTGCATACTTTTGTGGGCGAGGCTAGACTAAAGAATTGGCAGGCTTTATTTAAAGCAATAGTAAGACCCAGAAATGGAGACAAAGATGTAAGCGTGCAGTAGAAAAGGTATACCAAAAACACATAAACAAACGTCTAACAGTTAAAGTAATTAACAGAGATCGTTATGTTAAGATCTGTAGTTTAACAGTGACAAAGTAACAGAACAGACTGTAGCTTAACATTAACTTCGTAACAGTCACAGACTGTAGTTTAACAGTAAGATAGCATAAGTTGGTTTTGTAAAAGAAGTAAATCTAAGCAAAAACTCTTTTAGCCACCCTCTCAAGCTAGTTTTCACTTTACACTTAAATAAATTTAAAATCATACAGCTAGAAGAGTAGAACAGAAAGCTAAAGCTTTAACTCTCTTACAAATGAACAATTTAAGATTGAATAAAACAACAACAGTTCGACCAAATGAACAATGAACAAAAATGTCAAGGAACAAACAACAAGAAAAACGAAAATGATAATAATCATTTACATAAATAATCATGCATAATAAACCAAAATAAAGCAAACATCAATAAACTGCAAAGTTCAAAAAAACAAATATTGAAACAAAAACAAATATTGAAGCAAAAACAACAATAAAATAAATAAAAACACACACAAATATCAAAAATATATTTTCATATGCATACGATTTTAAATTTAATAAATCCATATTGCTAGTTGTATGCATGGTAAACTTAACTTTACCTTTTCCACAGCATTTATCGAGTATTAAATTTAGATTTATTCTTTTAACATTTGACTTGCAATTAGTATAAATAATTCAATTATAAATATTTAGCCAAATAATGTTGTTTAGCTTCAAAAGCACAACAAAAAACAAATTTTAAGAGATTAAAAATTGTATTTCAAAATTTATTTAAAATTATGTTCAATAACCAAAGCTTTAATTCTACTAACTGCTTGCTAGAAAAAATATAAATTAATTATTTATTCATTATAAACATTAACATTAAGCATTAACAGACAATTAAGCTGTTCCTGGTATATAGCTAATCCGATTTCTTGTTAAACTTTTGGAATAGCTAAGTTAGCTATTATTATCTAGAAAATCTCTTCTAGTTTCTGTCACCAATGCGAAACTTGAACTATTTTTATCTCACATTTTATTTGCAGCCACTCGTTGTCGTAGTTTAATTAAAAAAGGTAATCATCAAATGCAACTGAATTTCAATCCATGTAATTATTAATAAATTATTATTATTATATAAGTAATACAACAAAGGGAAATAGTAGCAGAAGGAATGATAGGTATTGCGTGAGGGTATGGGAAAGAAGAGGCAGGGCAGGTGTAAGGGGTTGAATGCCTTGCAGTCAAGTGCAAAGTGTCTTTCAATTTGAGATTGAATAACATCAAAGCAAGTTAAACAATTATAAAGCCATATATATGAAGATGAATATGTTTGCCAGCTTAATTTAAATATAATTAGTACACATATTTGTAGTATTTTGCAATTGAATTAGATTGCATTTGAAATAGGCAAAAACCAACAAATTTATTGATATGAGCATAATATAATATGCGAGTTGTATCATGTTAATTGAGTATTATTAATAAATTTCAATATATATGTGTGTATGTATGTAGATGCAGCAATTAAAAGCAATTATTAAAATTTATACCAATTAAATTTTGATTTTATTAACAAACAACAATTGGTTGGTGAGCTTAGATGACATAGTTTTGAGAGCGAAGGCTTAAAACAGATTATGCATCTTACGTATACTTAATATGTATACTTCAGCTTAGCTAAACAACATTTTGGCATAACAATTGCATTGTTTACGGATTTAAAGCAAAACTCTAAGCACTGTACGCTTCGATACTATACTCAAACATGCATGCCTTGTAATGCATTACAATGCTCATGAAATGAGAAGCTTACAGTTATTATTCGAAATGTTGTTTTTGTTGTTGTTGCTGTTGGCATACGTATCAGAAAAGTTCAACACAGAACGAGTAAAATAGTGGTTTAGTGGTTTAACTCTACAACTAAGTTCATCATCTATTGACTTAACAGCGCTTTGGCCTTGCGTTCTCTGTATTTCGTTCGCCATAGCCAGGCATGACTGTACGTTAACACGCTCTTGTTGCCTAACATGGCTTCGTCGTCTTAATCATTACGTTATTTAAATGGCGACAATCCGCTTTACATTCATATATGGTATTCATATATAACATCATAAATATTTACATTGTGCAGAGCGAATAAAAATATACACTTTGTATTTGTTTTTGTTTTTTGTTTTTTTTTTTTTTATTTCTCAGCCATTCGCTCAGTCAACAGCTGCACAGTATAACCCATTACACGCTTATTCCTCCGCTCTCCACAACCCCACTCGCACTCCCTCTGGCTCTTCTTATGCCCAAGCTTACACACACACGCACACATTCTCTATATTTTTATATTCAGCTGTCTCCCATTCCACAGCATCCTTATGACAATGTAAAATTTCATTTGCACGCGCGCATACACACACACACACACACACACACAGTACGGTCATACATGTGTATTTTTACACACACACACACACACACATACAAATGCACACGCACATAACGCTACATTAATTGATAATTGTTTTGTGCTCAAAAGAAATTAAACAACAGCAGCAGCAGCAGTAACAACAACAACAACAACAACATTCCCTCCATTAAATTTATACAACGCGTCTCCTCCCACTCACACCCAGCCTACCCCCTGCAACCTAATCCTCGTTTACCCCTTGGGCACCTGCTTTTCACTCTCGCCGACTCATTGCGTTCATTGTTTTTGTGCCAATTGATTTCACAACTCTGCAAATACTCTTTTCATTGCTCTCATATGTTAGAAGTTATAGGGGGAGTATTTGATCAATACTCATTTGAAGTTTACAGGGTATTTGTTAAGTGTAGCTTTTGGTTTGTGTGTGTTTTTTTTTTGCTTTTTCATTAACTTTTTGTACACGAAAGCTTGTTTTTGGGAAATGTTAAGGAAACTGTGCCAGATCCGCCTTGAATGAATTCTATATGTATACATATGTATATACCCTATCTAAACAAAACGAATACTTTCCACGCCCACACACACACACACACACACACACACTTTTCCTCCCGCACACTTCGCTGAACATTTGCCAACTTAATTGAACGATTAGTTTTTGTACGTGCTGCCACGCCCCGCATCCGCGTCCCATGCCCACAGCCCACCATAGCCAAAGGGTACCTGTCTCAGCTTTGTGCATTCCCCGCCCCCACCACGTTTGTCTCCGGCAGTCTTGCTGCTCAATGTCCACGCCCAGAACGCCCATTTGTGTGCGCTTGTCTGTTTTCGGTCACTATTTAATTTGTATCTGCTTTGCTTTTGTTTTCTTTTTTGTTTCTCATCGCAGTAACAAACTATGTACAACAATTTGCCAACAAGGCAGCCACTTGTCCCTCAATGCTTGTACTCTTGTGTGTTGTCTCTTTCGCTCCACATGCGCAATCATCAACGCAATTCAGTTGCTTTTCGCATTCGCCTTTTTGACTTGTTCGCTCGCACAAAGCAAGCGCAACGGCAATGGCAACGGCAACGCAAAGCAATAGAAAAGTCAAATGCCAAAGCACTAAAAAGTCGAAAGGCCACAAGAACAACGAATACAACAACTAATAGTTGTAATGACAACGAAAACAACAACAACTGCAGCAGCAGCTGTGGGCGCAGAAGTTAAAAGCACACAATAAATAAATAAAACAAAGCAAATTCACGAAACGATACACATACTGAAAGAGAGAAAGAGTGAGGGCAGCGTATTTGTTGTTGCTAATGTGCTTTTCATTCTTCTTCTTCGTCAAATGACATTTACACACTTGCTTACTACACACACTCGCAAACACACACACACACAGCTCGCCTATATGCATGTGTGTAAGTGACAGCGAGCGAAGGCTGAAACGTTTGTCGCGGTGAAAAAGAGAGAGAGAGAGAGTAGAGCAATGTAGCGGTTCTTTTGGCTTCGTTAGTCAACAACAGCAGCCAGCAGCCATCAAGTCAGCCGGCAGCATTCGCCGCAGCACTTGTAACTCGAAGCAACACCCGTCGACTGGCGTCGTCATTATGCCTTTGGTCAGCGGCGCAGCACCCACGCTGTCCCCACAGGATGTTACTGCTAGCCAGCTAGCCAGCCAACCGGCTGGTCAGAAGAGCAAGCTCGCGAGCCTGGCAACTGTTGATAATGATGATGAAGATGCCGTTCCTTGAACACGGTACAGTGGAATGCAATTAACGAATTCTACCAACAAAAAAAAACCACACATAGGTTCGAGGGCATTGCGATAAGTTTGATAAGCATTTGGACTTTTATCAAGGTGATCAAGGTGAGAGAATGTATGACATGCACTTGTAAACGGTGCAGCAGCTCGCTAAATGTATCCACTGTGCCGATGGCATTTGTTTGTAGCCATTTGTCATTTACGCACACGCGCGTGAATCAAGGCGTGCGACTGTCAAACTGTAGCTGCAGAGAAAAAGAGAGCATTAAAAAGGAACAGCAGCTTGAGAAGTTGTAGGCTCTGTGTTAATGTCCTCGCCGCGTGTCATTCTCTCTGTGTGTGTGTGTGTGTGTGTGTGTGTGTGTGTTTGCGTGTATACAAACACACGACGTAATTAATTTTATTTAATTTTCAACGACAATAAAAGCGACAACAACAACGAGAAGAGTCAAGAAGCAGCAACTGTCAACCGTTGCCGACGCCAGAACTATGCGACATTGAGTGCTGCTGAATGACAGTTGGCATTTTGGTGGTTTGGTTTGGTGGTTGGGTGGCGCACAGGAAAAAACAAGTTAACGGAACGTCAACAATATAAATATAAAAACAAGAAAAAATGCTGGAGGAGAAGAAGAAGCAGAAAGGCGAGCCAAATGGCCGATGCGGTCAACGTTGACGATGAAGACAATGCGAAAAACCAACTAAAAAAAAAACAAAGAAAAACAACCAAAAAAAAAAAAAGTCGTTTAAACGTTTTTTTGGTCTTGAGTAATCGACAGTGAAATGCTCTTGAATCGTTTAAAAATATTCTCTATCTTAACAGAACCGTCAATAACTTGAAATTAAGTCAAACTGAACTTAAGTTTAGTTTATACATTTGAAAACTAAATTTAATAGCGCTTTCAATTAACATAAATCAAACATAATCAGACTTTGAAGCAAAGAATCGAACTACCCATTGGTAAAATGCATATAGGGTATGTTAAGAAATGTCCAAATGACTGGAAAGTGGTGGTGTTGGGATGGACATGGACACATAATTATCAACCACATCAGAGTCAGAGGCCGAGTCAGCCGCAGACGACCAAAGCATTGATAATCAGCAAAGCGCGTCCAAAACGACAGTGGGGCTAGGTAAAGTAGGGCAATTAAGGGAAGTGGGAGGAGCAGGGACATAGAAAAAACTCACGCAATGGTAACCAGCTGGCTAAGAAGCAGCAGATTGAAGGAGCTGGAGAAACAGAAAGAGAGAGAGAGAGAGGGAGAAGAATTGTCGAAACGAAACGAAAAAAGGAAAACAAGTTTAACTTAATTGTCAACATTGTGCGCCAGGCAAAGAAGATGCAAGAAGGATGAATAAGAAGAGAAACAAACAAATGAACAACAACAACAACTAACTACTACTATACGGAAACGAAGCAGACAGTACACAAAAAAGAGACGCATGAAAGTGGCGAAAAGCAGTAAGCGGAAGAGCATAAAATAACGGTACTAATGATGCAGCACGCAATGGGCCAACAAAATTGTATACACTTGTACTAGGAAATGACAAGAACAACAACAACAACAACACTGCAAATAGTTAAAGTTAAACTACAATGAGCTACAAGTCGAAAGTCGAGATGCCAGGATGATGATGATGATGATGATGAGTACCGTTAAACGCAGCTCAACTCTCAGTTTTGGCAGCTTTAATGCGTGCGCAGAGCTTAACATAGGTAACGGGAGTCAGCAGACAGTGCTGACAATTTAGCTTTAAACTAGCTGTGCTTTCGTTGCAAAGCGCAGCTACGTTTATAGTTTAGCCATGACAGTAAATTCTTTAACTCTTCTCTTATTTTTTTATTTTCTACTAAGCTTTTGATAGTTGGTAAGGTTAATAATAGTAAAGTCTTAGTTTAAGCGTCTTGATGACAAACTAGAATTGACTGCCGGCTAAAATTGGTTTAAGTAGAAGTCTCTTTGCTGTCTCAAGTATTCTTGCCTATTCTCAAAATATGTCTTTTAAAAGCACCACCAAATATAAGCAATCACTTTTTTTTGTGTGTGTTTCCTCACATATAGCTTTTTAATTGCTCAAAATTGTTAAGGAACTAGCGGTTTATTAATTAAATTACTTAATTTACTGTTTACACTAAAAATGCACAGCAGCGATTATCAATTTAATTATCTAGCTTTTTTTTTTAATGCGTGCCAAAAGTAGGCAACACTCTTTGGCTATAAAGCAGGTTAACTCTTTGCCAGTTGAATCTAATTTCATGGCAGGCAGCCACCAGCTGCAGAGTATGGAGTACTCTCCTCCCAAAAAAGCAGAAAACAAAACAAATAACTTGCCTCCCTTTTCCACTCCCACAACCTCGAACTAAGAATGAAGACAAAAAAAAAAGCCGCGCGCGCGTCGCTAATGAGACTCTCCAAACAACACCCGAGCTTACTGCCTGGCTCCACGCCACTACCCCGCAAAACACTCCTGACTGCGACTCTTGACTCTCGACTCTCGTGACGGGCGGCGACACAGAACTCAGTGCCCGCTTAACCCGCTCAAGTGCCATTCCCTAGACAACATGAGATGCCAGCATGTTTCTGCCCCACTGACACAAAGCACATAGCTAAAATTCAACAAGCAGCTCTCGCACCGCAGCAATAAAATTAAAAAGCGTGATTATTTCTATACGCGGCTAAACAAAGCCCAGCAGCATTAGCCGTAGCATAAGCCAAAGCAGCAGAATCTGAGGCAAATAGTTGTTTGGAGTGAGTTTGGGTTTTGGTGCTAATTATGATTTGCTTGAAGCAGAAGCTAATTACAACTAATTTTGTGCTAAAAGCACTAAGACAAACAGAAGCCCAAAATCATAATACAAAAAAAAAATGAGAAAACAAAAACAATGAATTAAATACTCTAAAAGTCACATAATACTAATCATTATACCAAACTGAGGTTTAACGTGTGAATAATGTAGTATTAAGTAGAAAGGAAAAAATAATATGAAGCATTAAGAGAATAACTCAAAAACCATTTTTATTTATTTTTCCGTTATAAAATTTATTTAAACTTTTAACAGTTTTTTACTTAACAGCCAAGTGCATGGTATGTTTATTTAACATAAGTATAGTATTTATTCTGCTTTGTTATTAAGCGCATTTTAAGCATAAGACCATATTGTATGTTATTATGTTATCGATAGTATTTTTTTTTTTTGCATTAAATATCTTAGCCGATATATCGATTGAGGATTTTTGTGCGTTTTGTCCAATTATCTTTATCAAGTGGCTTCGGGTGTGCTACACAAAACACAAACAGGAGCAATCATGGGTGATCTTGACAAATGGATTGAAATTGTAAAGAAGTGCAAATATCTGCCAGAAAATGAATTGAAAAAACTCTGTGATATGGTCTGCGACATACTATTGGAGGAGACAAACATACAGCCAGTGAGCACGCCCGTCACAGTATGTGGCGATATACACGGCCAGGTGAGTACGGCAAAATGGCATGCAATGTGCCACGGCATGGTCACCCTTACAAACACACATCCATCACTCATACAATATTATTGTTTATCGGTACCCCATCCAACAGTTCTATGACCTGGAGCAACTGTTTCGCACCGGCGGCCAAGTGCCAGACACAAACTACATATTCATGGGCGACTTTGTCGATCGAGGCTACTACAGCCTGGAGACGTTCACCCGACTCCTCACACTCAAGGCGCGCTATCCCAGTCGAATCACTCTGCTGCGCGGCAACCATGAGACGCGCCAGATAACAAAAGTGTATGGCTTCTTTGACGAATGCTTCAGCAAGTATGGCAATGCGAATGGCTGGAAATACTGTTGCAAGGTGTTCGATTTGCTCACCATCGCTGCGGTATGTTAACATT
Organism: Scaptomyza caliginosa; assembly: GCA_035044725.1. Classification (NCBI taxonomy): domain Eukaryota; kingdom Metazoa; phylum Arthropoda; class Insecta; order Diptera; family Drosophilidae; genus Scaptomyza; species Scaptomyza caliginosa. The sequence goes on along the minus strand of JAWNNR010000102.1, from coordinate 151,643 downwards.
GAAACGAATGTTTTGAAAAGCCTAAAATGCATTAAATACTTTTCAGATCATTGACGAGACGGTGCTGTGCGTGCATGGCGGTCTGAGTCCAGAGATTATAACGCTTGATCAAATACGAACGATCGAGCGCAACGGTGAGATACCCTATAAGGGTGCGTTCTGTGATCTGGTCTGGTCCGACCCGGAGGACATGGATTATTGGTAAATTCTCAAATGATTTAATCACTTTCAAACACTTCTCAACCATGTGTGTATGTTGTATGCTTTTAGGGGCCAGAGTCCGCGTGGTGCTGGCTGGCTATTTGGCCATAATGTGACCAAAGATTTCATGACCATTAACAATCTGGATTTGATATGTCGAGCACATCAGCTGGTCAACGAGGGCATCAAATACATGTTTGAGGGCAAACTGGTTACCGTTTGGTCAGCGCCCAACTATTGCTATCGTTGCGGTAATGTTGCGGCCATACTTAGCTTTGAGACGGCGCAACAGCGTCAAACAAAGATCTTCCTCGCCGTTCCCGACTCCGAGCGTGTCATACCCAAACAGAACACGACGCCGTATTTCTTGTAATGCTCGCTAGCGACAACGATGCAACTGGAAAACCGACCAAATACGCCGCTCCGCCCGCTCGCACTGCCAGCGAACAAATATCCAATTGAGTTAACTACCGATGCAATCGGCAAACGCCAGCAGTTAAGCCAAAACTCCAACACAACACAACACAAACACACACACATATATACAGTGACTTACAGCTTAAATCTTGTAGTGTCTGGGAAGAAGTTTGAAATGTAGTTAAAATTAGGTTTTATAGCACTTCAAAAAGCTTGCTAAAAACCACATCATTTGAGCTGTGAGCTACTGTGTATTTATATATATTTATATATATACACTTACACACGCACAAGCTTGTTAACGTTTAAATATTAGTTAAGCATAAAGAGAGATAATAAAATATATATATTCATTGTATTCATAATCATATGCTCAAAAGATTTGTTCAAACTTGTATTTTGTTCCCGGCTCATTTGGCCGCTATTTTATACATTTATAGATATATACGCTATGACTTATCTATTATAAATATCGAAAGCAAACTTATAAAAGCAAAAGACAAACTTTTGTAAATGCATTTCTTTAAATGATTTGTTTCTTCTTTTCTGGTTTCTTTACCTTCAGCTAAGTCTAAATCTGGGTGCCTGTAAACGTTAGTTAGTTGCAACAAATTACTGATAATCCATTAACTGACCAAACTCTAGCATCGATTTGGCGCTTTTCTGCATAAGTCACAATTATTGTGCAACAACAACACTATCATGCTCTCTCGCTTGTGCAACCAGCATGACGTATCTGTTGTCTCGCTTTCGAATAGTTACAAAAATACATTTCGACTGAAGGTGTTTAAGATTTGTTTATTTTACAATCTGTTATAGATTCAACAAAATAATAATAATAGTTATATATATATTTACTTTTTCTTTTTTAATCGAATGACTTTAGTTTCTATGCAATAATAAACAATGACTATTTCATGTATAATGTATAAGGTATATAATTAATCTTTTTTTTTTTTTGTTTTTTTTTGTAGTTTTCATGGCTCCCGGCCATGTCACAGTATATGCAGAGTGTAACAACAACAATTACAATAAATTTCTGTATATATATAGATATATGTAAAGTAAAAATTGGTAAAAGAACTGGTTAACAAAATATAATAATTGTCATAATTTCATCGCTAAAAGCAACAACAATAATTAGCCTTTTAGGATAAGCTGCAAATTTGATTTAAAAAAAAAAAAAAAACATGCGTTAATAAAAATTTTGGGAAATTAAAAATTAAGGTAAATAAATACAAAAAAAAAATAAACTCAAATCATTGCAATTTTGATATTGGACGAGGAATTGTCCATGTTGTTATTGCCGCCGCTGCTGCTGCTGTTGTTGTTGTTTTTGTTGTTGTTTTTCTGTCGTAGTTATCGTTTTTCGATGTTGTATTTAAAGCTTGAACTCATGATCATTATTTGTAAACGCATTAACGGGCCTGTGCTCCGGCGCAATATAATTGTGCTCAAATATGTCCAGCTCGTTCTGTATATAGTTAGCCTTGTTGCGCAACAGCTTGAGCTGCTTTTGATTAGCCTCCAACACATTGAGCTGCGACTCGAGCGTTTTAAGCTCCTCGTTCATATCGGTGGTGGCGGTATCCACAGTGCGGCACAAGCGCGCAAATGTGCTCGACAATTCCCTATAGCAAATAAAATAAGTATGAATTTGTATCTACCGAGTGTAGGCAAGCGAATACTCACTGTTGCACCTGGTGGCTGCAGTTCGCCGATGTTAGATCGACAATCATTTTGAGCTTCTTGGTGGCATGTCGCACATATTGGCTCTTAAAGGTGCGCTCCTTGGCCGAATTAGTCCACGAGAGACGCTCATACAAATAGATGCAGCCATAGAGTGCACCGACGCCGACCAGAACACGCCAACCGATCGTTTTCAGCATCTGTAAGTGTTCGGTATTCAGGACATAGCGATATAATAGCACCTGCCAGGCAGCTGGTATAATACAATTAAAGCCGCCTTACTACTCAACACTTACGATTCCGGCCACAACGAGTCCGCCAACGGTGCCCTGCGATCCGATCGATGACATTGCAAAGCGAGATATAACCGACAATTGTTCCGGTGTTATGCCAGCAACGCCTGGTGTCGGCAACAGGCAAACGGGTGTATCCACTGGTGTGCTAACGGGCGTAACAACAGAGTGCTGCAATGCCACAAAATGTAGAAATAAGTTTTTTGTATAGCGGTTAATAACGATTCGAGATGACTTACCCCAATACTGCTTTGGCGATTGACCAAGGCGGGAGCATGTTTTTTGCTGCGCTCACGCACTTTGCCAGTAAAGCGCTGTATCATGGCCGCAATGCCCCAACTGAACTTGAACTCGAGATCCTCCTGGAAATCGGCGCACAGATTCTGACAGTTCAATGAGTAGAGCATCTCAAAGGGCTGTGTGCGCACCGCCAGTTTGGCGCTATGCGTTGTCAGCTGATCGTTTGGCACCAGCGCATGCATGCGATCCGTCATGTCCGTTTGGGCCGCCTCCACGTTCATGGCCAGGGCCATGGAGAGGCGGGCACGCAAATTGCTGCCCAGGCCGCTTTCGATGTGTGCGTTGAGCTCCTTTTTGTATATGTTGAGCACTAGACGCTCAGGATGGAAGGGCATATTGAATTCATCGATGAGTACGCCCAGGCGCCAGATTTCTTCGTTGAGTGCTTTGGAGACCTTCTCCTCAACCTCCTCGACCATGTTATGGATTTTCATTTTCATTTCGCGCGTCACTTGCATCATTTGCGTTTCGGTGCCCTGAATGCGTTCGGTGAGCATATTCTTTTGATCCTGCTTCAAATTGCGAAAGATTGTGATGCGCTCAAAGATGTTGTCCAGCATGGAGCGCATATCGCCAGAGACGCTCTTGCCGCGTGAGCTGTGCTGCTGAAACTTGGTTTTGACAGCGCTCTGCGAGATGCACTCTTCGAATTTGCGCTCAAAGTCCTGGAACTCAAAGTAACGTATTTGGAAGCCATCAGCAATAGCTCCCATATGCGGCGGATTGCCCTTGGACTCCTCGATGCGCGCCTGCAGCGTCTCACGGGCCGACACAAAGAAGACACGCTCCTGGGCCTCCTTCTCATTGCTGACCTTAAGCTCCTTGGTAAGAAAGTCAATGCAGCGTTCCGTGTGCTGAGATTTAACCTGAAGATGAAATTGTTCATTACGATTTGCTTCTATATTAGTTGCTAAAAGCCATTCTCATGAATATGTCTTTGTAGGCGTTAAGCAAAGATTTAATTTGTTTCTTATCGCGTGGACATATTCATGGTGAACCAAAAAGTTGTAGCTGGATAGGCAAATCAAAACAAAACACAGGCAACAAAGAGCTTGTTGGGATTGTGGGTCTGGGATGACATTACCTTAGCCAGCTCCTGGCGTTGTTAACATTACATGTAGAAATTTGAAAGGGTAGTAAATAAAGTAAAAGTAATGAAATATACAACAACATTTACAAATAGGCTAAGAGAGAGACAGCAAATAACACTTTAATTGGTTATTAAAATGATCTTACCGATTCCTGAAACTCTGGCTCATTTGCCGACGCATCCCAGCGATTATTCAATATAAAGATATTGGGCTTGGATAGCTTCTGCGATACAGTGTGAAAGAATTGCTTCTCGGCCCGCGTCATAGTCGATTCGGCATTAAGCACAAGCACAAATACATCCGCATTAAGGCAATGATTATCAATCCAATCATCCAAATTGGCGGATACATCGACGCCCGGTGAGTCTACAAACACAACATCATCACGCAACAGACTGCAGCGTTCGCGTGGCCAAAAGATGCGCACCAGACTGCTTTCACATAGCTTCTCCTGGCACAGTGCATTTGCCAATTGTTTAATGTTCTGCAAATGTTGAGCAAAGCTCAATTAGATTTTGTATATATGGTTTATACATGGCAGCACATACCACCACATTGAGCTTCTCATCGGAGCCCTCTTTCATGAGATAGGCCTCGCCACCATCACTGCCCTCCACCTGACAGAAACAATTTGTTGTATGTCCAATGCCACTGGGCAAAATCTTTTCGCGCAACATGGCATTGATCACGGAGCTCTTGCCATTGGAGGTGCGTCCAAAGAAGGCGACCTTCATGTGATCCCGCTGCAGTACCTCACGTATAGCAGCCACCTTGTGCACATAGCTTTCAAAGAGCTCACGCTCTGCCTTGTCCACAATTTCTGCATCCGCATGAAGAGCTACAATAGAATGGCAAAGTGAGATGAGATGAAAGGAATTTGCTTAAGTTGCCTGCCACTTACCATTGATGAAGGTGGTTGTCTCCAGCACATACTCCTCGATCTCACCATAGATATCGTTAATCTTCTTTTTAGCTCGCACAAATATCTGCAGCGGCGATTTGTCATTTGATTGATACATGCGATTATCGGTCATGGCGTTATAGTTGGCCGACGTCGATGAGGCAGACGTTTGCAGCGATAGATTGTGACGCGAATCGTCAACAGAGTCGGTGCCCGTCGAGTTTTGGTCGTTGCCGGAGGGGCCCGTTTGGCCAGTCACCAGCGAAATGGTGCGATTCAAGTAGGCCGCCATTTGTTTGGGTTTGCGTTAATTTGTTAAACGAGAGAGAATTTTGATACAAAACAAAAGGTATGCAGCCTATGCAGATACCCTTGCCCCCTGTCCGTTGATTGGTTGCCGCTGATCTTTGCCAAAAAATAATTCCAAAATAAACAAGAAAGCACCAAAGAAACGAAAAAGAATACGAACAAAATACTAAGCGCAAAGTAATGAGAGAAAGGTGCACGTTTTTTTTCTTTTTGCTATGCTTTTTTGGTGTTGTTGGTGTCGGGATTATCGGTATATCGGTATCGGCTTTGGTTCCTTTTAATTATTGTGCTGATTTCTACTGTTTTTTTTTTTTGCTTTTTAATTTTCGTTATATTTTTGAGTTGAAATAATTAAAATCAATGGCACAGAACTGAAAAGACAAGGCAAATGTAACAAAATATGACATCAAAGGCAAAACTAAACCAAAACATACATTTTTATACATACATATATAACAACAAAATGTCAAAGCGCAAATTTGCTCACCAATCCACACACACACGCTCACGCATACAGGTAAGAGATGCTGCTGCTGCAACAGCGCAGTTTATTTATGTTGGTAAGTGTGTGTGTGTGTGTATATATGTGTTTGCAATCGTAATCAACGAAAAAAATATATACGCTGATAATTTGTTCGGTTGGCCCCGTGTTGCGTCTTAAAATTTGAGAACTATACTGTTCAATCAGGCCATCAACTAACCTGATTAGTGCTTATTTCGCTCATCGTATGTTTATGTTTCGTATGTTTTATGTTTCCGGCGAACGCGATCCAAAACACGCAGCCCGCAAGTTCCCGTTGATGTTTGCTTCGGGCTCCTTTGGTTTGTTATGAAATCGCGCTCGAATTAGCAAACTGCATGCACATTTCTACTAACTACAACTAATTGTTTGTTATTTCGCTTGGCGCTGCGTAAATACAGTTTAATTTCACTATAATTTGTCTATAAATGATGTAACACAGTGTACAAATCGGCAAACATAGCTACAGAGCAAAACCATGTTATATCGATAAGCGGCTATCGGTGTTCATCAGTTGTGTGTCGGCCCGCCGATAACTTGCTCAGCCGTGTGACCATAAAAGCTCAATAACATAACAGTCACACACTTTTCATTTACCGCCCAGATTTTAACACTGAAACCGTTACGAAATAATGAAAGAAAAAGAAACCAATTGAACGCGTTTTGTTTGTATATTATTGTTCTGGTTTTTTATTATTACGTTTTTTTTTAGAGGTTTTTCATTCCATTTGTTTGTGTGTATTTTATTTTTCGTTATTATATTTACTGGTTTGCAATAAATTACATAAAATAACAATATTTTCCATTGTTTAAAGTAAACGTAAAAGAAAATAACTATAAAGTTATAGGTTAAATTAAAAGTAAAGTGTTATCAAGTTGGTTTTTTTAATATTAGGCGGGGCTCTTTGACTGTTACGGGTGTTTTTTCTTTTGTTTTTTGTTTCTTTTTTGTGATTAAGTTAGGTCAAGTAAATGTATCAAACGCCTCAAACATAATATTGGCTTAAAGTGTAGTTAAGTAACAAACTTATTAAGCAGTTTAGGAAGGACATGTGTGCATACGAAAATCTTTTAACAATTGAAGTTGGAAAAACAAATGCTCAACATAAAAAGTGTTTAAGAGAAGAAAATGGGCGGGGCTTGTGTGTAGGTGTGTTAGTGTTTAAATGTGTGTGGGTGTGCAAAACAATTGTTTCCCATTTTAGAACTTAATATGGTATAAATAGCGCTTATTCATACATATATTTAATTTTTTTATTGCATTTAAGCATTTCTCTCTTCATTTATTATATATATGTATATGTGTTTTCATTTATAATTTAGCTACACTACTAAATATATAAAGTTTGCCTTATTTCCAACTTATTGTTTTGTTGTTGCAGATTTTGTTAGATACTCGTCTTGCTTATGAATTTCGTATTTGGTTGTTTTTCTTTCTCTACTAGAATCGTTCAACTTCCTTAACTTTCTTCCGCTCTCCCCTTCTCTCTCTCTGTGTTTATCTCCTGTCGCGCTCTCTTGCAATATTAACATTATTGCTATTTGCTTCCTCCACATATTTCTTCAATATTCCATTCTCTCCCTCTCGTCTATGGCTGCTATATTATTGTTGTTGGTGTTTCTATTTCTTGCTGTTGTTTCCTTAGGTGTTGTAACATTCACTGAACTTTCCCCTCAGCCGCAGCACTGCATCGAAAAACGTAGGTTTTTCCATTTGTTGTTGTTGATTTTTTATGTTTTGCTTTGTTTTTTTTTTCTTTTTGATTTTTTTGTAATTAGTTGCTTGTGTGCTAAGCTTACTTCTTCACCAACTTCATGAGCGCGTCGGTGGAGAAGGATTTGGGACGCTCGATGGGCAGACCAAGAGCACGATCCCAGACAAGGGAGGCAAGAACGCCGAGGGCACGCGACACACCGAAGAGTACAGTGTAATAGTTCATCTCCTTCATGCCGTAGTATTGCAGCAGGACACCGGAGTGAGCATCTACATTGGGCCAGGGGTTCTTGACCTTGCCAAGTTCAGTTAGAATTGGTGGCACCACCTTGTAGATCTTGGAAACCAATTGGAACGTCTCATCATCGGGCAGATGCTTGAGGGCGAACTCGCGTTGGCAGGTATAACGAGGATCGGTCTTACGCAGCACAGCATGACCATAGCCGGGCACAACCTAAGGATTAAAAGCATATTAGTATTATTATTATATCGAATATTCTCATTTCATTGAACGCACCTGTCCGGACTTGAGCGTCTTCCAGATGTGATCCTTAAGCTGGTCCTCCGAGGGATTGTTGCCAGCCTCCTTTTGCAACTTGCGCAGCCAGAGGAGCACCTCCTGGTTGGCCAGACCGTGCAATGGACCAGCCAGACCGTTTAGGCCGGCAGCAAATGATAGATAGGGATCGCTGAGCGCGGAACCAACCAAATGCGTGGTGTGAGCGGACACATTGCCGCCCTCATGATCACTGTGAATTGTCAGATAGAGACGCATGAGCTCGGTGAAAGCGGGTTGGTCATAACCGAGCATTTTCACAAAGTTGGCAGACCAATCGAGGTTTGAGTCAATGGCACGGGAGCCCTTGCCGCCGCGATAGGTATTGCAATAGATGGTGGCAGCAACCACTGGCAGTTTAGCAATTAAATCCATGCTGTCCTCATAGGTAGCTTCCCAGTACTTGGACTTGTGAACACCCGAAGAGTAGGCCTTGGCGAACTTGCTGTCATGATTGAGGGCCGTGACGGCGGCCGAAAACTGCGACATTGGATGCAGAGTGGTGGGCATGTTATTAAGCATGGTCACCACATGCTGCGGCAATGCAGCACGATCAGCCCATTCGCAGGACAATTGCTGCACCTGACTCTTTGTCGGCACCTCGCCGGTCATCAGCAACCAGAACAGACCCTCGGGCAGTGGCTCGCAGCCACCATCGGCAGCGGGCAGCACCTTCTGGCATTCGGGAATGGATAGACCACGGAAACGAATACCCTCATCAGGATCGAGCACAGAGGTCTCGGTGACCAAAGCCTTGATGCCGCGCATGCCACCGTACATCATATCAATAGTCGTTTCGCCCATTTTGGTGGCACCATGTTGTTTTCTGAATGCCTTGACGCGCTCCTGCTCCTGTGGGATCTTGCAGGCAAGCACTTCGCGCAATGTGGCGCCATCAGAAGCAATTGAACGCACATAAGCTCCAGCAAGAGGTGCTTTCTGTGGCAAAGAATACAAAAAAGAAAACAAAAGCAAAATAATGTTAGTCGTTTGTTTCCTTTAACCCTGACATAAGTTGGCAGCACCGTTCTTTTTTTTTGGCAATGATAACTAAATTGTTAGGTTTATCGATAACAATCAGCTGAGTTGTGACATTCCATTTGCTGTCATTGAGCTGCACTTCAAGGCGCAATTGCGCGTAAAATTACACTCATTTCAAATTGGTCTGATAAGCAAAGTTAATCCTCACACACACACATATATGTGTGTATTTATTGATAAGCATAGCCAAGCGACGATTGCAGCAGCCCCATATTTCATCTTTGTTACTCATGACTCAGCCACTCATCGATCAGACATTGCCCTAATGGCTTAAGTTTTTTTTTTTAATTGCTTCTTGCTGTTGTTGCATAATTTTCTGCGAAAGTACACGTAAGAAGTGAAGCGAACAACAAAAACAAAACAAAAAGCGAGCCGTTCCCAAAAGTTCAGCGCTAGTTTGACCGCTATTTAGAAGAAGAACATGAAGAATGAGCAGACTCAAGTCCGGTTACAACTAGTTTGCTTTGTGCCGTTTTTTTATGATCAGGCCATCGAGACACGATTAACAAGCGACAAGGAAAATTCCAAAGCCAAATACATAGCACTTTGTTGCTGTTGTCACGCGTGGCGTTTAGCCAGACACGAAACGAAATGGAAATGAAAACGGAATCCAAGCTCAAGCGCAAAGTGCAATTTGCCGTGATTGACACTTCGCGCAGCTCAAACGGTTGCCTCTCTTGCTACTTCTGTCTTACGCTCAATCGCCCTCTCTCTTATTCTCTCGCTCATTGTTGCTATTGTTGTTGCTGTTGTTGTGTTCATTTTTTTTTTGTGGCTAGTGGGTCAGCAAATTCAATTAACCATGTGAACTTGTGGCGCCGCCAAGCGACGGACTCGTTTTCAAATTGAATTGCATTTTGTTTTCATTGTTATTGTTGTTGTTTAGCTTGAGTACACTTGTTTATGTAGGTTTGTGTATCGATTTTGATTTGTGTGTGCACAAACATAATCACACAAACCGGTTTTATGGACCGGCCCCAAAATTGCGATTTCATTGATAAAATTGAATATGCAATTTACGCGTACGCTAATCGATTATCGATGCAACGAGATGATGGCCTGTCAAACAGCTGATCGCTACGTCACCATTACGTTATGCATATCGATTACGAGTTCACGCCTTCGCCTTCTAATTTGCATAGATTGCACATTATTTACAGAATAATTTAATAATATATCATAAACTGTAATGATTAAGTGTTCTTAACGCAATGTGGGCTGCTCACGCGTCAGGGCATTAAATGTTGCGCTCATCGATAAAAGTGCGTCATGGAAACTCGATACTAATGACGCTAAATGAATAGGGATCAAAAGATCAACTCAAACCGACAAATGCAATCTGAGCTTGAGAAAGAAAAATACGCAAACAAAACGGCGTTTTGTCAGGTGCACAAACCGCAACCGCGACGTCAACACCAACATTAGCACTCGTCATTATGCATTATGCACACACATACATACAAACTGTAGATGTCGGGTGCTAATTAAGATGTCAAAGTTTCAATGTGTGCGTTTTTTCTTGCTTTGCACGGCTAATCATGCGCCAAAAAGAAACAATAACAAACAGTATGTAGAAGAAGCAAAGGCGAAAGAGAACTGACATCAAGCCATGCAGGCTTGCATAACGACAGCAAACGTCATCCAATGCAAAGAGCGCCCAAAAAAAATACTCTCTCACGCAGGTGGCACTGGCAGGCAGTGTCTACGTTTTGCCTTTAATTTCGAAAGAGCGCAATTTATGCGCGATTAATGAGCGAGCCCACGCACACACGCACACACACTTATCTTATCGTTCCAAAGCGAGTTAAATACTTGATTAGTTGTGTTTTTTTTTTTTGTCTTTTGCTTTTTTTTCGTGCGCAAAGTACAAGCATATCTACACATACACATACACATGTGAAAAAGTCATGAACATAATCAGATTAGTTTCACGGGCGGGCGCCTGCCTTCTTGCACACTGTGCGACAGAGATTGTAACAGAGAGTGAGTGGTAAAGAGATAAGAGAGGGGGGAACGGCCCAGTACAAGCAAGCGTCCCGTCGCTGATAAGCGCTTGCCCCATTGAAATTTGAAGGTCCCCGCAGCAACGGTCTCACGCGCTTCCCAACTTATCGCCTCTACACATACGTACATATATACATATTAACATATAAATTTTATATGCGCATATTATATAGTATACATATTTTGTAAGTACTTAGTATAGAAATGTACCTTGTATATGGTCATCAAGGAAATCGAAGTTGCGTGTTAGCAAACGGTATTAGCGAGTGATTACAGTTTGATTGTTAAACAATGTGAATTGCATAAGTATTCAGTTTATCCGATAGCAAAAGCGAGAGCGCATATTTTTCGTATAGTTTTATATATAGTATTTTATATTGTGAAGTGCAATTAGTGCGACTGCCATGACAGGCTAAATTAAATACATACAAACACACAGATCCCATAAACAAAACGTTTTTATTTTTTTACAACAATCATCAAAGTCACATACTTGTCGCAACCTTCACAAATCAAACATTAACGGAACACACAACTCGACTTATTGCATGCTCTAACTTTTGGTTGGCATCAAGGTGGCGAGAGAGACAGAGAGAGTGTGAACTTAACGTTCGTTAAATACTTTACAGTGACTTGGCGCTTTTGTTTTTCTACTGCCTACCGATCCGCTGACAACACAGAACACATTTTTCTTAGCGCTTCATACACTTTTTCTTAATTGCCTTCGGTCAAGGCGAAACCCACACTCACACACCCCCTCCTCCTCCTACCACACCAATCGTTTCTTAGTCGCGTGACGCTTTCAATTGTCCGCGTTATAGTTATTACTAGTTTTTATTACCGCGAGAGTTTTTGTGTAATTGTTTAACGCCGCTCATTAACTTCCTCGCTAATAAGTTAATTTTAATATTTTCTTTTGTTACCCCCTTTCCCACCCTACTATTCGCTTCATCTTAGTTTGTAAGAGACGAACAAAAAGTAAACACAGTTTTCTTAGTTTGTTGCCGTACTAAAAAATACATGGAATAGATCAGATCACAACGGCATGACGTAATCACAGTTAAGTTGAGTTCACTCTTTGCAGTTCAAATCGGTTTAATGGGGTTCACCGATGAGTCAGCTAAGGTTGCGAGTTGTGAGTAAAAATCACACGATTTGCCATTTAAATAAAACATTGTTGCCAATGTTAGCAAATTGTTGTTGTTAAAACTCTAAACAACATGTTCGTACATGCAGCTTTCAATCATCATCAATCATTGTCAGTCAAAGTGCAATTTTTAAACACTCATCAAAGCTTCTTGCCAAGCTTTCAATATCGATCTCGCTCTTTCGTTCTTTCGCTGTGTTTACTGTTATGATTATTGTTGTTGTTCATTAGCAAGCCAAAAGCTATGCTAATATTTAAGCTGCGTGCGATTGAAGAGTTTGCATTTCACTCGATAAATATTTTCACATATGTTCTTTAGCAATTGTCCTAATTCAATTAACACCTTTACCGAACGTCTTTTGATTTTGCTACTCTTGTTATCAGCACACACGTCGAACGTTGGCTGTTGGCTGCGTGTATTTCGATCATGTGCCCCCAAACAAATTTGTCATGCTTATCAGTTAAGCCCGGTTGCGTTGGGGTTGCGCTTAGCGAAACGATTGCAAAATGTTAAAAAAAACTGCAAAAGGTTAGTTCCTGTTTTTGGCTAACACATTGTTATACCGATTACATCATGTGATTTACAAATCTTTTGGCCTATCAATTGCGTTTCTCCTTCTTATCAAACTTTATTACTGTCGCAACTTTAACCATGCAAAATTTCCATGACGCCTTCGCTATTGTGTTATCTCCGCCAGGGACAAGCATTAAAGTTTAAATATCTATGGAATTTCGTACAAGCTGATGCGATACGAAAACAGAACAAAAAACAACAAAAAAAACAGACGCAAACAAACTTCGCAACAGAGCCAAATGGCAGGTGGAACCTTTCAAAAAAAAAAAAAAACAAAACCACTTAAGATTAGGCTTTACAGATTAAAGGTGACGGCGCAAGTTTAGAGTCATAAATTTAACTATTAATCAAATTTATTTGGCTATAATTCAATATCTAATTTGGTTTGTTTGTTTATTCTCAGTTTCGATTGGCGGGATACATTAAATCACTTATTATATTCGATAAGGATTCGAATTCGAATTGAATACGTCAAATTAAATGACATTGTGCTACTTATGCAACTGTGTGATCAGCTGTTAAAAGAGCAAAGCACAAACGACACGCTCTCTCTAACACACACACACGTACAGAAAAGTATACAGGTTTTTTTTTTACCAAAAGGGCAGAGACGCTACGCTAAACGGCAACATTTTACGTAAGCATTGGTCACGTATCATGACGTATTAGCGTCTGGGCGTTAAACAAATTCGCGTGTTTGTTATTAAGTTGGACGAATGGGCGGATATTAAATGCTACTGCTATTGCTATTGCTAAAAGACCTTGCGTGTTGTCTCTCTGATTGTTATTGTATATTAGTACGTTTAGTTGCACCACAAAACTAAGTAACGGAAGCGAATGCATTGCAAATATCGAGCCCTTTTTTATCATCTACTTCTATTTTATTGTATTTATAGCCAAGCGGCAACAACAGCGTGAAGGACGTTTGTGTGTTGTTGCCGAATGTTTTGCTATTTGGCGCAACGCCAATAACGGCATCAGCAGCAACAAGAACAACTTTGTGGCAGAAGAACAGAACTTATGCATAACATTTAGAAATCGCAAAATAGATTATTTAACTTGTTGTATTACGCATTGACAAAATGTTTGCGTCACATTCACTCATTCGCGCCATTCCACCCATTATCTCTGCATTTACTCTCTCTCTCTCTCTCTCTCTTATTTTTTTTTGCTGTTAGGCAGGCACGCACGCACACACACCCGCATGCGCTCTCTCTCGCTCCTCTGACAGCAAGAATAACAAAAAAAAAAAAAAAAAAAAAACACCCCCAAAAACAATGTGCAACAACAATGCGCTCAAAAGGAGGCTCGTCCTGTAAGCCATGTGGAAGTGCTGCCTGCCGCTGTATTGATTTTTCAATTAAGAAAAAAAAGTTGTGCCAAGAATTGTGTGCTGATTTCTTGACATTACATAATCCACATGGATACATATGCACAACAGTATTTGCATATGTATTTACATGGCATTTTTCAGTGTATTCCTCTTGGCGCGTTTGGCGGGCTGAGGGTGTGGGTGTGCACCGTGTCACTTAAAGGTCATTCGACGGACAATCTTTTGGCTTTGTATTCAATTTCTAAACAGCAGCAACAACAACAAGCATTACAAATGCAGAAACACTTTTGGCAACAGAGCCAACGCTTTTCATTTGCAAAGCAGAGCGACCGCACCAGCAGCAGCAACAACAACAACACGTGTCGCGTAACATTGTAACACAGGAGAGAGTACAAGACAGAGAGCGAACGAGCGAGAGAGGCATAGCAACAGCCGCAGAGAGCAATAACGGCTGTGCTGTGATACCTGTACAACGGCTGCTGCTGCTGCTACTGGTGCGGAGAGCCGCTCTTTGCTTTTTAGGATGAGAGCCTTACCAACAAGCAAACAGAATTGTTGTTGTGTTTGTTGCTGTAATATTACAATAATATAAGGCCGCTGATGCCGCGTGGTTTTAAGCCAAATTTAGAGTCAGAAATTGAGAGAGAGAGAGGGAGCGAAAGATGTTTATGGAAATTTAACGACAACAGATAAATACTTAATAAATAAATGGCACAACGAACAAAGATGCAGCTGCAAACGGGCTAACGCTAAAGTAACGAAGAAGAAGTTCATTAAACTTAAACTGCGACGCTTGCTGCTACAGCGACGGCAACTGCGACGGCAACTGCGACTGCGTCTCTTGAGAGTTTTATTTATAAAGAAGATTCGCGCTTTGGCTATTTTAGCCAAGTGAAAATTCTGTGCGATTATGTAATCACCCACTGACTGAAAAATTAGCATATACCACATAGTAATATATATGCCAAGATATTCACTATTTTAATAACTCGCCAGTTAACTGACAGCAATATGAGCGGGCGGGCTTTTAGCTTTAAATTGTAATAGCTTTTAATATTTTTTTGAATCGTAAGCACATGGCTGCGTATTTTTTGGCGTGACGTTGCCCTTGCCAACAACAACGCGCACTCATACACAAACACATACATATCTGCGGATGTACATACAAGGCATAGAAACTAGCGCGTTATGTGTATGTGTGCGCTGGCAAAGCCACGCTTAAGTATTAAGATCCTTTTACAGTGGAGCCAACAATAATATTGCGTGCGATTCGAAATGTGTTTAGCATTTGAATGGCAGCTGAAGAGTTAATGAATGGTTGGGTTCGAGGGGTCATTGAAAACTCACCTGTGCTTCGACAATTTTACGTGCAGAAATGCGATAGAACGCCATGATTTATGCTAATTTGGCTGTTGGGTTTGCGTAGAAACTCGAAACACTGTCTCAAAATTTTTTTGGAACACTAACACGCACACACACAGAAAAAAATTGCTTTTCTTAGTGAAGAATTTTGTGGAAATGTTCTTTTCTTGTGGCGTTTGTTTGGCGAGCGAAAAAAGTTTCCTACTCTCCCTTTCTTTACGGCAGCTGCGCGGCAACTGAATGTTAAAATATTCGAATTCGAATGGTTGGTTGGCTTTCAGTTGCGTACCACCGATTGTTTTTTTGTTGTTGTTGCCATTATCGATACATTTATATTGCGCATGCGAATCACGAAACATAAGAAAAATGTTCACTAAACGAAACAGGATGATCAAAGATTGGAATATCAAAATTCGTTTTCAATTGTCAAAAATGAAACATTAAAGACAATTTTTATGAATTTCTGTGCGCACCCATGATATTTATATTATCGGTAGAGCTGAAAATACCAAAGATATACTGTATCACCCACACAATACACAGCTGATACAAGCAGATTACGGTGCGGCAAGCGCGCAATGTTTAAAATTATTTGTTTTGAATTTTTATTAGAAGGCTCACCTGCCCAACATTTTCTGTACTGTCATTCTGATCCATTGGCTGCTCCTGCGAAAGCCCCTTTTTCCCGTCAAGACGTGAAATAGTTTGAGTAGCTGCCTTTTTGATGTAGCGGCGTTGATTCATTGATAGAAAGCATTGTTTGAAAATACTCAGCTTATGCAAAAGTGCCATGCTAAATCGCAAATTAGCTCTACCAAGTTTTTTTTATTCCAGGAACTGAGTATACGACAAAACGCAGACGTTAACAGAAATATTTTTTCACGCACAGTTTGATTTCACGCACGTTGTCAGCTGTCAAGGCTGCCAGAGGTTTAAAATTCTTGTTAGCTTGTAGTTTAAATACTGTTTCAGTATTTTAAGTATACATACTGATAAGTGTGAACTATGAAGCAATAAAGTTAACTAAGGTAATGACTACTTATTATAAGTAGAAAGCACCTAAGGAAAATAAGTGAATCGCTTAGCGTTAACAAAAATAAGTTGGGCTCTTGCGCATTTCTTATCTTGGTAATTTGCTTTGTGATGCCTTTGGTCACACTGCGCTGAATGTTATGCAAAAGGCGTCTTGAAATTTTGACAGTCAAATTTCCAATTTTTCACCAGATTCTCACAGCGTAAGTTAAAATATTAATAGTGCACTTGGTCGGTGCAAGCTATAACAATGCAATTGCGTCCATTACAGCAGCCACAATGGCGTCGGCCGTGTCGCATGTGCCCCCTAAACAGGACCTGCCACCACCCGGTGGATACAAAAAGATTCCCTTCGCCCGTGTGCCGCCCAAGAGTTATTTTACAGGTGCGCCAAGAGCAACTAACATTATTTGTATAAGTTAAATATATTAATCACTGTGCTACGCAGGCTTCACAATGATTGGTGCCTATGTGGCGGTCACCACTGTCGGCCTAGGAATCTACTATTTGACGGCCAAAAAAGTCAGGCGCGACGAAATTGAGATGCGCTCGGCCCAGAATGTCATCTTTCCTCTACTGATTGCGGAGCGCGATCGCGAGTTCTTGCGCCAACTGCGCCGCAATCGTGACGAGGAGGCTGACCTAATGAAGAACGTGCCCGGCTGGGAGGTAAGACGATTTACGACTCATTAAATTCCCACAAAGAAATGTTAATTGTGTATTTGGTTAAGGTTGGCACTTGGTACGGCGAGCCTGTATACAAGACACTGCCCGAGGATACACTAGTTACACCAATTTTCAAGGAATTCTACGCTCACACCGACTGGAAATCATATGCCAAGCGCGCCAATCTGAAGCTCTGGTCATAAGCGATAGAAATTTGAGAGCTCTGAGTGAATTGGGAGAGCAACAATGACCATTGCCATCCCAATTGCCATTCAGTTAATTAGTTAATGTACATTTGTGCAACATTTTTTTTTGGCTTGTAGCTGCGCCTTATATGAATAACACAACCAACAGCAAACTGCTTTGGCTAATATAACAGATAAAAAATGAATCGAAATCGAATGTTTTTCTTTTATAAAACTGAAAATGTATTAGAGATGATGACAAAATGTTGGCGGATTGAAAAACGGATCCCAGTTATAAAACAAATATTGTTTGGTTTAGTTTATCGCTTTCTTTTTTTTTTCTATTTTACTTTTATTTTGTTTTTTATTGAATTGGTTTTGTTGCTGAGGGAATTACACATATCCGGTATTATCAATTATGAATAATAATATTACGTACACGCTTTTTTTACATTGACATTGAACGTCAGTGTGCAATTATGAATTTAAGAAGACCTGAAGATGATGGTTATGATTATGATTATGATTATGATATGGATAAACTAAAAAACAAAAAAAAAAAAAAGAAAAAAAGAAAACCTCCTCGAAACTTTCATAACAAATTCTTAAAGTTATTATTACATATTTAAAAAAAAACCCCCCCTCGCTTTTCTTAAGTTCTTGTCATGTGTTCTTGACATAGTTTCTTCCATCCCGATCTTAGCGATCAAACACACATATACATATTTATATATGTATATTAATAATGCAACTCCAGAGCTTGTGTTTATCCTATATGCTTTCGATATCAAATTGAGCGCACTTTGTTGTTGTTGTTGTTGTTGGGAACACAATGCGATTTGGAGATGCCTTGTACTGTTTGTTGTTGTTGTCGTTTGTGTGTGTGTGTGTGAATAATGTTAAATTTTAAGAAAAGCTTTTGTAGTTGTTTTTTTTCTCTTTGTTTGCAAATTTTGTTTTTTGGCCAGCCTCTAGGGCTGATTATTCTTGCTCATTTACTTCCAGCTCCTCTTCCTCCTCCTCCTCCTCCTGTTCCTCTGGCTGTTCCTGTTTAATTACAACGTAACGCATTGGCGGCGTCATTAGCACCTGCTTATCATCGATCGCTTCGTATTCATGGGCTCCTTGTTGCAGCTGCTCCGCTTCAACTTCAACTTCCACTTCTACATCCTCCTCCTGCTCCAACTGCTGCAGCTGCATCTGCTGCTCCTGCACCTGCTCCTCCTCTACTTGCTGCTGCGGCTCAGATTTTTTGCGCCGTCTCCGCCAATTGCCATCACGTTGCTGCCACCTCTACTTCATGTCACGACGACGCTTAATGCTGCCATCGCATGTGGGCAGATGACGCTGCAGGAATCCTTCGAAGACAAACTTGCGACCGCATCGTTCGCAGCTAAAATCACGCTTCTCCTCCACCTGCTGCTTGTGCTGACGCAGTGCCTCAGCGTTTGAGTATTTGTCGCGGCACGCATCGCAAGCATAGCGACGTTTCACCTGGCCAACATCGAAGACAACGGTAAAGTTCTCAGAGCAGAACGAGCAACAGAACTCCTTGACGACCACCTTCTTGCCGCCATGCTGAGCGGCGAGCGCTTCGGCCTCGGCCTCCAGCTTATCCTGATGCTTGTGCGAGTCCATGTGCCTGTCGTATTTGGACTCGTCGACGAACTTGCGATAGCAGCGAATGCAACGATATGGCTGTTCGCCAGTGTGACGCATCATGTGCTCCTTGAGATAGGCCACCGAGTTGAAGACCTTGGTGCACACCTTGCACTTGCGATCCTCAGCAGAGACCTCGTTGCGTTGACGCAAACAGGCGCGCATGTGCAGCTTTAGCGAACCGGCGGCGCTGTAGCAATTGCCACAATTTGGACAGTAGAAGGTTTTGTTGCGCGACTGCGAATCAGATTCGGGACTGTTGTCGATGGTGCCCTCGAAGACAATGGAGCCCATTTCATCTTCTTCCTCTAGCTCGCCATCATCCTGCTCAACGCCAACAATCTCTTCGTCATCGTCCTGCTCAATGGCCTCGCCATCTTCATCTTCGTCTTCATCGTCGTCGTCGTCGTCCTCCTCGCCTTCGCCATCGCCATCGCCCTCGTCCTCGTCATCGGCCATGCTTGGCACAATATGCAATATGGTATGTGTGCCATCACCCTGATCAATTGTCTCCACCTCCTCAACGGTGCTGTTCTCCACCAACTGCTGCAGAGTCACAGCATGCCCATTCTGATCGATAATTACCTCCTGGGCATTGGCCAGAGCTTCGTGATCGCGATCGCTGAGTGTCACCACAGCCGTTTCGGTATCATCCTCGGCGGTAGTATAAGCATACGTATACTGTGTTGCCTCAGCTTCCGGATCGTGCTGTATGATAACGGGAACGATTTCCTCCTTCGATGGTGCATCCGTTGAGCTTGCCAACGTTGTGTATTTAACGCGCTTTGAATTCATTTTGCCAATGCAACAATCAATATGTCAATAAATATTTGTTTTGTGTATTTAGTTGCTGCTTATTGTTTGGCGCAATACACAAGAAATTTGTGTTGTATTTTTTTTGTGTACTTTTTCTTTTTTGTTGTTTTACGCGGCGTGGCGTAGCGTCAGCGCCTCTCCTCCAGCGCAAAAAAAAATTTTTCTTGCGTGTGTGTGTGTCAGTTTGTTATAGTTACGTTTTTTTTGATTAATTTGTGCTTGAATTGTAAGCGCTGGAGCAGCGAAATGTTTTTTAACAATGCCCAAGTTGGTAAATTCCTTTTGGCGCGTTCAAATTATACTTTTTCTTACAATAGTCAACACTCTTTCGCGACTTTCTTGCCACCAAGTTTAATTCTTCCACTTCAATATCACAATTTTCGTCGATTGTGGCAACATCGTCTAGTAATGGTCACACTGGCCAAAGTGCTACGTAGTTTTTAGTATTATTCGCTTTAGCGTTATGTTGGCTGCATCACGAAATCAACTCGCACGTCACGTAAAACAGGATTACGTTACGCGTATTGTCAAACGTAAGTGACTTGGCGTTACGTTATGCGGCAATTTGCCTTATGCCACAATAAAATGCTGGCAAACATTTGTTAAAAATACACTTAGCTAAATATATAGTGTAAAACGCAATTATTATGTGCAAATTGCGTATATGCATTTTTCAAGTTAAGTTACGTATGTTGACTTAAAAAGGTGGCAGCGCTGCACACTAACGTGCGTTCAGCGTACATAGCTGTTGACCAACAGCTGCAAAACATCATTCACAACTAGATGACGCTTTTCTGCTCTTTATCGCCACTTTCACACTGTAGATGGAGCTCAACAACCATTGGCTCCAAAACAGCAACAACAAAAGAACCAAAAAAAATGTGCTAAAATCATTTACACGACAAGCATTTTTGGTTATATATGCACATACAATTTCGGGTGGAAAATGTTTTATCTGCGGCTAAGTAAATACGTGTGCACTTGTAAAATGTATTAATTACATATATATAAAAAAAAAAACAACAAACAAATACGAATCAGTTTTACTTACGCCACGGGCTCTTCGGAACATTACTCGATACGGTTTTCTCACACTAATTTGACCAAGGAAATTTGCGAAATTCACAAACTGAGCGAAAAACGAACAAAAACAAAAACAAAAAACTTTGGAAAAAATAATATATATATTTACAATAAATATGTTAATAAGCCACACTGACACAAGAGAAACGAAACAAATGGATACGATTAAAAATCGTTAAGCTTACTAAGATTATCAAAAATATCGCTATTGACCTTGAAATAATAACAAGCTTTTTGGTGAACCAAGCAAAGCTTTTGCCCAACAAACAAACGGATCAAAATATTCGCAAGTTAAGAAACATTAGAAGCAACTTAAGTAAACTAAATCGTTAATGTTTATAAATGGAAATTGTTAGTATTATTATTCGAACTGCAAGATGCCAAACATTAACATTAACTCGCCAGTGGCCAGAGGCTAGCGGTAATTTAGTGTCTTTACGATTATGACTTGCAAATGGACTCGAACTTTGAACATGCCTAGTCACGTTTGCCATTGTTAACTTTGGGATAGGGTATCAAAATGTAAATGCGCACTAAAAATCACAAATGTTATACAGTTGAAAACCAAATAAATTATTTAAACAGAAATAGGAATATTCCACAAATAAAATGCAGTTTTGGTTTTTAATCACTATTGAAATTAAAAGTCGAAAATTGCTTAAAGCTCAACTTTTAGTGTTTAGGTTATTTTATCTTAAAGCTTTCTTGTTTTTACTTCTCTCCTGCTACTTATTATTATAAACATGTCTGCTTACAGTACACACTCAATAGTTGATACTTGGGAGTTAACAAAACAAATTTTGTATAAAATTAAGTTTATAATCTTTGCTTTTAGTTAGATTTCAATAATGTATCTAACTAAACAAACAAACCGATTTGTATGTACAAATGTATATTTTAAGTGCTTTTAAATTCCAAAGCTGCATTTAGACGCATTGCGGTAGGGCTTACAGTTTGTATACCCTAGAGCCATTCAATGGTCTAAAAAGGGTATATTGGTTTGGTATAATAGACATGAAGAAAGTATTTTCGCATCCATAAAGTCAATAAGAGTTAAAAAAGTTAGAAACTCAAGATTTGAAATAAAAGTGCTCAAATAATAAAGTTTATTTCAAAATTTTATATTACATATTTTAATAAGTTTTTGCATTTTTGATATAAACTTGATAAAACTTAGCAAAAAATTCTTGCATTTAAACATAAAACACAGGGTATCTTGCAGTCGAGCTTTCTCAACTAGCGTCTGCTTACAGGTGTTTTTTTTTCTGCTGTTTTAATGACCGAGTTTGCTATCTGGCTGCATTCACGTTTATTTTCTTTCTTTATTATTATTCTCTCTATTTGCTGTATTGAGTAATATATTTGAGTGATAGATTTGAATGGTATACAAACAAATATACACACGATACCAATCATCATCCACTTGTCGCTTGGAGTGAGTAATGCATTTTGTTGATGCTTTTTTAAACTATTGTGTAATATGTGTGTAGTAGTTTAAAGTTGGCATGGCCAATTTCGAGAAATTTTAATTTGCTTCAAATCTACAAGGACACAAATTGTGATATTTAGTATTTAATCTCGTCAGTCTGTGTGTATGTGAAAAGCACATGTGTACCTATGTCTTTTTGTTTTTTCCTTTTACCCCATCTCTGTACGTGACCAAACGTAATTCTTGGTATTGAAACAATTTTTTTTTTGTATTCTTTCTTTCATCCGAACATGTCTCTGGAAATTTTTTTGTTTGCTGTGTTTTGTTTTGTTCTCGCATTTTGCATGCATATGGATCTATGGATGTGTACGTATGCATGTTCCGTTAGTTGTTTGGTTTTGTTTACGGCGCTGGCTCTCTTGTAATTCGAAGGGCGTTGCCAGACATCAGCTGAACATGAAACTTTCCTCAAGATTTGCATACAAACATGCATGTAAGCAAGCTATGCGTTTGTATTGTGTGTAAATATTCGGTCAGCACGTGCTGCTGCACAAAAAGAAAAGCCCGAAAAGAGCTTTGAACAATGGCCGAAAATCTAAAAATGTTGTTTGCTCTTGCAACTGAAATTGCATCAAAATAGTATGTATGTACATATGTATCTATGTGACACACATACTGTTTCAAATTGCATGCTTCAACTTTGGCGATACCAAACAACAACAAAAAAAAAGGATATTGGGCCACTGCAAAATTTCAGTGTTTGCTCGTACCTATGTGTGTGTGTGCTGTAACAACGCAAAAGGCGCTCATAGCGAATGGAATTTTCCATGCAATTCTTTTTCGTGTAATTGTTGCCAGCTAGTTGATGTTGTTGTTTCTATTCTACCTTAACCCTGCAGTGGGCTGAATTCACTGCTAGCCTACAACTCATAGGCAAATGTGTTTGCTGAATAAGACATGAAGTAATTGTCTCGCTCTAATTATAAGCTTAGCTTATCTTATTGCCGACCAGTGAGGCCAGGGGCCCTCATCTTACTATATACCACATATGATACGTTTAATCCAGTCGAGTGCAAAACGACCCCGTGGGGCCTTGCATGGGTTTAATTGCACTCTCGATGCTGTTGCTTGTGATTTTTTTTGTTTTCGTTTTTTGCCGCTTTTCGTTTTGTTTTTCTTGTTGCTTGCGCTGATGGCATGTGAACGAACGGCAGCGACAAAGCAAACTGATTGATCAATGCAGCAACAGCAGCTTCGTTTCTGCATTGATTTCGAGTAGACTCAACTTAAAATTACACAAAAAAAAATAAATAAAAAAAAACACTCTTAATTAAATATGTATGTATATGTATGCAATTTAAATACAACTCAAGTAGCAAACAATCAAGAAAAGCGCTAAACCGAAACATAAAAAAATAAAGAGTAAAACTGGTTACCGATGCACTTCTTAAGAAGCTCTTCTTGCCTTAACTGGAGGCACGTTCCACCACAATGGTCTCCACATTATCCGCAGAAGAGGCTGCAACACGCGCTCCATTTTGTCCATTCTGAGCAGTGGGCGGTGGCGTCTCTATGGGCGGCAGACCCACTAGCTTCTCGCTCTCCCGCCACAGCCAGTTGGCGGTATCCATATTACGGGCCCAGGGCACCAGCGGAAAGCGCATACAATCCGAATAGTAGCTGCCCGAGGAGCACTCCAGCGCCGGATCCAGTGCCAGACGCAATGAGGTCTGTGCTCCGGCACGTGGAGTCTTAAAAAGATACAGCGAGAGCACCTTCAAAGCGCTCTTCGTCCAGTTTGGTCCGGCAAAGTGACGATTCAGCTCCGTGCGCACCACGCCCGGATGACAACAGTTGACCGTTACGCCAGTGCCATTAAGTAGCTCGGACAGCTTGCGTGTGAAGAGTACGTTGGCCAGCTTGGATTGGCTATAGGCACCGAAGAACTTGCTGTACTTGCGCTCACTCATCAAATCCTCCCGATTAATGCGTCCAAAGAGATGAGCTGCCGAGCTAACCACAACAATGCGACTGGGCGTCGACTGCTTGAGACGATCCAGCAGCAGATTGGTGAGCAGAAAGTGACCCAAATGATTGACGCCCAGCTGCTGTTCATAGCCATCGGCCGTTAGGGAACGTGGGCAGGCCATAATGCCGGCATTGTTAATCAGTAGATCCAAACGCGTCTCCTCGGCCTTGAAGCGTGCCACAAAGTTGCGCACCGATTCCAGTGAGCCCAGATCTAAGCTTCTATTGAACAACTGCTGATTCTGTGTACGATCAATGATCTCAATGCGGGCTGCCTCACACCTGGCCGGATCGCGACAGGCCATATAGATCTTGGCACCACGCCTAGCCAGCTCCAGGACCGTCTCCTTGCCAATGCCCGTATTGCAACCGGTGACTATGACCACCTTGCCATCGATGCGATTTTTCTTGCGATAGAAGGGTCCCTGGATGAACCTGCGCAGCAGCCACATGACGAACACAACACACAATCCAATTAGGAGGATCAGCACCAGCCACGCCCAGATGCCACGAAAGCAGACCGCCTTCTCGGCCGCCTCGGCGGTTGGATCGTAAACTGTATCCGTTATCGTCGTGTTGGGCGTAACAGCCTCCGACATAGCTTTATCAATGTCTGTCTGTGTGTGTCGGTGTCTGTGTGTGTGTGTGTGTGTGTGTGTGTGGGTGGGTGGGATCGTCAATCGTTAAGTGTAGTGTCTGTAAATAGATATAACAAGTTTCGTTTGAAAAGTGCTTAAGAATTGAGCAAAGCTTAACTAGCAATTTTAATCGATAAGTATTCATTGAGTAGAAATCAGTATAACACTTGTATAACACTTGCAAGCAATTGTAAACCATTTAACGGCGTTTTTCACTTTAATTCTAAAGCGCATTTTCTCATGCATATTCTTGTCATTCTATAAATCTCACTTAACAAAAAAAAAAAACAACACTCTCCAAACACTTGACTTGTCTAACGGACGATGATGCTCTTACTTCCCAAATATGTTGACAATCGAACTCTTCTTTTTCTTTCGTTATGTTTTTGGTGTTGTTGTTGTTGCTTCCTCACGCGCCAATTTCACACATTTGTGCGGCAGACAACGACAGACGACGACGACGACGGTAAGCAGAACGAGAGTTACAATAGCTTTCGTTTACTTGAGCACTTGACGAATGAATGAATACGCTGCCGGTTGTCTACCAATCTATGTTGTTGTTGTTGCTTTTGGTAGTTTTCTGAGGGATATGTTGTTGTTGCTCTTGTTAACGTTGCGTCCAAGCGTCTCGCACGGTCTTAACCAACTTAAACTGGCAATGACTCTGACTCTGAATCTGGCTGTGAGTGTGGCTTCCAATGGCAAGCTCCACCTGAGCCGCTAACACGTCAAAATAACCTGAATATCATTTTGAGCGGCGCGCCGCGGCGTCGACGCCGCCGTTGTCAGCTTCGCTGGCGGCGTCTGTTATTAACATAACTTTATGCATGTGCATGCGTCGCCGTCGGCGCTGCTGTCGCTGCTGACGTCGCAGTCAGCGCTCTCCCTGAATGGGCAAGCACAAACCATAACTCTAGAAGCCACAACGGCGGCTGCCAACTATTCCCATTTCAGTTCATGTTGTTGTTGCTGCTGTCGCTGGCTTTAATTTCTTTTTCTCTCTTGAATGTTTTCTGTTTTGGTTTTGACTTTCACTTTAAGGCGCTTTTTTGTTCGCTGCTCGCTTCGATGGCAAACGTTCAAGTGGTCGTTAAATAATTTTTACTTGCATTCCGTTTTCTTTCGTCTTGTTTGTTTTGATTGTTGTTGTTGCTGCCGCTCTCTTAATTTTTTTCTTCACCTTTCTTTGCTACACCTACTTTTCAGTATAGGTGAGTAGGGCTTGCCGCATTTAAAATGGATTCAAACAGGTTACAAAATACTCTTCAATCAATTTTGTACACAGCAACTCGCCTTAAGCCCCATGCGAAAGACAAAAACAGTTACTTTTTATCCTGATTCACTCATTCTCGGATCTTCGCTTTACAAAGTGTTGTTGCGACGCCCGGCTTCAATGCAATTTTGTTGTTCGTTTTGTTTCAAGAAAGCACTGATCAAAATTTTCATGTGCTTAATTCGAAAATTACTACGGCTATGAATATGCATCTCTAAGTATTTTTTTTAGTGTATAAGTTTGTATTGGTATCTGCTCTGTCAATGAAAAGCATTTCAATTTTAACATTTAATATATTTATTAAATGCCAAGAAACATCAAAAACATCTAGAAAAATTTGTACTCCATATATAGAATAAATGTTTAAGTTGTAATAATATTTCGATTAAGTACATGCATACATATGTGTAATTCTGATTATGTTTATGTTGTATTAACTATATGGTTGGGTATTGTAATAGACATTAAATTCGGCTTGTTCTAATAACATTTAAGGGGATCCGTTCACATATAAATTTCTACCCTTAGGAAACTTCCATTTTGTGGAAAGAATCGCTGCCATCTGGTTAATTTTCCATTCTTGCAATGTTATGAAGTGCTCTTTGGTATAGGGGATTCAATTCTTGGGGGTAAAATCTTTTTTTAATTTGCCACTTCGAGGATGTAACCGCCATTCGGGTCGAATCACCACAGTGTCATTCGCCATTAGGCGCCCGAAGGCTCCTCTCAACACACTTTGCCAACCGTCCACTTGGTTGTCCACATCCTCGTTCAGTGCCAACTATTCACCCGGAACAAAGGCACGAATCACTCCACGACGTCGCCGTGGAGGCATGGCCACAAGTTTCTCACTCTCGCGCCACAACCAGTCGGCGGTATCCAAATCCCTTGCCCAGGGCACCAGAGGCCAGCGGAAACTGTCGGCGTAAATGCCACCGGTACTGCCAGATAGGGCTGGATCTAGGGCCAGGAACAGCTGAGTCTGGGCGCCAGCACGCGGTGACTTGAAAAAGTACAGCGACAGAATGCCAATACTTTTTAAGAACCAATTGGGCGCAACAAAGTATCGATTGAGATCGATGGGCACCAAGCCCGGATGGCAACAGTTGACAGTCACTCCGGTTCCCATGAGCATCATGGAGAGCTTGCGCGTAAATAGCACATTGGCCAACTTGGATTGAGCGTAGGCTCCAAATATTTTGTTATATTTGCGCTCCCCCATCAAATTCTCACGATTAATGCGTCCAAAGAGATGTGCCACCGAGCTAACCACCACAATGCGACTGGGCGCTGCTCGCTTTAGATGCTCCAGCAGCAGATTGGTGAGCAAAAAGTGGCCCAAATGATTGACGCCCAGCTGCTGCTCAAAGCCATCCTCGGTTAGGGTGCGCGGACAGGCCATAACACCAGCATTATTGATCAACAGATCCAGACGCGACTCCTCCTGCTTGAAGCGTGCCACAAAGCAGCGTACCGACCTCAGTGAGCCCAGATCCAAGGTGCGATTGAACAGCTGCTGATTCTGTGTACGATCCATAATCTCAATGCGTGTTTGCTCGCAGAGCATGGGATCGCGACAGGCCATATAGATCCTGGCACCACGCCTAGCCAGCTCCAGGACCGTCTCCTTGCCAACGCCCGTATTGCAACTGGTGATAATGACCACCTTGCCATCGATGCGATTCTTCTTGCGATAGAAGGGTCCCTGGATGAACTTGTGCAGCAGCCAGAGAAGAAGTAGCACCGAAATCACAATCATCACTCCCAGCAGCAGTCGATACCAGATGCCTTTCAAACAGAATGCAACCAGCGTAGTATGCGAACTACCGGGTTCATTCCTTGTGCTCGTATTCAATGTCTCATTATCGAAGCTACTGGACTGAGAAGCCATGGTGTTTGCTGTGGATAAATAGAGTTTAATAAGAAATGGTTGTTGCTTTGAAACAGTCAGCGCTTTAATCATCAACAATCAATCAATGGAAGTTCGAGGAAATAACTTTTTAAAAAGAATTTTTCCCTGCGTTTTGCGGACAAATTTGTGTTCGAGGAAACCTGATGTCGAGTATATTTTAACATAGTTTAAGCTAACGCTTTAAAATGTTTTTGACCAAAAGAATTAAGAACTTTTCACAAATCACTCACTAAATTACCTTTTGGTGTTGTATAAACAAAACAAAAAACACTTGGATTTGTATTACTTAGTTGTAGATTTTGAAATAACTTGCTCTCAGCTCCGTCAATTATAAGTGTTGCGCACTTTGAACTTGAACTAAGACTGTTCGATGATACAGTTGATTTCCTCTTTTATATTGCCTCTCGAAACAGACAAATTGAATTGAAGAAGGGAAGCACAAAAAAAAAAAATGTCCGCTGAGAAAAGCTTGTGTTTTCTTAAAGAAATTATTAAAAAGGAAGCAGCTGCCGAGGGCTCCACAATATTTGATAACTGCACCAAAACCACTAAGGACTATTGCGTGCTATGAAATATATATATATATTATGCAGTATTCATTTTTTTAATATTTTACTTCAAAAATGGTAATCGTGAGCGTCACTTTTGTATGAAAATTATGTTTTAATGTGTATGTCTGTCAGCGTCAAAGGCTAGAATTCACCTGAAAGTGTCAAACAAACACAACATTTATGCCGCACGCAACGAGAGGAAATTCTGAATGCAATCACGTAGTCCGGGAAAAGTGCTCCGACCGTTCGCAATAAGCTTTGATTCACAATGTATGAGTTTATTTGCTGTTCAAGGGGTTTTTGTCATACCTGTGTAATAGTGCTTTAGTCGCAACAAAACGACTGTCAGATACCCTGTTTCCTTGGAATTGGCTAAACTTATGTTGGATTCTTATCTACTTTATCATTTCGCTTAGAGGCCAAACGACTTGAGTTGCTTTCTTTAACCTTAATTTCACTTTAAAGCACTTGCATATGCCCCAGATGGTGTATTATTTGACACAGGGTAAGCACAAATGCAAAATTAATCCGATTTAAGGCACAAAACTTACGCACAGTGGTTATTCTATAGTTTTTAATAGTTTACATATACATTGACTACATCTT
Organism: Scaptomyza caliginosa; assembly: GCA_035044725.1. NCBI lineage: Eukaryota > Metazoa > Arthropoda > Insecta > Diptera > Drosophilidae > Scaptomyza > Scaptomyza caliginosa. The sequence continues at coordinate 122,313 of JAWNNR010000102.1, read as the reverse complement.
TGTTTGCTTTCTTAACTTTTAAGTTAACAGCTGTTAGGATTGTGGAATTCTTAGGCGTATATATGTAAGTCGTTAAGCATTTTATTAATGCTCCCAATAACCAGGAAGTACTCATTGAACAAAAATTGTTAACAAGTTCCCTTTGGACATGGTAAATAACCGAAACATTTGTTAAATAATAGGGAAATCCGTTTGATAAACAAAATCAATAAACGCAAATAGTCGGGATAGACAGGAAAGGAATAACAGCTGGATATTAGACATGATCAAAGGCAGTGGCCCGGAGGACAAGTTGTCATCTTGCATGTTGCAGACAAGACGACCGACGTCCATGGTTGTCTGACAACATTGTCGCCGCTTTTGCTGACGTGAGTTGAGTCCTGCAAAAACAGAGAGAGAGAGAGAGCGAGAGTGAGAGCAAGAGTTGCGCATAGGGAGTTTCTTGGACTAGGTCAGGATAACAAGGCGTTGTTAAATCAATGTAGCAACCCTCTCTTGTAGGCGTACTTTACTTTTTGCCTCGTTCCTGCTAGTTCCATGCTGCTCTCAGTGCAATCTGCACCGCACCTCTTCCGCTCCTGGTCCTGCTAGGCCGTTTGTTTTCATGTTTTGGGCAGCACAACAAGTTTTTGGGAATTTTCCATTGCATGAATATGAATTGAATGAGCATTAACATACATACTGTTTGGGTATGCCACAATCGATGGTAGTCGAATATTTGATTATTTTACCCTATGGATTCTAGCATTTATACTAATTACTTGCCACACTGTGCAGCATGTTGTTCTTACTAAAAAGCTTTCAATGGCCCGCTAAATGCAGTCGTTTCGCCAACATATCCCTTTTGCATCCTTTTCTGTTTTGCGTGCACTTAAGTACGCTTATTGACGTAGTTGTTATTGCTTGTTATTTTGCTTATTCCGAGTAGCAGCGGAGCGCAACCAAATCAGAAGACGTAGCGAGGACCTAAAGAAGGGCGAGACGAAAGCTTACGTGGGATTAAACTAAAGTGCCTTAAGTGGTTGCCAGCAACAATTTTGCATCCTTAAATATTTTGTTGTTCTTTAGTGCGCTTCACGCGTTTAACAAACGTAACGCTGTGACGTCAATGCAAATTAGCGGAAACCTAGGAACCAAACATCTTTATTTGTATATGTTAAATACATTAACGCATACAAACACAGGCAGGCGAGAGAGAGAGAGCGAATCGTGTTTGATTTAGGCAACAGGCTGTTCTTATTCTCCTTCGTTGCATTACCTTGATATATAACCGATCTGTAAACAACACATGCCAAAACGCCATAGACAAAAATAATGCAATCAATGTTGACAACTGAACTGCGTACATACATAAATAATTGGCTTGCTTCATGTTAAATTACATTTATTTTTATTTATCTACTCGGTTTTGTTGTTTTGCACAAACGAAATACCAAGACAAAAGATAATTACTTTTTGCGTTTAATAGCAGCATGCAATGGGATAATCGCTCACACTCACATTCACACACAAACACACACACTTACACATGCATGTTATAATGAAAGGCTGCAAAAGAAATCATATTAAAAGCGTCGTTGCCGCTAATTGTATGTACATACATATGTATGCACATGCACAGCATAATAACAGGCAGTGAGAGAGTGTAAGCGAAAGAGCGCATATACATACATACATACATACATACGTTCACTGCAGACAGCATTGGTTTCTATCTAGCAGCCCGGGACGTGAATTTGTGGCTTATTCTTGTTTCTCTGACTGTTTGGTGAGAAACATTAACTCCACATTCTAGTGTAGCCTCAATCGCCAAAATTCTAGTCGAGATCACCGGGTTTTGGTAAACTTTTTGCATTATTCTACGCGATGCTCTATGTGACAGTTTTGGCGGTCTTCCACTTGCTACCTTATTTTCCAGTCTATTTTCAGTTTTTGCCCGCCGTATTATGTTTTGGACAGTTCTTTGTTGGAGCTGGAGCTTATTGGCAATGTCTTTGGTAGATTTGCCGTTGGTATGGTTGTATTAAACCCGTTGGACGACATCAAACGGAATTCTTTTACAAGGCATTTAAATGAATTTTTAAACACGGCTGTAAGTGTCTGCATTCAACTAGTACAATTTTTAAAATGCACCAAATTTGCTTTAAATATGCGCACATGATGACCTGCTATGCAAAAATAACTGTAACTATAACTGTACTAGCAAAAAAGACGAAAGAATGCAAGAATAGCAAAGACGAAAACACTTTCTGGACAGTCAAATCTAGTTAGAGTTAATTTGTTTTTGTTATAATTTTTTGTTTTTTAATGAATAATCATTTTGTTTTAAATATATTATTAAGAAATAAATAAATAATGCATAGAAAATTTCAAAAAAATTTTAAGTGCCATTTTACAGTAATATTTTCGTCTGTAAAGTGAAGAAACATACATTTTTCTTTACGCGAAAACACTTTCTTGACAGACTGTATATGCCATGCCTATAAAACAAAACAAAACCAACGTACAAGAAGCACATATGATATAATAAACTTATATAACCTAAACGTGTCCAAGTATGACACTTATTTACATTATCCAAATCCTGTACTCGTAAATTGCAAAATATATTTGACTTATTCATGTGTTGAGCAAAAGAAAAGTTTTAATTGTTTTTCACTATCAAAATGACAACCTATGACAGGCTAATGTCACTTTGAAACTTTACAACACTACAAGTAAAAATAATGCAAATCATTGATTTAGTTGGTTTTATTATTTGAATAGAGGCCGGTACAGGAGCTGGTGCAATTTATCTACAATCAATCCTCAAAACCACAGCCTCTTTGTATAAAATGTGGCATTAGTCCCCATCTTCACTCGAGTCCGACCATATGTCTTGGTCCTCCTGGTCAAAGTATTCATCGCCAGAGCTAATATCAACATAATCATTATTGTTATTACAGGACATGTCAATCTCATCATCATCATCGTCTATTATGATGACATCGTCGACGCTGCTTTCGTCCTTCTTCGGCAGTTCCTTTTTCTTCTTCTTGTCCTTCATTGCATCCGCTTGCTCACCGCTGGCCGCGTTTACTCTAATCGGCGAATCAGACATTTTTGCAAATGAATAAAACAAAAAGAAAACTTTTTTTTTGGTTAAAAAAAAAAAAACACAAAATCTGTTCAGTCTCAGTCGAGGAGTGAAATGAAACTGAAAGTGAATTTCTCGCCTCACAACTAAATGGAAAATCAAATCAAACCAAATCAAATGCAAGGCTAACTTGATGGCAAAAAAATATATTATACTTATTAAGTAGGGTAGTTTTTTAATTTTGTGTATATTTTCTTTTAAATTTTATTTTTTAAATCATTATTACATTGTTTTACTCATTACAATTGTTGCAATTTCATTGTTTGTTACATTTTCAATGCTTTTTGCGTTGCAATTTTTTTTTTTAATTGTCCTTAAATTTGTTTTATTCATAATAATATTATATTATAATAATATTCGTGTTCGTTTGCTTTTGGTTAAAACTGAGCAAATGAACAAAGTTGAAAAATTGATTGCTAATCTCTTTATATAAATATTTAAATTCCATTTAAAAAAAGAAAAACATTGTTGCTGTTTTTTTTTCTTCTTTCGTTCTTTCTTCTTGTTGTTGTGGTCATTATTGGTATATATGTAAATCGAAAAAGTTCAAAGTGTAGCACATTTGCAAAATTTGAAGTACAATTGGTTTTAAATTTCTGAGTATGAATTTTATTGTTTGATTTATAAATGTGCGATTTATTAATTGTTTTTTTTTATTTTTTTTTGGTTAGTGTTTGCTTTGAGTCGTTTAGATATTAATTAGGTTTGTATTCGTTTTGGTTTTGTACATTACATTAATTTCAATTCAACAATGTTAACAATAAACTTAATAGTTTTATAAACTTCGTTACCAATGATAAACGTCTTACAAATAAATAAACATATTGTATTTAAAAAACTTTTAAAAATGTTCTTTTCATTTTGTTTAATGTGTGCATTAAATAGAGAGAGATAGGGATAGAGGAAGGGGCGGAGATAGTTATAGAGAATCTGGGTTAAACAGAGTGAGAGAGAGAGATATTAATACATAGCGATTAAGTGTATCTTTTTTTATCTAAAAAAATTGTTGTATAATTGTCTAGTTGTATTATTATTATTATTATTTGTTCTGTTAAATATTTGCTTATTTGTGTGCTGTTTTATTTGGTTTATATTTTATGCCTTTAGCGGCTGAGCTTTAACAACAGTCGTCGATTTTCTTCAGTTATTTGTATGTATTTGGATTTGTTTTTGTTTTTGTTTCATAGATTATATAAACAAATGTAACATTAGTTATGCCAATGAATTTGATTTGAGTAAATACCAATTCTCATATTATTGATTGCAATTAACATTTCGTTTTGCTTTATGCACTGTACTATAAATATAATTTCTTGTAATTTGTTGTTTTTCTTTTTCTCAAAAACTTGGTAATTTGTTATTATTTATATTGTATATATTGTATGTATAGTTGTTGCTAACCAAATCAATTGCATGCCTTCTTCTTTCTGTTTTAATCAGTATCAATTTGTATGTAAAATTTGTCTCTTCCTCTTGTTTCTATAAATTTGCTTGATAATCTCTAAAAAAATGCACAGTTTATATTATATGTATGTATGTGCTGCTGTGTACTATACTCTAAAATAGTCAATTAAAAAGAACTGAAAATGCCTGCATTTTATAATCATTATCATGCATCTAGCATCGCTTTTTGGCTTTTGGTACGGACTTAAAATTTAAATGTTTAATGTATGCATGCATTTATTTGTATATATATATATATATATATTATAATCATGATATATTTTCGTTATACACATATGCTAAACTTGCTTCATAAGGATACACTACAAAATGTGATAAATCTGAACAATTTTCTGGTGACTGTCTCTAGCGCAACTTAGCTTTAAGTCATATATATTTAAATGTGTAAATAAATGTGTGTTTTACTTTACTGCAGTTACAAATGCAGTTGTATTAATAAGGCTATCTGAAAGTTGTAAAATTGCTAATGTTTTTTTTTTAATTTTTTGCATACAAAATAAACAAAGTATACAAATTGAAATTGAAAAATTGAATTACTTTTTGGCTCAATTTGGTGGCCTCACTAGCAACGCTTTACATTATTCTTATATTTGGTTTGTTTAATAGGATTGTTTGTTATATAGTTTATAGGCTTATGCCTTAAACAACTGGGGAAATTCGTTGGCGATCTCGCGCACCAGCTGCTGATCGGATGCACTGCATTCGGTCTCCTCGCAAAAGATGCGTGTAAAGATTTTCATGAGATCATGCTTGCGATGCTGATGCTCCTGATAGTTTGTATTGCGCAAAATGCGACGACATAGCTCCAAATAGCAAGGACGTGTCTAAAAGCAAATAGACATATCACTTTTATAATCTTATCATATAATAATCTTATTTGACATACTTACCGGACTGCCTGCATCCAAATCGGAAAGCTGCCGCACCACAATATCTATTAGCACCTTAATATCATTTGTATAAAACATGCCAGCCGTATCCGCATGGCTAAATATATCAATAAACATGCGCAGCACCGTATTCATATGAGCATTTTGATGCTTTAGCAGTCGCGTAGGATCATCTAGAAAAAACCCAAAAGAAAACGTTTACAAACGTTAACAACTGGTAGTATAAGCGTCTTACCTTCACGATTAAGCAACAGCAATAGTTTCTCGGTAAACACTTTGCCCGTGGGCAAATTCTGCATGGCTTCAATAATGACATTGACTGTATGCTCGCCGAACTGTTGATTGAAGGCAAGTATTAAGGCGATTACCATGTCTACAAGTATCTCCGGATTGTTGCCCTCAACAATTTCTAGCAAAAAGCTAGCAAAATGCACTCCCAGGTAATCTGTAAAATATGCAATTAATAAGTCATATATCAAATTTATTTTAATATGAAAAGACTTGGTAGCAAAATCAAATATGTTTTTGTTAAGCTAGATTGATTTTTATTATGTATATTCATATTGGGATTGTAGCCGGTACAGGAGCAGGTTTATTATAGTTAACCAAGTCCTCAAAACCGCAGCTTCAATAATTTAGTTATTGGTAGGCATGGGTTAGTTAAGTTAAATCAGTTCCGGACGAGGTGTAGCAAGTTTCCCATGCCGAGTCGTCGTCATCCTCATCAAATTCTTCACTGGAACCCACGTCGCTTTCCTCTTGAGAAGTGGCAACATTTACTTCTTCCTCTTCCTCCGTTAGCTCTAGCTTTGGTTCGTTTTCAGCGTTTTGATCACCAGCGGCTTCATTTGGTTTTTTTGAAGGATCAGACATTGCGTAAGAGTTTAATGGGGTTTTGCAATACCGAAAAAATTTACACACTTTTTGCTTTGAAAGTTTATAGAAAATATTTTGTAGCTTTTTGGATTGATGACAAGCAGTCGAAAGTAATTGTTTTATTATGACTGAGGCAAAGCTAACTTGATGCGCAATAAAAAGGGAGTTAAAGCAAGGGCAACTTACCCTGATGATTGACTGGCATAAGTTGTCCAAGGGAGAAGATTATGGTTAGCATTTTGACCAACTGCTTAAAGCGATCCAAATTGGCAAAGTGTGTTTTCATATCCTCTACCTGGCAAAAACGAAATGCAAGTATATTGTTATAAAGTTTCTACTTTGCAATGCGATAAACTGATGACTTACAATCTCTAAAGGCAGAACTGAGGTGAGGAGTATGTCAACAATGATGTGATCCAAGTGACAGGCAGCAGTGAAAGTCTTAAGCAAGAGTTGTTTAATCGACCAACGGGTCTCCATCTGATAGTATTGTACCAGATTAATGAACATTTGATACTGATCGCACGACATCTCATAGCAGCTGATATTCTCATCCGCATTGTTCTAAAAACATAAAAAACATTGATTATTTGTCTAGATGATGATACAGATTGTATGCCTTTGAAGCTCACCAGTATCTCAACAAGCTCCTCAAGAAACTGTATGATGTCCTCCTCATCCTCATAGAGCATCCACGTGCGTTGTTCCGTATCGTTTTTGCAATCAGCCAGCTGAGCAAACAGATACTGCAATCGCTTTGAGTCGTGCGTGATGCCCAGCAGCTCTTTGGGCGTGGCCACCTTGCCGGTCACGTGGACAGCAACTGCCTCCAGATACGGATTAATGGCACCATTGTACAGCTGCTCCAAGCTAGTTAGCACGACGCGCAGCGCCTCACAGGACAAATCAAAACTGAGATTCGTATTGCGACGCAGCGCATCCACAATCTGATACACATCGGATGACTCCACCTTGAGCTGGCCACGCCCATTGCCATTGGCATTGCCGGTAGCAAGCGCCGCCTCCAGTCGACGCGAAAGCGATGGACTTTCAATGCTATCATCCAGCGCCTGGCTGTTGTCAACGACATCAATGCAGCCATTGCAGCCATCATCGCTCGCTTCCGATTTGTCGGCCGCACTGTCAGCCCCCTGGCTCAAGCTCAGACTAAGCTGTTCGTCGTGACTCGCTGTGGCGCCACCACTGCTGCTGCCATTGTGCGGCTTGGGTGAAGTGGCGGCAGATGGCGATGTTGCCGCTGCTACTGCAGCAGCTGTTGTTGTTGCTCCGGCAGCTGCAGCAGCATTTGCTGTTGCACCATTGCTGGCGCTCAGCTGACTGGTCTCCTTGTAGGTGGTCACCACATCCTCGCTGGTGGTCGTTGTTGTCGTTGTCGTCTCCGATGGCTCTGAGGTGATGCTGTTATCCTGCGTTACATCCGAAACGGATGCGGCCACTTTCTGTGCTTGTGCTTGTGCTTGTGCCGCAGCTGCAGCTGCAGCCGCTGCGGATGTGCTTGCCACCGATGGAGGCGCTGGCAATGGCTGCTGTTGTTGTTGCTGCTGCTGCTGCTGTTGCTGTGGCGTCTGTATGGTGCAGCTGCTGCTTTGTATCTGCATGCTGCCCATGCTTGGCGATTCGGGCATTGAGTGAGGCATACTTCCGCCCACAGCTGGACTGGACATGCTCTTCTTGCTCATGTCCAGGCGTTTCATGGCAGGCGGACTATTCTGTTGCGATTTGTGTGAATGCGGTGAATGATGTGAATGCGTGCGCGAATGCGAATGTCGATGCGAATGACTGTGACTGCCACTCAACTGCTGTTTGTCACTGTAGCTGTGCGAATACGATAGCGATGAATCACCATCACGCTCGGAGCTCTCCTGGAAGGCCAAAACAATGCATTACATAATCTTAACATTTCGCATACGAAAGCTTACCGCATAGAGACGCTCCATGGTGTTCTTCTTTTCGCGCAGCCTATCGAGCAGCTCATCCTTGGACATGATGCCATTTATCTCTGGCTCAGTGCACTTCTCCAGCGACTCAATCGATGAGTTGAGAAAACTGATAAGAAAATCATGTTCCACCTGCAACAAATTGATGGGTCAAGTGCAAATTGCAACACTTCAACTGCAGCAAGGCAGCAAAAGCAGCACTTACCTTAATCTTCATTACGTAATTGGATGGCACAAAGCCAATGTTGCCCTTCATGCTAACCACCTGCCACCAGTTACGTTGGCGTGCGGATGTCTGATACAATATAAAATATTCACCCTCATCGAAACTTATCGTCTTGGGATAAACCGCCTGGAAATCGTAGAGCGCCTTAAGCATCTCGATGCCGTTGCCCGTATCAATGCTGCCACCAACTTCAGCCGAGGCGGACGTTGTTGTTGCTGCTGGTGTTGTTGGCGATGTTGGCACTGCTGCTGCTGCTGCAAGACAAGACAAATTAAATTAACATATTCAATGTAAAGGACACAGTTGCAAAAGCTTTGCGTTTATAATACAGTGATCACTCACAAAGAACAACGCAAACTTTTCCAATTAACACATAACATATCTATGTGCCGCATAAAACTGAATCGTTCGATTTTTTATAAGCTTTAAACCGTTCAAATTAATTCAAATAATGCAATTTAACTAGTTAAGATGCGATATTTGTGTTTGGTTCTCAATTTGGAGCGACCACTGTAGCTGCAAAGGGGCGTGAATAGCGTGCACACAAACAAAACACTCACACACACACACATACGTTAAAAAAAACACACGTTGTTCACACACTAAAGGAACGCAGCGAATCGTCTGGGCTTTTGCTTGTACTGTTGGCCCTTCCTGGCAGCCAGGCGCTAAAAAGTTCACTGCCGAGGGCTTCAACTGCTTGCAGAGCCTCTGCCTATGTACAAATACAAATAAATACACAAAAACACACAGACACGCACACACACACACTGAGAGAGACAGGAAGCAAGGCACGAGCGCATAAAACGAACGGCGTCAGCGGCAGCAGCAGCGACAACAGCAAAAACAACAATAGCGTACAAAAGCGCAAAATGCAAAAGGAATTATAACAGTGTAACACGGGAAAATGCAATTTTCATATTGTGTGGATGTGTTTGTGTGTCCTTTTGAACCGCCCCTTTGGCTTACATTGTTTTTGTCACGCACACAAAAACACACACAGACATGTGCGCATGCTAAAAGCTTTTACTGTGTGAAGGAATAACTAAAAGCAAATCCGTTTCAAAACAGGACATATAGCACTTGCAGGCTTACTCGCTCGCTCTCAACTACCTCTTGGGCACCGTCTCTCTCTCACTTACACTCTGTGTTTGGTATCCAACTAATTCAACTGTCAATTGTTGCTGCTGCTGCTGCGGCGGTGGCGGTAGCGGCCATTGTCACCTGCAAGCACTCTACTCTCCATTACACACATACACATGCATACAAATGGTCACATACATATACATTTGCAAATTTTTCAAATGTAAAACAACCCACTTACCCATATTTTTTCAGCACACCTTTTTTTTGTTGCCGTTTGCCGTCTTTCTGTTTGTTCTTTTTATGCCTGTTCCAGTTTTAACGTTTGCCGTTACCAAGGACGTTACGTTACTTATTGTTACACTTTACGCCACTTAGCAACACTGTCTGCTGCTATTGTTGTTGCTGTTAATGGGCTGGCGTTTTTTTTCGTATACAACACTTTATGGCTATCGCTTTGGGCGTGTTCCGAGGTTACAATGTTATTTTCCATAAATATTTATGTAAACAATCGACAAACATATGTACATGCAAGTTCTTATTTACAGTTGCAATTCAGTTTCATTTATCACTTGTTGTTGTTAATGTTTTTTACATGGCCGCTTCTCTCTCTATCTTTCTCTCTGACAGCAAATATCCTGTAAGCCCCAACACCACGCCTGTTGCCCCTAAACCGAGTACTGTATTAAAATTTTTGTGTTAACTTTCCGTTTATAATTTTAAGGCATATTTTGCCTGATTTTTCACCTGGCTACCTTAACACTTGTGCGCTCTCATTTTGTTCTTCAAAGAGCGGCACACCAACACACACGCGATAGCGAGATGTCAATGCGAAAGCGGAGCAAAAAGGATTCAACCGAGCATCGCGTGTAAATACAATGTTCACATTAGAGTTGGGCGTGTATCGTGCTATCTATCGTTGACATGTCAACACGACATAAAAATATATATGAATGAACCCATTTAATGGCATTACATTTAATTTACATTGAATTTTAGAATAGCTATAGCCACTGATAGTTGCCAATTAACTAAATTGCTTTCTTATCATGTTCTCCAATTATATGAACTGCGGTTTAAAAAGTTTTGTCACGCGTCCATCTCTAGCTCATTATACTAATGCAAGTGTGTATGCGTATGCACACGTACTCCGCCCAAAAAAAAAGGCACACACACATCGGCACTCCCACGGCGGCGCACTAGCCGTGTAACGGTATTTTTTTGTGTTTGTTTTGCTCGAAATGCGGAATGTAAGCTACAAAACAAATTACATAGTTACAATGACACTAACACAACACAGCAGATTCTTGAGCACTTGCAAAACATATCACAAACTGCAACTTATGATAACCGCTCGTCATAGCTAACAGCGGCGAAACTAGCCATTTGCAGCTGATTTTACACCTTAACCAATTGTTATGACTAACAAACTTGCAATAAAGCATGTGGACATGCACGCCGCACTGATACAACGTAAAATATTTGCCACAAAGGTTCGATGGACATAGTAACGTAACATTTAGACACACGACTCCCAAAATAAAAGATATATATATGTAAAAAACACATACTTTATTGTGATGTGTGTGTTTATGTGGGGCTTGGATATGTAAACAAAACGAATAAAACAACATAAGACGACCAGAAAGCTAACAGCGCGCGGCAGTATGAACGCAAAACAGAGCAACATAACGCAAAACGCCGCACCGCAAATGCAAAAATGTGTAGCCCTTGAGCAGGGTACGCTGATAAGGCGGGCAAAACAAATTAAACCATTTGAGAAATGTTGGAATTCGAACAATATCTACTTCTAGTTCGGCTGCAATTGTATATTTATTTGCGTTAAGTGCAAGTACAAATGTATTTAAATTGGCTAAAAATATGGTTTATTTAAATTGTTTGGTTTTATTTAGCTTCATGCCAAAACATTTATTTCTTAAGTACAATGTGAATCCTTTTAATTCTTCTTTTTGTTCTTTTTGTTTTTTTTTCAAGTCAATTTAATATATATGTATGTATGTATGTATGTAGTGTATAGTATAGTTATAGTATATCTCTTTGATTTCACTATTTACGCTAGTCTAGTTAAAAGTTCATTGTTTCCCTAACTTTGCTTCATATCATCTGCTTTTCTCGATTACCATTGTCCTAAATATATATTATATAGTATATGTATGTAAGTCTAAGTACATTTTGTGAATTCGTAATATGTTTTGGATGTATGCATGTTATATATCTCATTTAGAAGGCATTTTATCAAAAGTTTCTCTATATATCGTACGAAGGAACGAAACTTGCATATAAATCTTTACGTACAAAATGTTTTTTGCAAAAACAGTTATATAAATTTTGATTTTTATCGCTTTTTTTGTTTTTACATATCAACCATAAATGTGTATATTAAGTTTTAGTTTTTTCACTTTGTTTCTTATATAAAGGGCACAACAAATTAACGTATAATTAAGTTTCAACAATAGTTTATTTCATTTGTTTTTGCTTTATTTGCTTGGCTTGCGGTCACAGTAACTGCCATAATATTGATAGTCGTTATAATAATCATAATAATAATAGTGATCGTATTACAACTACATACATACACAATAAATTATAATAGCACATGTTACTACAATTCATTCACATTGTCTGTTTCCCTAACTTTTTATTCTTTTTAATCATATACATATACAAATTTAATAACAGCAGGCCACAGTTTGTAGGAAAGAAAACCAGAAAACAATAAAAATGTTGTACAAATACATAACATGTAAAAAAGAGGAAAAAAAAATAATAATATTAATTTGGTTTTGTTTTGTTTTTGTTATTGCATAATGTTTAGGTAGATTTTGTTTATTGCGTTGGTTGAGATTAAGCTAAATGATCATTTCTAACTTTTCGGCTAACTTTATAATAATACAAATGTAGTAAATATAATTATATTAGAAACGAACAAACAAACCAATACAAAAAAAAAGACGAAATGTGTATTTAATAATATAGTAAATAGTTTATGTAAGTAGCCAGTAGCTTGTATAATAATATTTATATTTTGCATTATGTAATAGTATTTTTTTGTTGTTGTGGTTTTCTTGTTTTTTTTTTTGCAACTAGCGTAACACACCCTGAACCCATCAATTAGTTTTCCCCCCTTTACTCCAACCGCACAATGTTGTCGACCCGATCCAATTAGTCCGCTAGTCCGGTACAGCCATCCATTCGTTATATATTAAACATTCCATTGGGTGCTCGCTCTTTTTCTCTCTCCCTATCTCACTCTCACTCTTTTCCTTTCATTCTCTATCTGTTTGCTAAGTTTGCATCGCTAATTGTTAAATTGTTTAGAATTATGCTACAAAAATAATAATATTGATAAATGTTGACCACTGTTGCCCACTGTCACAATAGCCATTATTATCGACCGATCGGGTTTGGGAATGGGGGCCCCAATGCCTATGTGCGCAATTGCGCTGCACTCGCTCCTGCTCCTGCTTCTCCTTCTCCTTGTCTCCATCATCATCATATTCATGCTCTTGTTCACAGCTGGCTGGACAGCTTGAGAGCGCTCCGGCGTAAGCTTCAGCTGCTGTCCAGCGATTGCCACACACATATTATTATATATATATACATATTAATATATATATATAAATATATGTAGATATATGTATGTATATATGTTTTATATGTATGTATATATGTTTTATATGTATAGTATATGTTTTTTTTTTTGTTGTTTTGAGTATGTTTAAGTTGTGTTGTAGTTGAAAGTTATGATTCAGCGCGATCATTTATCCTCACAGCAACCATTCTTGGCCAGCTGTTTCTGCAGGGCGGGCGGAATGAAATCTTTCGTCTTGGAATGATTACCCTGGCCAAGCAACGCTGGCTCAATATGCTTGCCCTCCTGTATGGCCTGGATGCACTTGAGCAGATCATAGTTAATGCGCTCGCTAACCACCGAATCTTTTCTGTAATTGTACATGGGTTAAAAATTGGTTTCTTTACTTATTTTTTGTATCTGCCACTCACTTGTAATCCGGATGACCGAGCACCTGTTCGCGTATCCAGGTGGCCGTTGTTATTAGTTCGCCAGCCGCACGTTTCTGTATAAAGCGTAGATACTGTTCGATTGTGCAGTGTGTATCCGTATCCACTTCCATGGACTGTAGATAGCTACGTATGAGTGGCACCAGGCCAGGAAATACGCCAGGCTGTAATAATAATAATATTATATGCAAATTTTTCTAATTTCATAAGCTTATTCGTCTTACCTTGCCATTGAAGATCTCATTGATGGTCAGCAACTGGAACAGCTCACTCTCCTCATCATCCGTATCGGTGTGATCGCTGTCAGTGCCATTGTGCATGTCACTGCCATTGCTGTTGCCGTTCTCATTGCCATTGTGTCCATTGGCATGGCCGTTGAGCTTGGCACTGCCATTGGACAGTGGCTCATCGGCATTCTCGGCATGGTTAAGGCCATTGGTGGTGCCATTCATTTGGGCGCGTGCGGCACGCTGTTCGGTCGATTTAGATGACTTGCGGAACCAGAACTTCTCCTTGCGACAAGCATCACGCTTCTGGGCCGTCTGCATATTCTCATCCACCTTGCTAATGGGCGTAAGGAAGTTGAGTTGATACGACAGTATGACACGAGTGAGTAGCACCACAAAGCAAACAATAGCAGCATTTTCGAAATCAGAGATTTGTGCCTCGCACGGACGAAACTCGACACGCCAGCCAATCGAGCTGTTTGGTGGCGGTGGCTTGAAGCGCATGGTTTGCCAATTGGTCGATTGAATATTTTCAAAATGATCCGTATCCTCGTTGTCGTTTTGATGCACCTTCTCGCTGAACAGTGACACCGTGTCCCTAATGAACAAATGGGCCACATGCTGGGCAAGCAGATTATCAATGCCACCCTTAAGGAGACGCTGATACACATTCTCATCGTATGTTAGCTTCACATCATTGTATTTGGCACCCTCGGGTGACAGATACGAATCGATTGAATCGTAACGTGATTTCGCAATACGAAATTTGTTCTCATTGAGCGGCGCCAGGCCGCGCTCCTCGGGCGTACGACAATCCACCGACGAGCTAATCACATTCCAGCGGCAATCCGACTCTGTTAGATAGCCGCGATACACCGGCGAGGCAGCGGTCAATGCCAGCATAATGGGACACAGTGGTGCCAGTTGATCGTAAAGACGACGAGCCTCCGTAATGTTGCATGCCTGGAAGGTTAACTGTAGGCAGCAACAGCCCATGCCAAAGCCCATGGCATCCAGCAGAACGACATCGGGCTCACCCGGTGGTGCGCCCTCGACAGGCAGCTTTGTGTTAACATCTTTGAATACTACAAAATGTAAAAAAAATAAAGCTTTAGAATATCTTGACTAAATGAAAAGAAATCTCATTTAATATTTACCCTTTAGCTTAATGGAGACCTTCTCGCCGCGTCGCTTGCGTATGTTGCGCGTGAGCGTCTTAAAGCGTGGATGACCCGGAAAGATGGCCTCGTCCGGGAAGTAAAGCGAACGAGCCGAACTATTAGGATCTTCGGGGCGCGGTTGATGCAATGGATACGTAAAATTGGGCGCACCTAAACGTGGAAAGTTTGTTATGGACATCACACACTCATCGCTGGCCAGCAGCTCGGTGACCTCCTCGCGACGATAACGCATATTCGCCTCAACCAAATTGAAATGGGCCATCAGGCCGCCAAAGGGTTTGCCCGGTGTGCCTTCGATCATGTAGGCGCCATATTCGGGACGCCATAGCGACTTAACGCCATTGGGATCGGCCAGCTCCTTTTCGTTGAGTTTGGCCAACAGATCCTTGGCACGGAGCGCCACACGCGCCACCTTATGCTCATCATCGAACTTCACAATGATGTACTCGACCTCATCACCCCATTTGAGTATATCACCCTGACGATCCTTGAGTCTGTGATACAGATTTATGAACTGATTAATGCCATGTTCGCACACATGATCGGCCAGTTTCTTGGTCTCCTCCCAGGTAAGTGGATTGCCCTCGCTCAATAGGCCCATTGCAGCTAAAATTAATGAGAGAAAATTTTTATTATTATTATTGTTTAATTTATTGAAATTTTGAATTTCTGTCAACAAGCATTATACATATATTCGAAACTGTCATAGATAGTAAATTAATAACACAGCAACAGCAGCATAGACATTTTTAGCTAGAGTTTATAATTGGCATGATTGTTCATCGGATTAATGTTGATAAGATGCAAGTTTAATTATCATAAACGTTTCTTAAACAAAAAAAAAACACAACACACAATGCTGATAAGCTGCCAAACTTATTGTTTTTATCAATAAACACTTTCTCGTTTAGGGATTTACTTTTTCAGCGTTCACGTGTTTTTAGCGTCTAATTGTTATAATTATTTAAATTACCATCGATTCGTATCGTTTCGGAGTAAAGTCAAAGTCTCGCTGCTAAGCTATAATAAGCTAGCCAAAAAAGAAATGGTAAATCGATAAAGCGACCTTAACTTTAACAACAAATCTTTTGGACACAACACAATCAAAAAAAAAACACACAAAGCACAAAGAACAAAATCAAATTAATCATATAATTGATAAGACAAATTTAACCAGCCTATACCATACACTATATACAATATATATATATATATATATATATATATTTCTATATATTTATTATATTTGTACACAAAAAAAGTTGTACTCTTATTGGCTAAAAACAGCTGCTGTTAATGCTACTATGGCCATGCGACACTTGAGTTTAGTTTGATTGAAGTCAAATTGTTATTAGCCACGCTTGTTGTTGTTGCTGAACGCACACACTTGTTGCTGCCCCACTTGTTGATGGCACAGATTTATGGCAGCAAAAGAAATGCCGCATAGATCTTGTGTTAAATTGTAGTTATATGTTGTGTTGAGCTTGCTTTAAATCAGACTCAATCAAGAAATTGGTTAAGTCTTAGTTTAGATACCAAACAGCTGTAAACTGTAAGCCAAACCAACAGCCAAATACCAAATCGAACAAAATAACCACAAGAATTAGTTGTTTGCTGTCGCATGACTATAATTATTGGTTAACGCAAGCAAAGACAACAACAAAACAAAAAACAAAAAAAAATAGTTGAAAACAATTCTTGAAAACCAAAAACTCGAGACAGATTTCACAATACACAATGTTAGCCATTAGCCATTAGCCATTTAAGCTTGAATCGAACACAAAAACACATTTCAAAATCTTTTGATTATAGTTACTGAATGATTCTACAACAATTTGAAATAACACTTGGGTTAACTAAGTTCAAATCAATTACGTTTTTCAAACAAGTTTTGCATTGACTTAAAGAAAAAAAATTAAAAAAAAAAAAACACACTTAAATATATACCTCAAAGATTGTTATGAAAAACAAACGCTTTTGTAAGAATAATTTTAAAATATCCTATATAGATTTCTAGTGTTTGGGGGTTAACTTTCACTTTCGAGAGCACAGAACCAAATACGAGAACTGGGTTGCTTCACAACCAAACGACGACTAAATATACCCACGGCCAGACTCCAGCTTATTATGGACAGCGGATGTGGACGCCGCCGTCGCAGTCGCCGCTGCTCGGCAAACTTCGCGCCCCACCGAGCGGCAACATCCCCTAAGACGACCGATCCAAGCATTGAGCCAACACGATCGTTACCGATTGATGACGACACAAACGGCAGCAGCGGGGCTAGTGCAATAATAACTTCGGGAAGTATATTACCATTTATTGGCTACTCATATGTATTTGCGGGAGTCGAGCGGATGTCGTAGCGCAAAAGGGATGGGGTGGGGTGGGGTGGGGTGTAGTGGGTGGTTGGGTTGGGTTGGGTTGGTGGAGGTGACACTTGAAACTATTAATTGCCATTATAATTATTTGAACTAGGTAATTTATTATGCATATTTAATGCCCAGCCACACGAAATACTCAAGTGCATTCATTCATTTATTATTATATTATTTCGATTTTGGTTCTTTGGTTCTTATAGATTTCGATTGTTCAATGTTGGTCGGCATTTTGATTTAGTACACAATAAAGATTATAATCGACCATAATTAATGCAGAGCAGCTACTTTATTTAGCGAGGGTTAATCAAAAAATCAATCAAACTCGAATTGCTTTGCAACGCTTAAATGAAGCTTAAATTTACATTATCCCAACAGCTTTGTTAGCTTTGTTTAAACAATTTCGGTAGTACTATAATCTAAGCCCGTTAAGTTTGATTTACTTCATAGACCTTAACGCACAACCCTCGTGCTAAAATGAAGCATTTATTATACACATAATTTGCTTGTCGCATTGTAAATCTTCTTGGAATTAGCTCAAGTTGAATAATTTAAAGCGGAAATGAAAGTTATAATATGAATATAAATATATATATATATATATATATATAAAACAAATAACGCATGAATGTACTTAAATGGAATGTTTCGAATGGAAAACGCACAGCTGTTGAAATTCAAACTAAAAAAGGTGGCATGATCATTATTGGTATTAGATCATAGAACACACATCTTGGTGATATCGTCAAATGTTACTTTGTTTGTTTAATAGAAGAAATCGATTCGATTGCTCTTCGTGGAACGGCAACAAAGAGTGTGAAACAGTGCATCAGCTGTTGGATAATCATTACAAATAAACATTAAAGTGCATTGTTTATGTTCCTTTTCTTCTGAAGTTTGAATACGAATAAAGCTGTGGTCCGCTGACTAAGCCACAGCTGTAACTAATTGTAACAAAGCAATTGGTCATTGTCGTCAATTTCTCATTGCCGTGAAAGGCTTTGGCTTTTAAAAATAAACTATATTTTCTTAGTAAAGTCTTTCATTTCTATAAAAGTAATTGATATTCAAATCCTTCTCTGAACAATAGCACACGTTTAAGTTAGTATAAAAAAATAAAATAAAATAAAACACTTGAAAATGATCTAGTTATCAATTGAAGTGCTTTGGAATTCACAGACTGTCAATCATGAATTTCTTTTTATTTCCTTTTGATTAGGCCTAGGTGTTTGATTATTTATAAAGTCCATATATGCGTAGCAGCTAAATGTTTGACTAACTAAAAAGTTTTGCATCTTTCAAAGTTTATCCATTTTTTGCTTATCACACACAAGCCAAAAGCCAGCTCCACGAGGCGCTACTAACGTAACACACATGGATGGAAAGCCAACCAAATATAATATGCAAAAAATAAAATAAGATAGCGGGTGGGTAAGTAATGTAAGTTTAGATAAGAATTGACATATGAGCGTTGTTATATGGATATTAATAGTTTGTAGTTCGTTGTTGGTGCGCCAGCCTCTCGACTCAATTAGTTATTCAGTCAATTATTCAAATACACATATAAGACGTAGTTTGAGACACATTATGGATATTTTTACAAGTCGTCAAGTACAAGTGCTTTATAGGCACATTTAACTAGTGTTTAATGCCATACATACATTGCCACTACTACTGACCAACGCAATACACATATCTGCTTGAAAATTGTTTCGAAAAACAACAACAACAACAACAACTAAAACGACAGAATTCTGCAAAGTCATATTAAACAATTGCCAACCAAGTGTGTTTGTGTATTTGTAAACTATAAAAATAGCTTGAGCCAAATGAATTTAAGTGTATGACTCATTGGCTGAATATCACTAATTGTTTTTACACATATCGTTTTTAATACTCTGTCAGGCATAAAATTAATGCAAATCTTTTCATAAAATATTACAACTGTCTCAGTTGGAGTATATATACGAATTCTGCAGTTTGTTTTTAAACTAAAGAACTTTAATAATGTCCAAAAATAACTAAAACATTCTACAGAGTATCTAAAAGTCGAAAACTTTCCACTATTATGCATTTTATTGTCATTTGTGTGTGTGTGTGTTTGGTAATTTCTCGAATAAAAAACTATGATAAGCTTACTGATTAGAGGGCAATGTTGTATAACAAGATGGCTTGTTGGGGTGGGTTTCGGAAGGGGTTGGCTGTATGGGTGGTGTTAATGCCACTTTCTGATAAGCATTGATGATAAAAACGATGATGTTGACAACAATTAAAACGCAGCTGGCTGTTTTTGTTGTTGCATTGCCTACCCGGGTGTCTCTGGCGTATACGTAATGTTCAAAAGTCACAAATCAAATGCGGAAAGAAGCAATAGAAAATATGAACATGCAACAGCAAGCAACAACAACAACAACAACAATAGCCATTCAGGGCCATTAAACGTAGGCAAATGAAATAGAAAACATGCATATAGTATGTATTGATAGATAGATACACTCATCTATATACACATCGACAGATACAATGATGCAAAAGATACAAATCTGAAGGTTTTACCTGCAACATTGCGAATGTAAACAAACAAAAGCGCAAACAGTTTGCTGTTTGAAATTGGCAGTAGTAGGAAACTGCAGTCGTTGCACTTGAAATAATTGCACGCCATACAAGATTACGATAGATTACGTATACGCCTCATAAAATAGGCAATACAAAAAAAAATTAGAAAACAAAAAGAAAAAACCAGCGGTGAATGAAACAAAGTGTCGGCCGACGCAGAATAATATTTGCGACGTAATAGAAATGAAAGAGCGCAAACGAGAGGGAGAATATTGAGTGTAGTATTGTTGCAAAGATAAGTGTAAGTAGCATTTGTATGTGAGAAATGAGGGAAGTGGGTGGGGGAAGGGTCTTATGCCAGACTAGACGCAAGAGTACCATATATATATATATAGAAACATATCTGCATATATAGATTTGCATGCAGCGTGCGTGAATATGGCTCTTCTGAATTTGGCAGCTGTCAATTTAACAAATTTTTAATTTTACCTTACAAATGTCCCTAACATGTTACATGACTGTCTGTCTATATGTCTGTATTTATTTTTATGCATAAATGCGACTTAGGGAAAAAAAAGAGAAGTATGAGAATTAAACTCTTAACCAAGTCTAGTCACAAAATAAGGGGCTTAAAACCAAGAGCAAAAGCATAAGTAAGTTCTAAAAGCCTTAATTCAAGTAAAAAGTATTTAAAAGAATTTTAATTGAGTAAAGCTTTAATAAAACGAGCAGAGGAATACTTGAGTTATGCATGACCATACTTAAATCAAGTAGAAAACTCTTAAATCAAGTTAAAACCGTACTCTTCTCGTTTCTTGCAAACACAATCGAATTTAAAGCTGAGTAACGTTTTCGCTCTGTGTATTAGCTTAAATGTTGCATAAAGGCTATTTATAATAGACAAATTATTATTTTATTTAACAGACTGTTAAATTGTTGCTGCCATATATAGGCGAAAGGTTTGCTTTAAAGCAATTTTGAATTGCTGGCAAAAGAAAAAATAAAATATATATATATATATAAAAAGATATGATGGGCGGGCCGTTTGCAACTGGGAAATCCAGACAATGCCCCGATTAACGGTCTGCTCAAAAGATGAAAACCTGATTGCCATTTACTCTACAATCAAAATCAGATTAAATAACGTTATTCTTTGTGCTTTGAGTTGTCTAGAATTTAATTTGATATTGCTTTGCTTTGTTTCAGACCAAAATTATATTTGTTGATATTTTCAACGCACAAACAAAATCCCCATAATTGGCAGCCTCACGTGTTTCTTTCAGACTTTTTTGCATTGTTGATTGTTGTTGATTGTTTATTGTTTTATCGTTCATGTATTATTAACTAGTATAAGAATCGAATCTGATATGGGTCTGGTTTCAAGCACTTGTGCAAATGCAAATGACGGATGATACAAAGCAGAATTAAATAAAAACAGCTTTAATATATAATTCTTATTTGAATTTTGTTGAACAAAAAACAAAAAAAAAAATTTGTTTAAACAGCTTTTCATTAGTAATACGTAGATGGGCTCGAGGTTTCAAAAACGATTTGACTAAAAGTTACTCATTAACACTTATATTAAGCTATAGAAAATCTTTTGCGATAATAATATGGCAACCCCTTGGTTCATTCACAATAGATAGGGTATACAAAAGAGCTTTATGCAACTGTTGTTGCTGTTGTTTTTGCTAGTATTATTATTATTCTTGTTCCACACATTTATCTTGTTAATTGCGTAAAATAAGGTAAGCAAATAATTAAAACATCCTTAATATGACGCACTACCAAACTTCATAATAATCATTCTGATGCTAATAATGACGCACTAGAACAGATATCTATAGCTGTATGTACGCTAAGCTTTGTTTAAATTAGTTTTGAACCAAACTAAACAAATGAAAAGATTGATTTGTATGCTCTGTGCAAGTATATTGAACCATTGAACTTTTAATTTTCAAATACAATGTGCAATTCTAGTAGTTAGAAAGCTTCATATATAGTTGAGATTGTGATTAATTAAGTTGAACTAGCTGCTTTGATGATGTGCATCACGATTAAAAACAATTTATACACAATTATTTACAACGAAGCTTAGATACACTTGCATTTGTGACTAAAGGAGTGTTAACAAGAAGTTTCGTTAAGTTACAAAGCGGTTCAAGGGTTTTCTAAACTATAGAGCATTTAAGGTTCGAGCAATTTCTGTTGCTTTTTATTTTGTGCGTCGTCATTTGACATTGCTATTAGTCCAACGAAGGCGTGGAGGCTTATTTTAATGAGTTAATAAATAGCAAGGTCAAGTTTTGAAGCACACACACACACACACACACACACACACCGATAAATCTATGCGAATAAACAAACATATACATGTATGTTGTGTGCCTAAAAAACATACATGGCACACGGCATGTTTCCGATAACAATCGATCGTGTTTATTCACAATTGTCATATGCACGAGGCCAAATTGCAAGCCCTCTCATGTTTTATCGTGTTGTAGTGTCGTGCCCTATCGTGAGTCATGCTAATGTTGCCTAGTCATCATGATGTTTGAGAGCTGTCAGCAGCATGATATGCTAATTCTCAAATTGTTCTAGCGTTTGCTGTTCGCATTGCTATTGTTGTTGTTGTTGTTGTTGCTTTTGTTGTTGATCTTCTTATCTTTAGTCAAGTGTTTTTGTGTGTCTTGTGGTGAAATTGCAGTTCCTACATACCCACATATACACATGTGTGTTAAGCACATGCAGAACAGATATCAATACCAATGCACACTTGTGCGTTTGTATGTATATCTCGTTCACACAGTTTTTTTGCGAGTGCCTTGAACTTCACCTCCACTTGCCCAAAAATATCGCTTCTCACCAGCTGCAGTTACCCCTTTGCAAACAAGCTGATGCATAAACTCGTTTTAAATGGTACTTTTTTTTTTTTTTTAGCTCTCTGTGTGTTTATCACACGCGACGCATGCATGAGTAATACGAGTGTGACGTCACATTGATTATCATCATAATTTGTTTTTTGTTGAGGTTTGTTTCAAGCATTTTATCAATAGATTTGAGATCAATTCGTAACTTGAAATCGGCAGTATGTGAATGACTTCACAGAAATGTGACAGGCAGTTAATCGAATACGTTATATGTACATACATACATGTGTATGTATGTACGAATGTATGTACCGCATTTCACATTAGTTTTAAATTGATTAACAAACAAAAAAAGACAAAAACACATTACAAACTTCCAGGCCATAAACTCAAGGCCACTGACTGACTGACTGTTCCAGTCCAATTGAACAATATGTAAACCGGCTGCATGCTCACTCGCACTCTCTTACACTCTCACACACACACACGCTCACGCACGCACACTTTAACACGGCAAAGAGCTTACACAAACACGCACGCAGCATTTGGCATGCACATAAATTTGTATGGAAAACGAATGTCAAGGTTATGCCCGGCCTGGAACTGGACGTACACACACACATGCACACACAATACCGAGGCAACGGCAATAGCAACAACAAAGAGCGGCTTGAAAAAATACCTAATTGTCGTGTAATTAACGAACAAAAACGAAAATCAATAGGAAACAAAAACATCGAAGGCTATTACGCACTAGTGGCTAAGTTTGGTTTGAGAGCAAAAATAATTTGACCATAGTTTTAATTATATATATTTTGTACACAACAAAACTTACCGGCAAATGTAGAGATGAAGAAAACTTAAAAGCAGCAAACGCGTGCGCTCTAATAAGATTTTTGTCTTATTCTTGTTGTGTTTGGATGCTGCTCAGCTGTTGCTCTCGCCGTAGATTTTTGAAAAACTAATGTCGACGTCGGCGTCGAGCACACAACACAAAAATGACCTGTTTGTTGTTGGTGCTGCTGCCCTCGCTCTTACTGTCTGCGCTGCTTTCGCTGTCTCCTTTGCACGCTCACGCTTACAATCGCATTCACAGCGACGCTATGTTTCAATGTGTGTGTGTTTATATATATTTGTGTGACCGCGTGCTGATGTTTTTTTTTGTTACACACGTTTTGATTCCGATTTCAAATGCCGATTCAGAATATTTGCTGTGGCTTTTGCAATTGTTGTTGGTTGTGTAATGACCAATGTCAATTTAACGAAATGGTCTTAGATTTTTTCCGATTTGTTGTTATTTGCACTTTTGTTTCAGCTTGATTGTTTTGCCACGATTTCACAAATTGCTTAATAAATAAAAGAAATTCATATTACAGGTGTCGCTCGATAATTAAAATGAGTTTTTTTTCAAATGATGATGCAGAAAAATCTATGATTCTAAAATCTTTCAAATAAGCCCTTTATCATAACTTGTTTTCAACAAAAATTATATTTTGAGTTTTAATTTGTGTCAGCCTAAAATACTTATTTTTAAGTGAGGTAACACTGCACAACATTTACATTTAGTATCATTTGCTATCTATGTACATATGCATTTTCATATGTATGTGTGTAAGTGCATGTTTGTGAAAAATACAAAATGTGCAGGCCGCGTGTTTTTTTCTTTACCGCCTTCACTATGTAACTTCCGTTACAGCTGCGACGTCAGCGGTAAGGGCGACTGCAGCGCCTGCATTCTAATAATTGTAAATATTAAACGCTGTTTGCACTAAAAACGATATTAAAAAAAACACCAACATTTGCCTATGTACTAGGAACAACAACATGAATGTGTGGCTGTGCCTTAGTTTTTTTTTATCGCCTGGGTAATGTATGTACATGCATGTATATATATTTATGTTTGTATGGAATGTGTGTGTGTGTGAGTGACCAAGTTGTTCCCATAAGAAGACGCGCTGCTGTTTAGCATGTGTTTGTATGTTTGTGAATAAGTGTGGGTGCTGGCGATCCAATTGCTTGCTTACTGCTTATTTGCTTTCCGATCAATGCCTGATGCCGCACCAATAATTTCACAATTCCACAAAATACACAAAGTTATTTTACTTGAAACTCAATTTATAGCGGGGGTGTTGTATTACTTTGTTGATTTAGGTTTATTTTTGCTATGTTGTTGTTATTAGTTACGAATTAAATTTCCAGCGTAATAATGACATCGATATTTAACACAAAATTCCAAAAAAAAACTATAAAACCTGCCACTGCGCGCGGCTATTTATGTAAAAAAAAGTTGTACGCATTTCATGCTACGTGCTGCCAGACTACATAAAATCCCTAACCCACCATGCGGTGCATATGGCAACACAATCAGCTGTTAGTGTTAAAAAATGCGCGCAAATTCAAAATAATTCAATTAAATTTTCAGTTTTAATACATTAAGTGTATTAGTTAAAAAAATTACATATATATATTTACATGTTACATTACTAGACTTGTAAATAGAATAAAGATTGCTGAGTGAGAACCGTAATCACATTTGAAGCAGTTGCCATGCCCAATACTTCACCCGCATTATAATCCAAAGTAATCAAATGATGCTTCCCAATGACAACCTGTGGTCCGTTGCGGTTGCGCAACCCCAATGCAGAATCGTGGCGCGGCTTATATACATAAACATAGCGAATGTCCTCCGCAACAGCCGCATACTCCAGATCCGGGCAACAATCAACAAACTTGCGCTTCTGCTTTGATGCCAGCACATAGCCAAATGCATGCAAATTTCCCTCATGCCGCACACTCCACTCATTTGGCTTCGAGGGCTGATACTGTTGCAGCCAGATTGATGCATCGGATGCCTCACGAGTGGCAAAAGCCGCCGGATAGCCTGCACGCAGCGTTGTGGCAAACAACGGCGGCATTGTATCCATTAATATTGTATGTGTTATGTGTCCAGCGGATAAATTAAAACGAACTGCAATAAAAAAAAGTAGTTAGATACCTTTATTTTTACTATTGTTTTGTTTGCCTTACCCATTTTTATGTCAGCGCTGTGGTCGCCTGGCGGAAGATCACATTCCTCAATGGGTTCCTCAAGATTTGGTATCGGTGGCTGCTCTGGCTCCACGGCTGCTTCTGCTGCTGGTGGAGGTGCTGGCTCCTCCTCCTGCAGAAGTTGTGGCCACATCTGTGCCTGCCGCTTGACCAACGTCAGTATGAGCACCGCCTCCTCCACCGTCCAGGTGGTCAGCTCTTCGTCAATTCTGGCAAAGAGTGCTCCTATAAGAAGCCTACGTGTCTGGAACTCCACCAAGGCGTGTTCGTTGGAACACATCACCAGGCAGTCGCTGCGAGTGGCACCCGGTGGCAAAGGGAAACGCACAAGAACATCCTCGACAGTTTGTGTCCAATTGTATAGCGGTGGCAGCTCCCGCTGCGCAAATAGTTGTGCTTCAGCTTCATCTACTTGGGCTAGCGTCATTATATCTTTATTGGAGCAGAGAACCAATGATTCAGCACGCGGCTCAAAGGCGCAATAGTACAGCGATCCTCTAGTCTGCAGCCGCTGACATATGTTATATTTCCATTCCGCATCCGGCGACGCCTCCAGCGTCCAGTGCGCCCAAATCAGCTGTATGGTATGTCTGCCTCCCACTTCCATTCGCTGCACATGGCCAGCCACGGTGGAGATCTGCTTCCGCTCCTGTATCATATCCAAGCGTGCATCGTAAAGCACAAAGCCTCGCTGTGACTCCGGTTCATTAACGGGTGAGCTGGTGACCAGTTGCCAATTGGGTGGGGTGGCACGATTTCGATCCCCAGTCTCAAGTAAATGGAGCGTCAGCATACCATCGCACAACACACAATATTTCTCCGAAATAAAGCGCATTGTGTAGTTGTAATCGCCGGGCAGATGCGAAAAGCCATCGCCATGATCATCTCGCTGTAAATTGTAAACAACATGTTGCTCACGTGGTTGTCCACGCAACACGTCGTAGGAGCAGCGTACAACCTGATGGGATTTGTTCACAAAGTAGCTGTTGTTCCGCGCCCACGGATCGGAGTGCAGCAAATTGTGTCGTGCGAAGAGCTCAACGTGTTGCAGCGAATATTGGTTGGTGTGCAGATCAAGTCTGAGCGGAGCACTTACGAATTCTTGGCTTATCACCGGCACTGCATCGAAGGAGAGCTTGTAGCCGGAGAAATTTGGACAGAGTAGGTTGCGGTCAACGGTTAGGTCCACCAATGGCATACTGGTTTGTCTTTTAGTCGAAATGAATTAAAATAAACAAAACTAAATGCTACTGGAATTTTAATTGAGCAGTCTAGTATTGGAAAGTGGCGTAAAGTTGTTTCTTTTGATAATGTTATGTTAACGAGCTGTACAATTATTTGTGTGCTAGAATGACTGGTGTCAACCTACTATGTGTATGAAAGAAAAATATTTTAAAAACTTACAATTGAATAAATGTTATGCCTACTATGCGAGCAGTTAAAGTAAAACTTGTAAACACTCCAGCAATGATCAGCTGTTTAAATTGTTACGAACACTACGTGTGCATTTGACACGTAATGATATTGTAAATATTGCATTTGTTGATCCATACAGTTTTTAGATATAATGTAATCATATATATAAAATAAATATATTGATATATATTTTCCTACGCCTAAGTAGATTACTCAAAGCTAGCAAGTGTCATTTGCGCATAGCCATTTGCCGGGTCAGCTGTTGGCAAAGACATACGTGTTCTTTGCAACTCTGTCCGCGCAGTGCTGCACAACACACACCAAAAAGAGTGTTGACACGTTGACAGAACATTTGGGCCGTGTTTTACGAGAATTACAAGTTTTTTTATTTAATTAAATTATTTTTGGCCAACAGGCGAAGCAAAAACTCGCTAAAAACGAACTTGACATAAACGAATCTGTACAGGTAAGCGTAGTGTACTTAAAGCGTTTGCACCCATCAACTGCATTAACAATTCTATCTAATAATCAAATTTTGTTTGTGTGTGTACGTGTATGTGTGTTTGTCTGGACGTATTTTGCAGTTGCAGAAGCTGTTGGGCAAAAGCGAAGAGAAAAGCTTATAAAGACAACTAAGCGACCAGATCCCGGAGACCTGTCAGCTGCTGCGGCGTGGCAGCAAACACAGCAGTGAAATACATACAAACGCTTTACGTAGTTATAAACTAGCCCAATACCAAATAGTTAACAAGCAATAACAAAAATGCGCGACAACCAAAGCAAAAAAGGCAACAACAGCGGCAGCAGCAGCAGCAACAATACTAACAACAACAACAACAAACAACGGCCAGCAACAACAATGTGGCTGTTGTTTATGGTAGGAGCAGCGCTGCTGCAGTGCAGCGAAGCTGTAGAATTTACATTCGATTTGGCTGATAATGCCGAGGATTGTTTCTACGAGGAGATCAATCGCAATACGAGCGCCTATTTCGAATTTCAAGTTTCCGCTGGAGGTCAACTGGATGTGGATGTGGTGCTGAAGGATCCCAACAATCAGATAATCTATTCGCTGGAGCGCGCCACATTCGATAGCCATCAGTTTACAGCAGAGACGAAGGGTGTGTATACGGCATGCTTTAGCAACAAATTCTCAGCGTTCTCGCACAAAATCGTCTACGTGGACTTTCAAGTGGGCGACGAGCCGGCACTGCCCGGCGTCGATGAGCATGCAACGGTGCTCACCCAAATGGAGACCTCATCGCAGGCGATACACAAAGCGCTCAATGACATACTCGACGCCCAGACGCATCATCGTTTGCGCGAGGCGCAGGGACGCAAGCGTGCCGAGGATCTTAATCAGCGTGTCATGGTCTGGTCATCGCTGGAGACGGCGGCCATTGTGCTTATAAGTCTGCTGCAAATTCTGGTGTTGCGTAACTTCTTTACGGATCGCAAGCCCAGCCAGACGCATTACAGTCGTCTATAGACATATGCCTAAGGATAATAAGGAGAAGGACAGCGGCAACGGCAGCAGGACGCAACCATCTCTACCAAAACACATTTCTACACATTACACATAAATATAAATAGGCTTCCCTTGTCTTTTTTTTTTTTTTTGATATACTATTCGTAATGCAATACGTCTCTAGCTGCCTTCTCACATGTATTTCATTCCCTGGTCTATCAAATCGCTTTGATTTGTTATTTGTTTCACACGCCACGAAAGCATCCTGTAAACCATAAAAAAAAAATACTTAAAATCAGAGAATGTATTTTTTGTTTTTGTGTCTATCTTTAAATACAAACAAGCGAAAAAAGGAAAACCAACCAATTGCAATAAACAAATTATACAAAATGTTGCGTATTTTTTTCACGTCTCACTCTCTCTCTCTCTTTCTGCAAAGATGAGTGTGGAGAATGGTTGCCATAAATGGTTGCCATAAATTATGTACGTTCATTATGGCATAGGCAGGATGACACGCTGTTTGTTGTTGTGGTTGTTGTCGCTTGTGTCGTTGTCGTTGTGCTGCTTTAATCGCCGTCAATATGCAGTCGCTGCGCTGGTCGCGTCTTGCAGGAAGCAACAGAATTACGAAACAGGCGGAAACACACTAAGCCCATATGACAGACAGAGAGAGCAACTTTTACAGCGGGCTGTTATTGTTGGCACCGTGGCATTTTGTACTTGAAATCATCATATTTTGATCAAATTACATTTTCGTCTCGATCACTGCCACAGGGCACAAAATGGGCCAAACTCACATTGAAAAAGCGACAACAACAACAACAGCCACCAAAAGCCAGGCACCAACTGTATCAACAAGCGAGCGAAAAGTAATGAAAGAGAGAGAGAGAGAGACACACACATACATGCTTAGCATGACTAAACCGCAGCCGAGACGGCGAATTCGATGCGGCAATTTTGTTGAGCTCATAGTTCATGCGAGAAGCAGACAGGCGAGAAGGCGTAGCGCAGTTTATACTTAAACAAGCTTGTTTTTGGACAACAAGAGTTGCGTTCATTTAAATGAGCAGCACAACAACAAGCTTGAGACTCTTGCCAGCTGACCTGCTGCTCCACTACACCAAAGAGCAGCCGCAAATGCTGCACACTTGCACAAGAGCAAAGCAAACACACACACACACGTATGCCATCGTCTTATGAGCTTTTCTTACATAGGTCGGGGTTGTCGCGTTTTTGGAAGCTGCTTCCTCGTTTTTAGACAACAAGCTCTTTGCTGACTAGCAAATACCCTTGGCAAAACTTTTTTTTATAGATATTTGATATTTTCAGTGTTTTTTTTAAGGCTCTTAAATAATACAAACAACTTTTTTTTTATCGAATACGCTAAAAATAACTTCACTTTACTTAATAAAGGTAATTTCTGGTTTCTATCGATCGACTTATATTCTTCGCTTAACTCTGAGAAATTCTAGTAGAAGAAATAAAATAATCAAACTTCTTGTTGCCTTGCGAAAAGTTGCTTTTTAATGATTCATGTTGCTGTTGTCATCTTCAGCAGTATTTGTTTATTTTTTGTTGATTTCATGCACATTTGCTTGGCTTTTGTTGTTGTTCAATTACTTGCAACGCTGATATTATGGCTAGTCGAATGACTTTTAGCGTTTTTCCACGACCAATTGCACTTTATTTACTTCACATTTAGCATCATATTGGCCAGAAAATTGCCTTTAGTTTCATCTTTCTCTTTGTGTCAATTTTTACATAATTTGTATATACATTAATACATGCATTGTGTAATAAGTTATGCTGTTTGGCTTTGGTCGCTTTCTGAAACACAAACAGGATTAAAGGCAGTTTAATTACCAACTCATGCGGTTTACCTGATTTTCTGTTTTATAGCAAACAAACTAACGTAATATATACCTAAAGAGTTTCCTTATTGAAAGTGGTTTTGGTTTTGAGGTCAACAAATATCTTATCAGCAATTGTTTGTCTCTTATCAGAATTGTTGTGATTGCACTTACTTTAATTAAACGCTACTTGAAATTTTAGTTTAAAGACAAGTTGTTGTTGTGTTTGTTTCAAAGGTTTATTTCAACTAAAAGCTATTATAAATATATGTTATGTAATGAATATTGTTAAAAAAATAATTTTTACAATCATTAAAACAGTCTTTAAACTTAATAAACTATTACTTATATTGCGCAAGTTATATAGAAAATTACTCTGAACTTTCACAAATCAAAAAAAGAAAAAAGCGTCAAGCTTCCACTTAACCAATGCAGCTGTCATTCATCAAAATCCAAATTGATTCATTGCCAAGTTAACAAGTTTTTTTTGCGGTTAATTGAAGGCTCTGTGCGATCCTGACCCACACGACTCGCCGACGTTGAGTGTCAAACAATGATGATGAGCAAGCATCATTCAATTATTGTTGTTGATGTATGTGTGAAACAATGCGGCGTATACGTATTGCATGGATTGCGCATACGCAGCGACGCGCCATAAAAGCTAAGAATTAGAAACTGGCTATTGAACTTTAGTTAGACGTACAAAATAATGATGGCAGATGTTAATCAAACAATAACTAGCAACAAGTGGCAAGTTGCAGCAGCAGCAACAGCAGCGGCAGCAACAGACGCCACTGCTTATGTAATGGGAAAGGTGCAGTTAATGTTTTAGCTGTTTGGTTGAGGTTGCGGCAGCAATTGTTGTTGTTGTTGTTGCTGCTGTGGTTGCAGATACAACGCAAACAAGTCGCCAACAACGCGGGCAGATGCTGCAGCTGCTGTTGTGGCTGTTGTTGCTGTTGCACATGCAGATGCGATCATACACTGTAAATTAAATTTTCTTAACTTTTCGGCAATTGTAAGCATTTTCAAAATCGAACTTTATTTGCCAAATGTTAAATGTAATAAATTTCTTGCCATTCAGCAATAAGGAAAAGACAAAAGGTTATCATTTTATCGATATGGAAGGGTTTTATAGGCTTTAAACAGCAAAAATAATTTAGTGTGCAGTTGTTGCCTGTTGCCAGTTATGAGTTGTGGCCAAAGGGTGCAGCGCTTGGAGGAGGTTAGGAGAAGGAGGTCTGCCGTGTCTGGCTGGAGTCTCACTTTCGCTTAATGGCAATGATGCGGCAGCATTTGGTTCATATTGTCAGAGAGGCAAACGCACACACACACACACACACACACACATAAAAAGAGAGAGACATGATAACGGCGGGAAAAAAGAAAAACAATATAAAATTTGTAGATGCACCTAGCTTAGCATAGCGAATGTTGCCGCTGCCACTGCCGCTGCAGGCAAATGATTAAGTTATTTTTTTCCTTTCTTTCTTTGGTTGTTGGAAAAATCGTTTTTCCGGTTAATATGTGTCTGTCTGCTGCCACACGGTGTTGCCAGTTTTGTTTTGTTGCTGGCTATAAAAGTGTGGGCCGCCAGCTGTGGTCATGTCAGTCTTGAATCGTGTTGCACTCAAAGCAGGCAGGCAGGCGCAGGATACAACATTCGTTCATCAACTAAGCAAAGCAATCTTCAGCTATGAAAGTACGTTGTTGCAACGCTCTATACGTATACGTGATATATGCGTAACGCATACGCCGCGTCTTGTGTTTTTCTTCATATATTTTTTTTATGTGTGTGTGTTTATTGAAGTGATTTTGGTTTTTTTTTTTTGTTTTTTTGCAGGCTTTTGTGTGTCTTTTGCTGATTGGCGCGGCCAGTGTTACGGCCAAGCCTAAGCCAGGCGGCGGCGGTGGCTGGTCCTCCAGTGGTGGTGGTGGTGGTGGCTGGTCAAGTGGCGGCGGCGGTGGCGGTGGACATGGTGGTGGCGGTGGCAGTGGACATGGTGGTGGCGGTGGCGGTGGTGATATCCAGATCATCAAAGTGATCACAGAGAGTGGCGGCGGCGGTGGTGGTGGCGGTGGCGGCTGGTCCTCCGGTGGCGGTGGTGGAGGCGGCGGTGGCTGGTCCTCCGGTGGTGGTGGAGGCGGTGGCTGGTCAGGCGGCGGCGGTGGACATGGAGGCGGCGGCGGCGGCGGTGGTGACATAAAGCTTATCAAGATCATAAGTCTGGGCAGTGGAGGCGGCGGTGGCGGTGGACATGGTGGTGGCGGCGGCGGCTGGTCCTCAGGCGGTGGTGGTGGAGGCGGCGGCTGGTCTGGTGGCGGCGGCGGCGGTGGTGGACATGGAGGCGGCGGCGGTGGTGGTTCGACCAAGATCATTAAAATCATCAAGCTTAGCGGCGGCAGCGGCGGCGGTGGTGGACACGGTGGTGGCGGCGGCGGCGGTGGTGGCTGGTCCTCCGGTGGCGGCGGCGGCGGTGGTGGCTGGTCCTCCGGTGGCGGTGGCGGCGGCGGCGGTGGCTGGCAGCCAGCTGGTGGCTGGGCTTAAAGCCTTGAGCCAGGCTCATGTAAATACTGTAAATAATTGAAGCAAAAATTTTTTTTTTTTTTTTGAATTTTCTGTTAAATTTTTTTTTGTTTTACGAATTTTCTATGTAGAAAAAAATTTAGCAAGAGAAGCGTTATGACAATTGTATATATTATTGCACAAACGATTACTATGCAAAACTTGAAGACAATCAATAAATATTATCAACTTTTATTTAAAACAGTTTATGACACAGATCTATAAATCTTATGGTTTGATTGTATTCATAACACAAATAATAATAATAATAATAAAAAGTGTTTTGTTTTATGGCGATACAGAAAAGATTTTGGAGAAGCTTTTGTTTGCAATTGTTGGCTGAATGATTTATTTAAGCCATGCCAAATGCAAGGAGTATGCGACTAGCATATACCCTGCTTTGTTTTCTTTTCAGTGACAGCAGCAGGAAAACTTTATATAGAGTATCTGCTAGTCTAGCAGTTCGGCCTTTGACCCTGGCTTGGCATACGGACAAGGCGACGCTTTTGTTGCCAAATTGCTCAATTTGTTAATCATAAATAAATAGTTAATCAATGGCAATTAGCAAAATGGCAAAATCTTGCCAGTTGTTAGCACAAAAAACGCGCGCGTGCTTGCATTTGATGCGTTTTTTGCCGCTAGCGTTTTCGCTGCTGAAAAACTTTTCCACTAACAGCTGAAAAACTGATACCCGATGCTTGCTTGGATCGAGCTCAGTTGAATGGGTACAAAATGTTTGTGAAGGACAAATGGTTTTTGATGCGATTTGAAGCGATTTAGGCGATTTGATTGATGTAATTGCGGCTAATCAAGCTGCCAGAGCACAATTTAAATGCTAATTATATATATATATATACATTTGCTTGCAGTTGAATGCTACATGTGGGCCACCCAAACCGTTGTCGCTCAAGACACTTTTGCCACATTAAAGGCCCATTAAAGCACAACACCTGTCCCTGCATCTGTAGTTCCCCTCCCCACTTTGGGTAACAAGTCTTAATTTATGCTGTTACCACATCCATTCATTGCCATGCATAATGTATACGATGCCAATCAATGAATCCCAATAAAAAAACACGCCTTAAAAACGCTGCAGTATTGAAAAACAAAAAGAAAATCATTTGCCGCCGCTTTGGCTGCTGTAGCTACAAATATGATTTTGTTTTTGTTTCGAATGCTTTATGTATCAATTAGTTGGGTTGGCAACCCAGCTGGGTTAAAGATGAGCTGAAGTTCGAAAGAGGTGCCCAAAAAGGTTACCTGACAACTTACGCGCTTAGCGAGAGTCACTTCGTGAGTTATGGAAAGTTTTTAATACCAAATTATGAACTAAGATTTAACGCAAGTTTATATTTTATATCTAAGCTTTAACTTTCGATTGACCCTCGCTAAGCAATTATCTTTGTTTTTCGTTTTTTCGTTTGTTTAGCCAATTTTTGGTTAAAACTTTTGTTTGTTGTTGTCTTTTGCTACCTTATTGTGGCTGCAGACCAATCCAATCCCAATTGGCTTGTAATACTCAAAAGATACACAATAGCTTTACGATTAGCTCGAATGACATTATCACGATACGAGTTAAACAAATAAAAAATTAATAAATGTTTTGACAATACAGTTGGAGGGGGCAGGCGGAAAAAATAACAGAAAAAAAACATCTGCAAGATATTAGTTATCAATAATTGTGTAAAAATGTTTGAAATGAATTTATTGCTGGCTTTTGTATAGAATTCTATCAATAGAAATACCTATTCAAATTGTGTAATACAAAAGGTGATTAAATCATCAACATTGTCAGCGGTTATAAAATCAAAATAAATCGTTTAACACTTTGTAGCTTGTAAATATTTTTAGGGATGGCCTGTATTGTATACAAACAGTTACTTCAGCTAAAGCCCTTTGGGCCAAGGTTAAGCTTTGATAGGAAAAAACAAAGAGAAGAGTAGGGAAAAATGATTGGCTTGATTGACATTGAATTTGTTTTGAGTGATTCGGAAACAAAGATGAAAACTCAAAAGTGAAAGTATACAAAAAATATTAGCAGCTTAATGAGTGTGTGTGAACATCTTTGCATGTTTAGCATAAACATCATTTGAAAAAAATTCCCACAGCATAAAAAAAAAAAACACAACAAAGGTCAACCAAATAAAAAATGTGAATGAAATGCGGTCTGGTTTAGTAAAATAAAACGACAAACCAGTTAATACTCGTAAGTCAAGCTACATGTAAGCTGTGTTAAGCTATAAAAATCAATAAATATGTTTCCGACTGCAAGAGTTTAGAGCTTAATTCCTGTGTTCAATTTCGTTAATAAGGATGTTACGCAATATTTGCAAAGAGGTCATGGAATTAACTAATGAATTATTCATTTTTGTTTAAGTAACTGAAAACTGTTTTTTTTTTTTAGTTTAGAAGAATCTTCTTCTTCTCAAAAAAACTATTAACTAAGTCATATAAAAGTGAAAACAAAAAAAGGTTTTTATCATAAACAAAGTTGTTTTTTTGCAACAATATTTGAAGAAAGTTTTGCATACAAAATATATACAAAAATGATTTTTGTTTGTTTAACAGCATTTTAATTGGGGTTTGACTATGAAGTATGATTAGTTAAGATGTCCAATAAATGAATATTAATTAAAATTATATTAAATTATTGCTTCTGCTGCTGCTGCTTGCTGCTTGCTGCCTGTTTATGATCTATTAGATAATGCCAATATGAAATTTCTTAATTAATATTTATAAGGCCCAGAGGCTCCAGAAGGCACACCCAGAGACCAAGACGCGACAAGTCGCATGAAATGGATATGGCCAAAACAGAGTTTGACGATAGTTGGTAAGACTTATCCACGCATCGCGATATCACTTCCCTAATGAGACGGCACGTTTATTAGCACATAATTAATGGGCTGATTGGATGGCTCTGTGGCTACTAGTTAAGCATGTGGTTGCATTGGGGGGGGGGGAGGGGGGTAGAGCCACCTCTGCTGCTAATGATATAATAATATTTTGACATTATGTGGCAATGAAGGAAAACTTAAGCAAATCTTTTCGTAAGACGCAATCAGAGAAGATAAGGCGCATCTGCAAACTAATCAAAGTACTAGGGAAATGAAAAAACCCAACGAGATGATACCCTGTAATCAGTATCTATCTTGTAGAGGCTATATGCATCATAGATTATGTTTCCCAACGCTATCGAAAGCCTTTTGGCATTATCTTTACTATGGCATTAAGCGATACTAATCACGATACTTCTGCATATTGATAACAGTTTATAAATGACTATCGGTAATCGATTTCGAGTTGCTTTGTGAAAGAATTCTTCATCTTAACGGCTGTAAATGATTATGAAATCTCTGACACCATGCATAAAAAAATATATATATATATATATATAGGTTCTCAAGGCTTGACATGTACATCGATACAGATAAATATCGATAAATATGAAAATATTGTTAGCCGTCTATCATAACCATCAAGGCGTTTTAATAAAGTCGACATTAAACCATTGATTAGTACGATTTCATTCAAGTTTTCGTGCTTATAAATATGTTTACACTTTATAGATATTTATTGCTTTTGGTTAACCATGATTAATACCCAATATATGAATATTTTATGGATCAATAATATGCAAAAATATTTCGATTATGCAAGTGCCAAATAGCGAGACAGAAATGAGAGAAAAGCAGAGAACACTTAAAGGCCTGTGCCTAATCAGACAGCAGCTGATGACTTGTTGTGATTATTGATCGAGTTGTTGTTGCTGCTGTTGCTGTTGCTATTGTTGCTGCCGTATTAACAACATCCGCAGAGCGTAGACGGTGTCGAATTTCGTGGCATTACGAACGAAATGTTTGTAATAACTCAATAAACAATTTGCATATCAAGCGAAGCCACACCGAATGCCAGAAAGAGAGCTGCACAGGCAACTGATAAAGATTTGAGTTGCACGAAAGAAAAGAAACGAAAAATCAAAAAGATACACAAGTGTTGCGCAGGCGCCGATGAATTAATGAAAGGCCAGCGCACTGTTTGGGCCATGGCTTTTGGGATGACACACAAACACTTTTTGCAGCTGTTGTGTTGTTGTTACCAGAGCAGAGACCAACAGAGAGAGAGAGAGAGAGAGATTGAGACAAATGCTGAACTAATGCGCGCCCTTGTATAAAATGCGTGGATGGGTCAAGCTGGGCCATCATTGAACGGTTGGACATCGAGGGCTTAAGCACGACCAACGTGAAGATGAATGTAAGTGCAACAATATCACAACACCAGCAGCAACAACAACAACAACAACAAAAGTGCCAGTGACAATATATAAAAAAAAAAACAATCCCAAAAAAGGACTTTAGTGAAATTCATTTTTTTTTTCTGTTTAATGTGTAACTAATTTTCTTTTTTTTTCTGTATACGAATTTGTTTGTGCTTTAAAGTTAATTGGCGCTTTGTTGGCGCTTGCCGCCACCAGCACACTATGTGGATTAAGTGCAGCGGATATATCGTTGAAGCCATCGAATCGCTTCGAGGAGAGCAACTATGGCAATTCACGCTATCAGATCTTCGAGGTGCACAATCACTATGAGGGCAAAAGTCATGCCTACTTGCCACCGGTTGCCACACAGACCACCAGTCACGAGGAGGTACACATACATCAGCAGCAGCAGCAGCAGCAGCAACAGCAACAGCCACAGCAGCAACACACTCATGCAACAGCAACAGCAACAGCTGCTGCCGATAACGATGACAGTTTGGATGTATCTTTTCTGAACTTTGGCGATGCTGGCCATTTGCATACACAGCAGCAACCTCAACAGCAACAGCAACAGCCACAACCCGTGGCAGCAACTGTTGCTGTTCAGCCAGCGCCAATAACACATACGGTGCCAGTGCCATTCCCCTCTAGCTATCAGCATGATTTCCAACGCAAACAGCCTGCAGCACAGGGTCAAGTGGCATACACTGCTCAGGGCTATTTACCGCCCACAGCTGCCACGCCCAGTCACTATCAACAGCAGCCGGCAACAGTTAGCTCCAGTTTGAGCTCTGCCTTGAGCTCTACAGCACCACAGGTATTCTCACAGCAATCACACAGCTATCAGGCACCCGACTACTTGCCACCCACCAGCAGCAATGTGCAGCAGCAACAGCAGCAC
This sequence comes from Scaptomyza caliginosa, assembly GCA_035044725.1. Taxonomy (NCBI): domain Eukaryota; kingdom Metazoa; phylum Arthropoda; class Insecta; order Diptera; family Drosophilidae; genus Scaptomyza; species Scaptomyza caliginosa. The sequence goes on along the minus strand of JAWNNR010000102.1, from coordinate 83,928 downwards.
CAGCAGCAGCAAACTGTCTCCAAGCCTGTTTATCGTGCCAATGATTATTTGCCGCCCACAACAGTTGCTACCTATGCACAGCAACAGCAGGTGCCACAGCAGGTGCCACAGCAGCAGCAGCAGCAGCAACAGGTTTATCGTGCACCGCCCTATTTGCCACCCACTACCACCAGCAGCACCAGCAGCAGCAACACCATCGTTAGCAGCAGCAGCTCTGCCAGCAGCAGTTCAATTGGCTCAAATTATCATGCACCTGCTTACCTGCCACCTGGCTATGACTTTAACAATCCCGAAATTGTACAGCAGCCACAACAGCAACAGCAGCAGCAGCCACAACAACTGCAGCCTGTTGCTCAACCAGCAGCAGCAGCAGCAGCAGCTGAATATCATGCACCTGGCTACCTGCCACCTGGCTATGAATTCAATCATCCCGATCAGTTGCCATTCGATCAAATCATTGAGCAGCCCGTGCAGCCAGCACAGCCTGTTGCTGCCGTACAGCCAGCAACAGTTGCTAACTATCGTGCACCCGAATATTTGCCACCCGGCTACGAAACGAGCAAGCCACAGCCACAGCAACAGGTTAACATATATCAGGCACCACAGCAGCAGCAGCCATTGCCAGTGCCACAGCAGCAACAGCAGCAACTTAGTCAACCTGGCGCAGCTTTACCCGACGGCTATGAGTTTAGCAAGCCTGAGAACTTTGAGGCAGCCATTGCTGAGCTGCATAGCCTGCAAACACAAACTAAATTGCTTAAACAGCAGCAGCAACAGCAACAGTTGCAGCTGCAGCAGCAACAATATCAGTTACAACAGCAGCAACAGCAGCAGCATCAATCAAACATTGTTTATGGCGTGCCCAAGCAGCAGCAACATCAGCAGCAGCAGCAACATCAGGAGCAGCAGCAACAGCAGCAGCAGCAGCAACATCAGCAGCAGCAGCAACAGCAGCATATAACGACAACAACAACAAGCGCTAAAGCGACAGCAGCAGCAACAGTTGCCTATCAGCCACCCACTGTGGTTGCTGCCGTTCCACTGCCCGCACCACCAACGCAACACACACACATGCACGCATTAAGCAGCTATATGAACACAGTTCAACCCTACACCCGCTACGGCCAGCCCCAACAACAGCAGCAGCAGCAGCTGCAGCAGCAGCAACATGTACAGCAACAACACGTACAGCAACAGCAGCAACAATTTGTCGAGGTATCGCCCATGTATCGTGAGCAAACGAAGCGTCCACCCTTTTATGCACCAGCCATGTCGTATACAAGCAATGCGCTGCCCACACAGCACCACCAACACCATCACATACATCACGTGCAGCACCAGCAACAGCAGCAGCAGCAGCAGCAACAGTTGCAACTGACACGCAGCACGCTTAGCTTACAGGCGCAACAGTCATTGCAAAAGTTTATGCCACGTGAAATGCAAATGGCTGTCAATGTGGCAGTTGCAGCCGCCGGCCCAGTGGCACGTGGCAGCTCCAAGGTGCGCACAGTGCAAATAGTCAAAACAAATGCAGTACGCACTTTCAAAGTGCTCGAAACTCTCGATGCTGCCGGCGTGAAAACAATCAAAATTCTAGGCACCAGCAACGAGCAGCCGAGGGGACAGCATCATGTTGTTAAGGTTGTGACGCAGGATGCGCACAATGTGGAGAGTCATGTGCAGACAGTGAAGATTTTCGATGAGCCACAGGAGTTTCAGCCCAGCGGTGGTAACAATGGTTACTTGCCACCCGCTGTGGCACGTTCCAAGGCACGCATTGTGCGGCAGTCGACGACGCCGTTGCGCCTCTTGCCTGTGCCCAGGCATTGAGAACGGCTTAATGGCTTACCAGCACTGATTAGTTCTTTAATTTCTTCATTCATAACAAAATCGCATTTTGTGGAAGTAAAAAACGCTATAGCGTTTTTTTTTTCTCTTCGCTTTTGCGCGCTGTTTAAAACGCACGCTTCATGTTGACTAAATATCTATGTATAATTTTTTTTTTTGTATTTGCTTAAACGATTTCTTAACTAATAAATCGAACTTATATATGTACATAATTTGTGTTTTTCGTTCGCAGCCACAAAGAAAACAATCGAAACGACCTTCACCTCATTGTTGGAATTTTATTTATTTATTTATTTTGTATTTAATTATTTGGAGAAAGTCATACAATTAGCTAGTGAGGCGAGTTAGCTAAGGACGCATACAAATTCAATGAAAACGCATGGCAAACAAAAGAAAAATCAAACAAATCAATCAAAATACACATTAAAACTCAATCAAAGCGTTTTACAAATTGATTAATCGCTAGCTTCATCTTTCTCTTCTGCTTCAGCTTGCTTAATGCTTATCAGCTATGACATAACTCCGCGAGTGACACACATAAAATGGGTTACACCCAGCAGCAGCCGCAACTGTTGCTCCAGCTCATCTCAACAACTTTTTGTTGATTTGTATTTGATCTTTTTTCTTTTGTATTTGCATTCGTCGCTTCATTGATTTCGGAAGCTATTGGCATTAGGCAAACTAACTATTTGCTACGTGGGCTATTGTTTGGCTTATCATGTAGTATTTAAACTTTCAATTTGTTGCCATAATCGTTTAATACCCAAATGATGGTAGCCTTGAAGGCGATTACAACATATCCGTCTTAGCATAGAAAACTCAACTAATCGCTGGACTCTTCGCCAGAGCGTGCCACAAAGTCCAACCAAATGCTACCCTTGTGTACCGCAACAAAGATGAGCGGATCAAGTTCGATGCCATCGATGGTACGCTCATTCACATGTACCACAAAGCGACGCACAATGGCGGCCAGAGCTGCTTTGGATTGGGTCAGAGCCAGACGTATGCCCACACACTGACGTGGTCCAGTGCCAAAGCCAAGGAAGACGCCCAGCTGCTGGGAACGCTTGAGTTCGCCGTTGAGAAAGCGTTCGGGTCGAAAGGCATGCGGCTCGGGATAGAAGGTGGGATCATGATGTAGTCCATAGATGGGTATCATAACATTATCGCCGGGCAGCATATGCAATGGACTAGCGTGATGACTGCCATGGAAGCTGTAGGCTTCGGTGCAGGTTTTCGATGCCCAACCGCCAGCTGGATAGATGCGCAAGCTCTCTGTCAATGTTAGAGTTTAATTAACTTTTCCTGCTTTTTTTAAAGTTTCAACTTGCCGTTTAGACATGCACTTAAGTAGGGCAGCTCATTCAAAACCTCAAAGTCGGGCAGTAGCTGATCCCGCCCAAAGCAGGCATTGTTTAGCTCCTGATACAACCGTTGCTGGCAGTCCGGATGGCGAGCAAGCTGGTCAAGTACAAGAACAGAACAATGATAAAAACCAAGACAACTTAACAAGTCAACTAGACTCACGAGCAGCAAACAGTGTGCTATGGTCGAGGATGTGGTATCCAGGCCATCGAACATAAAGGTCATTGCATGCGATGTCAACTGTGCCTCGGTTAGCTTATGCTCTAGCTGCATGTCCAGCAGATGATTGATGAAATCATTGCGCTCCAGCCGCTTGCAACGTCTCAAGCAGAATGCCTCACGCACAATGTTACCGAAGAAGCGATCGTATGAGGGCGGAATGACCTTGAGGCGCAGCCAGCGCGGCAGGCAAGGAAAGAGTCCGTTGAGGGCGCCAGCGAGTGCCAAACGACGATTGTCCTCGGACATCTCTTTGTTGTGCTTGGCCACGGGCAGCGGGGTATGGGTGAAGCTGCGTGCCTCTATGCCCAGAACGCAATCGAAGAGATTCTCGCTGGTGAAGCGCAGTCCAAGCTAAATAATTGTAATTTAAATTGAGCTTTAAGCGAGCTTTCAAATAAGCTTTATGTAAGCAATGTTAAGCTTTAAGTTTGTTTTTGTTTTAAGAAGATTCAAATGCTTGCCGAAAGTTATTTGAAAAAGCTACTCACATCCATTGCATTCTGTGGCTCTCTATGCGCCGACATCTTCTCAATGTAGTCGCAGAGCATGCCACAAATGCGTTTCATATTTCCATATGCCATTCTTATGCGTCCACTAGTTAGTAGGGGCGAGAAGATGCCTCTCTGCACACGCCACTCGTCGCCATCGAGCACAAATGGATTGCAGGCTATGAGCGGATCCTTATGTATGTCAATCATCCGCGACGCATCATTGTTCTCAAAGTGTCGGAACGCACTCACGAACACCTCGTTGATCAGCTTCGGTTCCAGCAACAGTAGCTTGGGTGCTCTCAGCATATATGTGCCCACATAGCTGTCAGTTTTGCGATATTGCCTGCAACGCAGAGAGAGAGAAAAGGATGTTAAGAAGAGTTTTCTTTAATAGTTGCTACTCTGAATCAGTTCCACTTTCTGCATGTAATACTCACTCACATATAGAGATCACGCATATCGTTAATGAAATGTCGTCGTGGCCAGACCAAGTTCGGAAAAGATCCGAGCAGCGGCAGGGCACGAGGTTCCCGTATGCCACGACGACGCCAGTGGCCAAAGTTCCATACCAGAAAGGCATAGAGCAGCGTTATCGTTCCAATGAGCCATAGCAGTAGGGTCTGAAACATTTCGGGCAACAATTGCAAGCGTTGAGCAGCAACTGACTCGCAGTCAGATCAATTGCCCACAATTGGAGTCTCGTCAGTGGGCATAATCAACGCTGTGATGTCTACGCCGCCCCAAGCTTGAATTGTCTAGTCAGAGTTGTCACCCTGTCTCAACTGAACGCTGTAGTTGCGTAATGGGACAACAGCACGACAATTTTGATGATCGTGTGTGACGTGTTGGGCGATTCGTTTTGAGAAAATTCATAACCATTATCGAATTAGATGCTAAGTTGTTGTTTATTTAGTAAACCTTACAAAGCGAGAACGTTATTTGATTTTGAAGCTATCGACTAATATCGATATACGATAGTTGTACGATAATTACAATATGTACTCAACTATTATATTATGTTTTAAGCCCTTGATTTTAACATTAATCAATCAATCAAAGAACAACAATATTAATCAGCTTTTCGTAAACCGAATTCGTTTTGCATTTAAGTATCAATTAATCATTAAAATCGTTTAAGCGATCGCTAAATGATATTTGTTTTGACTGCGCGAATTGATAAACAGCTAACGAAAGTCTCCAGTTGACAACATTAATCAAAGCTCGGGCATACATGCAATTTATTAGCAGTGCTCTGTGAAGGTCAACTGAAAATATTCCATTTTCACATTTGAACTGATGACATTGACTTTGTTTTGAAGCACGTGTGACCAATTGACCGTTAACTGCCGGCGATGCGCAATCAAAATTTAGAGTCAATTTTGTTTTGTTATTGCTGATAGTAGGAGGAGGCAACTGTTGGATAGCCGTAGCACGCGATTGTATAAGTAAGAATTTAATTATACCTGTCAAATTGAATAAATTCGTTTGAGAAGTATTTATTAAGCTCGGTCTATATAAATATTATCTTTATGCATTGCATTCTAACAGTCTTTCTAGCTAAACGTCGAATTTTTTTTAAAAAATATAGATTATAATCTGTTGTTATTTCATTGCAGCTATTTAAAAATAACGTTTCGTGACAAAGGAGATGGCGCCATCTGTTGCTATAATTTGGTTTTTTAAATCACAGCCACGCTTTGATTCATATATCGCTGCTTGCAATCGATGAGCGATATATTTAAAAATAGCATAAGCAATTACATAGGGTATATCGCCATTTTCAGGCAGACCGACGCATCTTGCACTTGGTTTTCGTATTCAAACGAATGGAAATGGTAAGCAAAACTAATAAAAACAAAACCACAAACGCCATTATGAACGCTTAAAAAATATTTGTTACGCTGCACATAGCTGCAAACCAATTGCCTCGCTGGCTGGTTGGGCCTGGTGACTCTAGTGCTCCTTTGGCCGGCGTCTCTGGTCAATGGCTATGACAAAGAGATGACGGTCTATGTGGAAGCCGGCAAAAAGGAATGCCTCTACCATAACGTCAAGGCTGGCGAAATGATCGACTTTGAGTACCAGGTGATCGATGGCGGCCATGGTGATTTGGACATAAGCTTTGCCCTGCTTGATCCCATTGGCCTGGTAATTGTAAGCGACTACAAGAAGCCAGAGAATATGCATCAGCATGAGGTGCAGAAGGAAGGCGACTATCGTTTCTGTTTTGACAACAGTATCAGCATGTTCAATCGCAAAACAGTCTTCTTTGAGCTTATTGTGGAGCGCGAAGGCGATCAAAATCATGGCGATGAACAGTGGAAAGAGATTAACGAACTGACCGGCCTAACGCCCGACGAGTACTACGACATGAAGGTGCAGGATATTATGGACTTCATTGGGCGCATACGCATGCAATTGACCAAGGCACGTCAGCTGCAGGATGTGCTGCGCTCTCACGAGGCACGCGATCGCAACTTGGCCGAGGCCAACTTCCAGAAGGTCAACAACTGGTCACTGATGCAAATTAGCGCCATGATAGGCGTCGGACTCATCCAGGTCTTTATGCTGCGCAGTATTTTCGAGACAAATGGACGCATGAATCATTTCTGGCGCAAACTGGGCATTTGATGAGGCAACAGTGACGCCACTAACCAATACGACTGCAACTGCTGCTCATCAATCAATCATTAACCAGCGTTAACCAAAGATGTAATTTGCATATATATTAGTCGCAAACTCCTTATCAGTGTCAACAACATAGTTACTAGCTCTAGTTAGGTGTGTGTGTGTTAGTGTAAGCGTGTGTGTGTGTGTGTGTGCAAGTGTGAGCATTTATTATACAAAACGAATTGTAAGATTGAATTTGTAAGATTTGTATTCAGGTTACTCCAATGATCTTTATTGAATAAAGCGTTGATATTGAATCGAAAATAGCACTTTTGCTATGTTCAACATAAACATTGTGTGTTACTTTTTGGATTCTTAAATGAAATGGTTATGAATAGATTCCAAGTATATTAACAGATCTGGTAGCCGCTTTTGCATCAACACTTAGAACGTCACTTTTTCGATTAAACAGTTTTCTTCTCTTTTCTTTTTTTGCATTTAATTGACTAAAAAAAAAAAATAAACAGATCCATATTATTACTAGGCATGGTTTTTGTTTTATTATTGAAATTTCCGATTGCGACGGGCAGTGTGTGGAGGTTTTGCGTTTGGAGTTTATCTTCTTCTAATTGTGTTGTTTGCTCCGCACGTTGTAGACGCTGGAAAGGCCGCACACCGTTGACTTCTGCTGTGTTTGCTTGACGATTGAATTGAGCTTAAGCTTAGGCCTGCTTCTCGATACGCTTTTGGCGCTCGAGCAGTCGGCGCTCGCGTTCGAATTCCTTCATGCGCAGCACATAATCCTCGTATTCGCAGGTGAGATAGTCGTGCTTCTCGTGCGCGCACTGGTAGACGAAGGGGAACTTGTCGGCGCGGCAGGACTGGTAGGCAAGCAGCTTGTGGGCGCAGTAGTCACGATCCTCGAGTGGCAGCTTGGCCGATTCCATCTCTTCTTGGGTGGCAATCATGACGCGCTCCTTGCGCGACTCAAAGCCCAACATGGGATCAAAGCTGGGCACTACATCTGGCCCGGGCATCACGTCTGGCTTCATGTAGTGGTTCAGAGCGTTGCCCATGCTGTTCGAGTGGTAGAAGTAACGTTAATGCCATGCAAAATGCTATCAAAATAACAAATATAAATTACGTAAAATGTTTTTCCTCTGTTGTTGCTGCTTCGGCGGTGCTGTCAGTTCAGCTGTTGTTGTTGTAGGCCGTTTGACAGCTGTTGTCTTTCAGGGCTGCAATCTAATAAATTTACTTGACTACGTATCGATAGAGTTGCTGAGGATTAGACTTAAGTGTAGCAAGAAAATATTGCATTAAATAAATAAAAGTGTAGTTTTTAGTTAATTTAAGATTAAATTTTACACAAAACTCGAGCAGCGCGTAGTTGTTAAAAGCAAAGTGTGTTAACAAGTACTTATCGATAGAATCATATGTTACAATCAATGTTATCGGATTGCTGAAACATGTCCTGTTGCAGTTAATCGATAGATACACAGTTCGCGAAGACAGTGGTGCAATCATACAACAAGAAATATGCATTAAGTTCGCGAGTAGAATACTTAGTTAATTCTTAGTTATTTTGTAAATTTTTGTGCAATAAAATTTAGCCAAAAACATAACTGGCAATTGTCCAGTTATAAAGTGTTGTTGCTCGTTGCCCGCGCGTCTTTAAGAAGGCGTGAAAAAGTGTTGTCGGTGTAACGGTATAGCCCTATAACGGCCCACGTAGTATGTACATACATATGTACTATATGTAAATGTACGCGCATACAGAAAATCGATTCCGAAGCAAGACAATATTTGCAACAATCTTAACGGTGCAATGGTCGGGCTACTGAATCCCATGAAATATGGCGATCATTTCTACGAATTGTACACCAGCAATACACGCAGGTAATGTAAATAAGCACAAAGGACATTTCGGTGGGGTGGTGGCAGCGGCAGCGGCGACATCTTCAATGCATTGGGGTTGAAAAATCGATCGACATGTCGTTAAAATGTATGTAGGTCTTCAACCCCTAGTTACGAGCCGCTGCCGATGCCGCTAACTAGCGGCTGCCCGCTATTTCAGGGGGTTGAACGTTTGGCGTTTGACTTATGTACGACAAGTGGGCAGCACTCGTAACAACAGCTGATCAAAAACAGCTGAGCTCAAATTGAATTTATGCCAATCTGTTTGGCGCCGCGACCTGCATTAATTTTTTTGTTGTTAAATCAATAAAATTGTTAACCATAACACAAAATTAAGTATGTTCTAATTATAAATTGACCTGAGAAGGTTAAATGACTGGCAATGACCCAAAAATTCAACTATAAATTGAATAGAGAACAGCTGGCCGACATTATCTGGTTTAAAAGTTTTTTTTTTTTATAAAACTAAAAGAAACACATTATTTTAACAGTAAATTAATTGATATAAGACTCAAAAGAGTTGTTACAAGGCCAGCCTAACCTATTTTGGCAACTCTGCTGTAAATTATTGATTTTTATTACACTCTCACTTGCTCTCACTCTCACTTATAAGTTCTCCGTTCTCTGTGCATTGCAGAAAGTTGCAAAATGAGCGAAAGGCGCTCACGAAGCGAAAGAGCCGCAAGGAGAAGTCGGCAGCGGCAATGGCAGCCGCCGCTGCAGCGGTTGTACTAGATGGCAATGGTGGTGGTGCCGGTGCTGGCATTGTAAATCCCTTGGATCCACCATTGGTCAAGGATCAGTTGCTTCTGATGCCAACATTTCCAGTGGCACACATTGAGTTGGACCCAAATGCTTCGAAATTTGCCGTTTTCTCAGCGATACGCTCCACGGTACTGGAGGCAGAGACGCGCTTTGCGCTTTTTCACGAGAGCAGCGGACATGGCGCCATTGCAGCATCGGCACTTAAGAAATGGAGTGGCAATATGAGCTCCTCGTGTTGCCTGGTATGTGCCGGCAGCTGCATGGGCAGCAATCTGGTCGATTGTGCCTGTCATGCACCCATTGGCATTGTTGCTGCTGGTGGCGGCCCCGTAGTTGTTGGTGGCGCTGGCGGTGCAGCAGCAGTTGCAGGCGCCGCCGGTGCAGCGGACAAAAGGACAACAAACAGCGCGAATAGCGATGCCGACTCGGACACCGATGAGCCTGAGGAACGTGAACCAGTCTATGCCACTGTGCCGCTCATAGTTGGCGCCGGATTGCGCAGTCTCTTTGAGCTGATTGCGGATGCACGGCACATTCAGCCGTTGTTGTGCACCAAGGCGCTTAAAGCTCTGCTTGATGTCATTCAGGGTCAGCAGCCGGAATCGTTTAAGCTGGAACCAGAGGATCTTATCAATCCGCTCTACGATCTGTTGCTCGATTTGGCCACCATGCCAGCGGCAATCAGCTCCACAACTGGCGCCGAAGCCAACTGGTCAGCCATGGCTTGTGCTGCCTTAATTGGCCTTTGCATTGCACGCGGCGATACGGGCAAAATGCTAAAAGCCATTGCCGCCATGCTCATGTCGCCACGGCAGCTATCCGCCCAAATAGTTCAGTTGCCCGCTGTGCTGGCGGCATTGCAGCATACGGTGGTTAGTGCGGCACTCAATAAGCCAACGCGTCCCGATTTTTATAGTCATGGCGTGCCATACAATTCACTGATTGATGAGGTAAGTGCTTTAACATCTTTAAAGTGGTTTAGTTCACTTATTTCTGTGTTTGCTTTCAGTTTTCTTTGAAGCTACCCACCATGACAACAGCACAGCAACAAATGGCACCAGCAATGGCCTGCGATGGCGTCTTTGTCTATGTGCTATATGGCGGTGCTCTGCTTAAGATTGGCACTGGCTTCGGTGGCTCCTATAAGGGTCACATTTATGCACAGAACGATGAGTTTTGCCGGGAGCGCAATGCCTGGCTGGGCTTTAGTGCTGGACAAGTGTATTTTCGGCGCAATTGCAAGCGCAGCGCCGATCAACTGCAGCTGGTTGGCATGGATACGCTGGCGGTCAAATCAATGAATCCTCTCAACATGCTCTCAATGCGTGAGGGTCTAAACTATGTACTCTTCACGGACGATGATTCACTTCATGCCATTTGCAGCAATCGGGACGTGAGTGTAGCATATTGTTTGGCCCCTAAAGTTTCTAAACTCAATAAAATCTTCTATTCTTGCAGGACACTTTGGTGGTGAAGAAGTTGAATCTGTATCACAATAGCTATAGCAGTGAACCGCCGCCGTTTGAGCTGCCGCTACAGCTGGCACGTAAGAAGTTTCGCACACTGGGCTATGCAGCTTTCGAGGATGAGCTATTGAATCAGCAACAGATTCAGCGCATTCAGTCGGCACACAATAGTTTTGAGCCCAAGTTGCCGGCGCCGTGCCGCGATGCCGACGTGCTGGGCTTGGCCTGTGGCAAAGACTTTGGACTTGTGCGTGCCAGCAATGGACGTGTCTACTACTATGGCAAATCGGCTGCACTGGGACTCAAATGTGTGGGTCGTACACCAACATTGAAGCTGACCGAATTGATTGTTTCGAAGGCGGCGCATATTGTGCATGTGGCCGTTGGACACGATGGCGTGCATGCGCTGCTCGTTAACGATGATGGCACCGTGTATTTTGCGGGCACAGCGCGACGTGGTGAGGATGGTGACAGCTCCAAGAATCGCCGGCAGCCCAAGCCTGTCAAGCCCAAAAAGATGACAAAAATCGATGGGCATGTTGTGGTGCATGCTGCTTGCAACAATGGCACCTCGGCCTTTGTTACCAAGACGGGCAAACTGATTATGTACGGCAAGGATACGGCCCACTGTGATTCCATTGGCGTTGTCACCGAGCTACTCGATCAGCACATAACCAAAGTGGCGCTGGGCAAGGCGCACTGCGTCGCTTTAAGTGCTAAAGGACAGGTCTTTACTTTTGGCCTAAACAACAAGGGTCAATGTGGACGGGTTTTTAACAAAATGCTGCCTGTCCGCGATGTGCCCAGCTCTTCATCTGCCTATGCGCTGCTCAGCCTGCATGTGGACAAGTTGCGTCACAAAGTGGACTTTTCATCGCTCTGCGATTACGATGATCACAATCTGGTGCAGGGTCAGTGTCGTGTGTGTATTATGTGCCGCGAGTGCACCGGCTACAATGTAAGCTGTGTCTCTGCTCTAAATGTGCCGCTCGAGCAGCGCCTGCCGGGCAGCATTTGTCCCTGTGGACATGGCGATGCTGGCTGTGCCAAGTGCGGTCTGTGCGCCGCCTGCGTTGGTCTCCAAGAGAGTGAAATAAGTGAGTAATCACAGTTTTCTAACATATGCTTTAACTTAACTATAATCTCATATAATGTTTTTGCAGTTGCAGCCGATGCCAAAACGGAGTTAAAGCCACTGCCCGGTGAATTGGCGCGTCAACAGCGCTCAAAGACGCTGATAATGCGGCGCAAGGAGAAGAAGCCATCGGAGCTGGAAACTGGTGCCGCTGGTTGCACTGGCGGCGGCGGCACACCCACCGATCTGGAAAAGGATCCACCGCGTGTGGCACCACTGGCGCCACAATCACTGCAATTGCCCAGCAGCTCTCCAGTGGTGCAAGTAGCTTGCGGCCTGCACCACACCGTTGTATTGACCCTATCCGGTGAGGTCTTCACCTTTGGCAGCAATCAGTACGGCCAGCTGGGCAGCGGAGATCTGCAAGCAGTCACTGGACCCATACGTGTTCAAGTCCAGGGTGCTATTAGCCAGGTAGCCGCTGGCAGTAATCACACTGTGCTGCTGACACACAAGGGTGTCGTCTACACCTTTGGCAACTATCAGAAGGGTCAATTGGGTCGTTTGCCCAGCGACTTTGGTCAGAAGCCAACGCTGCCAAATCTAGCTGCCCAACAGCAACAACAACAACAACAAAAGCAACACGATGATGCAGATTCTCCACCAGAGGCCGTTTGCCTGCCCGGTGGCTCTAAGGAGTGCATTCTCGTGCCGCCCAATACAGCTGCTCTAATCGCTCAACGTCAGAAATTTCTATGGAACTGTGGCCCCAGCGCCGTGTTGTAAGTTTAGTTTGGTTCTCAATCATTTTACTCATACTAAGATATATTGATATTTTAATAGTGGCCTGGGTCCCAGCTATGGCAAGAAGGTAACCTGGATCGGTGCCAATGGCGATCAGACCTTCATCAAGATTGACGAGTCCCTAATAACCGCCCAAATGCTGCCCAAAATGCATGTGGTGGCCAACAAAAAGACAATACGTAAGTGACACACTGGTTTTTTTGGCTCGTTTTCATTATTAGTCAAGTTCTCTTTCAGTTCTTATACCCAGCATACCGCTGTCGTTTCACACGCTATCCATAAATCGCAGTGATGGCAGCTGCACGCCTCATTATCACGGCCAAACCAAATTCACCCAGTTGCTGCAGGCACAGCAACCAAATGGTCTGCCTGAGATTAATCGCAATGTGGATGTGGCAACACCAGTGGCAGAGCCGCCGTTGCCCGCAAGCATTGCAACAGCTGGTGTGCCCATCAATGAGCAAATGTCGCGCAGCATGCATGAGGCACGTAATCACATCTTCGAGGAGCAAGTGGAAACAGCGCAGCCAGCTTCGTTGACAGCATCGCCACGCATGCAGCGACGTGTGCGTACGCGTCAGGAGGTAGTTGCTGGTTGTCCAGCATCGCCGGATCAGCAGCAGGCGCAACAACCGCCGCCACCACAAATTGCCTTTGCCATGGATCCCAGCTATAATGTGCTGTGGGTCTTTGATGGTGTGGCACGCAAATTGCGTTGCCACAATGTGGTTGCCAGTGAAATAGCCGAGAGCAATGTGGTATGTAAACTGTTAACTCCAATAACAATGAACAATTGAAGACACTTTAATTATTTATTTACAGAACGCTGCGAATTATCGTGCACTGTTGTCACCGGAATTGTCGCTGCCCAGCAAGCCGGAGGCACGTGTTTCTCGCTCGCAGGCATCGCTGAATTTGCTGGCTTGCTTGGATATACTAACTTCGGCACAGGATAACATACCTGGTTGCTTTGAGCAGACGTTGCCAGTGCAGACACAACAGGCAGCCGAGGCACAGAGTGGCGAGTATCAGGTTGTCAATCGCTTCGATAATTTTGGCGGCGGCTGGGGCTACTCCGGACATAGTGTGGAAGCCATACGCTTCTCAGCGGACACAGACATTGTGATCTGTGGTTTTGGCATGTTCGGTGGACGTGGCGAGTACAGTTGCAAGCTGAAGCTCTACGATTTGGGCGTTGATGGCGGTGGCTACGAGAAGGAGGGCGTGCTAATCAGCGAGACCAAGGAGGTGCCGTACGAATGTGGCGCACGCAGCAAGCATCACATACAGCTGCCCAAGCCGGTGAATGCGGCAGCGGGTCGTTGGTATTTAATTTGGGCACGCATTGCAGGGCCCTCCTCCGACTGTGGCTCGTGTGGTCAGGCATCGGTGACCACCGAGGATCAGGTGGTCTTCTCATTCAAGTCTAGCAAGAAGGCAAACAATGGCACCGATGTCAACTCTGGCCAAATACCCGCCATACTCTATCGTCTGGTCACACAGGATTGCAAGCAGCCACCCTTACCGCTCGACGCTGATCCTGTGCAGCGCATATCGCGCGCCTTTGCTAACAGCGTGAGCCGCGAGTGCTTCGAGAGTCTGGTGGTGTTGCTCAGCTGGTCCTGGGACTGCTTTAAGGCGCAGTTGCGTGAACAACGCGATCGCACTCGCCCACTGCAGCTCCAACAGACACTACAGTATCTGGGCTATGTGAACAAATCGTGTCTGCGTCTCCTGCGCAAATATACCAACGAGATCTATCCACAGCAAGCGACCCAAGCACCGCCAAATATAACGGGTGTAAGCAATTCTGTTGCTGCTGCCCTTTCAAAGCTCCAGCAAAAGCCAAATAACAAAGGTTAGTGCGAACGGACAGCGTCTCAGTCTGCCCAATGCTCATCGTTTCTTTGATCTTTACAGATAAGACTCAGGGTCGATTTTTCAACAATGCAGCCTCTGTGCTGCCGGGAACGCCAGGGACTCGTAAAACCAATCTGGAAAACATTCAGCTGGCCGAATGCATTGGCAATGTGCGTGCTCTGCTTATTGGCATCTTTTGTGATGACATCTTCAAGGACATTGTCACCGAAGAGGGTGAGCGGAATAGCTTAAGCAATCGGTTCTAAAGATTTCCGAACTAATCACCTCTTTTGCTTTAAGGTTACGCTTTGGTGCTAGAAATTCTGGACGAATGCCATTTAAGTTTTGTGGCATGCTTTGATGCATTCTATCCCACATCATCGCTCAAATGGAACTGTCTGTGCGATCTGTTAGCCCAAATGGATCGTGGTGCTCTACATTCCCGTCTGCTTAGTGCCATTCTTGCGGGTCTTTGTTCGCCAACGGTCAAGTTGCGTGCCACATTCTCGCTGCTGAATGTGGCTGGCAATGAGCGTCAGTCTATCATAAGTCCAAGTGATAATTCTGGCTTGCCAATGCTATCATCAACGGAGGCTCATCAGTATCCCATTTTGGTGGAGCAAATGATATATCGCACACAGCAGGAGAAGAGCGACTTCCTGAGCAACTCGTGGACCTTTAAGGATGTTCTGGTGCGATTGCTCGATATCATTGCCAGCCCGATAAGAGCACGCATTGAGGCCATTTACAGTCGTTGTCTGGGTGGCGCCTATGCGTTAAAGGAGTGCATTAATCAGGGATTAATCGACAACTGTTGCCACCTGCTGGCTCGTGTTCTCGCCGAGATTGTCTACCAAACGGCGCTGGGTGAATACGATAAACTATTCCTACCGCCACGCACGCTGCACTCGACTAGTTCGCGTTTCGCACGCTGCGATTTGAGTCGCACCTGGAATACGGGTAACTTTGGACCGGATGCAATTGCCTTTTCTGTGGATCGACCTGGCATAGCCATTGCTGGCGCCATGGTCTATTCCGGTTCGGGCAGCTATGACTATCAGCTGGAGTTGCTCTATGACAACACGGTGGATCTGCAGCCACAGCACAAATGGGAAACCTTAGAGTCCATCTCGGGCAGCTATGATCCAGAGGCCGTGCACAATGATCTGGCCGAAATAAAATTCGAACATCCGGTGCACATTAAGGAGCACGCACGCTACGCCCTACGCCTGTGTTCCCAGGGCGCACGCACCTGCTCCGGCGATTCCGGTATGCCCACAGTGCGTGGTCCATGCGGCGTCAGCTTTCAGTTCTATGCCTGCGATCTAAGTTTCAATGGCACAACGCCTGCGCGCGGCCAGCTGCCCAGCATTCTGTACTACAGCACGCCCATCAAGCAGCAGCAGCAACAACAGCAGCAGCAGCAGCAGCAACAGCAGCAACACCGCCAACAACATCCACAACAGCAATTGCAACATCATCCACAACTGGACGCAGCCGGCTGCTCAGCCGATGCTGCACATGCTCTGGCCAGCAATAGCAGCGAGGTTTCCACACGCGACACTGCGCTACAGATTGCCGCTGATATAACCAAGAAATGTACAGAGCTATTGATACTGGCGCGCAATGCAATGGCTGCCTCATGCTCGCCCACAGATAACTCATCGTCGAATCACACACAGACCATTGACTCGGAGCACAATATAACGCCCATTGAGGAGCACATGGATATCAATTGGGCTAACAATTCACGCACCGCTGCCCTGCCCGGTGATCCACAGCTGTCCACAACGGCCCGAGACTTGGGCAAGCGCATCGAGTCCTTCTCCAAGGGCATTATGGAAACGCTCAAGTTCGACAAGCGCTCAACGAATCCCTTCGAAATGGAAATCGAGATTGGTGCCACCGAAATTGGTGTGGAGGAAACTGCCGAACTGAACTTCTCCAATGTGCAATTGGCTGCCGCCAAGCTAAATGGCAATGAGCGTGCCGAATATGAGTTGGCATCGGAGCAGCCATTGACCTCGCAACAGCAGCAGCAGCAGCAACAACAGCAGCAGCAGCAACAACAAACGCCATTGCAACAGCAACAGTTGCCGCTGATGCAACAACAACAACAACAGCCCTCACAGCATCATCAATTGCTTCACTCCGATTCGGAGGAGGCACATGTTGTGGGCGGCATTGTGGGAGGCAGTGGTGGTGGTGGTGGTGGTGGTGTTGCTGCCCTACAGCTGCTAGAGGTCTTCAATTTGGCCGCATCGAATATGTTTCATACGCTGTTGCCGCTCGTCTATGCGCACATTGCCAACTTGGCCTGCAGCGATCCCAAGAGTTCGGTGCAAATCCTAGGCCTTATCAAGGAGATCTTGCCGCACATTGCGGCGCTCAATCAGCTGCATGTCTCCAAGGAGCAGCGACCAGAGCAGCTGCGTCTCGAGCCAGTGCCAGTGCCACCAACGCCTGCCAGCAGCACCACCAGCAATCACTATTGTGTGGTCGAAAGCGATCATCCGTATCGCAGTGCCAGCATCAGCTGCTATCGCGTCGAGTTCCCACCCTGTGTCCAGTGGCTGACCATTGAGTTTGATCCACAATGTGGCACCGCTCAGCTTGAGGATTATCTGCTGCTCTCGATACCGCTGCGTGCATCAACGGCACCACAGCCCTGCCAGTCGGCAGCTAATGCTACAGCAACGACTGCAGCTGCCGCTGGCGAGGATTACTTTGACATTTTGGATAATAATATAATCGGGCAGCGTGCTCACAATGCTCAGCTGTTTGTGACCAGCTGTAATCGTCAGCCAGGCAATGCCATCACAATGCCCCAACGCAGCCAGGAGAGTGTGGAGCACGATTGGATTGTGGTCAAGAAGTTTAATACGTAAGTGTGTGAAAGAGCTTTGCGTTTGCTAAGTTGTTATAAATCCTCTTCCACTTCGTTAGCGCCTCGAATTGGCTGCAGAATGTTCTCATTTTGCCGGGAAACTGTGTGGAGTTTTCACTGGAAACTGCCTCGTTGTATGCTCAGGATCCGCATAATAATCGTTATGGTTTCAAGTGTCTGGTCGTTGGCTATGACAATCCCACAGAGGTAAGAGATACCCCCATCCCTCTCTCTCTTTCTCTCTCTCTCTGTCTCTTGTTTACTAAACGCTATTGCTATCTCGCTCAGATCAATGCTAGCAACTCGTGTCTTATACGTTTGGAACAGGAACTGGCCTATTTGGGTGGCATGTGCAGTGCCAATCTCATGAAAAAGGATCTCAATTTACCGGGTAAATGTTGTATTAAACTATAAATATGATAATTATTCTAAAATGCAATTGTTTTTTTTTGGTTTTGTATCACTTCTACTTGGCCAGATGACAAGGAGGTGGAGGATTTAAGTGGCATTGAGGATACCATAAGTGCACATCATGCTCTACTCTCCAAGGGATTTGCGCTATCCGAGCCACAGCTATCGGTGCATCAGGCATTGGAATCATATCTGCCCATTGGGTAAGTGCCAATGGCAGCAATTGAGAATATGTTAACGCTTCTGTTAAGCAACATTCTGTTAATGCAGGCCCCGAATGTTAATGCAACTCTGTTAAGCTTGTCATAATTTACTTATTTACAGCTTATATATAGTTACAATGTTATAGATAAAGATAATAGATAGTACATGCTAAACGTAAGCTAACAATTTGGTACAACAAAAGGTCACTCTTGGTGGTTATTGGTGGTGCTGGTTATGCTGCTGAGCGCCGCTCTGCTTTAGCTAGCGTCTTTCAGCTGTATGTGTGTGTGTGTGTGTGTATGCGAGTGTGTGTGTGTAGCTTTACAAATCAGTCTTGAGCAGGCCAGCGTTCTCGATTTGGTATACAATTTGCGTCTCCTTGTAAGTGCGCGGCTCCGGCTGCACCACATCCAATTTGCGACGCCTTCGCCGCTGTACCAGGCGCCACCACAGCAACAGTAGCAGCAACACTAAAAGCAACAACAGCAACACACTGCCCAATACAATGTATGCCACATAACTGCTTTGCTGACACTGCTCCTCAATCAGCTGACGCAGTGGCACAAACGTACCACCCACTGCTCCTGCTGCTGCTGCTCCTGCTGCTGCTGCTGCTCCTGCACCTGGAAAGAGCAATTGTTCGCTGTGCTGGCGAAAGAATTCGCTGCGTGGCTGTGGCGGCTTTGCATTCATATCCAACTGCTCGCAGCTCCATTCGTTCTCGTAGCGCAACTGACGTACGCTCAATGCAAAGCGCTGATCAAATTTGAGCGGCTGCGGTGGCGCCACCACAGACACATCATTAACATTGCCTGGCAGGACACTGCGCACGGTATTGTTGTGGAAACGTAGCTCCAGACGCTCGCTCAGCTGATAGTCACGATGCACGGCCAGGCTGCGGAATGCAATGTCGCTGGTGGCACCAAATCGATTGCCACGCAATGTGACCGCATCGCGTATATGCGCCTCCAGCCATTCCCCATCCACGGCTGCAAAGCGATTATCGTTCAGGCTCAGCTTTGAGATGACTGCAAGGCAAAAGATGAATGTAATTATTCTCTAAAAAAACTGCTCGTTGCTGCAGAACATACGCTTGAAGGAGAAGGCATGCGAGTGCAGCTCCTGGAATTGATTGTTAAGCATGGCCAGCTCATTGGTCACCTCCAGTTCGTAGAAGGCACGCGTCGGCAGATTGCCCATAAAATTGCAATTCACAATTGTCATCTTTTCCACCGCAAACTTTTTAAAGGCCTGTAGAAAAAGCTTCTTAAGTATCCTTGGCAATTATAGAAATAATTTAATTCCTGTCTGTTTCTCTATCTCTTTCTTTCTACAATACTGTTGTTTCTAAAATGATGAATATTACTTTATGCATTTAAAGCTTAAAGTTCTTGTTTCAAGCAGTTATTACTAAGCAAACAGTGTTAAGAACAAGGAAAATTACTTCAAATTGAATTGAACAAAATGTCTTTAGTTAAGTGAAAATCTGCTTAATATCTGTTGAAATCAAGTTAAAATCAACTTAATTTAAGTAAAATACTGCTTAAATAAACTAAAAATTACTTCAAAAGAAACTTTCCTAATCAAATACAAGTCATAAGGATTTATGTAAGTTAAGGTAACTAATGGCACACAGTTGACAGAGCTTGTAAAGCGAGTAAGAGCTGATTTACAGTTGGCAAACACGTAAATTAATTTGTTAACTATTCACTTTGACGTGCTAAGAATGATGTCATCATATTGTTCCAGCATTGAGACCAATAGAAAGAGAGGGAGAGAGAGAGGGAGAGAGACTCACCTGACTTTCGATGTGGTGAACGGTAACACCGTCCAGTTTGAGCAATATGGCACTATCCTTGATGGTGGTAAAACCGAATGGATGCATCTGCTCGATGCTTCCACCGGTAAATGAGATCTCCTCAATGTTGCCGCTAATCGCATGCGAATCGATCAACTTAAAGTTAACCTGCTCGAACTCAACGATCAGCGCCTTGTTGCTGGCATAGCGGGAAACGCTCAAAGCGTTCTGTTTGAGCACCAGTTTGTCCAGTTGCTTGAAACTGATCTTGCGCAGACCCTCAGTGTTGTCCAGTGCATTCGATTCGACGGTCAAGTCGCGACAGTTGCGTACTTCCACCTGGAACACGGCGCCATGCAACTGTGGCAACACCATGGGCTGTTTTTTTTTGGTTTTTTTGGTTTGTTATTAATTTAGCTTTTAGTTAAGTTTATTTGTCTCACCTGAGCATCGTTGTTGCAATCACATGTGATTGTTGTATCGTGATCGTTGCAGCTGACCTTTGGCAATGTTGTTGCCGCCGTTGCCGTGTGGCAGAGTAGCAACCACAATAGCGCCACACGGGTGGGATCCTTGAGATTTTTAATAATATTTCGCATGGTTTTTGTGCTATTTTCTTGTTGTTTGTTTCGTCTACTTTATGACTGAATTAATCATAGTCTTTGGGGCTACGGAACATATGTGTTCCGTTTTGTTCCGTTTGTTGGCGTCTTTTGGTTCAGTATCGCTGTACCTGTTGCCTGCTGTTTCTGATAATTCTACTTTATTTCACGCTATAATCTAACATGCTTTCTCTCTCTCTCTCTCTCGCTCTCTGTTTGTCTCTGTTGCTTCACTGCACTAGTTTGCCGTTTCAGTTGCAATTGTTCCGTTTCGAAACGTTTCATAAGCGCTGATAAGAGGAAATATTATATGTATAGGTTCATAATTTTATCGCTAAAGGTGTTTCGTTCATTTTTGCTTATCGTCGCTTTTGTTGTGCCTGTGTGTGAGTGTGTGTGTGTGTGTGTGTGTGTAAAATTGAGTGCGTTTTAATTTCGAGTTGTGACTCACTTTGAGAAGATAAAAAATAATACAACTGGAATACTAAGTTTACAACTGAAATTATTAGTTGTGTACAGTAGAGTACAGTGCTGTCTGCATATAGTGAACTTACTTGTATATAGTTTTATTTAACTTGCAACTTTACAAAAGCAAAAAATCAAAGCTTTATTGTTTAAAACTGAACTTTTGAGTAGAATCTTTTTAAGTTGTTCTCTTTTTTTTTATAAATTCCATCTTTTCCAAGGCAAATTTGAATGAAAAACAGAAAAAAGTCATTTGTTTACTGTATGTGAACACAACTGTTTTTTTTTTTATAAATTTTTCATATGCGTTGTGTCATCAAGTTTAAATGTGTTTATTCTATTACGATAGCAAACTTTTCTTAGAAACATGATAATGAATATGATAAACACACGACTGTAATTGTACTCAAAGAACTTCCACTTTATCAACCATATATCTACATGTATATCTAATATACTAAAAATCATATGAATTTGAACTTTTACATAGAAAAGACGCTAAAGAAATCGATTGCAAATTCCAAATGCTCAATGATGATCGATTACATATTTCAAAACACAAAACGTTACTCAAAATGTGTCCATCATCATTATTATTAGATGAACAAACTCTAACGTTTCTATTGTTCTAATTGAATCAAGTAACTATATATAAAACGATCTTGATTATGGCTAGCCAAACAGTAGTATTTCTACACATACATACGGATATATGTACATATTTATATGTTTATTTGATAGTTGATGGCTCCAATCAGCGCCAAATGCTGTTAATTGAATTTTGAGGTCGCCCCGCGACTGAAAACATTTTTTTTTTTAGCTAGTTCGACTTCGGTTGGCAGTCGCCATTACAAATGCAAACATAAGCAATAATGGCTATTGGTATTTGTTTATGGTCATTTCGTTTGTTTATAGAACTTTTATGTAGTCACCAAGTAAATATGACGCTTTGCCACACACAAACATACTCCTTCTCCCGTTTCTTATTTTCAACTCAGCTATGTTAAAGAATTGTTTTTTTCACTTAATAAGTAATGTAAATCAAAACGTTCTATTTGCTTGTTCACGTTAAAGAAGTTAAACTGTAGTTTTAAAATTGCAGCGCTCTGCAACGGTAAATAAAAGCTATCGATCAAGAGGGAAATGCTTCTCCTTATTGTGTCATACAAAAAGAGCATCAAAAGAGCGATGAAAAAGAAGAAGAAGAGCTGCATGTACGCTACTCTTGTAGAAACATATGTGTGAAACGGAACACTTTCTACTTGAGCAAACAAGCTTTTTAGCCTCAGCAGCGGATGCGAGACAGACAAACAAATACACACAAACATACATACAAAAAGAACGCATGCTTAAATTGCGCTTTTGAAGAACCCTTTAACTGTTTAGATCTGTTTTAATGGGCTTTATTGTATCGTGTGCGCGTACGCATAGGAAATTCAATCAAAGCGAAAATGCATTTCCTTCCTTCTTTGCTAACCCTAAACCTCAGCTCCCTCTCTCGCTCTCTCTATCGCGAGCGCGCGCTGGCAATCAAAGTGAAGCTCAATTAGTCGACAATTATATGCACTTTATATGGCTTTATTAAAATTGCCAATGAGTCTTGACTCGTTGCGAGTTCGTAAACACACGTCCATTAAGATAAGCCGTATATTTGTTGTTTTCAGTTTGCAAAACGCCCAGTTTGTATCGCAATTAGAAGCTATCTTTTCAGACAGATAAGATACAAGAGATCTTACGACATTTACTGCGGTTGACTTTGAGAAAATTTCCCTTTGGGATATTTAAAATACCAAACAAATAGGATATAACTGTAAGTTATGCGAAGGGAAAAAGTGTAATTTAAAACTAGGAAACTAAAAGGTTTTTGTTCCTAACTGTTCTGCACTAATTTAACACACACACAACAGCAATAAGCACTTGACGGGTTAATGTGTTTTTCCCTCTCTTTCTCTCCTTGCTGTTTTGCTTTGCTGTGATTTATTTATGTTGTTTGCTTTTGTTTTTTGCATGTTGCTACAAATTTTGCTGAACTTTTCATAACTTGACTTTGACTGCTGGCAAATTTGCGTGTTTTCAGTTTATTAAGCTATTTTTTGTTTCCTTCGTTTTTCGCTGTAAACGAATTTTAGCTATTTAGCATTTTACTGCCAGACAGCAAATATACGACAACGGCAAACTAAAAACAGACTTTGTTCGTCATACTGTTAACCTTGAAATATCGAAATAATTTGCTTTGGATATGGCAATATGGCAATAAGTATGGAAAGGTGCCGTTTGCGATGTTTTGTTTGACAACTTCCAATATGTGTGTAAGTGTGTGTGTGTGTGTGTGTGTGTGTGGGAGTGGATCGCACACTATTGTGTTTGTGGATTAGCGTAGAAATGTCATTTGTTTCTCTTTTTGTTTGTGCCTTTCTGTGCCCTTCCACACAAACGTCCCCTCAAATTTTGCAAAAGTCACGAGCATTCTTTTGTTGCGTTCTGTTTTGTTTTGTTTTGCTTTAAACGCGTGGGCGACTGATCTTAGTTCACTGTTCTCACTTACTTACGTAACACGCAAACAAATAAACACACATGCGCACAACGCACTGCAGATCAAAGAGTCAAAGCTAAGTCAACATGCACAAAAACTAAACTTGTAGTCGGCGAGAGAGAGAGAGAGCGCGCTAGCGCAGGAGTTGAGAGAACACAATCCTGCCAAATAGCAAATGTGCTTTGCATAGCACTTTGTGCTGCTGTCAGCGTCGCTGACGTCTTGCCCGGCTATTTGTTTAGGTTTTTTTTTCTTGCATATCTGCTCTCACTCTCGCTCTCTCTGCTGCTGCTGCTGTGTCGGCATGCAAAAATTAAAGAAAAAAGAAGAGAAGAGATTTCTGCCTGTTGCACTTTTTATTGCTTTGAACTTTTTGTGGCCGCTAGCCATTGGCCATTGGGTGCATTGTGGTTTTGGGGCGACAAACTAAAACACAATCACACACACACCCGCTAGCAAACACAGTTGCGGTTTGGTATTTGAATATGTAAACAACATTAAAAATAAAACCGAATATGACAGCAAATGGCTAAACGCAAATATTTGCATAAGCTATGAAATCAGCACACAAAATAAAAACGCGACGATCAAGAACACGAAAAAAGCAACAACAAAAATTACAGCGATAGCGGCAAAGCAGCAGACCAAACCAAACAAATCTAACAACAACTAACCAACGGCTGGGTCTGAGCTTTCGTTTGTCGCGACCGGCGTAAGCGCGTGCAAATGTCAAACTGAGCGCCAAAATGGACAACGAAAACATTTACAGCCGCCGACGCCGACGCCGACGCCGCCGCTGCGACAGCAGCGATAGCAGCGGCAGCAATATCAGCAGCAGCGTCTCAATTTCTCTCTGTGTCTCTCTCTCGCAAAAATACACAGCGCCATAACGGCTGCTGCGACTGCGGCTGCGCAGCTTTGTGAGCTTTAAGAATGTTTGCGTTTTGTTTGCCTTTTGCCGTTTTTGTTTGTTTTTCTTCTTGATGTGTGTGTTTGTGCCTCAATACCGCACGGTGGTCTTGTTGCCCGTTGCTTTGATTGCTCGCGCCGCGTTTAATTGAATGCGCCAGCAACCGCTGGACAGACACGCATCGCTTGACACTTGCTGTTGCTGCTGCTGCTGTTGCTATTGTAATGTGCCCCCGCAAAAAGCAGAAAAACACACAAGTTGATATGCCTCGGGGCCAAGCGACCACTTAGTGAGCTTGTTGAGATCCATCATTTGCTGACTGATTGCCGCCGGCAGCTTTGTTTAAATATTCCGATGTCAAAGACAAGGGTTAACAGCAAGTGAACTTAACAGACCATGTTAAGTGTTTAACTCTGTGCTGTTAAGCAAAAGTTTTAAGGATAACATTATAACAGCGCACTGTTAGCTATTTCTAACAGCCATAACGCTTTTAATGCAATTAACAATATTCACACTGATCATATAAACAAATATTCAAATCATTAATAGCGATACCAAAACGGCAGCCACAACAAGCCGATTGCGCTTGCAAATCAAGTTATTCAACATTTCAAAATATTTACATACATACATACATATTCATAGAAGTAATAATATTTACGAGCTGCCTGCCCCTCCCACCTCCCCCTCCTCCCGCGGGTGCTGTAAGGCACTCAAGCGCAGCTTGGCAACGTAAATTGTTCAACGGACTTTAACAGACTTGCGGCGGGCGAGTGCAACAACAACAACAAAAACAACAACAAGAAAATCACATTAAGTATGCCACACGCGAAGCAGCTTTTGTTAATGCAACTAAAACATTCGCAATTCAATCTGGCAATCAGTTAGGAATTGTAAAATCTAGCATGAGTCAGCGTTAAAAGGTTTTCAATATCAACGATGTTATCAAAGGTGAGGATTACAGTGGGAGAATCAGATCGATAAGATCGATGACCGATAATCGAAAAGCTTTAAGCTTTCTATCAAAAGCAAGCTTTAAGCTTTCTAACAAAAGCAAGAATGAAAGGAGAATAGTTTTTGTCTTGTTGTCTCGTTTTATTTTGATATTCATTAAAACTAAATATAAAACTAAAAAAATGGATATATTCGGCTTTGCCCGGGACATAAGGGTTATATATAATTTATATTTGTGACAAAGGCAAAGCCGTGGATAAAAGCTATTTATCTGTTATAGTAGGTACATTATATGTGTGTGTGTGTGTGTTAGTGTTAGTGTTAGTGTGTGTGTGTGTGTGTATGCGTATCACAAATGTTTTCTATTGCATTTCCTGCCTCAGCCGTATTGCATAGTTTCAGGCATCGGCATATTCGATATCATCGATTTTAACAGTCTCATCGCTACCGCCCGAATGATCGGAACCAGAATCTGGCGGCAGTGCAGCCGCTCCCCGCATATCCATCAGTTCCATGGCTGCCATTGTATCAGCTCCATCTAGACATTCAAAGCTGCGCATGCTTGGATTCGAGTTAATGCTGTTGCTGTTGTTGTTGTTGCTGTTGTTGTTGGCGGGCAATCGCCTTGGATTGGTGGGAAAGCGGGATTGCAGCTGATTTTGATTGCGAGCAGAAGTCAGCTGATTGGGATGAAATTCTGGCATTGCCTCGAGATCCTGACGCAAATCACGCACATGCCGTTGCGGCAAGGCGGGCGCCATGTGTGTCGCTATGCTAATGGGCGTGGCGCCTGGCGATTGTCGAAAAACTGGCGTCGCATAGCTGGCAATGCTGGCATTGCCAACGCGCGCCTGTTGGCAGTGAACATCGGCCAGCCGACTGGCAGCGGCGGCAGCGGCAGCGGCACTTGTGCACGGCAATTGTTGCTGTGATGGGTGGTGCTGTGGTGGGTGGTGCTGCGGGTGGTGGTGGTAGGGTATGTGATGTGGTTGCAGGGGCGTGGCATATTGTGGCGTTTCATCGTAGGCCGGTAGCATATCATCAATATCTGCAAACGTATGGAGAAAAAAGCATTAAAATCTTGCTTGGTGCATGTTAACGACTATGAAATACCCTAATACCAAGCAGGCAAAAACGAATCAGTTTTACTAGATTTTTAGTAAAGTTTTACTTGATTAAGAATGAAAATTAGTTGAGTTTTGAGCTGTTTTAAGGATGAATAACTATTTAAAAATGAATTTTTATGGAATTAAGTTTAGCTTAAAGAGTCTTAGTAATTGATTTACTTATATTAAGAGAAGCTTGGATACAAAACCGAGAGAACGACACTAGGAAAACGTTTACAATGAGAGTGAGAGAGAAAGAGAGAGAGAGAAGGTTAACTATTACCAAAATTAAATACTATTGAAATTGTGTATACCTTTTTCATTTGTTTTGATTTTTGTTTTGGGTATTTTTTTTTGTTTTGCTGTTATTAATGCCTTGCCTTGCCCTTCGTACCTGTGTATACTCTGTGTGTGTGTGTGTGTGTGTGTGTGTGTGTGTGTGTGTGTGTGTGTGTGTGTGTGTGTGTGTGTGTGTGTCTGTGGATCGTGTTAGCAAATGCATTACACACTAGCTAACTTTATGTTCATAGTGCATCAGTTTTTTGTTTTGTTTTGTTTTGTTTGTGTTTGTTACAAAAGTGCTTATAGAAATAACATATTGGTTAAATATTGCAATACAATAGAAACTTAAATGTAATAAATAATAATAATATACCTATATATATATATAAAAAAAAATATCGTATTACAATTGAAACACAGCTAAATAAAAGCTCACAGCCGAATAAAGGGAAAAAGTGAGAGAAAGAGAACCCAGCTTGCCCCTAATAGTAGATAAGGGAACGTTGCTCGGGATCGATGGAAAACTTACTGGCTGAATTGATGGGCTCCGAATATACGGGCATGGCGCTAGGATCCTGTGTATCCGATGGCAATGCATACTGATTTGGCAGCAATGGCAACGAATATATATGATCCGGTACATTCAGCTGCTCATCCCTGGGCGCACTGGGCAATGTGGAGGCATAGAGGCCATCGTTCAAGCTTTTGGCATCATCATCATCATCATTGCCACCCAAAATTTGCGGCTCACAGCGACTGTGCACCTCCTGCATGTGCCGCGTAATCACTGTATTCGATTTCTCTGGCAGCTCATTGCATCTGGCCGAGAGCTTGAAGCAAGTCTTGCAGCATTGCTCGCGATTCAGCTTGCCACTGATGAGCTCAGTGATCAGCTGCTTGGTGCTCGTTCTGCCTATGGGCTTCATTTCCTGGCACAGCGTCTGACAGTCACTTGCCGATATGGAGCAGGAAATTTGCTTGCGTTGCGTGCGCAAACACCTGACCAGCAGGCACAGGACCAGGACGACCACAGCAAAGCACCCACAAATGCCATAGAAAATGAATTGCCAGGCGGTGGGGCCGCGCTGCTGCTGCTCGCGCTCCTCCTTGGTATAGAAGTCATCCTTGTACCATTCCATGGAGCTGCCATCGACACAGCGCAGCGTGCTGCGATTGCTGCCGCATGCCTCATGCGCATAGCGACGCAAGTGCACCCGACTGGCGTTGAAGCAACGCTCGACACGCTCACCCAGCCGACAATAGAGCTCGGCGCTGAGATCATGATCGGTGAGTGTGGGCAGCCATTGTTTGCCATCGTCACAGTTGCACACACGATCCACGCTGATGGCATGCACCTCACAGTTGCTGAAGTTGAGACTGCCCGGCTGTGGATTGCCCAGCCAGTTGTTGGCAAATGTGCAATTGGAGCGCTTCCAGTTGACTGACTCCAGACGTATGGGCGCAAAGTTGGCGAAACGATTGTGCTCGATGGCAATCAGTTCGCCATTGTTCACATGCAGCCAGTTCTTGCCCTGATGTTTAATCCAATTCCGTTCGATATACACATCGACGCTGTACACCAGAATGGCATCCTCCTTGATTGTATCGATGCTACAATGAGATCAAAACAATTACTTCTAGAACCATCTGGCAAGTTGAATCGATTATGATCGATTATGCTTACGTATTCTCGCGGAGCGTTAGCTTGGATATGCCGCTGCCCATGATGGCCTTGCTATCGATGGTGCCAATTTGGTTGCCCGTTATGGAAACATGCTCGCTGAGCAGCTTGCTGGTGAAGGCCCTTGCCTCGACCTTGTCGATGCGGCAATTCTCGAAGCACAGCTGATTTATGTTGGTCACATCGAAGGCCTCGCTCTGAACGCTGCCAATGGTGCAATTGACAAAGACGATTCGGTTCATGGACACATCAAAACGATTGATTTGATCAATCTGCGAATGCTCAACATGTAGCTGGGGGTTGGATTAATATTAGTTAATTAGTTAATATGTCCGTCCATAGGCTAATACCATGTGGAATAATACTTACGTTTACGCGTGCCTTGGCACTGCGATCTGTGCTGGGATGAAAGGCTGATTCATAGATCTGTAAGCTGCGAATTTTCGTCAAGCTGCACGACATGTTCATGTTGACAAAGGCATTGGGGAACAATACCAGCAAATCGCTGTTCTTCACAAGCAATTTGATTTCGCCATCTGTCGTTTGAACGAGTAGAATTAAAGCAGTTTAATTAAGCTATCGAAGCTTTAAGCTTTAAAGCTTAACTCACCCGAGAAGGCTTTGCTGCGCACAAAGACAGAGCTTGCACCGATTATCTGAATATCCGGATAGCCGCCAGTATTGCCACGAAAGGCATTGTCCAGAAACTCCACCTGATCATGGCCATTCGATATGCTTGGGCCCTTGACCACAAAACGATTGACGCGATTATCGCGAAAGAAACCGCCAAACAGTTGAAACTGTATTCCGTCCGTCAGCTGCAGTTCCATGCCGGTGGTAGTATTTGGCACCGAGTACATGCTGTTCCATATGGGCGACAGCTGCCGCAACAGAGAGAGAGAGAGAGAGGGAGAGAGAAAGAAAGAGTTTTAGTTAGACAACAACAACGAAATAAAAACAAATGTTTCAAGGCAGCCGACAAAGCTAAACTTAGGATCGTGTGGGGTACGTGGCTTCGGGTGTGACGGCAGCCCAGACACCATCATCGTTGCGTGCTTTTTGCTTTTGCATTCGTATTACTCTAACATTAAAGCGGCATATGTAATTCTAATACAGTTTGATTTTAGCTACTATAAAAGTTGAGTGAAAAATAATCAAATAGAAGAAAGTTCAAGATTTGCTTTATAGATAAGCAATAGCAATATATTTATTCCGTTTAAAACAAAACTTGTAACTTATCCTGTTGATTATGCCGCAAAAGAGTATTAAACATTTGTCATTATCGCTTTTCACTTTTAGTTTTGCATCCATGTGCGCTTGTGTTTGTGTGTGTGTGTTGATCTGTTGTTGCTGTGACGCTTGACTTACATTTCTTGTGCCCGGGCACTCTCTGGTATTATTATTTTTAAATGTCTGTCGTCGCGACAACAACAACAAGAACAACAGCAAGA
Source organism: Scaptomyza caliginosa (assembly GCA_035044725.1). NCBI lineage: Eukaryota > Metazoa > Arthropoda > Insecta > Diptera > Drosophilidae > Scaptomyza > Scaptomyza caliginosa. The sequence goes on along the minus strand of JAWNNR010000102.1, from coordinate 54,221 downwards.
ACGGCAGGCAACAAGAGCATTGCTGCAGACAACAGCAAGTTGACCGCAACGTTCATTGCTCCAGCCCCCCCGTCGGTGTGTCTTTGTCTCTCTCTGTTTGTGTGTGTGTGTTTGCGAGCAATTTTCTCATTAAATTAAAAGAAAATAGTTTGACTCCCAAGTGCTGGGGTGACAACAACATCAGCAAAAACTGGCTGCTGCTGCTTCTGTTTCTGCGATTGTTTTCGAGCCTCTTTGGAAGTGAAACTTTATATACATATGTATGTGCTACTTAAGCTTTCAGTCTAACTTACTTAGTAAGCCGTTTAGCTTAATGTAAGGAATCTTCAAAATCTTACTCCTCATTGAATTTGATCACAAGCACACAAGCTTTAATAAGCATCACTTTCAAGTGCAATTGCTGCACATTATATAATCAACAACTCGCTCAAACACACACACAAACATACGCACAGTTACTTTATTAAGTTTGCATGGCATTGTGAAATAGTCGGAGGAGCCGCAGGTCTACGTGCTGGGCCGAGTGTCTGCTTGGCTTCCGCATAATTGTCGTGAATTCAACAGTAATAATAAAGTGAGTCGACCAACCGATTGCCCACCTCCCCCATATTTGGTTCACAATAAGTTGACCAATGCTTACATGAAGGGGGAAGAAAGGAGAAGAGCAGGGAAAGTTGAACGGGCTATTGTGTTAGAGTTGGCAGCTGGCACCTGAACAACAACAGTTCTACATTATTCCCGTTAATGCTTAGAGATGACAGTTTGCCCGATCGTTGCTGCAGCACAGTGCTTTCTCGTTTAAGAACGCGTGTCACGCGCACATCTCTAACGTCTCTTTGGGGTTCAATGATTGCTGTGGTCTGCGCCCAGCTGCGACAATTTCGAGACGCACTTGTTGTTGTTTCGTATTAATATTATTATTATTATTCCCTTACGCCCACACCAAAATGATCCCTAATCCATCTTTCTGCACTGATTTCTCTCCGTTTGACTGTTTGCTGTTTATTATTATTATTCTCCCTTCCCCTGCTTCTGCTGTCATTTTACTTGTTGTGGTGCATCATTCAACTGTGCATAAGTTTGCAATTGGCTTTGCTTGTGATAAGTATGTATGCATGTCGTTTGTCGCTCAAGTACACACATACATATAAGCATTGGGCGCAATTTCTTTCAATTGCTCCAGTTTTTTTTTCGATTCTTTCGTTGCGTTTCGTTTCGTTTCGTTTCCACTGTTTTCTTTTGCCTTGATCTGTGTGTGTGAGTGTGTGTGTGTTCTTAGCTGGCCAAAGCGGAAATCTCAATTACGATTCCGTTTGTTGTTTTTAAATTTACTTTGGCAGCCTCCTTTGCTTTGCCTCCTTCTTGTGCGCCACTCAACGTGACGCATAAGTTTATCAAATGCCAAAAACAAAATTCAACCAACACAGATAGGAGAGATAGAGAGCAAGCAGCTGTCTGTAAGCTTTATGAACTTTTCACGGGGCAAAAAGTGAAATAAATCGACATAATAAACCATAGATACAAACACACAAATATATATATATATATGTATGTAGTCATATACTATATCAAGACATGTATAGGCCCACTTTTAATATATATATATATTTAATCTATATTTAGCGCGCTTACGTATGCCTGATTATATCTGTGTGTGTGTGTTTGTGTGTGTGTGTATTGGTGTTTCTATGCGTGCTTTTTCTTAATGCACTTTTCTAGAGATTCTTCCCACTGGATATTTTGTCGCCGCTGTTTTTGTATTTTTATTTTTAGAGCTAACAACTAAAAGTCTCCAAGATGATGGACCTTAAGGGCATGCTAAGAGGTGTTGGGCGAAGTTTTGAGGCAGGGGGAAGCGGAAATGAAAAGTATGTGTGTGTGTACATAAATAAGCCAAACTGAAATCCAATTAATAATAAATTATGATGTGCATTTGCGTTAAAGATTTTGCGGCGCACATGGTGAGAATAAATATTTTGTATATTTTTTTGGGCAACAACACAACACACACAAACACACACACATGTGTGTGCCGCATGTCTGTGGCAGGATTTTCCAATAGATGCAAGCAGCCTTTGTTACGTGCGCGTATCTGTAAGATACGATTGTATCTACAACCAACAGCTACGTGACAGTCGCTTCGCACGTTGCATCTAAGAACACACACAAGGACAACACACAGACACACACTTATAACAATTTGTGTTAGTTCAAGAACATTTGCCAACATATTTTTCAATTAACAAAGAACGATTTGAACAAAGCTAATGCTATAATATTAATATCGAAGTTTTCATTGTCTTCGAGAGGCTTCGAGTTAAATCTAAATATGTTGTCTAGCAAAACTTCGATTGAGCGACATTGATAATGTTAGATTAGATTAAATGCTAAAAACCCCAAAGTGCTGATAAATGCGAGATGATGACGAATTTATTGTCTTATTAAAACTTGAACTTTCTAGAACCTAAACTTTATATAGTAGTCGTCATAGTACTCATTAAAATGGTATTAAAATTAAACGGGAAAATACTTTTTCCTCAAATGACCTAAAATACGAGAGTTATTATTGAATTGAGGTTATGTATACGCTCGTAAATATACAAAAAGCAGAAATTTTATGTTTCCCATATCTCTGAATAGCTAATAAATATATAAATCGAGCATTTAATGTGCTTATTTGTTGAGCTTTTAGTTTGTTTATTTGCGAGCTATGCTAAATATGTATCTCTCATTCGCTAACTAGTTGTGTACCTACAAGATGCTTTGGTATCTGGCAATATTAAAACATCTGGTGGCATAGTTAAAATTGTATTCTAGTGCACCTCCTGCCGTGTTGCAAGTGTGCGCCAGAGACACCACTCATTTGCCACTTGATGGATTCTCTTTTGGAAGCTCTCAACTCTCAATTCACATTACAAATTTTCTGTTTGCATTTTTTGTAGTTTGGTTTTAAGTAGTTTTAGTAGCTATTTCAATGGTATTTAAACAGTTCCATTTTTCAAAACAAACACACGACATCTCCATCTCATTCTCTCTTTCGCCCTTTCTCTCTCGCTCTCTCTCTCTGTCACACTCTTTCGTTCATTATTGAGTGCGTTTTGAGTGCGTTCTGTGTGTTTATTATAACTTGCTATAGGAAGAAAAGAAGAGAAAAGAACTGTGGAATGCGCACAAGCTGTTTTTGGGAAAACACTTATACGTATTTGTATGTGAAAATGTGGAAAAATCTTTTATGGTTTTTATAGTTCTTAAGCATTTTTCTGCATTATACTCGGTATAAATTTGTCTAATGGGCGCATTTTTAAGTGGAGAGTAAATAATACATATTCATAACACTCGCGTCCTATATGAATTTCACTTCAAAGTTGTTTATTTGCCTAAATTAGTTCATTTAGTAAATAAGTTGGTTCAAAAGATCAAAACGAACTGGAACTAAGCTTAAGGTTCGTTCAGTTCAAGGAAGAGGAAAGAGTAAACTGATAATAATAATAATATTTTAGAATGTTCACTTTATCGAGTGTTCACTATGTAAAAGCGCGGCTTTGTATAATACAATCAAAATTATCAAAGAATTTATGCAAAAAACGGTTTACTTTTCAAGTTCTCTCTCACTCTCTCTCGCCCTCTCTATCTTTGACTCTTACTTATTTCGTTAACTTTGCACATTGCCCAGCGATAGGAGAGGGAGGAGTGGGAGTGCTCGCTGTGGTTGTTTTTGGTTCTTGTGTGTGTGTGTGTGTGTGTGTGTGTTATTCTATAGTAAATAAATGTATTTCGTCTATCTATAAGATGCCGACACACACATAAAGCATACAGCTTTTGTTATTGTTGCATTAAGAGGAAGAAGAAAAAAAGAACACGAACAACAACAACAACAATAGATACTATAAGAACATCAGATCACTTGTCACGTCATCAGCGCAGCGAGTGAGAGAGAGTCAAAGAGAAAGAGCAAGAGAGAGAGAGCAAAATGACAATTGGCTGCTGCCCAGCCCACATCCGGTGTAACGCCCTTAGCTCTGCTTAGTTCGTGCGCTTAGCTTATATATGTATATGTTATAGTTACAGTTATCGCCAGCAACAGCAACAAAATGCAGCCCGGAAACAGTGGCAGAGCAACAACAACAACAATAATAAGAACTTCTTTTAAGCGCCACCCAACACAACACTCAAAAGCACAACACTCACCACACACACACACACACATACGCATACACAAGTACACCTGATTCATTAGCATAACCAGTCGAACTGGTCGTCTTAGTTCATGAGAGCTGGTTCATTTCGCATATTTAGTTGCTGTTAATTGCCGCCTTGTCTGTGTGTGCGTGTATGTGTGTGTGTTTTTGTTTACGTTTTGAATCAATGACGAATGAGAGTACATACAAATAAATACGCAATATATGTCGGTATTTAGTTGGCTAACACATCTTTTTTTTTGGCCACTTAGTGTGTGTGTTTGTGTAAGTGTGTTACAATGCAATCCATTAAGAAACCAACTGTTCCGATAATATGCAAACAAATACAAATACTAAAAACGAAGCAAGTGAAAATTGATTTGCAAATAGTAGAAAAAAAATACCAAAATGAAACTCGTTAAAGTGTACTCTAACTAAAGTTTATAGTACATAAAATACTTACAAAAATAATATTATTTGATCATAAAGTAATGCACAAATTTGTTGATAATATTCGAATCAAGTTAACCTTTTTGTATTCTTTATAGCGAGTTTGCACTGTATTTTGTGTGTGAACATTTTCTCGCTTGTTTTTTCATTGTGTTAGCCACAACAAATTAACAACATTGGGCTTATGTGTCGATTGCTCTGTCTCTCTTTCTCCCCCTCTCTCTCTAGACCTCTTTTTCTCTGTCTATTGTAAAATTGCCTCCAGACTGAGTGTCTATCAATTAATTTGTCAGTTTACTAAATGGTTTAGATATATATATACATAAATACAAATAACCTCTAAAAAATTGCACATTTGCAAAACATTTTCAATTAGTTCTCATTGGAACTGAGTGAGGGAGCTTCTGGTTCAATAGGTTAAATATATGGATCTTAGAAACTCACCGTTTTATTGTGCGCAAAATCACAAATCACCGTTTTGGCATTACAATAGCAATGGAGGCAGATGCTCGCCGGCTCTGGATCGGTATTTTCGCTGCTCGACCAGGCATGGGCGAGGGGTGCGGCGAATGTGGCAGCCACCAACAGACAGATATACAAACGCCACATGATCTCGGCTAAGCTCGTTCTCGTTTTTGACTAGGGGGCTGCGTTGATCAGTTGTGGCACCACACTGGCAATGGCAGTGCGAGATGTCTTTTAGAATTTCACTAGAGTCAAGAATCTTCGGCGACTTCTTAACGCTTTGTTAGGCGCATACTCTACACTCTACAGTATCGCACTAATATACATATTAATAGTGGCCGTTGGGCGTCATCAACCGAAATATACAATTTGTAATACACCAAGCAAAAAAGCACACAAATAACAAACAAAAAAATACAAAACAAAAACCGAATATCTTTAACGATAAACGCACGAAGCTTACGAAACTACCAAGCGCTATGCGTTAACTCGACCGAACGCTAACAAATCTAAAATGTGACTGAAATGAAATGAAAAAAACAAAACGATCGCAACGTATGCGCTGTCTTAGTGCTCTTGCTCTCTCTCGTTCGCTCGCTCGGTTCTGTGCAGTGTGACTGTTGTTCATATAATTATTACAGCTAATCCCATTTTGCTCCCTCTCTCTCTCTCTCTCTCCCGCTCTTACACTCTATCTGTGATTTGTTTCAGCACATTTAACAATAGAGTGTATGTTTTTTTCCTTCGTCTTCGTACCAATTAGCAAATAAATCAAATTATGGATTTATGCGTAAGTACATAATACTTACTTTCTTGACAGTCAAATTTAGTTAGAGTTAATTTGTTTTTGTTATAACTTTTTTGTTTTTTAATGAATAATCATTTTGTTTTAAATATATTATTAAGAAATAAATAAATAATGCATAAAAAATTCAAAAAAAATTGTAAGACCCATTTTACAGTTATATTTTTGGCTGTAAAGTGAAAAAGCATACATTTTTCCTTACGCGAACACACTTTCTTGACAGACTGTATGTAGTCAAAAACATAACCCATGAACTTATCAGCACCTAGTCGTGTGAATCATATGCAATTTTTAGCAAATACTCAAGCTTTCAGGTTCTGTTAGCTAAAGTGTTAAGTTTAAACAATTCAGAAGTGTGGCATTAAAATAAACTTTATACATATATTTATATTATTTGTTTACTTTCTTAGTCATAATCTGGCTTATTAATTCCTTTTCTTATAAAATTCAATTGCATTTATTTCTTATTGGTTTTTTATGAATAGTTTCAAATCACTTTGGCCATTTATGAACATCAAAGCTAGCTTACGGTCTCTCTCTGTCTGTCTTAGATTTGCATATCCGTTATGTGCCCTTACTAACTCACTAGCACTCTCTCGCTCTCTTGCTTTGCTTTAACCTGAGGGAGTTGCCATACGTAAAATGGATATTATATTTTTAGGTTTTAACGACGCATGCCATTCAATAAATGCATAAGAATAAATAAATGAATGAATGACTGGATCGTGCCTTGTTTGGGGTTGCTGCTTTTCAATCGTTAGCTAAGTGGCATATTTCAATTGGGTGACATGCCCGCCTGTAACTTAATTACCGCTATTAGAGTAAAGAGGCTCATCTTGCTTTTGTGCTCATTCTGCCACTTCTTCTTCTTATTTTTCTTCTGTTCTTTGATGGTAAGTGGAGCGGTCGCGACTTGCAATCAATTTGCGTTCCATTTTCTATTCTAACAGTGACTGACACACGATGCAACGGATGTTACACTTCCCTTTCCATTCATTCATCGAACTACCAACTGTCAATGCGGGCTGCACACCCCCTCTCCCCACTACTAGTTGCCCCTTTCTGAACAATCATCCCCATACTCACAGTGTGTGTGTGTGTGTGTGTATGTGAGCTCAATTATTTGATAGTTGTATCGGTGATTTTTTGGTTTCCAAACGTTTCAATTGTTCAAAGCGGCTATTGCCTCATTTCACTTCTAAAGTTGATTGTGCGATAAATGCATTGATATCTTTTATACACACACACGCACTTGACTTTGGTTATTTTTGGGCAGGGGACGGACGACAAAGCGCTTTCCCTATATGCTATATCCCATATATGAATGTACATACATGAAAGAACGCATGAAATCATCGATGTGATAAGAATCACGTGACTTTTTAGCCACATACATAGATATCAATATGTTTAAAGTAGGTTATTGAACTTAGTATAATCTAAACTTAGTTGACATTAAATACAATAATGCTCTACGCATTATTCTTTATACTCAACGAAATAACTTTTCAAACGTTAAGTAAAGCAGAGCACAACAACAATTGAAGGCGTGTTAGTATTGGGTTCCGTATTGCACTCTTTTTCATGCCACACAAAGTTCAGCTGGGTAATGCGGTCGCTTGCATGTGGAATAAATGAATGAATGAATTGTGGCAACCTGCAACTTGTTGTTCTTGTTTTTTTTTTTTATTTATTTTCTTTGTGCTTCAGTGCGCGCAGAGCTTCAGTTGGGCCTTGGTCTGGACGTGGATGTGGATCTGTGGTTCGGGCTGTAAGGTAACTGCAACTGTTGCTCTTTGGGTTCGGTTCTGGGTCTGGGTTTGGGTCTGGGTCTCGGCTGTGGATCTAGCTCCACGAGCAATGCGTTCAATGGAAATATGTTCTAGTGTTTGTGTAAACGTGTTTCCCACTGCTAGCACACACACACACACACACATACGTAGTCGCCACAGTTGGTTTGCTGTTGGTTGAATTGCAGGGTCGTATTTTTTGTTTACGTATTTGCCGCTCTGCGTTTAATTCGCCTCTCTCTCTCTCTCTCTCTCTTTCTTTTTCTGTTTTTGGAGCAAGGGGGTCGGATACACACACACTTCTGTTTGTGGCTTACCTTTTTGTTTTTTGTTTGTTTTGTGCTGCTCTTTTCATTGGAAAAAAGTAGATTCTTCATCCATTCCCATTTTCGTTTTCATTTCGGTATTGTTTTATTTGCTCTTTATGTAAATGTCCGCAGTGTTGTTTGCTTGCCCCTTTCCATCCCCCCACTCCCTTGAACATTTGTTCATACGTGAAGTATTTGCTCGAGTGCTTGATAAGAGCTGTCTTTAGTGCCTCCTTTTTCACTCACACACACACACACTTAACTTTGTTTGTTATAACTGTTCTAAAGAATATATGCAAAATTTACTTTAAAGATAATATAAGGATTATGTGAATGAATTTTCCTTATCGAACCACATGTTGATTCATATGGACAAACTCTTTGTCTTTATCTGATGTGCATTATCTTTTTTCGTTTCTACGTCTTTGCTACACGTGCGTGCTTGTTTGCCGCTAACTTGAGCATACATACACACACACACACAGAGAGAGAAAGAAAGAGAGCGAAGTCGCGAGTTTTAAGTCACCTGCTGTGCGTACAGGGACTACAGCTACGTGCCCTTTCCGCCTTACCCGTCCCGTTGCCTGACCCACAGCCCGAAACGTTCGGACGTGACCTTTGCTTAAAAAGCAACAGGCAGCAGAAGTGTGGGAAATGTGCAGAGAGAGTGAGAGCGAGAGCGAGCAAGTCGGAAAGCCTTTGATGCTGAGCTCTCTCTCTCTGATTAGACTACATGCAGTGCCGTTTAAGCGAATCTAATTAGATTCCCGTTTATAGCTGTGTTAAAAGTGTTTCATGTTTTATATAAACTTTCTGCTCTTTGCAGCTCGCAGTCAAATGAAAGGCAATTTCTTAAGGATTTCATTAGCGGAGCACCGGGCTCATCGGGAGCTCGTTTAGCCGCCTGGCTGCAGCCGGAATCGCGTTTGGATCCCAATAAGTAAGCCGTTAAACATTGACTTTTATCTGGAAAAGCATTAAAAGTATCCTTCTTAACCCTTGCTCTTCCAGATGCGAGCTCAATACGATAACGGAACCCTTGCGTTATGGTTGGCCCACCCAAGTGACAGTCACCATACGAGATCAGTATGGCGATGCAGTGCTGGTGCCGGAGCTTAAAGTGGAAATCAAGGCCATACCCACAGGACCAGATCGCAGCGGCGGTGGCAATCTCAAGATGCGACGTACCTCCTATGCGGATGAAAGTGTATTTGCGCATACGGGTGGTGCACATGGATTGGGCGCTCAGCTGGGCGGCATGGCGCCACCGCCACGTCTCAACTATGAGGCAACGACCAAGGAGAAGATGTGCTTCAAGGCCATTACATTCATGAAACCCTATACGAACTACTCGTTTGAGGAGCTACGCTTCAGCAGTCCCATACAGACGCGCACCACGGAGGCACTGCATGCCCAGGACATGGAGGATGGCACATTCAGTGTACACTGGACGCCCAATTCGGTGGGCAGCTATTGTCTGGCCGTCACCATCGATGGCATACCCCTGGAGGAGGTCTATCGCGTTGAGGTCAAGGAGGGTGTCCTGCCACCGCCCACTCAGCGCTCAAATGCGGCACGTCGCCCACAGGCGCCCAGCAAATTGCGTCGCTTTCAGGCCCGGCACAGCGCCGGCTTGCGCATACGCTCGCATCCCACGCTGCAGTCGGAACAGGTGGGCGTGGTGCGGCTGGGCGGCATCATAACCTTCATTGATGAGATCGAGAACGATGATGGCATCTGGCTGCGTTTGTCCACCGAGTCGATACGGCAGCACTGCACCATGGGCTGGTATCCCACGGAGGCTTGGTGTCTGCAGTTCAATCAGCATCTCGCTCGGACCCTACTCCAGCCGGTCACGGACAACAGCAGCAAGGCACGCTCGAAGGCTGCGGCTGCTGCGGCCGCTGATGCCACATCGGAGGTGACTGCAACAACAGCAAGTCCCTGTGGCAGTGCTGGTGATAGTCCGGCCACCAGTCCCGGACCCAGCAGTCCCAGCAAGTACTCCAAATCCCCGACAGAGCGTAAGATCTTTGAGCTGCCTGCAGCCGGTGTGGGAGCTGGAGCTGGAGCGGGAGCAGGAGCAGCATCCGCTTCGACAAATCCCTTCTTGTTGCCCATCAAAGCCGCGGATTTGCCACCAGAGGTGGATAGTTCGTTGGCAGCCACAGCCGAATTGCTGCCCGGAAACTTGGGCTCAGCGATTGCGGGCGTTGTGGGCGGTGGAGCTATCAAGTTGCAGGCGCTACAAAAGTGGTTCAAGGGCGATGCTCTCGATGTGGCACAGCCAGCAGCAGCTCCTCTAGCATCTGCAGCTCCTTTAGCCTCGCAAGCAGCCGTCTCTGTGCGAGATCTGGTGCGTGTTATGGGCGGTCAGGAGCAGTCTGCATCCCCAACAGCGCGTGGCAACGGCAATAGCCGGGAGCAGGAAACCAATCCCATTGGCGAAGCCGACTTTGATGTGGCCAGTGTGCGTCGAATGAACTATACGGCCAGTCAGACGGCCGCCTTGCTATCGACTCCAAAGCATACACCCAGACGTAGTGCGGCGCTCAGTGCCCAGGAGTCAACGCCATCAAAACTGGCCCAGCTGGAGGATGATCTGAGCATGTTGCAAATCACCACAACGACCACGACAGGCGAAAGCCAAAGTGAATTGCAAATTGGTGTGAGTCTGGCCGGTGGTTCGGTGGCAGCGACAGCCGGAGCAGCAGTTGGCATTGGAGGCGTCTCCAAGAGGAGCAGCAGCAGCAGCAGCACTGTGATGGGTCCCATCAAGCGCGCAATGCCACCATCCTTTGCCGAGAGCATTCGAGCCGTCTTTGCCGCATTGCTGTGGCACGAGGGTGTTGTACACGATGCCATGGCCTGTGCCAGTTTCCTTAAGTTTCATCCCGGACTGCCAAAGGAGGGCGCCACTGTGGTGACACGACGAGATGCCAATGATGCCCGGCTGCAGTTGTCGCGTGAGCAGAAGGCTCAACAACGTCACTCCGTGGAGGTGGCCAATGCTGGACACTATCTCAATATACGTCCATCGACGCTGGAAACGCTGACCAAGAGCGGCAATTGCTCGGTACACAATCGCAGCAAGCATCGCAAGAATCAGGCAACAGCTGGCGAGGATCAGCAGCAGCAGCAGCAGCAACAGCAGCCACAACAGAAGCAATCACAGCTTCAGGCATTGCCGGAGCTGGTGAGTGTATTGCCGCCAGCTCTGCGCTGTTTGGTCTATCTGTGGGAGCAAATCTGCTCCAGCTGTGTGCACATAGTGCAAACGAATGGGTTGGAGCAGCGAGAGCCGCGGCTATTGTCGCCCAGTGGACGCGATGCCAATGGCGATGGCGATGGCAAGGAGGGCAAGGGCAAGGGCAGTGGCAGTGGCAGTGGCAGCGAACTGGGCGCCGATGCCAAGGATCCCAGCAAGAAGTGTAAGCGCAAGAAAAAGGATGATGGCAGCTGGTGTGAGATCTGTGAACTCTTTCTGCCCATGCCAGTCACATATCATATGCGCATTGCCCATCCCGGCTGTGGCAAGTCTGCCAAGGGCAAGGGCTACAATTCGGTGGGCATTTTCTGCGAGGGCTGGGCAGGCAATTGTGGTGAGGGTGGCAAGGGTGCATCCAGTTGGTTCCTCATGTGCGATGCCTGTCGGGATAAGTATTTGGCCAGCAGTCGCAGTGTTAACAATATCAACAGCGTTGCTCAACAGGCCGCCAATGCAGGTGAGCACAATTATATAGTTCTAGGAACTAGTTCCGTGTTTATTGTTGCAGTTGGTTCAAATGATTGATTACAGTTGACACACATAGAGATAAGATTGTTTAAAGAAAGTAGCTTCTGGAAAATGTTATGATTATTTTGATAACTTCCTGATATGATTGGTCACGTAGACACTTATTATAATATTAAATATACATTATTATAAAGTTTCATTATTGAGCACAACAATATAGTTCTAGAAACTAGTTCCGTGTTTATTGTTGCAGTTGGTTCAAATGATTGATTACACTTGACACACAGACAGAGATAAGATAGTGTAAAGAAAGTAGCTTCTGGAAAATGTTATGATTATTTTGATAACTTCCTGATATAATTGGTCACGTAGACACTTATTATAATATTAAATATACATTATTATAAAGTTTCATTATTGAGCACAACTATATAGTTCTAGGAACTAGTTCCGTGTTTATTGTTGCAGTTGGTTCAAATGATTGATTACAGTTGACACACACAGAGATAAGATAGTGTAAAGAAAGTAGCTTCTGGAAAATGTTATGATTATTTTGATTACTTTCTGGTCACGTAGACACTTATTATAATATTGATTATACATTATTATAAAGTACTTGATTGATTTGATTAAATATTATTATTGGCCTTATTTCGTTGCAGCTGCAGAATTGAATCTGTTTGGCGTCAAGACAACAACGCTGATAGCCAATTCGGAGGTCTATACCACAATGCGTGAGAATGCAACATTTTTGCTGGAGCTGTGCTCCTCCTCGTCATCCGGTGCAGCGGGCAGCCTGCAGCCAGCTGGCGGCCAAAAGAGATCACCACAACAACAACAACAACAGCAGCAGCAGCAGCAACAACAACAGCAACAACAACAACAACAAGTATCGATGGCAATGCCAGTGGTTATAGAGCATCAGCATTTGGGCATGCCCGATCTGAATTTGAGCAGCAAGCCGAGCACAAGTCGCGCCGAGTCCGCACGGAGCAGTCGCATTGGTCGGCTAAGTGGCAAGTTTACGCCCTTTCGCAAGAGTTTTGTGGGCGTGCCGCCGGCAACGCCCGATAATGTTTGGCTGGCGCCCGATAGTTTTGCCTGCTTGGAATGTTTGGGCACAGCTGCGCATGAGGATATGCCGTACGAGATGTTGGGTCTGGGCGGCGCCAATGCCAATGACAATGGCTACGATCGTCCATTGTCGGAGATCTCGTACGAGTCCTGTGATCCCAACAACTATGAATTGATGTCCGGTTCGGTGGCAAATGCGCCAAGCACTGGCGGCACACTGTCCAAATTTCATCGCAGCTACTCCATGGGCCAGGGCTGGGCAGCTGTGGCACAACAACAGCAGCTGCAGCACCAGCACCAGCAGCAGCAGCAACAGCAGCAGCAACATCAACAGTTGCAACAGCAGCAACATCAGGCAACAGCTGGAGCTGTCGTTGTTTTACCATTGGATGCACAACCCAAGGTTGTCTATCGAAGACGCAACAATTCGACCAGTGAAGGCGATGGTTCGCTGCTCATTTGCTATCCGTCGGAGCATTTGCAACGTTTGGTGCCACAAAAGCTGCTTGCCAGCGTTGCTGTGCTGCATGCAACAAGCAGCAGTAGCGCCACCAGCAACAGCAGCAGCACCACCACAACCAATGCAAATGATCCACAGAGCAAGGGCACAGCCAGCAGTGATGCCAGCAAGGAGTCAGCACCACCAGCCAGTAGTCCTGTGCCGGAACAGAATAGTGCTCTACTAAGTCGACCTGCCATGGCCTTCATAACGCAGAAACATGAATTGGAACGCTTGCGTGGCGCAATGCGTCGCAGCTTGAGAATTGCCACCTGCCGCATCTATGCGCTGCAAGCACTCAACTGGCTGCTGCGCAGTGTAACCCAAGGTGTTTGTCTGCATGACCTGATGTGGTGGTTTGTCAGCTCATTGGCTCAGGGCAGCGTTGAGCTGGTGGATGGCAAGTATGAGGATGCTGGTGAGCCAGCATTGGAGCATCCCGTTGCCTTTACACAGATCAGTGGACGCTTTGCACACTTGATCACGCAGTCGCTGCATGTGTTGCTGCAATCTGTGGCAGATTTGACGTTGCACCTGCCACTTGGTTCACCATTGCAACGCGTGGCAATTCAATGCTTTGGCATACGTTTTCGACAGGCGGATCATCAGTTTCTGCACAGCTCGCATGTTTTTGGCAACATATCCAAGATACTGTCCAAGTCCGATGAGCAGAATGATGCCATGGCCGTTTCCACAATGCTCGCAACGGCCGCCGCAGGCGGTGAAACTCATTGCGATGCCGAGCACAATATTGCCATGGCCAGCAATCAGCAACAATCAGCAACGGCCGGTAGTGTGCCCGGTGGCAAGGTCATCTATTATACGGATCTGGCTGGCATGTTTGAGGTTACGGTATCGTCGCGTCCCGCTATGGCCGAGTCTCTAACGGACAACTCAACCGAAACGTTTTGGGAGAGCGACGAGGAGGATCGCAACAAGTGCAAGATCATTGAAGTGTCCATGAATAAGTTAACCTATGCCTGCAAACTTGTTCTCGTTCACATCGATAATAGCCGGGACATTCAGGTGGGTGTAAATGGGATTTTAGTTTGTAGGAAACCAATCAAATTGAAGGAAATTTATTTCTCCCGTACTAACCTTATCTAAACTTGACCTAACCCAAGTAACTAGCAATTCCAACCGTTCTTAGTGCAGGAAAATAATTAGTTTAATCACTATTCAATGACTTTGAGCTTTTCTTATCTAAATGTAGAAACCTTTTTTCCTTATGGGTTTCTTGTTAATAGCTGTTCTTTATTGTTGCCGTTCGCTTCTTTCTTTAAATACAATGAAATATATTGATTATCTTATCTACAGAACAAGGTGCTTAATGTCGTATTCTATGCGGGACAATCGTTGGGAGATACGAATCTAATCAAATCCGTTGATGTGGATCCAAAGGCATGCATTTGGATTGCAGCCAAGATCAGTGATGAGAGCTTTACGCACTTTCGCCTGGAAATGCACGGACCGGAGAATACGTTGCGTGTTAGACAGATCAAGTTGCTGGGCTTGCCCAGCTATCAGCAGGCAGGGAATGAGGAACCGTTGCCGGAGCAACGTTCCCATCTGCGTTTGGCTCATGCCGCACGCATACAACAGCAAATCTGTGAGGCGGAAACGTTGCGTGTCTTTCGTCTCATAACCGGACAGGTCTTTGGCAAACTGATTAGTAATGTGAGCGATGCAGTCGCGGCAACTGGTGCAGCTGGCTCCCAACAGCAGGATACAGCCAACTCAATGCTGGCCGATTCATTGGACTTGAGGGAGCATATGGTTGGCATTCTCTTTTCGCGCAGCAAACTCTCCCATTTGCAGAAGCAGGTTATCGTTCACATTGTCCATGCCATCAAGAAGGAGGCACAACGTGCCAAAGAGGATTGGGAGCTGACCAATTTGACGCATGTGCTCAAGCATCAAGCAAAACCGCAGCCCGCACTGGCTCTGCCCACAACATCGGCGTCTACAGCTGCCATTGCATCCGGCGAGATCAGCTCGGAACGCAACCGTGCTCCGGACACCTATTGCTTTGAGATGCTCAGCATGGTGTTGGCTCTATCGGGCAGCGTTGTGGGTCGCTCCTATCTATCACAGCAGCATGGCCTGCTGCGAGATCTGCTCGGACTGCTACATACGGGCAGTGATCGGGTGCAGCGGCAGGTGACAGCACTTTTGCGTCGCATACTGCCGGAAATAACGCCGGAAAGCTTTGCCGATCTGTTGGGCGTGCAACGTCTGCCGCCCGCTGACTATAGCATTGCGCATCAGACGGCCAGTGACTTTGACATGAGTCGCTTGGGTCTGTTGGACATCTTTCTGGCTGTCATTGCCAAGTCGTTGCAGCTGCAGGTCAAGGTTAAGACCAATACGGCCAATGCTGCTGCTGTTGCTGCTGTTGGTGGTGGTGGTGGTGGTGCGAGCGGCACTGCAGTTGGCCTCAAGTCTGGCCAGGTGGAGAAGACGCCGGCGTTTGTGCGTCTGTGCAGCTCCTTGGATCTGTCCGTGCAGCTGTTGCGTTCGCGGCCAACGACAGCGGAACAGGGACCACAACACAATAGCATTGAGCCCATTATCAGTGATCCATTTCGCTTTGATTCGGCGCCACCCAAGAAGGAGTCGTCCAAACGTAACTTGAATCAACGCTGGTTCCTCAATGGCATCATCTCCACCAAGCAGGCGGAGAGCATCATTGGTCTTATACGAGACCTGGCAAGCGTAAGTTGAACACTATTGGAATCCTCTTATCTATTCTAATGGGTTTTTCTTCTATTTGGCAGGGTAAGCTAAGCGACAAATGGTCACAGATCACCAAAGCGGCCATTGCTGAATCTGTGCTGAATTTGACGCGTCTGGAGGAGATCTATCGCACGCCGGAGCATTGCACAAAGACGGCCACACTTTGGCTGGCATTGGCCAGTCTCTGTGTGCTGGAACGTGATCATGTCGAGAAACTATCCTCTGGCCAATGGTCAAAGCTCTGCGATACGCGACCCATGTGCACCAATCACGATGATGGCGAAACGGCAGCCATCATTCAGTGTGAGACCTGCGGCTCCCTCTGTGGCGATTGTGATCGCTTTTTGCATCTCAATCGAAAGACGCGCTCACACAAGCGAACGGTAAGTGGAAAACTGCCTCAACTCATCAAGCAGTTCGCCTTTTAACTAATTATTCAATCGTTTAGGTGTGCAAGGAGGAGGAAGAGGCTATACGTGTTGAACTGCACGAATCCTGTGGACGCACAAAACTCTTTTGGCTGCTCGCCTTGGCCGACTCAAAAACGCTTAAGGCCATGGTCGAGTTTCGTGATGGCAGCCACACGATCATTTCGGGTCCACAGGAGGCTGTCGGTCGTTGTCGCTTCTGTGGCCTTACTGGCAACTCGGGCCTGCTCGAGATTGGCAATGTGTGCGCCGATGCCCAGTGTCAGGAGTATGCCTCCAATTCGTGCCTCAAGACAAAGCCCTGCGGTCATGCCTGTGGCGGTGTGGCGGGCGAACGTAAATGCCTGCCCTGCCTGCAGCATGTGTGCCATGTGCGTGAGAATGAGCTGGCCGAGGAGTTGCGTGATCCAAAGCTTACCCAGGATGCCGATGATATGTGCATGATCTGCTTTGTGGAGGCCGTCTCCTGTGCTCCATCCATACACGTAAGTTGCTGCCTATTGTTGCTACAGTCAAATCAACTAAACCTAACTTGTTTTTCTCTCGTTTAGCTGGAGTGCGGTCATGTGTTTCATTATCACTGCTGCAAGGCGGTGTTGGAGAAACGCTGGAGCGGACCACGCATCACATTTGGATTCTCATTGTGTCCCATCTGCAAGGCAGACATACAGCATCCGCTTCTATTGGAAATACTGGAACCCATCAATGCACTCAAGCAAGATGTCAAACGCAAGGCGCTTATGCGGTAAGTTTGACCTATGAAACAAAAAGATAAATACTTATAGACACTATTGTCTGGGCAGCATCAAGTACGAGGGCGTGGTCAAGGAGTCGGATAGCAGCAAGGATATCACACAGTTGGCAATGGATCGTTATGCATATTATGTATGCTTTAAATGCCAAAAGGCCTACTATGGCGGCGAGGCGCGTTGCGATGCTGAAATTGGCGAAAAGTTTGATCCCGAGGAGCTTGTCTGCGGCGGCTGTTCCGATGTGGCACGTGCCCAAATGTGCCCCAAACACGGCACCGATTTCCTGGAATACAAATGCCGTTACTGCTGCTCGGTGGCCGTGTTCTTTTGCTTTGGGACAACACACTTTTGTGACACGTGCCACGATGACTTTCAGCGGCTAACCAATATACCCAAGACCAAGTTGCCGCAGTGCCCTGCCGGCCCAAAGGCCAAGCAATTGCTGGGCGATGAGTGTCCGCTGCATGTCATGCATCCGCCCACCGGTGAGGAGTTCGCTTTGGGCTGTGGCGTCTGCCGCAATGCCCAAACATTTTAGCAACCGTTGCGCGTAGAAATACCGTTGGACAACGAGATGGAGGAGCAACTGTATCGTAGCGTTGGGGATGGCGCTGAGGTTCAACGGGATGACTTTTAGAAACATTTTTTGCATTAAATAGAGAAAGCTTTCACCATTAATTAGGCATTAAATCAATATTTATATACATGTATGTATGTATGTAAATACACCTTTTTTTTCTTAATTAATTATTAAATATATATAAATGTGTAATTTGAAAGATGCAATTTTAGCAATATATAATATGTATGTGTGTGAACTTGAATTATTTATTTATTGTAATTGTAATTTTTAATCAAATCAGCATTTGTTTAAATCAATTTTTTTTTTATAATATATATATATATATATATAAATAAACTCAATTGTACACATTCATATACATAAATGCATAGTTAACAAGCACACACACACACACACATAAATATTTATTCTCACACACACACACACATACACATGCAAATACTCATATTGTTAAGTAGGATTGAAAATGAAAAGAAAAGGTTGCTGGAAAGGATTGTGTTTATTCTTAAATGTGAATTGATTGATATTTCTAAAGACAAAATGCTAAATGCAAAATGCAAAAAAAAATTGTGAGAATTACTAACATATATGCAATATTATTTGTAATACTCAAATAAATCAATGGAAATTATTGTAACTAAATTATATATATATATATACATATATATATTTATTTATTATCTATGTGACAACCAACAGCAACAAGACCCAAAATGTAATTTAATAAAACAATAAATCAATGCAATTACACTAAACAATAAAAAGTTTTTCTTTTCTAACTTACTTCTTCGACGTATCTGAAAGACCATCCACATTAAAAAAAAAGATATTAAAGACGAGCTTGTTCTTAAAAACATGTATGTATTTTGTTTCATTTTATTTTTGTATTATGTTTGTTTTTAAATGTTTTTCTTTTGTATTTAATCATATCGTTTGCATCAGTTTTAGACTTGATCTGCATATTCTTTTTTTTTTGTTATTTTTATTTTTTGCTGTGATAAATGTATTGTAATATTTCTCAATATGAATGCAATATATATAATTTTTCTTTTTTAATTATGCTTTCGTTTACAACATAGTCAAAGACATATTTAACATGAATGTTTTTTGTGTATATATGTGTGTTAATAATTAATTTACTATACACATTAATTACAGCAATATTTAATTGATTTGTTCAAATAAATTTTACAACTATTTGTTATCAAGGGTCTTTTAAATGTTTTTTTCTCTTCTTCTTCTTTTCGGTATTGTTTACTTTTTGTTTTCATTTAGTGTTTCATAAGTTCAGCTTTGTTTCAATTTAGTTTTTTAAGCATTTTTCGGTTTATCGACTACCTAAATAGCACATTTTTTCTAATTTTCTATCAATTTTCAAAGAGCCAATAAAAACCAAACAAAATCCAATTGATTTAACAAACCATACTCATAATATTATTACCTGTACTCATAATTGACCAAAAAGTTATAAAGAAATTTATAACAAAGTATTTTTGTTGCTTGAGATTAAGAAAAAGTCGCAAGGAAGAGTAAGGAGATTTTTGTTCAATAGCAAACTTTTAATACTAAAACAAACAAAAAATATGTAAATTGTTTATAGAAATGGATACAGGTAGTCGAGCCATCGTTTTTAATTATTTGATTATTGTTTAATATATAAATAGGCAGCATTTTTGAGATTTGATAACAAAATGGGCGCGTTTTCAACAAACATTTTCATGAATCCTATCCATTGTATATATAGCTAAAACGATGCTTCTCTCAAATAAGTAAAAAATGTTGCTGAATGTTGCTTTCATTGTTTTTGATTTTGAATTAAAAGATTTTGTTTACTTTGCTTTAGATCAGTTTTTGGTTTTTGTTTGTTTTTTAAATTTTTTGTAAAATTTTGGTTCTTTTTCGTCTAGAGACTAGAAACTAGTGTCTAGAGCATAACGCTTAGTGTTCTTTTGATCGTTATCATTTATGAATATTTATTTGCTATTAATGGCAATTTTTTTTGGTATTTTTTTTTTTTAAATTTTTTTTTTGGTTTTCTTTTTGCTAGCCAAAAGTATTTTGCAGTGGGACTTACAAAAAATGGGGGCGTGTGTGTGTGTTATTGGTACTCAAGTGTTTAAGGCTTTGGTATTTTGTATATCTGAATAATTAAATTACAATTCATAAAGTTTTGTATACATTATTATTATTTAAGTGGCGTGTTTTTGTTAATATATTTTTGTTTTCTCTTTAATTAATCGCCTCTCTTTGCGTTTTGTATTTTGTTTGTGGTATTATTTGTAGTATTTTAGGATTTTGCTTATAAAAAAAAAATCTGGCGTATAAAAGCTTTTTAATTTATTTTCTTTGGTTGTTTTTCTCTTTTCATTACTCGTTATATGTGTTTTTTATTTATTTTTACTTTCCCGTCTGTTTAAGCTTTAACGTTTTGAAATGTGTTTTGCGGTATATTCATTGTTTATATAATTAAGTATTCTGTTTTTTTTTTATCAGTTTGGCGCTTCTAAGCGTTTGAAGCAACTATACGTATATATTTTGTATACAGTGTACATATATACATTCGATCTCTGGCAAAAGTTCATTAAAGGCTGATGTGGATGTAGTATTTAGTATTTTTTTTCTTCTTTATAGTTTAGTAAGCCTGACTTGAAGTGATTCTGTTTTTGTTGTATATTTTTTGTTGTTGTGAAATTCGCAATTCCTCGTATGTCTGGTGTATATACATATGTATATAGTATATATATATAAATATTTGCTCTCTGTATTAAATATCATAAATTTTCTTATCAATATAAATTTTGACTAATTGTCGCTCTCATTTAGCTATATCTATAAATTTTAATTGCACCTTTCTTAATTCTTTTCTTTTTTTTTCGTATTTTTTATTTAATTCTTTTTTTGTAGTTCGTAAATTTCATTTGGGTTTTTTTTTTCAGTGTAATTGGTTATTTTTTTCATTCAAAAATGTATAAGGCTCTGCGTAGTTAGCACTAAAGTCTACAAAAAAAAAATATGACAACAACCAATACAAAAAAAAAGGGATCCAAAATAAACAGGGTATTAAATGTGTCATTTAAAAATCGCTCCGCTGCAAGTGTAATGGTTTGAAAGCGTAAGCTTTTTGGGGGCAAACACTGCTTAATATATTACTAAATATCCTGGTTTTAAGTCTGCTAAAGTCAGTTAAACAAAGGATTGAAAACTATTATACAGTTAACTCTAGTACCGCTAGTCATAATGCCCTATGTATGTATGTATATGTAGAGTATGTATAGTATGTATATAAAGTTAGTTAAGCACTCTGTCTATACTCGAACTCGTACTCGTATTATCTAGCATATGCATTGTATATGCCAAGTATTATGTATAACTAAACTATTATTATTGTAATAACTATTATGCTTTATAGTTAGTTGAGTCATTCAATTTGCCATTTGACTGGTGCCTCTTAAGCTAAACGAATAGCAGTTAAATTTGATGTAACTACTATAAAAAAACCACAAAAAAAAACAAATTGGTATATAACTAGAACTATAACTCTCTCTCTTAACTGCTTAACTATGTACACTGAGCCCGCTGTTAGTTTACTTCGAATAACAAATATTATTTCTGTAACTATTTTGGTATTTTCTAACATTAGTATCAAAAACGTTTAAACAAATGTGTATGTGTGTGTGTGTCGTATGAGCTATGAAAAACCTATGAAATGTTTTTAATACCACTTGAATTGCTTTTAAGATTTGTTTAGTTAGTTTCGTGGTGCTTTAAAGGAAATGAATCTTAATAAGGATTTGCGCTATGTTCATGTTCAAATAGTATACTATTCATGTAAGCCAGTTCGAGTATAACTAAGTAAAAACTAAACTAAGTAATTCTCTACAATTTCACATACTTCTCGCGTAAGTAGTTCGTTCGTTCGTTCGTTTTGGGAAGACCAAAGTTTGTATTGCTTTGAATAAATATGTAAGAACATACATCCAAGCGGTATGTATGTTGTGGGTTAGGATGGGGAGGGAATTATTAACTTCTCCACTGTTGCATCAACTACGATCTAAACTAGAAACAAGAGAGACTAGTTACTCCTTCTAGGATAAAATGGTGCCAACAAAATCTCTTTCTTTGTAAGCGACTTAAATGTAATGAAACCTTCGCGATGCATATGCATGTATGTATGTTTGACTGTATGTACGCCTAAATAAGTGTTGTAAAACTATTTAACCTGGGTTCAGCATTTTGGGTTTCACAATTAGCTTTTGCATTATGGGGTTTTGATAAACTATATGCAGTTGCAAGCCTTTTGATGCGAGCCTAAACAATATTACTAACTTTAAAATAGTTATCTTTTACATTTTTTGTTATCACAAATTAAGTTTTGTATGTGTGTAAGTTAAACAATTAGAACTTTAATTAACAATGTCATAAATTTCATTTGCCTTTTGAATTAACTAATAAAAATATTTACATATATTTTTCTTCTCTTCTCTTCTGTTTTTTTTTTGTAGTATGTACACGCTAATTAGGTATAAATATGTACACATTTATATATATATATGTATAAGTATGTAGAAATACATTAACAAATACAAATACAAATTGTATTTCTTTTCATTTTAGTTTTGTTTTAAGGTTTGTCGATTGTCGTTTTGTTTAGCGGCAACATTTTGTGTCTTTGTCTCGTGTTGCTGTTGTTGTTGTTGTTGTTGTTGTGGCTGGGATATTCGTATATGTATGTTTTTGTAGTTTCATTTTGTTATTCATCTACTTAATGTATAGCGAGTGCTCAAGCAGTATATGTTAGGACAGGACGGGTTTTATGACTCCTATACATATATCTAATGCACCAAAACGATATTTGGGCCACCCGAATGCCAAACTAACTAAGCCCAAGCATCATACACTAATTTAATTGCATTAAAAAGTTAATGCATTTGCTTTCAGTGTGTGTGAGTAATACAAAAATCCAGCATAGTCTGTATTTAGTTTTGGTTTAATATATGAAGCTTCTTTCGCATTAACTTTTCTCTTTCTGCATTGTTAGTCTTTAAACCTGCTAAAATGTATCGAAATTCCATTGAATAGAAGAAATGCTCAAAAAACGAAAGCATCCCATTTATATTGTGGTATTTTAATGGTGAGCCTAAAAGCATGCTACAAAAATTGTTCAAGGATTTATATTCGAGTTTACTAGTTCTAGTTCTGGTGTACTGTATTTATGTGACATGAATTTGAAAACTGCAGAACTTTTCGGTTTTTGCTGTTTCTGTTTTCTTCTTTCTACGAGTAGTAGGGGTATGTAAAATTCACTGGCATTATCTGCTACTTCTGGCTTCTTAACCTTTTTATATTTTTATCACAAAAATCTTCATTTACATATTAATGTGTGTGTGTGTGTGTGTGAGTGAGTTAAATGTGTGTGTGTATATATAGCATAATCTAGTTAGTTCGCCGCAGCTTTTCTATATTATTTTTTTGTATATAAAGGTAAATAATTGCATTAAATCTTGCAAATTCGTAAGCAATATGCTTTTGCCCTAATCTTTAGTTATAAACGAGCATCCCGCAATTGAGCTCATATATTTCATGTATTACATCGAGTTCTTAAAATCTTAGCCGTAAGCAAATGTTGCTCGGTAGACAGGGACAGACTTTGAAGAGAGAGAGAGAGAGAAAAAGTGTTATCGTTACAATTTGGAACGAGAACGAGTAGCGAACAGTAGTTAAGGTAGCATGTAGTTGTGTAAATAGCGCATAGAAGTGTACCATAAAGAAGAGACAGAGATAGAAAGATAGAGAGAGAGAGAGAGAGAGCGAGAGCGCTTAGTATGTGTGTGAGTTAAGTTTACAGTTACAGTTTGCATGTACATTGTATATACATAGGCGGTAAGTATGTATGCTAAGTATAGACTATATCTATATATATATATATATATATATGTCTATAGAATAGTATATGCGTAGTCGTTATGCAGAATGGCGGCACGTGCTCAGTCTGGCGAGTTTTTAAGTAGCGAGTATTATTATTGCTCAAAGCTGCTGCTATCCGCCGACTGATGGCGCACCAGTATCTTGGGCTAGAGGAACTCTCGCCTCACACTACGTCCGCTGCCTGTTGGCGTTGTTGTTGCGCTTGTTGTTGTTGGTGATACTGTTGCTCCAGTTGCTGCAGCAGTTGGCGTCGTTGGCGGCGTTGCGCTGGCTGTTGTTGTTGTTGTTGTGGGCGTACCGGCTGCACTACCGCTAGGCTGTTGCTGCTGTTGCTGTTGCTGTAGCTGTGCCGCAGTGAAATCCTCCTCGAGCAGACGCAGATGCAGCAGCTCGGCAGCAGCGGCAGCTGGACTCGCTGACGCTTGCACACCTGTCGTACCAGATCCAGTCACAGTTGCCTGCTTAGGAGGCGCCGGTGCTTTCCTGCTCTTCGAGCGTCGCTTTTTGAGCATCAGCGGCCCCAGGCCGTTGCCTCCCGCGCTCGACACGACTTGGACGCATGGATTTAGTAGACCGCTGCCAGCGCCAGCGCTTCCTGTTTCTACAACAGTTGCTGTCGTTGTTGTTGCTGTTGTTGCTCTTGCTGCATGCGACGTACCGCCGTGGGCTGTCGGCGATGAGATGGTTATCACAGTGTCCACGGGCGTGGTCGCCGATCCCATTGTGCCCAATGCACCCATGGCAGTTGTGGGTGTAACAACAACGATGGCGCCACCACCAACGCCACCGCCGCCCGCACCGCAATCCGCACAGATCTCGTCACCAGGCGTTGTCTGGCCGCTGCTGTCCAGTCCAGGCGATGGCCCCAGACGCTTGCACAGCTCACCGAGCAGATCCTCGATGCGTCCAATGCGCTGCTGCATACGCTGCAACTCCAATCGCACATCCACCTTCATGTCCAGCACGGTGGCAATGAGATCGCGCTGTGCCAGCGTGGGCGGCGTCTCTCTCAGTCCCGTATCGTATGTGTCCGAGGTGGTTGCTCTCGAGCTGGCCATCTCGATTTGACGTTCACGCTCCAGCGCTAGATTGCGCTCCTTGACGCTGCCCGATGCAGTGCCGGCGCCAGCGCCAGCGCCAGCACCAGCACCAGCAACACCTCCTCCTACTCCTCCCACTGCTCCACCACCAGCTGCAGCTCCGGCTGCAGAAGAAGCACCTGCAGCCATAGTTGGAGTCGGCGTTGTGGTCGCTGTCGTTGGCGTGGCAGCAGCGCCATCGATGACCACCCGGCTGTCTCGACTGGGTGGCGAGGAGTCCACCTCGCCGCCTTCATCGATGGTGTCCTGGCGGGCCAGGGTTGCCTGGCTGGCTTGCAGTTTGGGCGCCTTGGGAAATACCTGAAGGGTGACGTTTTTTTTTTTTTTTTGGTTTTGGTTTTGGTTTGGTTTGTAATGGATGCATTTGGGCGGGATGCAGGCAGAAGAAGTTGACAAATTGGCAGGTTGAAAGATTGACAGGTTGACAGTTGGACAGTTGGAGAGAAGGTTGTGGTTGTGATGACAGATCGAGCGATGGCATTGTTAATGGCAGGCAGATTGTTTTGGTTGGTTGCGTTTTGCATTCGTTTAGTTGATTAATATTTATATAGACGTGAAGATATATTAAACAGGACAGAGGAAAGAGAAGTGAGTAGAGTTGTTTGTTTTTTGGATTTATAGTATTTTTAAAGGTATTTTGTTGTAGTTGTTTTTGTTAATTGATTGTTATTGCGCATTCATTCATTGATTGTGTTTTGGTTGCAAGAGATATTATATAGGTAAAGCGGATAGATTATTTTCAGTGCAGTTTCCAATCAGAGTTTTTAGATTTCGTTTGCAGCATCGAATTGAAATTATCCATTAAGTTGTTGTTTTTTTTATTTTTTATTTGTTGTAGTGGCAAGGCAAGCAATGTTATAATTTGATGTTGTTGTTGTTGTTGTTAGTTAATTCGTTGTTCATTTTAGATTTGTGCAAGAGCAAATTGTTGGTGAGCAGTAAACGAAAAATATATATATATATAAGTATATTGAAAATAAAATATCAAATGTTTTTTTTTTTTTTTTGGTTAGTTGCATTAAGAAAATCTTTAATTAGGCATTTATTTTTTGTTTTTGTTTGTTTTATTTTTTTTTTTTGCTATCGTATTCAGTGCATACATACGCGTGTGTGTATGTATGTATGTATTCGTACGTATGCAGGATCAGCGCGCGCTAAGTTGAACAAAAGAACAAAAACAAAAGCACAGAACGGCGATGCATCGATCGACAAGAGTCACGAGCTAAAAACATCGATAGGCATTTGTTGCATTGCGAGCTAGGTAAGAACATTGAATGCGTTGATCAACACTACTACACCAATGCATCGCTGTCCTGGCCCATGTGTGTATGTATAGTTGGATGTGTGCACATATCGATACGTGGCTACCGATAGCGATAAACGTAGTGTGAGCTCGTGAGTTAAGTAAGCAACTAAATGCATACATACATACATATTACTGGCACGTTAATATATATGTTTGCATCTATGTATGTATATTTATGTTGATTGTAGGTGTATCTAATAGCAGCTTAAACAACAGCAGAATGATCGATTAAAACTTACTTTGCTTAATTGTAAATGCTTTCGAACGTAAACAAATCGAAACAACGAAATGAAAGCAAAATGACGAAGAGTTGGCATCGAGAGTAGAATGTATAAAAACGATATAAAAAGAAAAATGAGCATTAAGTAACTCGCTGGTATACGAAATAAGAAACGAAAATATTATGACAAAAATCTGTACAAGAACGCAATTCGAAATGAACCGTTGTAATATCGGTTTTCTTTTCTTTTTCTTTTTTGTCGTTTCTTGTATCGATTTTTGCTAGCTGTTGTTGTAGACTATTTATTAATTTTGTTGTTGATTATTGTTTGTATTGTATTGCGTTTAGTTTAATTGTTTAACGGTAATTACTTTATTGCCTTGTCCACCATTGCTACTCGAAGTACTACTCTGCCTCGCTTGGGCAGTGCTCTCACGCAGACTTTCGCGGGCGCTCAAACTTCTCGAGACGGCTACCTTGGCGCTAGTATCGCTAGCTGAATCGACACTTGAACTGCCCAGAAGGCGTCCCCATTTGCTAGCACGGGTACTACGTGCAGATGGTGGACCCGATGAGGGCGAGGGTGATGGCGATGGTGAGGGTACGGCGGCGGTTGTTGGGATGCGTGAGTCCTCGGTTAATGTTAGTTTAGCGGGTAGCTTCTTGGATGGGTTTTTAGGTTATGTTTGATTTTTTCAGATTGTTTTTGGAAGATTTAGCAATTAGGTTTCGAGCGAGCACAAGACAGCAGGTAAAGGGAGAAAGAGAGAGATAGAGAGAAAGAGAGAGAAGACAAAAATGGAAAGAAAAGAGAGTATGTGTCGTGTGTTTGGAAAGGATAGATAGATAGAGAGAGAGAGAGAGGGTGAGAGAAAGACAGAGAGAGCGGGAGCGGAGAATTGTATTAAGATACGGAACCGGAATTTTGGTATTTTGGATTTGGCATTTGAGTAAGAATTCGTGTGGGGAGGCAATTGTGTGTTAGGGTAATTGGGTTTTTAGTGTTGCATATTTTTGTAAGCGTTGGATGGTTTTTGGGAAGGAAAATATTTTACAAATTTTTCGTTAGTAATTTTGTTTAAGTTAAGAGATTATCAATATGGCCAAATTCACAAACAAATTCATATGTACAGCGACAGCAAAACAAACGAAATTCGAACAGTAATGTCAAGAAGAACGATAAATGACACAGCAACAGAGTAAGATAGAACAGGAGAAGGAAAGAACGAAAAAAGAGAGAGACAAAGGCATAGTAATATGTATTTTTTTTATTGTTATGGGCGTATGTGAGTGAGACAAGCATATGCAAATGGTTGTGTTCGGGTGTGAACGCGGGTGTGAACGAGATAGTTAGAGTTTGATGCAATTAATATGAATGTTTGTTGTCAGTTAGAGCGTAAGCATGTTAATGGAAGACAAAGATAGATATACAACGAGCATAAGTCACTTGTATGCATTTGATAGAACAATAATATACAACACTCTATATATATATATTTAAATGGTAAACAGTTAACGGTCATAGGTTAACAGCAACGAGAACAGTTAACGCTTAACGGTGCCAGCTTGGCCACATGGCCCAACAAACCTGAGCTGTGGCTGTGGCTGAGCTGTGGCTGAGCTGTGGCTGTGATTGATTAGTGGATTAGTAACGATAATGCTTCAAAAGAATATATATATTCAAGGTTAGTTCAATTACTTTGGTTAACAATAAATGCAGCAAATATAAACGCACACACCAAACACTTACGCAAATACACATTAATACAAATGAATGAGTGTAAAACAAAAGTCAAATGAAACGTTAAAACCGAACGAGAAAGAGGGATGGAGAGATAGAGAGAGATTAAGTTCTCCTGTTCGTTAATCAGGAACAAAATGAAATTGAAAACTAATTGAAAACAATGTTATTCAAGGCACGCACACACACGCACACACAAAAGCATTGCACAACGAAAACAAACGAAACTGGAACACGCAAACACATAACGCATTTAACTGGAACTGAAACAGGCGGAATAATTGATATGAAACTTACCTTGGTGCGTTCGACCTCGCCATCGCCTTTCTCAACATCACTTTGACCGGAACCGACGAGCTCCTTGCTGCCCGTTTGAACCTGTGGCGTACGACGGAATTTGGAGAAGATTTTGCGTACAAGATGATCCTGATTCTGGGGCAATTGTGGCTCGTTCTTACGCCGTTCGGCCAATTCTTTTTCGCGCTTCACATCGGCCACCTTGCGAAAAATCAGTCGATGTCTGAGATTGTAGGTGAGCACCAGATTGCGTGCAAAGCTATTCGCAAATGCCGAATAGAAATCGAGGACTTCGAGCAATTTATCACGTTTGATGGCATGCAAATCACAATAGGTCAGTGCCCGCACATTAGCGGCACTCTGGCCAACGGCCGAATCCTTCCAGAATTGATCGCCGAAGACGTCGCCTTTGCCTTCGGATTTCCAAACATAATTTCACACATGACATTGATTTCATTTAAGTGATTGTACATTTGTTTTGATTTGAACTTACCCAATATTGCCACAACCTCATCGTCCTGTATGACCTCCAGACTGCCGGTCACAATGAAGCATAAACTATCAATACTCTCGCCAGTATGATAGAGCAGATCTCCCGGAGCCGAATGGGACATCATAAAGTGCATCGCTAAGGCGCGCAGACAACCATCCGAGGCCAGACGAAATGCTGGATGCTCGTTAAATACTTTGCGATTTAGATGAACACATATGTCAGCCTTCATATCTTTCGGACAATAGTTTAGTACCTGCGAATTGTGAATTGAGTTGCGAGTTGCGTTGTGTGCTCTACTACTCCTTCTTTTTTCTTTTACTTTTTTATCGTAACCAGTAACCCGCAACCCACCATTTAGGATAGGGAAAGTTTGATTACGGGTTTGGGGTTTCGGGAAAGTCGGGAAATTCTCTGAATGCAACGATGTGCTTGAGGCGATTCCCCACATTAAATGAGTGTGCTAGCTAATGGACAGTTGTACGGACACTTGCCTGCGGGCTCTGGATGATAAATAGTTGAGTAATTGAGAGACAGAGAGATAGAGAGAGAGAGAAAGAGACACACACACGCACACATACACTAAAACACATATACAACATTGAACAGTGTACAAAAGTCGGATTTCTGTTTGGGTTGCAGTGTGTGTATTTGTTTGGCTATATATTCTTTGTATGTGTCTGTGTTAGTCTGTATATGTGTGTGTTTGGGTGTTAGGGTGTGTTTGTTTGCGGTGTGTGTAGGGTAGGAGTTTTGAAGTAGCTAAAACCCTTACAGACGCTTTACTTTGGATACTAGTTTTTCTTTTCCTTTTTGGAACGGATACAAAGCAAGTCAAAGTTATTAACGAACTTGGGAATCCTATAGTCATCAGCAACGGATCACTAAAAAATATATCTAGAAAACAGTATCGAAGAACGATTCTAGAGCAAAACATCTGCAAAGGTATTTGAACTTCGATTTAACCGAAATTAGCTGTTCTTTCTTGTTTCTTGTTCTTTGTTTCTGAATTTTTCTCGTATTGCGGCACAAACTACAGTCAACGAAATAGGTATAAAGGTCAGGTTATTTGCATCGGCTTTTGGCACGCGCAATTTATAATAATTGTATTGTTCATGTAAAATTTGATAGTTTTACATCGTTTGTAAACCAAACATATATCGATACTCGAACATTATCAAACGTTTGGCGACGCTTGGCGTTTGGTTTAGGTTCATCTAAAGGCATGAATTTGACGCACGCTTTTCGTTTTGGCACGGATTTAGCTCACGCGCATCGAGATAAAGAGAGAAAATTTGAAAATACAAATGGAAAACACATTGTAGAAAAACAGAGATAATTGTTGTTGTTTTAAGTTAAATATTTCTTTGTTTGTTTTTTTTTTGTTAGAGTTGTATGCGTCCTGGCACAACTGCCACAGATGGGTATACATACACACACAGAGAGCTTACCTCGACCTCGACTTGGACTTGGACCTGGACCAGTAGATGTCGTTGGACCTGGAGCTGGACCTGGACCTGTTTTCCTGTACCTTATCAGTTGAACCTGGGAGCATTGCATGTACTCCCATACATAGTATGTAGCTCTTTCGGTTCACTTAAACCTTAACTTTATTTCTACTTCTAAGTTTTGGCAAACAGAATAAATTTCATTCTTGTTTTTTTGAATTTTTTCATAAAGTTTTTCTTATTTTATTTGGAAAAGCGGCGTTTGATTAAAGTTCTAATGTTTTTGCTAGAGCGTTTGCTGTAGATGCGTAGATGCGAGAAGCGATTTGAACAAAACAGGAAAAACAAAGCAAACAGCAGCAGCGAGCAGCGGCAAATGGTAAATGGCAAAAGGCAAAAGTTGTTTTGCCATTTTCATTTTTGAAAATACTTGAGAAATGTGAAGAACTTTTGCTGTTAGTTTGTGTATGCTTGTGTTTCTGTTTGTGTGAAAAGGAGAGAGTGTGTCTGTTTGTCTGTCTGTGTTTATTTGTTTGTGCTGAGTATGTGGGTTTATTGTGTGCGCATGAAAGCCTTGGTCTTTAAGTACAACATACTGTGTGAGCCAGAGCCGGGCTACATTTTGCACTTGGTAGTGGCGAGTGGGATAGAGTGAGAGTAGCGAGTGAGATAATGCGAGTAGCGAGAGAATAGTAAATAGGTTTAGAGGTATACGTAAGACAAATGAGAGTGATGATAGCTTTGTAGGTTAAAAGAAAATAATGCAACTAATTATCTTAGATAATGGATTAGCAATTAGATGACTAACAAGTGGCGAGTTTTAGTAAGGAGTAACAAAAAACGAGTAAGTTCAAAAATGTTAATGGATCTCCTAACGATTAGCATTGCTTTAATTGCTACACAAAGTTAAAGTTAATGAATTCGTTTCGATCGAGTGTCATTATATGTAAAATGAGCTTGTTTTGTACTTTGAAACTCAAACATATAATGTACAACTTTAAATTGAAACGTTTTATTATCATGAATATTGAAATAGTGAAATGAATTGGTATAAGCTTGGCGCAAACTTCTACAGGCTCGCTGGCAAAGTAAAAGGTAATATAAACAGTTATTACTACAATTTCTAGCTAATGACAAACTACTCATTGGTTGTATATAGATCTCAGATGAACGGATTCCAAGTACCCAAGTCTCCTTTGATAGGTTATTTGTTACACCCTTACAAAGTATTAACGAGCACAATGAGAGGGGCCGCACTTACCTTCTCGGTATCAAGACCTTTGGTCATGGCCCATGTGGAGACAACATAGTCCATGACGCGCTCACTAAGCGCCTTGGGCACCTCGTGTAGTTTCATGAACTCCCGCACATTGTTGAGCATGTCGTGGTACTTGGCTGTAGCCGATGTCATTTGTTGTATTATGGTCGTCACATGACCAAAAATCGTTGCGTACAGTAGAGCTATATAGATGTAGAGAGAGTTTAGCATTAAATACATAGATATACGAATGAGTGGAGGCAAACGAAAGGTTCGTTACACATTTCGTACACGCAGTACTAGCGAGACAATAGCACTCGTTATGTTTTCTATGACGCAGCTGTTGCTGTGTGCATTTGTGTGTGTGTATGTGTGTGTGTTGTGAGTTACAATATGCCAAGGACTTGAGACAATGGCTTTGTGTCTAATCGCTGTTGATGAAACGCGCAAGTGCGCAGCTAGAACAGTAATAA
Organism: Scaptomyza caliginosa; assembly: GCA_035044725.1. Lineage (NCBI taxonomy): Eukaryota > Metazoa > Arthropoda > Insecta > Diptera > Drosophilidae > Scaptomyza > Scaptomyza caliginosa. The sequence goes on along the minus strand of JAWNNR010000102.1, from coordinate 22,159 downwards.
ATGCGACGAATTGGACGAGCGACATACAAAGACAGAACGAGTGAATAAATGAAAGAGACAAGCAACAAATGTAGATTATGCAAACGCCTTATAGGCTTTGGGGCGATAAAGCCCAAGCATTTTCTTCCTATGGTTTGCACAATATACTTGAGATGTAAATCTCTTGCGTTAGTAGTTGGGAGAAATGAATGTTAGAATGGTGTATGAATTGTTTTGTGTTGTAGTGTTTGCACTTGTTAAAAATGTAAATGTAGATTAATTAATGACTTAAACACCGATTCAATGGATAGTATAATAAGGGATAACAGAACGTAACATAACATCAATTAAAACTCACACATGGCGACGAACTGTGCAACTAGGAGCGTTTTTTGGGGGGTATTCGAAAAAAAGAACAAGTGTTAACTATCAAAAAATTTTTCTTTTGCTTTTCGAGTAGGCTGTGTGGTGTTGGAGGTATGTAGGGGAAATCTTTTGAATGGCACTACCATATGTTTGTATATATATTTATATGTGAGTGTGGCAAGTCTAATCGATGAAGACTAATGGCTTTGCTTTTGACTAAACCAATTCCAGCAGTTATTAGTTCTAGCGGCACTCTAAAATGTGTCTAGCTTTTCAATGACAAGAGTATTCAAAAGCATATTTTGCGGGGTCGTGAGTTTTAAGAAACTTTCATGACGCGGCAACGGAACGTGTTTGGACACAGCACCTGCAATGATCATCATGCAGATGGTGAACACCTTCTCGTTGTCTGTCTCCGCTGCGACATTGCCGAAGCCCACCTGTTAAAAAAAACGAGAGTAAGTAATACACATTATTATATTTTATTTTTTAACTTGGCAATCAAAAGATAAATACTTTCTCCTATTCTTAACTCACCGAAGTCATGCAGGTCATTGTAAAGTAGAGGGCCGTCACATACATGCTTTTCCGGGAGGGACCATTGACGAGCTCAGGGCCCGTATCATTACTCCATATGTATGAGTACGGTGACTGTGTCACATTCGCCAGCTTCCACAGCCAGCTGTATTGAATCTGCAAGGTTAATTTAGGTTTATGGGTTTATCATAGGTCAAAGTATGCAAACTTACTCCATTATCTGCATCGCTGCGTCCAATAGAGTACCAGATGCAGGCGAGCCAGTGTGCAACCAGCATATAGAAACAGAGCAGGAGTATCAACATGGCCGCACCGTACTCGAGATAACGATCTAGTTTGCGCACCACACGACCCAGGCGGAGTAGACGCACCACTTTCAGAGCGCTAAAGAGCGAACCGATGCCATCCTCGTCGCGATCGAATGCGTTGAAGACATCGTACGGCAGGCAGCTGAGCAGATCGATAATGAACCATGATTTCAGATAGTTCATGCGTATAACCTTCGGATCACTGACCACCTCGCCGCCAGGACCCACGAATGTGGTGTGAAAGTTCAACACTAAAATGTATAGCTTTAAGTAATTATCTTAATTGGTTTAGTTTTAGGCCTTACCAATATCTATAAAGAAGATTACATCCACAATTGAATCCACAACGAGCAGTGATACATCCTCAGAAGTTTTATTTTTAAACGCTACATTGTATGGCACCTGCAAAAGTGGCAAGAACGGCAAGAGCGGCAAAAGCAATTAGCATTAGTAACGCCACAAACACAAACGCGGTTACAGTCTCTTTTGAGCTCCACTTGGTCAGTCAGTGGGCAGGGCTGTGTAAGCGGCTTAGTTATTGTTGCCAGTGCAACAGTTGGGCCAACGTTTTGTTTGCTATTGTGTTATCTAAAATCCCTAACATCGCTTGCCTACAAGCTTTCACCCCAGACAAGACCGAAACAGTCTCCCTGTCCGCTCTATCTTCATCTGCGACTCTAGCAACTTGGTGAATATTAATTTAAGTACATAAAACATATAACCGCTGCATAGCAGACGTGAACGCAAAGATAGACAGACGTAGACGTAGACGTAGACACAAGTTCCTAGACCCCAAAAACCTCCTCGGACGCTGAGATCCCTGCCACCCTCTACTTAGGCACTTGGTCATGTAAATGTGAGCACTTGTAGCAGACCGTGTAAGTGTCAGAGCGACGAGGCTATTATCTGATTTCTTGACTTGTACTTGCTTTTATCTGGCGAATGGGTGAAGAGCACTTAATGCAATCCCCACCCCAAAACCCAAAACCCACACAGCCTTAGCTTCAAGTCGAAAAGTCGGCTTGTTAGGGGCTTGTTATGGCCGGGCGGTAGCAACAAGTACTCAAGAAGTGCCCTAACGAGGCCAATTCGGTGAAATTGCTACACAAATGTTGCAAACATTTAAATATTTGCGGAAATTCTTTTTTCATTCTTATGTTTTCATTATTAATGTTGCCCTTGGATGCAAATAAGTGGAAATAAGTTGCCCCAACTGGCAGTCCAAGGTGCCAGTGCATTTTGAGTGCATTTTTGTTAGTCTTTCTCTCTTTCTTCAATTTTGCAGTTGTTGATACCGCACAATAATGTTATAAATGTACTAGGAAACCTTTAAAAGCTTTTGCTAGTTATCAAAAGTAAAAGCAATTAGTTGCTTTCAGCTTGTCGGTTCCGGCATTGTGTAAGAAAGACAGTTTGTAACAGGAAGAAAAAAGAATTTTACTTTTCCATTGTCTACTCCATCTGATTGTGCTAGGACTATTGACAAGCCCTAAAAGTTGCCAATCAATTTTTACCCATAGTCTTTAGGTGCTAATGAAATTGTAGACAAAGTCTTTTCACTTCAGGTATTGTTCAAAATTAGATAGTGTGTGACAGCAGTGAAAGTTTTCTTTGTGTAGGAGAAAAAATGTTATTTTTCTAGGCTTTCATTGTCTACTTTGCTTGCTGGAAATAGGAAAAAACCTTAAAAGTTTTCGGTTATTATTTCCCAAAGCCCTGGCTGGTAATCATAATTGTATGCAAAAATGAATCTTAACTTATTTTCTTTGTATAAAATTGGACAAATTATGAGCTATCGAGTCTAAAATATCTATCTTTTGGAGCTGGCAACATTCTGACTAGCTGTAAGCCTGCTCTTTTCAGTTTAAAAGAAAGTAATGTTGTTAGCAATAGCTTTAAAAGGTCATACAACCTGACTGCCAAACAGTATTGTCTCACAGTGATAGCTTAAAAGTTGTTGCCCACTGGGAGGGGTTGTAAAAGTTTGGGCGTGAAGCCGCAGTTGATGGTAAAGTTGGCAAACAGCAAATAAGAAGAAAATGCGATGCCGCCAAATTGCATTAAACAATAACAAAAGCAATGAATAGCGATTGCGTAACAAGAGCAACAATGCGCAAACTAAAAGAGCAACAAAACAACTTTCGACCCAAACTTGCTAAAGGATGCAGCACACACACACACACACAAACACAAATGTGTGTGTCAAGTTGTGTTGAGCGCAATTTAAGCGAAATGTTAACATCTTGTTGACGGAAATAGGCACAATTTGAGTAGACAAGCCAGACGAGACGAGACAACACAGCTGCCCTGCTTTGTGGCATGTGGTGTGCGGCATGTTCGTGTGGCTCTGCCTGTGGGTGGGTGTGATTGCGAGTGTGGTTACGCCTAAGTAGCTAGACCCAATAGCACTGTTCCAGAAAAACAAACGAGTTGGCAGCAGGAGATTACTTCCAGACCAAAACAAATAGCAAAGTAGCATTGGAGTGAGACTTGTCTGGCTGAGGTGATAAATGTCCCACTTTGAACAAGAGCTCCAGCTTCTCTTTATAAACATGTTGGGCGTATTATGAATACGCCATGAGTCATGTAAAGAAATGTTTACTAACCTTACATTTGTAACCTACATATGTTTTGAATGTTTTCTTAGCCTGAAGAGCTTGACCCAGAGATATTCTGAACAACAGGTTTTCATCTGTCAACGAGTAAGTGACGAGTACTCGTTGTTCAAACCTACTCGTTACTCGTTACAAATATATTTGAGGTGTTTTTTTGAAAGGTTTTGTTGTCAACTTACCATGATGGCGGTATAAAATGTTAAACACAATATAACCCAGTCCCAAATTGCTTTAAATGCACAATAATGCAAGAGTATGTGTGGTGGCGTCTTTGGCGCTTCCTGTCTATACTGTGGCATAATATCCGCGCTCAGTGACATCATCTAAACGAAATCAATTTGATATTATATGTTTAAAACACATTCAGAGTAGTCACTGGATTTGAGTTTAAATAGAGCTTACATGCGCCAGATTTGACTGCTTCGTTGGATCCTTGAGCGTGGGTAAATGGGCGCTGAACTGGCGACTGCGTGTGACGGATCGGGCCAGTTTGGCGAATTTGGAGAGACCTAAAACTGGAAGGAATAGATTAACTGCTACGATATGAACGGACACGCACAGACACGAAAGACACAATAAAGGAACCCATAAAATGAAGAAGAAATATGAAAATAGAATAGAGAAATAATTAAATATCACCACAGACAACAAATGGCAAAAGATAAAGAATCGAACAAGCCATAAATCATTTAAAGAAACGATACAGACATTGGAACATATATATAAATAGTATATGCATATGGTACATATTGGAACAAACGGTTCAGGTATTAAGTATACATATATATATATAGTATAGTATATAGTATATAGAAGTAGTTATATACGATTATTATACAATGCGTAAGCGTGTGTGCGTGTGTGCAGTTTATTTTTGGATATCAGGAGTATGTGGGAGAAACAGAGACAAAAGAGAAAGAGAGAACAGTAAAACAGTAGAGTGATGTACAGTTTGATTAAAGTTCGAAAGAGACAGAGAAACAGAGAGAGGGGAAGTAAGACAGAGAGAGAGAGAGAGAGAGAGATAGTGAGACAGGGGCATAAATTGTAACACATAGTGCATGCAGGTGAAAGGTGGGAGATTCTGTGTGTGTGTGTGTGTATATAGTGTAGTGTAATGTAGTATAGGGTGTAACCAATTCGTTTTGATTTGAAGAGATTTTGAGCTTCGTATTAGGCAGGTTTGCTGAGTGCATAGTGATTGTTGCTATAAACAAAAGTATAGTATATATATATAAAAAGAGAGAGAGAGAGAGATAACGAGAGAGAGAGGGGTGGAAGCAGGAGAGCGGGCGGTAGGTTTGGAAGGGAGAAAACACAGATTAGTGAACGCTACTTACCACCTTTGGTATCCTCGCTGTCGATGGGCTGTTTTAGCGCCGTTATATCCCGAAACGTCAACAAAAATAACACAACCAAATCCCTTTCGTTGCGAATGGGCGCCACCTGAAGCAGCAGCCATAGCGGCGTTTCTACGAGAAGTTTTCAACAGTTAAAGATAGAAAAGAAGGTAAGAAAAGAGAAAGCAAACAATTAGTAAATGTCAAAACATATACGATAATATTCTTATGCTATTAACAGCTTCTAGTTACGTTTCACACGTTCCAAAGCAAGATTCGATAGGCCTGAAAATGGCTCAAATGGTTATCAAAAAAAAAACACATTGACTTTTTGGTATTGTGTAAGCCAAAGAGCTGGCATGTGTACAAGAGAAAGAAAATGGAATTTGAAAGCTTCTCAATTGTAAACTAGTCTCAGTAATCCTTAGGTTTCCATTGTCTCGTCTTTTTGCTCAAACTATTCGTTGAAAAGTGATTCATTTTTTTGTGGGTTGTTTTCAACAGAAAAGGCAAAAGAGAAGTCTTTTTATTCTCACTTCCTGATAGTTAAAGTGTTATTGTTATTGCTTGTTTTAAGGTAAATTTCGAATTTTCCTAATTTACTTTGTATCATTATCTAAATTACAATTAAAATGCATATTAAATTGTAATGAATTTCAAAACGTATTGTTGTTGTCAGAGCATATAAATAAATATTTTGCCAGTGTTCACAAACACAAACACAATAATGATAATGATAATGTTAATGATTAAAAGACCTTACAGCCGATAACTGTGCATGAATGTGGAATGTGTGCCATTATATTGGACACAAGTGCTGGTTCAGCGCTGCAATTCACACAACGATAATCGAATTGCAGTTGCCATTGCCATTGCAGTTGAATTGAGGTCACAACACACGCACAAACACAAAAGGGTCGACACTCAGACAGACGGCACACACACACGCACACGCAGTAGAGTAGAGTTTGGTACATTGCAATTACGAATATTAAGCGAGCAAGGCTCAAACTGCCGTTAAAACGTTTTGCCCAAGCAATGGAAAATTTTACCCAAGCTGCTGCTGCTGCTGCTGCTGCTGCTGTCTGTTTGTTTAATCAACAATAATTGCAATTCAATTTGCATTTGCAATGCTGCTGCTGTTGTCTGTTTGCCCTTCTGCCTGCGTGCCTGCTGTTAAGCCACGTGGCGTATACGCAATCGTTGTTGTTGTTGTTACTTTTTGCCGCTGCTATTGCCCTTTCGCTTGCTTAAAAGCATAATTATTGCCTAATTTTATGCGCATTTTAGTGTTAGCATTTCCGCTGACACTTCCGCTTCCGTTCGCTCTTTACTCTAACCCAAAAAATAAGCGCAAAAATTCAGCCTGATTCATACCAACAAACTAAATAGAATATATATGTTCGTTTGTGTACATGAAAATAAATGTTGTTTTTGGCAGCTGTTGGCATAAACAGCAACAATAAACTTATCCAGGGCGCCCCAGAGACACCTGTCAGCCAATTCAATTTCGCTTCGAATATCGAATTGCCACTGCCACATGGCGCCTCCATGCCACACAGCCTGGCCACGTTTTGTGCCAGCCTGCGCCTCCTACGCTTATCCCCCATAGGCCAGAGCCAATAGGCAGCAGGCAATAGGTCAAAATAGACAAATAGTAAACGGAATGCGGAAAGCAAAGGCGAACGCAAAGGCAGCAGCTAATAGTAATGAAAAATGACAGGCAAAAGTCTAACAAAAAAAAAACATGACTCAGCCAGGGAAGCTGGGCAAAGAAAACTCATCATCAATGTATTCGTTTTGCAACTCATTCATATTGTTAATCATAATAATAATATAATTACAATAAATACAATTATATTCTGGTTAATAACTTTTATCTCAGCAAACACACACAGAAATCACCTTCTATTATGTTCTAATCATCAATTGACTCTTATTTAATGCCTCAAACTTAATCATCGTCAACTTCATTCTGCTGCTGTTTGAGTTAATATGATTTCATTTAATTGAATACCTATGCGTATTCCATTCCATGTTTCTCCTTTGTCTTTGGTTTGTCATCATTTGTCAAGCATTTTGATTGAACGCTAAGCCAAATAATTATAATAATCTCTTCATTACAAGAATATTCCAATTAACAATGCCATACACTTCATTGATTTTGTTCTACTCTCATCAAACATTTTGTGGTTATGTTTCGTTCATGTATTTGCTTGTGAGATAAGATTTCAGTATTTTTTAAAAATTGTTTGCCCATGCGAGAGCCAAGTTGCTTAGCGGTTTTACGTATGTGTTTTTTTTTAATGATGTTAATGAATTCGCATGCCTTAATAATTGAGTTAATACATTCGTTCTTGTGTGATGTTTGTTTTTGTATTAGTCAGATTTTTGGTTGAGTGTATAATTTATGTGATTTGAAATTCAATTTGATTAGTTGAAGGAGATTAGTTAATCGAAGCTTGGGACTTTTTTGATTTGGCCCATGCATAATGCATGAGCATCGACTGCTGCGTTGACAACACACACACACACACACACACACACTCATACAAATATACTGCCATTGATTTATGCAAATTTAATGATGCTGGTGGCTCAGCCAAAGTTCTTAAGCCACACACATACAGAACCGATGCTTTAGTAAACTTAAATATATATATATATGTATGGGTAAAGAGAGAGAGAGAGAGAGATAGAAGGCGGCGAAAGTTGTGTTGTACCTTGGTTTTGTGCCTTGCCAAACTGCGATAGGGCGCAGCCACATTGTATATCTGTAAATTGATACACGAAGGCGTTAATCCATTATAATTGCACGATTCAGTAGTGAATTGAATTTCAAGCGAACTTTCAACTAGCAACAGTTTCAATTACATCAGCTGTGCCAGAGAGTTGGCGATTGCTGGTATGGGAATTTTGCTTGATTGATGGGCGCCACTCAAAAATGTTGCGCCACCTCAATTTGTTTGCATTAAGCAAGAGGAGTAGGAGAAATATTACAGCAACCACGACAACAGACACAAGCTGGCAACAAATTAAAAGCAGGTAATGAATATAAAGTAGCGAGTGGCGAGTAACGATGATACTAGCGAGAGGTATGGAGATAAAAAAGGTACTCGTTGTAGCGGTAGGGGGAAAGATAAGACTGGCGTGAATAATATGTATGGGTGACCACACCCACACCACCCGCACACACACAAAGTGCAACAATTTATTATGGTAGTAAGGGCGATGGCATAAATCCTAATCTAACCCAAACCAGCTAAGCCAGAGAGCAGCCCTCTGACGTTTACTATGAGTTGGGTAAAGTGTCTGCGGACAATATATACTGGTAGCTAAAGGTAGCACTTGGAGAAAATACATTCTGTATACTTACTGTTCTTTTTGTAGAGCAGTATTTCGAATTGATCCTGCTGCTGATTCTCCAGCGTATACTCCAGTCGTGCCACCGTCTCCTTGTCTGTCAGCTCGCCGTACATGAAGCCGCATCTGTGTGTTAGGTTTTGAGCAGTGTTTGGGAATACATAAGAGCAGAATATCGCACATATACGAGGTATTATTCTTGATTAGTTTCAATCTGCAGACAGCTTCACAAACACAACAAACACACACACACATACATCGACAGACAATATAGTAGTAGTATATATGTACACAGTGATTATAAATAAATAAAACATAATTAAAAGCATGCAAAGTAGAATTACAAGAGGAAAGAAAAGAGAGAAGAAAAAAAACACAGCACATTCGATGCCTTACCTTATTAGCAAAAGACATTAGCCAAAGATTTCAAATGATGTTGGCCTAATGGCATGTACTTAATACAGACTAAGTATGTTAATTTGGAAAAGCAGGTAGCTCCAGGAAGCAATTTAATATTCATTGATTTCATAATTGTGTGCTTTAATCAAACTTGCTTTGTCAGCATTTCACAATTGTTTGTTTGTGGCATGGAATATTTTATTATATTTCTTTATGCTTCAGGTGCTTCTTTGCTTTCCATATCAACTCACAACAATACAAAATCAAATACTGTAAAAGTATATTTCGTATTTGTTAAATATGAATATCAGATTAATCGCATGCAATTTTAAAGCATACTGAATATTTAAGTTTGCAATTAAAAAGTGTGAACCACGGCTCTGTTTTTTTCTGCTAAACTTTTGCCGTTTTGAAGTGATAGTTTTTTAATTAGTTTGTTATTAGTTTCGTGCAAAAGTTGGCCAGAGTTAGCTGTAGTTGGTTCTAGTCTCTCTTCTTTTTACACACCACTTAATTGATTTTGCATTAAAATAGTTGCTGTTAAAATGTTGTTGTGGCCTTTCACTCTGTGCAACATGAGATGGGATGAATTTGTGTGCATTTAATTAGAGACATTCCGGAAAATTTTCACCTATCCAATTATGTTAAGATGGTATTTTGTGACTGAGTAGATTAAATTATAAGCTTTATTCCTCGAAATTTGTGAGCTCATTTCAACAAAGTGCAACATTGGTATACCGAATACTCAGGTACGAAAGCGAAGTGCAACATGTAAAATGATTTCCCAGAAATGTACTGCAATTATCTAAAGCTTAAAATTTTCGTATTAAAAAAACCTTGCTATTCAAATGGATTCCCATGAATTACATCCCCTTGCATTTTCTCGTATCTATAAAACCGAGAGCATCTGTAATGGTTTACTCGGAAATGGTTTGAGATATTAAGCAAATGAGAAAACACAACTTCATGCACTTCGGGGCTTATGTTACAACATTTTGGCTTAAGGGAATTCAAGGAAACAAGCTTTTGATTAGTTATCTCAACATGTGAAATGCCTAATTATTGTTGGTTATGCTCTTTTAATGCTGCCTTTGCAAAGTCTACAAAGGAAGTAGAGGAAGGTATTATATTGAATGTGTTGCAGTAGATTAATTGGTTGAGTCTTAGCTTAGCAACTGCAAAAGGCTTTTCAGCAACGCTTTTGTCAGAACATCGCTGTGACTTTACTGCAAGCTTATCTCTTCTTTTTCTCTTCTAATGCTTGTCCCTTGGTTTTTTTTTAAACAGTTTTACGAGGTTTTTTGGCCAAACGATTAGTAATGCATTGAATTTATAGACCAAGTGATCGTATTAGATTTATAAATGTAATGAATCTTTGGTCTTAATCAAATAATTGAGTTTATATAATGCCCAGCCCAGACCGAGCAGATAACTGTTTATATATGTATATGCATGTACAGTTACTCAAAATGGCCACTCCTAAGCAATGTCAGGTAATATGCTCAAGTTGGTAGCCTTTAGGCTCGGTGGCAGCCATTAATTTTGGCCACGTTGACACCGGCAACGGCAACGGCAACGGCAATGGCAATGGCTGGCAAGCACGAGTGATGATGGAAATTACCATATCGTATGGCACATCTTTTAGCCATGGGCTACTGGCTACTGTCAGCTCAATGCTGCTCTTGCTGCTGCCGCTGCAGATGCTATCACATTCACAAGCAGAAATACGGAAAAATAACTTGAAAAGCAAGCAAAAGCAGGAAGAAATGTAAAGTGAAATGAAAAATAGAAGCGTTGCCAAGGCAGCGCACGTGTTCAATTCAAAAAAAAAAAAGCAAAAAAAAAAACGACAAGAAAACGAAATGAAACCAACGAAAAAAGTGTTGCATGCTTTTAGGGCGCGCGCGAAAATAAAAATGAGAGAGAAAAAGGCAAAGGGATAGCAAGTTGTAGAGCGCAATCCAATTGCAATGACGTCAGCAGTCGGCAATGGGTGAAGGCGAATGCGAATGTGAATGTGAATGCGAATGCAAGAGGAGACACAATAAAAACTGTTAATTTCTGTTTGGCGACCGCCATTGTTGTTGCTGTTGCTGCCGTTATTGCTGTTCTTCCTGTTGCAGTTAGACGAATTGTTTTTTATTCTCCTTTTTGATGTATGTATGTGTGTAGATATATGCTTGTATTTATTTATGCCATGACAAAGGTTCAACAAACTGTGGCAGCGACGCTGTTAAAAGGCAACCAACGACGTCACAAGTAAAAACGCAAAGCGACTCATTTCCGCTCCGCCGACCATTTTGTGCAATGAACTGTTTCTCTTTCGTTTTTTTTTTATTGCACTACAGTACCTATGTATGTACATATGTGCTGGCTTGTTGGCATATACAGGGTTCGCTTTCTAAATTGATCCTAGTCCTTGAAATACTTTTCTTTTGAACTATTATAAAATTGAAAAAATAATTAAAAACCAATAAGGAATCAAAATATTCTTGTTAATTTTAGTTTTAAGGCATTCACTGTCCACGTTTGTGTGTGTGTGTGTTTTTAGGCACAGGCAAGCACAAAAATTGGGTTACAAGGCAGTCACAAAGACTCGAATAGTTTACCATTAAGGAGAAAGAGAGTGAGAATTGAGAGCTGGAGTGGGGCTCAGCCAAGATTTAGGCTTCATTCAATATACTCGAAACGAAGAGCTAAGAGAAATGGGCCAGGGGTGTGCAGCTAAAGGGCGCCACAAACTGCTGTAATGGCAAATTGAAAGAAAGTGCGCACAGTTAAGCAAACAACAACAGCAACAAAAACAATAATAAACAAACACACAGAGAAAACGAGAGAGCAAGCAAGAACAAGAACAAAACCTAAAGATTCTCTTTTTTTGGTCAACCTTTTGCCTGGATTTTCTTTCTTTTTGTTTTTTTTTTGCACGCGGCTACACACAGACAGACACAAAGTAGGTCAAAGCGCAACAATAAATAACACACACACACACACACACAAACGAGCAAAAGAGACACGAAAAAGAGTGGAAAGAGAGAAAGGAATATAAAGAGCGCGCAACTAAGCGCTAGATTGGCATTGCAAAAGTTTGGTCTGGCCAAAAAAAAAAAAGTAAAATAAAATGAGATACATTGCCCAGGACGTCGCCAGAGAGTGGGGTAGCCAAAAGGTGTGTGTGTGTGTTTGTGTGTGCTGTGCATACGTTGTGTGGGCCCAGCCGCCGTGGCAAGTTTTGTTCGCAAATTACAAACGATTCGCTTGGGAATCGGCCACTGTTACAGTTTGACAGCCACTTGAGCTGAACGCACAATTGTTGCGACGTTGTTGCACGTTCACCTTTGCAACCAGCCGTCAAATCAATTTGTTGTTCCACTCAAAGCTCGTCGCATGCCCGTTGCATATCTGTTAATATGTCCACACAAAACCGCTGCGATTTCGCCAATAAGCCTGTAGCGTTGGTAGCTGCTGCAATTTTATTCTCAGAGAAGAAGATGTAGAAGAGAAAGAAGAGACAAACGTACGTTTTCCTGTTACACAGTAATTCAGTAAACGTCAGAGCAAAAGCGCATTAAATACATTATTAATTGCGCGTATATTACGCATTGTTTTTGGCTTGATTTTTGTATATATTTTTTTTAATACCCATCCATTCTCGCATGCAACAAACTGTGAACTTCACCCAGCGGAAGCGCACAGTTAACCGGAAGTGCGGCGGCTTGCCTTTAATGCCTGCTTAATGCCTTGATAAATGGACTTTGGCTTTGGCAGACAGTAAGAGAGCGAACTGTCTGACTTTTGGCTTTCATAGTGTGTGTTCACATTGGCTCGAAATAAGTGTGTAAGAAGTTGAGTGCTTATTAACACGGTCTTAAGATGCTTTTAAATAAATTAAGATTAGCTTAAAGTGCAGCTTCAACTGTGTCAACTTGGCCAGGGAGTCTTTAAGAGCCTTAGGGTTAGCTAGTTACTTAGAACGAGGACACAGAAAATGAAATAATTGATTGCAAGTAACATGCATGTAAGGCAAAAAAAAAAGACATGCAAAAGAAGACAACGGGGGAATGAAAAATGTTACAATGAATGTAAGTTCACATGAAATACTGAAAGATAGAGAGAGATACATGTATTGAGATAGAGATGGAGCTTATTGTAGGGATAAAGGGAGCGCGCTGGCAGCTGTGGAGCGCGGTAGCTGCATGTAATACAATATATATATATATACTTATGTTAGGTATGTTGTTACAAATACATATATACATTGCTGTACATATTAGTAGACATATAAAAAGCACGTATAGCATGTACATTATGTGTTTATATACATATATATAGTAAGAAGATAAAGAACACTTATGTATAGCTAGAGCGCGAGAGAGAAACAATAGATAGAGAGCGCAAAAGAGCGAGTGAGTATAAATCGGCAATACGTACACATACCTGCACGACTTCTGCATGACCTCGGCACGGTTGTAGCCGCTAATCTTGCAGAAGGACTCATTGCAGTAGACGATCGGAAAATCGACGATTTGTGCGTTGGCCAATAGAAACGAGCTGTCCGCTGTAAAAGAGAAAGAGGAATAAGTATAAAAAGTTCATTCGATAAGTATCTAGAAGCTAAGCCAAAGAAACAGTCACATTCGATTATTATCGATAACTGTTAAATAAAGCATTGCTGTCTGTTGACGCTCGAGTCGAGCAGTCCCGTTAGTGTTGCTGTCTGTCAGTTACTTGGCAAAAGCAACGCGGGCGCATCTATCAAAATATTTGCGCGTAATTGGAACATTTCAAATGTTGTCATTCAAAATAAAATGCCATTTGATGCCCGCTGCAAGCTCCACACCCAACAACAACCCAGTCACTCGACTAATGGCGGTTACCATTGGCCCAGCAGTCAGCAGTAGCAGGAGCAGGTAACATGGCACATGCTACTTGCTACACACATGAAACATGTGTACTAGTAAGTAAACCACACGCGCTGGCATCGCATGGTATCCAATATGCCATTGCCTGACTTCTTGTTTGCCTTTTTGCCGAATGGGACCTTTTGGTTTTCAGTTTGTTTAGTTATTGTTATTGTTGTTATGCTTATTGTTATTGTTGCAAGTAATTGCTATGGCACTCACACGCACACACTACTGTAAATACATGCGAGTGAAACTAGTTTAGATATAGCTTAAAGTTTCAACAGCTTAAAAATACACACTTTCTTAGCTCGTAATCGTAAATCACGTTACAGCATTTCGTAAATGAACTTAATTTGACTGAAAACGTTTTCGACAGCGCAGTAAATTGCAATATTTCGACATGCTACAGTTGCCAATAAGTTGACGTTGAATATCTACTCTATATTTAAATACACTGTAAGCTTGAAGGCTTGCATGGGGGAAGTGGTGACATGCATGCCAAGCGGACAGGACAACAACAACAACATACTAACCCACATCCCAACACACACACATTCACAATTCACGTGTGGCCAGCCAATGGATATGTACCATATAAGGATATATATATATATGTGTATGGGCAAATGGGCAAATGCATATTTATGCGATGCACACACACACGCACACACATGCAAATACACTTATGCATTTGCGTGAATAGACGCTTGCATTTTTACGACAGCAATAAGGACAGCAACAGCAACAGCAACACTAGTTGCTACTTTGTAGTGTCAACAGTTGCCGCGCTGCTGTCGCACCGCCAAGCCGAACCCGCCTGCCAGGTGGACTGCATTGAGCTTGAAACGTATCTTGGTGTCCATCTGAATACTAGAGATGAGCGCGTGCCACCTCTGCATGTTATTGCTGTCAGTTGATGGTCACTAGTGTCATCTCTAGCCCTCTTAAGCTATGCAATTGAGCATGTTTGCTATTAGTATGGTCGCACACACTCTCACTTACGAGTATGTATGAGTATGTTTGTAGATGTACTACGACTCTAGTCTCTCTATCAGTGTACAGGGTTTGTGAGTGTTTGATTTTGCCATTATGTCAACGTTACGACATTTAACTATATCAACTACCACTCGCAGAGTGGACAAGTGGAAAAGTGTATCACTAGTGGGTGGTCGATGGGTGGCTGGGGTGGGGGTTGCTAAGTCTATACAACACACTAGACAATACCTAATGGCATTCAAAGCTGGGTTGGCTGGGCAAAGTTTTGCAATTTGTTTGGGTCATTTGACAGACGCGATTCCATTTAAAGCCCAATGTTGCAGGCAGGTGTGGCATAACATTGATCCAGGTGGACGGGCCAAATGAGCCGAACACTCGAGCTATCCTCTTATATACATACCATACATATGTGTATCGAGATGGACAGTCGAAGGACTTGGCTATAAGAGTAACTGTTACGCTCTTGGTAATAGAGCCCTGAAATCGAGCTTCTGTACAACTTTAACTTGTGCTCTTTGTCTTTAAAATTCCCATAAATATTCATATAATGGTTGATTAAGTTATATAATAGGAAAACATTCAAAAACTTGATGTGCTATTAGAATATAAAGGAAACTTTATTAATGCTGTTTAACACGACGCGACACGAAATGATTGTGCCCCAAATGTCACGTGTTACAGCAAGGAGCCCAAGTCAAAGGTCAATTGCGGCAGTGTAATTAATGTGAATTTGATTTGAAGAAAGTCGACTACAATAACAATAGCCATAACAATAATAACACTAGCAATAACAATAAAATACAACCAAACCGTAAGCACTTTTAATTACAATAAATTCATCATTAATTTAAGATATGAAACTGCAGGATTCCTGTTCCTTTTCGCCATGGGGATTCTTAGCTTAACTTAGCTTACTTCCACAGACACACACACACAATGAGTGACATGTCGCTGCGCGTTCATGATTGATGATTGAGGCTGGTCCAAACAGTAGTAAGTAAGAGAGAGAGCGAGAGAACAGTGCTTCCCGCCGTTCAATTACCCGCGGGCAACACTCAAAGTGGAGCATGAGTTCTGTTGATTCAGTTGGATTTTGGCTTTGGTTTTGATTTTGGTTTTCGATTTTGAAGTATTGACGCATAACGAAACTAGTCCATTAACTAAATGTCACAAACACACACACACACGAAATGAACAAAAAACTTTCATTTCCGTTACGGTCGCTGCAGCGACTGATGTTGCCCAGGATCTGGCTGACTGCCTGGTTTGGCCCCTTTGTCGCTCTGCACCACCACCTGAACCACCACCAACTGCTGCCTGTTGAAGCCATTTTGTGTCATTATTTTCTGTGGTTTTGCATTTTCCATCTTGTTGTCGTTTGCCTTTTGTTTTGTACTTGCCTCCACCACACACACACACACACACATACACACACACACACACACACATATGCGCAGAGACAAAAGCTGGATTTAATGACATTAGCGGTCGCTTGCCATACTTCTCTTTCACTCTTTGCCGCTGCACAGCGCGTGCCTTGCAATTATCCTTTATGTAGAAAGAGAGACACACAAACACACACTAATACACACACAAGTGGCCAGGGACAATGGCGCTAGCTGCTGTATTGTATCCTCTTTGCCCTCCTTTCATATACCCTCTTACATTTATTTTTTGTTCGCACGGCTGACGATTAGGCCACAGATTGCCAGCTGGGCATGTCATTTAGCTGCACCTACCACCCCAGCCACAGCCACAGCCCCAGCCAGCCAAGGCCCACTGTGCCGTGCCACAGTTCCTAGCCTACATTTAGCTGCGGCTCAGTAGTGTGCACAGTTGAGTGCATAAATTTTATTGTCCGAAAAGCATGGAAAAAACAAAAAAAGTATGGAAGAAAAAATATAACAAACGGGAGTGTGGCAAGAGAGAAGCAGTTGGAATGTGGCATAAACAAATGAGTCGAGGATCTAACCCCTTTTAGCAAATGCGGTTTAATTACATTACAACGGTTTGCGGGCGGAGCAGGTAGACTTGGCGATGCGGTTCAAGTACAAGCAAAAGCAATGCAATGGGTTAAGGGATGTGGATAGGTACATGGTAATGCTTTAGCCAACAGTTCACAATAACTCCTTGGGGCATGCTTTAAGCGAATTGCAACAGCCTCGCAACACACACGTACAGAAACTGAACTTTGTCCTACCCCAAAAACCACAATCACCCACTTTAGTGCTACAGCTGTGGAACAGTTTTTTACGCGCTCGCCTAATGGCATTTATAATAAACTTCACACACGTTCTAAGGTCTGTCTGTGTGTAGGTGTGTGGGTGTGGGTGTGTGTGTGTGGCA
This sequence comes from Scaptomyza caliginosa, assembly GCA_035044725.1. NCBI lineage: Eukaryota > Metazoa > Arthropoda > Insecta > Diptera > Drosophilidae > Scaptomyza > Scaptomyza caliginosa. The sequence continues at coordinate 5,006 of JAWNNR010000102.1, read as the reverse complement.
CTTGGCATTGTTATTAAATTTACATAATTAAGTGCGAACCTGCCCAGAGATGCGTCGTGCGCTGCCAACCGAGAGTGCTTCTTCAGTTTGCTGGTTTTTTGTTTTTGCTTTTATTTTATAATTAGAAATTTGACACAATCACCGACAGCCCGGGGCAGGTAGAATGTTAAGCGGAAAGCGGGTGTATATAGAAATAGATGTAACTTTCTGTTGCATATTTTATGCTGTCTTCCTCAGACACACAACCAGTGGACTATGTGCTTAACAAAAGTTGTTAATTTGTGTTCAGACTTGAGTATTAGTTCTAAATAGTTTTTTGCATGGCATAAAACTTATATTATGTACGTAAAAGCTAAGCTTTTAACCTAATACTATAAGCTTAGATTTTAAGCAAGCAATTGTGGCACATGTCGTATGAGTCATATGAGCATTTATTTTGTCTAATCCTTCTTGTACTTCGTTGTTACTTATGGGTGAAAATTTGGCCATAACTTAAATCAATTTTAATTGTTAGGTATTCGGGGCACAAATTTAAAAAAAAACTTGGCCAAGTTTATACCAGTTGACTGGTTATTTTCCAGCCTATATTGTGACGTGACCAATATGGAATTTATGGTTTGTGGTTGTTATTCTCGATTTCTGTTGTTGTTTTTGGCTTTTTGCAGTTGCCATTTTTCGTTTTGAAGGTCAATTGTGTTTTCGTGCTGCCACTGCCACGCCCATCCGGCATCATTTGCTGCTAAGTGGGTTGTTCTAGAGCGCGACGGAAGTGGGTTGGGGGGAGGGAGGGGGCAGGCTTTGGTCGTCAGGTCACATCAGAGAGTCATCATTTACATTTGGTAACCAGAAACTCAAATTATTGCCATTTCGCTGGCAATATCGTATATATGTGTGTGTGTTTTTTTGTGTATGTAGGTGAATGTTTATGTGTAATTGGTCACACAAACACACACTCATACACACACACACACACACGTTGGGTGCCATTGGATGTCATGCTTCGCTGCTCTTGCTGAAGTTTTGTCCTCGTTTCATTTGCCTCATGCTTCATTATCATTTCAGTTTTTGTGTGTGTGTGTGTATGTAGTATGTCTTTGTGTGGGTGCCCGAGTCCGTGGCTCACATCCTGCCTCGCCGCTTCCTTTACGCCGCAAGCACAAAAATAGTCGATTGCGTAAACTTTTTTGGCTAAAAGCAGCAACAGCAAAATTCAAGCAGCAACTTTGAAAATTGCCCATTGCAGGCGTCAGCTATGCGTGCTGTGTGTGTTAGTGTGTGTGTATGTGTAAGTGGGTGTGTGTGTGTACGTAAATTGTTGTTGCTTTGCATTTTTTGGCAACTTTAGTTTGTTGCGTGCAGCAAGCATTGAGCTGCTTCAAGTCTGCAAGAGTGTAACCAAATTAGGCAACACACACACACACACACATACCCTTGCGTATGTGTTAGTGAGTGCCACACTATTTGTGCGTGCCCTTTCCCATTGTGGCAGCGACAACTATGAATAAAAATGGTCGCTACTCAACACGCGATTTGCGACGTCACGCAGCATTTGTATGCAATGCAGTGTGTGTGTGTGTGCGAGTGTGCGTGTGTAAGTTTGAGTGTGAATCACTCAGAGACAGTATTAACTTAATTGAACAAAAGTTTCTTATGCAAATATTAACAAAAAACTTTTTTTTAATGGGTTTTAACATTTGCAAATCAGTTGACATGCCTTGAAAATACTTGAATTAACTTTCACAAAGGACCAACAGATATTAGTATAAACTTAATTAAACGCATATACCTTGTGTTACCTTAACTCTTCAGCTTCTTAAAGCAATTTAGCAATTTACGACTCCATTTTGTCAGTTCACATCACAGTGAGAACAAATTCAGCTGACTCGAGTCTTGTTGGAATGTGATATGACTATTCATGAGCTTCATTCAAATGCTTGAATTGAGCGCACTCAAGACTTGCACAGCAGCAGCTGCTGCTGTTGCAGCATGACCTTGAGTTATGGCTGTATTCATGAGTGCGTGTACTTGGACTATGTTTGGATCTTTGGCTTTTATGTGGCCTCATCGTGAGCCACAGGCCCGGCACTTACGCATGACAAGCTGACAGACGAGCACATCAGAGTACCGTCTTCCGACACCCTTCTGCCAAAGCATTCACAAACACCTGACAGCAAGCAAACACACCCCCACACACCCGCACACACACAAGACAGTACAAACCGAACAAAATAAAAGCGGCAGCAACAACTTAATCCAATTTGATTGGCCTCACCAGCTGGCTAAAGAAGACACGTCGAGAGTGTCTCTTTTTCCCGCTCTCCCTCCTTCCTCTCTCTGTTTCTCCTTCTGCGGCTGCCTTTGCGGTTAATAATTGATGAGCGTAGGCTTCACGTAGGCTCCTTCATAATCATGTTGCTTTTGGGGTTGTTGCAGGTATTAAAAGCCATTTTATTAAAACCCTGCTTACAGCAGCGCACCCCTAACTAATACTTTCGCCTTCGATAGCACTGAGACATCCATATAATTATCCATTGCAATATGACATGCCCCTGACTTGGACCTAAATCAAACGCCAATGAATGTCGTGGCCAAAGGGTTAAGGTTGTGAAAGGGGCAATGGAGGGTGACAGAGGATAGGGTTAAGGTTAATTATTTAGTCAATATTAGGGTTAAATTGATTAAGGATTAACATAAAGGAATGATGGTAGGGCCAAAGGGTCGAGTGGAAGTTTTGATTGAAGGGTGGTAAGAAACAAAGTTAGAGTTGGATGGACGGACCGCAAGTGATCGAGAATACTGGGAATACTAGGTAGTGTAGGTCATCTGTTCCGAAGGAACTGTTTCTCAATGATTTTTACTGTGCCATTGCCTGGCTCAGCTGTGTGGAATGTGTGTGTGTGTGTGAGAGCCCATCAAAAGGTCAAAGCAACAAAATGTTATGACGAACGAACCTTTTTGCAAAGGTGCTAAGCATTGCGAGTACTTTGGTCCACATGGCGTATGATTTACGGGGTAGTAAGCAACTCATTAGCCCATGTTTCATGTTTTCTCTCTCTCTCTCTCTCTCTCTTTTGACCCAACCGCTTTGCACTTCTTTTGGGTTAACTTAATTTTCATTCTTTTACAGCTACGTCTTCGCCGACTTTTGACCTTCTTTGGCGAAGGCAAGCGGAACAGAAATGGAAGCGCGCTCGCGCATTTCCGGCTACCAAAAAACCAGAAGGAACAAAATAAAATAAAAAGAAAAACGGATCAAAGACGCAACCACGTCGAAAGTTAAGTGTCACAAAGCAGAATAAAGCAAAGCAAAGCAACGTTAAGGTTACAAATAGCATGAAAAAACACAACAACAATGGGAACAACATGCAAATGGCAAAGCCAAAAAGGGGCGACCAACCAAAAATCGATAAATGTAATGGCAAAACTTGAAGGCAGCCCCGCTACCCCGTACACACACACACACACATTTATATATATACATCCAGAACCGACAGAGCCCAGCCCTTGGCCAGAGCCAATCGTGTAGTCAACGTTAATTTACACGGCGACAGCGAAACAGCAAGAAAAGCAACAACAATAAAGCACAACAAGAAAAAGGAAAATCAATAACTCGCTTGGCTTCAAAAGCAGCCCGAAGGGTTCTCCTCCATACCGGTCAGGGGGTCAGTGGTTCAGTGGGTTGCCAACGTGTCGTGTCGTAATTGCAATTGTTAACTGCTGCTGCGTTTTCGTTTCACAGCTGTCTCTTTTGCTCCCTCTCTCTCTCTCTCTCTCTCTCGTTCGCTCTACCACTTCAGCAGAGACGTTGAGATTCATAGAGCTTGTTGCATTTAGTTGAGGGTGGTTCGGCTGATTGCTTGACCGTGTCCGGACACGGACTGCGACTGCAGGTGAGATAGTGTTATGGTATGGTACGGATATTACGGGATTCCCAGAAATAAACGCATTGCAATATTTATGCACAATTGGCGCGCAACCGTGCAAATATTTGCACTGAATCGAATTAACTGAAATGAACTGGTAGTTGCATAAGGGCTATGCTTAATGCATTGTTTGTTGTACTGCTCAATTCTTATTTCTTGTTCAATGTTTCCGAATGTGGTCAGACATTGGTTATATGTTTGCCATTCAGCATTACTTTAAATGTCATTCGAATCATTTTGAAGTTCTCATCTTAAATTCATTGGAAAGTCAATCGCTTGTCGCTTGCTCCAAACGCCTCTAAGAGAACAAGTTAATTGTGTTTTGTATTTATTCATGCAATCGAATAACACAATAATTCGCATTTGATTATTATTCATATTCACATTTATCCGTTCTTCAATTTATTCATCTTAAAGTTTTCCATTTTCCTTGCCTTATCAACTTGCTCATGATCTGCTTTGTTGAACTTTTCTGCGAAATTCTTATTAGATTCTCTCAAATATTTGCTCAATCCATTTTGAGCCTCTTATGAAACATTATTAAAATGGTTCACAAGCTCAAAAAATTATTTTTTAGAGTACTTTTCACACACTAAGCTCTTAACAACAAACATTAAATTGACCTTTTCTAATTGGCCTAAGCCTAATCACTAGCCATACACAAACAATGCCAATAACAAGAAGAACAGCAACAACAACAACAACAAACATAAAGAACAACACAAAATTTTCAAGCAAACATTTTGCATGGCAGCAAAATTCACAAAAGCGCAAAATTAGCAGAAAAAGTATGCAAGAAAAAAAAAGAAAAAGAAAAAAACTTCAAAGCCAGCAAGTCAAACGAGTGGCTGACACTTTAGGCCACAGACTGTTGTTCTTTTTGCTGTTGTTGTTGTTGTTGTTGCAAGTGGCTGCTGACGAAGATCAAACAGCGCGTGGCCGGAGCGAGATAAACGTGCAAGGCGCACCGCAAAGGCGACAACACAAATTTTCAAACATTGCCAATCTGTTATCCGCAGGGGGGAGGCAGGGAAGGGGGAGGGGGATAAAAGAAAAAAGAACAAAGTGAGAAAGATCGGGGAA